>JASDDO010000010.1:277144696-278344696 GCA_030015575.1 Agapanthus africanus | reverse complement strand
CCCATCCTAGTACTACTCTCGCCCAAGCAAGCTTAACTGCGGAGTTCTGATGGGATCCAGTGCTTTAGTGCTGGTATGGTCGCATCCGTAAGTTCTGGGTCGCCAAACTCTTTTATTCTCTCCCGGGCCGCGACGGATTCTGCATACTCTTCATTCTTTGTCGGCCGATTTCTCTCCTTTTTCTAAGTCAGATTCAACCGCAATAAACGTTGCGCTGGATATATCGAAAACCTAAACTTTTTCCTTGCACGCCCTTGGCTAATTTCATATTCAGCCCAAGATGCGTTCTGTTCTTACCGCCGACCGTCCCAAAAACCCGGCCGGGCTTGGGGGGGCGTTCGTCCGTTGAACCGAATGCCCGCAACGGATTATTCTTCTTTCCCAGCCGCGCGTCCCCAGACGGAAAGAGAGAAGGAGGCCGGTGGGAAAAAATAAAAAGGGGATGCAACACGAGGACTTCCCAGGAGGTCACCCATCCTAGTACTACTCTCTCCCAAGCACGTTTAACTGCGGAGTTCTGATGGGATCCGGTGCTTTAGTGCTGGTATGGTCACATCCGTAAGTTCTGGGTCGCCAAACTCTTTTATTCTCTCCCGGGCCACGACGGATTCTTCAAACTCTTCATTCGTTGTCTGCCGGTTTCTCTCCTTTTTCTAAGTCAGATTCAGCAACAATAAACGTTGCGCTGGATATATCGAAAACCAAAGCCTTTTTCCTTGGCCGCCCGCGGATAATTTCAAATTCAGACCAAGATACGTTCTGTTTTTACAGCCAACCGTCCCAAAACCCGGCCGGGCTTGGGGGGCGTTGGCCCGTTGAACCGAATGCCTGCAATGGATTATTCCTCTTTCACAGCCGCGCGTCCCCAGACGGAAAGAGAGAAGGAGGTCAATCACCATAGTACTACTCTCGCCCAAGAAAGCTTAACTGCGGAGTTCTGATGGGATCTGGTGCTTTAGTGCTGGTATGGTCGCATCCGCAAGTTCTGGGTCGCCAAACTCTTTTATTCCCTCCCGGGCCGCGACGGATTCTGCATACTCTTCATTCGTTGTCTGCCGGTTTCTCTCCTTTTTCTTAGTCAGATTCAGTCGCAATAAACGTTGCGCTGGATATATCGAAAACCTAAGACTTTTTCCTTGCCCGCCCGTGGATAATTTCATATTCAGCACAAGATGTGTTCTGTTCTTACCGCCGACCGTCCCAAAACCCGGCCGGGCTTGGGGGGGCGTTCGCCCGTTGAACCGAATGCCCGCAATGGATTATTCTGCTTTCACAGCCGCGCGTCCCCAGAAGTTAAGAGAGAAGGAGGCCGGTGGAAAAAAAATAAAAAATAAAAAGGGGATGCAACACGAGGACTTCCCAGAAGGTCACCCATCCTAGTACTAATCTCTCCCAAGCATGTTTAACTGCGGAGTTCTGATGCGATCCGGTGCTATAGTGCTGGTATGGTCACATCCGCAAGTTCTGGGTCGCCAAACTCTTTTATTCTCTCCCGGGCCGCGACGGATTCTGCATACTCTTCATTCGTTGTCTGCCGGTTTCTCTCCTTTTTCTAAGTCAGATTTAGCCGCAATAAACGTTGCGCTGGATATATCGAAAACCTAAGCCTTTTTCCTTGCCCGCCCGTGGATAATTTCAGATTCAGACCAAGATGCGTTCTGTTTTTATCGCCAACCGTCCAAAAACCCAGCCGGGCTTGGGGGGCGTTCCCCCGTTGAACCGAATGCCCGCAACGGATTATTCTTCTTTCACAGCCGCGCGTCCCCAGACGGAAAGAGAGAAGGAGGCCGGTGGAACAAAAATAATAATAATAAGGGGATGCAACACGAGGACTTCCCAGGAGGTCAACCACCCCAGTACAACTCTCGCCCAAGCAAGCTTAACTGCAGAGTTCTGATGGGATCCGGTGCTTTAGTGCTGGTATGGTCGCATCCGCAAGTTCTGGGTCGCCAAATTCTTTTATTGTCTCCCGGGCTGCGAAGGATTCTGCATAATCTTCATTCGTTGTCTACCGGTTTCTCTCCTTTTTCTAAGTCAGATTCAGATTCAGCCCAAGATGCGTTCTGTTTTTACCGCCGACCGTCCTAAAACCCGGCCGGGCTTGGGGGGCGTTTGCCCGTTGAACCGAATGCCCGCAACGGATTATTATGCTTTCACAGCCCCGCGTCCCCAGACAGAAAGAAAGAAGGAGGACGGTGGAAAAAAAATAAAAAATAAAAAGTAGACGCAACACGAGGATTTCCCAGGAGGTCACCCATCCTAGTACTACTCTTGCCCAAGCAAGCTTAACTGCGGAGTTCTGATGGGATCCAGTGCTTTAGTGCTGGTATGGTCGCATCCGCAAGTTCTGGGTCGCCAAACTATTTTATTCTCTCCCGAGCCGCGACGGATTCTGCATACTCTTCATTCTTTGTCGGCCGGTTTCTCTCCTTTTTCCAAGTCAGATTCAGCCGCAATAAACGTTGCGCAGGATATATCGAAAACCTAAGCCTTTTTCCTTGCCCGCCCGTGGATAATTTCAGATTCAGCCCAAGATGCGTTCTGTTTTTACCGCTGACCGTCCCAAAACCCGGCCGGGCTTGGGGGGGCGTTCTACCGTTGAACCGAATGCCCGCAACGGATTACTCTGCTTTCACAGCCGCGCGTCCCCAGACGGAAAGAGAGAAGGAGGCCGGTGGAAAAAATTAAAAATAAAACGGGGATGCAACACAAGGACTTCCCAGGAAGTCACCCATCCTAGTACTACTCTTGCCCATGCACGCTTAACTGAGGAGTTCTGATGGGATCCGGTGCTTTAGTGCTGGTATGGTCGCATCCCCAAGTTCTGGGTCGCCAAACTCTTTTATTCTCTCCCGGGCCGCGACGGATTCTGCATACTCTTCATCCGTTGTCTGCCGGTTTCTCTCCTTTTTCTAAGTCAGATTCAGCCGCAATAAACGTTGCGCTGGATATATCGAAAACCTAAGCCTTTTTCCTTGCCCGCTCATGGATAATTTCAGATTCAGCCCAAGATGCGTTCTGTTTTTATCGCCGACCGTCCCAAAACCCGGCCGGGCTTGAGGGGCGATCTCCCATTGAACCGAATGCCGGCAACGGATTATTCTGCTTTCACAGACGCACGTCCCCAGACGGAAACAGAGAAGGAGGGCGGTGGAAAAAAAATAATAAAAAGGGGATGCAACACGAGGACTTCCCAGGAGGTCACCCATCCTAGTACTACTCTCGCACAAGCAAGCCTAAATGCGTAGTTCTGATGGGATCCGGTGCTTTAGTGCTGGTGTGGTCGCATCCGCAAGTTCTGGGTCGCCAAACTCTTTTATTCTCTCCCGGGCCGCGACGGATTCTGCATACTCTTCATTCATTGTATGCCGGTTTCTCTCCTTTTTTAAGTCAGATTCAGCCGCAATAAACGTTGCGCTGGATATATCGAAAACCTAAGCCTTTTTCCTTGCCCGGCCGTGGATAATTTCAGATTCTGCCCAAGATGCGTTCTGTTTTTACCGCCGACTGTCCCAAAACCCGGCAAGGCATGGGGAGGGCGTTCGCCCGTTGAACCGAATGCCCGCAATGGATTATTCTGCTTTCACAGCCGCGCGTACCCAGACGGAAAGAGAGAAGGAGGCCGGTGGAAAAAAAATAATAATAAAATGGGGATGCAACACGAGGACTTCCCAGGAGGTCACCCACCCTAGTACTACTCTCGTCCAAGCAAGCTTAACTGCGGAGTTCTGATGGGATCCGGTGATTTAGTGCTAGTATGGTCGCATCCGCAAGTTCCGGGTCGCCAAACTCTTTTATTCTCTCCCGGGCCGCGACGGATTCTGCATACTCTTCATTCGTTGCCTGCCGGTTTCTCTCCTTTTTCTAAGTCAGATTCAGCCGCAATAAACGTTGCGCTGGATATATAAAAAACCTAAGCCTTTTTCCTTCCCCGCCCGTGGATAATTTTTGATTCAGCCCAAGATGCGTTCTGTTTTTACCGCCGACGGTCGCAAAACCCGACCGGGCATAGCGCGGCGTTTGCCAGTTGAACCGAATGCCCGCAACGGATTATTCTGCTTTCAAAGCCCGCGTCCCCAGATGGAAAGAGAGAAGGAGGCCGGTGGAAAAAAATTAAAAAATAAAAAGTGAATGCAACACGAGGATTTCCCAGGAGGTCACCCATCCTAGTACTAATCTCGCCCAAGCAAGCTTAACTGCGGAGTTCTGATGGGATCCGGTGCTTTAGTGCTGGTATGGTCGCATCAGCAAGTTCTGAGTCGCCAAACTCTTTTATTCTCTCCCGGGCCGCGACGGATTCTGCATAATCTTCATTCGTTGTCTGCCGGTTTCTCTCCCTTTTCTAAGTCAGATTCAATCGCAATAAACGTTGCGCTGGATATATCGAAAACCTAAGACTTTTTCCTTGCCCGCCCGTAGATAATTTCATATTCTGCACAAGATGTGTTCTGTTCTTACCGCCGACCGTCCCAAAACCCGGCCGGGCTTGGGGGGCGTTCGCCCGTTGAACCGAATGCCCGCAACGGATTATTCTGCTTTCACAGCCGCGCGTCCCCAGAAGTTAAGAGAGAAGGAGGCCGGTGGAAAAAAAATAAAAAGTAAAAAGGGGATGCAACACGGGGACTTCCCAGGAGGTCACCCATCCTAGTACTAATCTCTCCCAAGCATGTTTAACTGCGGAGTTCTGAAGCGATCCGTTGCTATAGTGCTGGTATGGTCACATCCGCAAGTTCTGGGTCGCCAAACTCTTTTATTCTCTCCCGGGCCGCGACGGATTCTGCATACTCTTCATTCGTTGTCTGCCGGTTTCTCTCCTTTTTCTAAGTCAGATTTAGCCGCAATAAACGTTGCGCTGGATATATCGAAAACCTAAGCCTTTTTCCTTGCCCGCCCGTGGATAATTTCAGATTCAGACCAAGATGCGTTCTGTTTTTATCGCCAACCGTCCCAAAACCCGGCCGGGCTTGGGGGGCGTTCCCCCGTTGAACCGAATGCCCGCAACGGATTATTCTTCTTTCACAGCCGCGCGTCCCCAGACGGAAAGAGAGAAGGAGGCCGGTGGAACAAAAATAATAATAAAAAGGGGATGCAACACGAGGACTTCCCAGGAGGTCAACCACCCTAGTACTACTCTCGCCCAAGCAAGCTTAACTGCAGAGTTCTGATGGGATACGGTGCTTTCGTGCTGGTATGGTCGCATCCGCAAGTTCTGGGTCGCCAAACTCTTTTATTCTCTCCCGGTCTGCGAAGGATTCTGCATAATCTTCATTCGTTGTCTGCCGGTTTCTCTCCTTTTTCTTAGTCAGATTCAGATTCAGCCCAAGATGCGTTCTGTTTTTACCGCCGACCGTCCTAAAACCCGGCCGGGCTTGGGGGCGTTTGCCCGTTGAACCGAATGCCCGCAACGGATTATTATGCTTTCACAGCCCTGCGTCCCTAGACAGAAAGAGAGAAGGAGGCCGGTGGAAAAAAAATAAAAATAAAAAGTGGATGCAACACGAGGATTTCCCAGGAGGTCTCCCATCCTATTACTACTCTCGCCCAAGCAAGCTTAACTGCGGAGTTCTGATGGGATCCAGTGCTTTAGTGCTGGTATGGTCGCATCCGCAAGTTCTGGGTCGCCAAACTCTTTTATTCTCTCCCGGGCCGCGACGGATTCTGCATACTATTCATTCTTTGTCGGCCGGTTTCTCTCCTTTTTCTAAGTCAGATTCAACCGCAATTAACGTTGCGCTGGATATATCGAAAACCTAAACCTTTTTCCTTGCCCGCCCTTGGCTAATTTCATATTCAGCCCAAGATGCGTTCTGTTCTTACCGCCGACCGTCCCAAAAACCCGGCCGGGCTTGGGGGGGCGTTCGTCCGTTGAACCGAATGCCCGCAACAGATTATTCTTCTTTTCCAGCCGCGCGTCCCCAGACGGAAAGAGAGAAGGAGGCCGGTGGGAAAAAAATAAAAAATAAAAAGGGGATGCAACATGAGGACTTCCCAGGAGGTCCCCCATCCTAGTACTACTCTCTCCCAAGCACGTTTAACTGTGGAGTTCTGATGGGATCTGGTGCATTAGTGCTGGTATGGTCACATCCGTAAGTTCTGGGTCACCAAACTCTTTTATTCTCTCCCGGGCCACGACGGATTCTGCATACTCTTCATTCATTGTCTGCCGGTTTCTCTCCTTTTTCTAAGTCAGATTCAGCCGCAATAAACGTTGCGCTGGATATATTGAAAACCTAAGCCTTTTTCCTTGTCCGCCCACGGATAATTTCAGATTCAGACCAAGATGCGTTCTGTTTTTACCGCCAACCGTCCCAAAACCCGGCCGGGCTTAGGGGGCGTTGGCCCGTTGAACAGAATGCCTGCAACGGATTATTCCTCTTTCACAGCCGCGCGTCCCCAGACGGAAAGAGAGAAGGAGGCCGGTGGAACAAAAATATTAAGAAAAAGGGGATGCAACACGAAGACTTCCTAGGAGGTCAACCACCATAGTACTACTCTCGCCCAAGCAAGCTTAACTGTGGAGTTCTGATGCGATCCGGTGCTTTAGTGCTGGTATGGTCGCATCCGCAAGTTCTGGGTCGCCAAACTCTTTTATTCTCTCCCGGGCCGCGACGGATTCTGCATACTCTTCATTCGTTGTCTGCCGGTTTCTCTCCTTTTTCTAAGTCAGATTCAGTCGCAATAAACGTTGCGCTGGATATATCGAAAACCTAAGCATTTTTCCTTGCCCGCCCATGGATAATTTCAGATTCAGCCCAAGATGCGTTCTGTTTTTACCGCCGACCGTCCCAAAACCCGGCCGGGCCTGGGGGAGCGTTCGGCCGTTGAACCGAATGCCCGCAACGGATTATTCTGCTTTCACAGCCGCGCGGCCCCAGACCGAAAGAGAGAAGGAGGCCAGTGGAAAAAAATAAAAATTAAAAAGGGGATGCAACACGAGGACTTCCTAGGAGGTCACCCATCCTAGTACTACTCTCGCCCAAGCACGCTTAACTGCGGAATTCTGACGGGATCTGGTGCTTTAGTGCTGGTACGGCCGCATCCACAAGTTCTGGGTCGCCTGACTATTTTATTCTCTCCCGGGCCACGACGATTTCTGCATACTCTTCATTCGTTGTCTGCCGGTTTCTCTCCTTTTTCTAATTCAGATTCAGCCGCAATAAACGTTGCTCTGGATATATCGAAAACCTAAGCCTTTTTCCTCGCCCGCCCGTGGATAATTTTAGATTCATCCCTAGATGGATTCTGTTTTTACCGCCGGCCGTCCCAAAACCCGGCTGGGCTTGGGGGGGCGTTCGCCCGGTGAACCGAATGCCCGCAACGGATTATTCTGCTTTCACAGCCACGCGTCCCCAGATGGAAAGAGAGAAGGAGGCCGGTGAAAAAAAAATAAAAAATAAAAAGGGGATGCAACACGAGGACTTCCGGTGCTTTAGTGCTGGTATGGTCGCATCCGCAAGTTCTGGGTCGCCAAACTCTTTTATTCTCTCCCGGGCCACGACGGATTCTGCATACTCTTCATTCGTTGTCTGCCGGTTTCTCTCCTATTTATAAGTCAGATTCAGCCGCAATAAACGTTGCGCTGGATATATCGAAAACCTAAGCCTTTTTCCTTTCCCGCCCGTTGATAATTTCAGATTCAGCCCAAGATGCGTTCTGTTTTTACAGCCGACCGTCCCAAAACCAGGACGGGCTTGGGGGTCGTTCGCCCGTTGAACCGAATGCCCGCAACGTATTATTCAGCTTTCATAGCAGTGCGTCCCCAGACGGAAAGAGAGAAGGAGGCCACCCAGACGGAAAGAGAGAAGGTGGCCGGTGGAAAAAAAAAGGAGATGCAACACGAGGACTTCCCAGGAGGTCACCCATCCTAGTACTACTCTCGCCCAAGCAAGCTTAACTGCGGAGTTCTGATGGGATCCGGTGCTTTAGTGCTGGTATGGTCGCATCAGCAAGTTCTGGGTCGCCCTACTCTTTTATTCTCTCCCGGGCCGCGACGGATTCTGCATACACTTCATTCGTTGTCTGCTGGTTTCTCTCCTTTTTCTAAGTCAGATTCAGCCGCAATAAACGTTGCGCTGGATATATCGGAAACCTAAGACTTTTTCAATGCCCGCCCGTGGATAATTTCAGATTCAACCCAAGATGCGTTCTTTTTTTTACCGCCGACCGTCCCAAAACCCGGCCGGGCTTGGGGGGGCGTTCGCCCGTTGAACCGAATGCCCGCAATGGATTATTCTGCTTTCACAGCCACAAGTTCCCAGACGGAAAGAGAGAAGGAGGCCGGTGGAAAAAAAAATAATAAAAAGGGGATGCAACACACGAGGACTTCCCAGGAGGTCACCCATCCTAGTACTACTCTCGCCCAAGCATGCTTAACCGCGGAGTTCTGATGGGATCCGGTGCAATAGTGCTGGTAAGGTCGGATCCGTAAATTCTGGATCGCCAAACTCTTTTACTCCCTCCCGAGCCGCGACGGATTGTGCATACTCTTCATTCGTTGTATGCCGGTTTCTCTCCTTTTTCTAATTCAGATTCTGCTGCAATAAACGTTGCGCCGGATATATCGAAAACCTAAGCCTTTTCCTTGCCAGCCCGTGGATAATTTCAGATTCAGCCCTAGATGCGTTCTATTTTTACCGCCGACCGTCCCGAAACCTGGCCGGGTTTAGGGGGGCGTTCGCCAGTTGTACCGAATGTCCGCAGCGGATTATTCTGCTTTCACAGCCGCGTGTCCCCAGACGGAAAGAGAGAAGGAGGCCGAGGGAAAAAAATAAAAAAATAAAATGGGAATGCAACACGAGGACTTCCCAGGAGGTCACCCATCCTAGTACTACTCTCGCCCAAGCATGCTTACTTGCGGAGTTCTGATAGGATCCGGTGCTTTAGTGCTGGTATGGTTGCATCCGCAATTTCTGGGTCGCCAAACTCCTTTATTCTCTCCCGGCCCGCGACGGATTCTGCATACTTTTCATTCGTTGTCTGCCGGTTTCTCTCCTTTTTCTAAGTCAGATTCAGACGCAATAAACATTGCGCCGGATATATCGAATACCTAAGCCTCTTTCCTTGCCCGCCCGTTGATAATTTCATATTCAGCCCAAGATGCGTTCTATTTTTATCGCCGACAGTCCCGAAACCCGGCCGGGGGGGGTCGTTCGCCCGTTGTAGCGAATGCCCGCAGCGGATTATTGTGCTTTCACAGCCGCGTGTCCCCAGAAGGAAAGAGAGAAGGAGGCCGGGTAAAAAAATAAAAAGGTGATGCAACACGAGGACTTCCCAAGAGGTCACCCATCCTAGTACTACTCTCGTCCAAGCACGCTTGACAGCGGAGTTTTGATGGGATCCGGTGTTTTAGTGCTGGTATGGTCACATCCGCAATTTTTGGGTCGCCAAACTCCTTTATTCTATCCCGGGCCGCGACGGATTCTGCATACTCTTCATTCGTTGTCTGCCGGTTTCTCTCCTTTTTCTAAGTCAGATTCAGCCATAATAAACGTTGCGCCGGATATATCGAAAATCTAAGCCTTTTTCCTTGCCCGCCCGTGGATAATTTCAGATTCAGCCCAAGATGCGTTCTGTTTTTACCGCCAACCGTCCCGAAACCCGGTCGGGCATGGGAGGGCGTTCGCCCGTTGTATTGAATGCCCGAAGCGGATTATTCTGTTTTCACAGCCACGCGTCCCCAGACGGAAAGAGAGAAGGAGGCCGGGGAAAAAAAATAAAAAAAATAAAACGGGGATGGAACACGAGGACTTCCCAGGAGGTCACCCATCCGAGTATAACTCTCGGCCAAGCACGCTTCACTGCGAAGTTCTGATGGGATCCGGTTCTTTAGTGCCGGTATGGTCGCATCCGCAATTTCTGGGCCGCCAAACTCCTTTAATCTCTCCCGGGCCGCGACGGATTCTGCATACTCTTCATTCGTTGTCTGCAGGTTTCACTCCTTTTTCTAAGTAAGATTCAGCTGCAATAAACGTTGCGCCGGATATATCGAAATCCTAAGCCTTTTTACTTGCCCTCCCGTGGATAATTTCAGATTCTGCCCAAGATGCGTTTTGTCTTTACCGCCGACCGTCCCGAAACCCGGCCGGGGTTGGGGGGGCGTTCGCCTGTTGTACCGAATGCCCGCAGCGGATATTTCTGCTTTCGCAGCCGCGCGTCCCCAGACGGAAAGAGAGAAGGAGGCCGGGGGAAAAAAATAAAAAAATAAAAAGGGATGCAACACGAGGACTTCCCAGGAGGGAGGTCACCCATCCAAGTACAACTCTCGTCAAAGCACGCTTAACTGCGGAGTTCTGATGGGATCCGCTGCTTTAGTGATGGTATGGTCGCATCCGTAATTTCTGGGTCGCCAAACTCGTTTATTCTCTCCCGGGCCGCGACGGATTCCGCAAACTCTTCATTCGTTGTCTGCCGGTTTCTCTCCTTTTCCTAAGTCAGATTCAGCAGCAATAAACGTTGCGCCGGATATATCAAAAACTAAGCCTTTTTCCATTCCCGCCAGTGGATAATTTCATATTCAGCCCAAGATGCGTTCTTTTTTTACCGCCGACCGTCCCGATACCCGGCCGGGCTTGGGGGGGGCGTTCGCCCGTTTAACCGAGTGCCCGCAGCGGATTATTCTGCTTTCACAGTCGCGCGTCCCCAGACGGAAAGAGAGAAGGAGGCCGGGGGAAAAAAATAAAAAAAAAATTAAAAGGGGATGCAACACGAGGACTTCCCAGGAGGTCACCCATCCTATTACTACTCTCGTCCAAGCACGCTTGACTGCGGAGTTCGGATGGGATCCGGTGCTTTAGTGCTGGTATGGTCGCATCCGCAATTTCTGGGTCGCAAAACTCCTTTATTTTCTCCCGGGCCGCGACGGATTCTGCATACTCTTCATTCGTTGTCTGCCGGTTTCTCTCCTTTTTCTAAGTTAGATTCAGCCGCAATAAACGTTGCGCCGGATATATCGAAAACCTAAGCCTTTTTCCTTGCCCGCCTGTGGATGATTTCAGATTCAGCCCAAGATGCGTTCTGTTTTTACCGCCGACCGTCCCGAAACCCGGCCGGGCTTGGGGGGCCGTTTGCCCATTGAACCAAATGCCCGCAGCGGATTATTCTGCTTTCACAGCCGCGCGTCCCCAGACGGAAAGAGAGAAGGAGGCCGGGTAAAAAAATAAAAACGGGATGCAAAACGTGGACTTCCCAGGAGGTCACCCATCCTAGTACTACTCTCGCCCAGGCACGCTTAACTGTGGAGTTCTGATGGGATCCGGTGCTTTAGTGCTGGTATGGTCGCATCCGCAATTTCTGGGCCACCAAACTCCTTTATTCTCTCCTGGGCCGCGACGGATTCTGCATACACTTCATTCGTTGTCTGCCGGTTTCTCTCCTTTTTCTATGTCAGATTCAGCCGCAATAAATGTTGCGCCGGATATATCGAAAACCTAAGCTTTTTTCCTTGCCCGCCCGTGGATAATTTCAGATTCAGCCCAAGATGCGTTCTGTTTTTACCGCCGACCGTCCGGAAACACGGCAGGGCTTGGGGGGGCGTTCGTCCATTGTTCCGAATGCCTGCAGCTGACTATTCTGCTATCACAGTCGCGCGTCCCCAGACGAAAAGAGAGAAGGAGGCCGGGGGAAAAATATAAAAAAATAAAAAGAGGATGCAACACGAAGACTTCCCAGGAGGTCACTCATCCTAGACTACTCTCTCCCAAGAACGCTTAACTGCGGAGTTCTGATGGGATCCGGTGCTTTAGTGCTAGTATGGTCGCATTCGCAATTTCTGGGTCGCCAAACTCCTTTATTCTCTCCCGGGCCGCGACGGATTCGGCATACTCTTCATTCGTTGTCTGCTGGTTTCTCTCCTTTTTCTAATTCAGATTTCAGCCGCAATAAACGTTGCACCGGATATATCGAAAATCTAAGCCTTTTTCCTTGCCCGCCCGTGGATAATTTTTGATTCAGCCTAAGATGCGTTCTGTCTTTACCGCCGACCGTCCCGAAACCCAGCTGGGCTTGAGGGGGCGTTCGTCCGTTGTACCGAATGCCCGTAGCGGATTATTCTGCTTTCATAGCCGCGCGTCCCCAGATGGAAAGAGAGAAGGAGGCCGGGGGAAAAAAAATAAAAAGGGGATGCAACACGAGGACTTCCCAGGAGGTCACCCCAACCTAGTACTACTCTCGCCCAAGCACGCTTAACTGCGGAGTTCTGATGGGATTCGGTGCTTTAGTACTGGTATTGTCGCATCCGCAATTCCTGGGTCGCCAAACTCCTTTATTCTCTCCCGGGCCGCGACGGATTCTGCATACTCTTCATTCGTTGTCTGTCGGTTTCTTGCCTTTTTCTAAGTCAGATTCAGCGGCAATAAACGTTGCGCCGGATATATCGAAAACCTAAGCTTTTTTTCTTGCCCACCCATGGATAATTTCAGATTCAGCCCAAGATGCGTTCTGTCTTTACCGCCGACCGTCCCGAAACCCGACCGGGCTTGGGGGGCGTTCGCCCATTGTAACGAATGCCCGCAGCAGATTATTCATCTTTCACAGCCGCGCGTCCCCAGACGGAAAGAGAGAACTTGGCCGGGGGAAAAAAAATAAAAAAATAAAAAGGGGATGCAACACGTGGACTTCCCAGGAGGTCACCCATCCTAGACTACTCTCGCCCAAGCACGCTTAACTGCGGAGTTCAGTTCGGATCCGGTGCTTTAGTGCTGGTATGGTCGCATCCGCAATTTCTGGGTCGCCAAACTTCTTTATTCTCTCCCGGGCCGCGACGGATTCTGCATACTCTTCATTCGTTGTCTGCCGGTTTCTCTCCTTTTCCTAAGTCAGATTCAGCCGCAATAAACGTTGCGCCGGATATATCGAAAAACTAAGCCTTTTTCTTTTCCCGCCCGTGGATAATTTCAGGTTCAGCCCAAGATGCGTTCTTTTTTTACCGCGGACCGTCCCGAAACCCGGCCGGGCTTGGGGGGGCGTTCGCCCGTTGAACCGAATGCCCGCAGCGGATTATTCTGCTTTCACAGTCGCGCGTCCCCAGATGGAAAGAGAGAAGGAGACCGGGGGAAAAAAACAAAAAAATAAAAAGGGAAGCAACACGAGGATTTCACAGGAGCTCACCCATCCTAGTACTACTCTCGCCCAAGCACACTTAACTGCGGAGTTCTGTTGGGATCCGGTGCTTTAGTGCTGGTATGGTCGCATCCGCAATTTCTGGGTCGCCAAACTCCTTTATTCTCTCCCGGGCCGCGAAGGATTCTGCATACTCTTCATTCGTTGTCTGCCGGTTTCTCTCATTTTTCTAAGTCTGATTCAGACGCAATAAACGTTGCGCCGGATATATCGAAAACCTAAGCCTTTTTCCTTGCCCGCCCGTGGATAATTTCAGATTCAGCCCTAGATGCATTCTGTTTTTACCGCCGACCGTCCCGAAACCCGGCCGGGCTTGGGGGGGCATTCGTCCGTTGTGCCGAATGTCCGCAGCGGATTATTCTGCTTTCACAGCCGCGCGTCCCCTGACGGAAAGAGAGAAGGAGGCCGGGGGAAAAAATAAAATATCAAAAACGGAATGCAACACGGGGACTTCCTAGGAGGTCACCAATCCTAGTACAACTCTTGCCCAAGCACGCTTACCTGCGGAGTTCTGTTGGGATCCGGTGCTTTAGTGCTGGTATGGTCGCATCCGCAATTTCTGGGTCGCCAAACTCCTTTATTCTCTCCCGGCCCGCGACGGATTCTGCATACTTTTCATTCGTTGTCTGCCGGTTTCTCTCCTTTTTCTAAGTCAGATTCAGCCGCAATAAACGTTGCGCCGGATATATCGAAAACCTAAGGCTTTTTCCTTGCCCGCTCGTGGATAATTTCAGATTCAGCCCAAGATGCGTTCTGTTTTACCCGCGACCGTCCCGAAACCCGGCAGGGGGGGCGTTCGCCCGTTGTACCGAAAGCCTGCAGCGGATTATTCTGCTTTCACAGCCGCGCGTCTCCAGACGGAAAGAGAGAAGGAGGCCGGGGAAAAAAATTAAAAAAACAAAAAGCGGATGCAACACGAGGACTTCCAAGGAGGTCACCCATCCTAGTACTACTCTCGCCCAAGCACGCTTGACAGCGGAGTTCTGATGGGATCCGGTGCTTTAGTGCTGGTATGGTCGCATACGCAATTTTTGGGTCGCCAAACTCTTTTATTCTCTCCCGGGCCGCGACGGATTCTGCAAACTCTTCATTCGTTGTCTGCCGGTTTCTCTCCTTTTTCTAATTCCGATTCAGCCGCAATAAACGTTGTGCCGGATATATCGAAAACCTAAGCCTTTTTTCTTGCCTTCCCGTGGATAATTTCAGATTCAGCCCAAGATGCGTTCTGTCTTTACCGCCGACCGTCCCGAAACCCGGCCGGGCTTGGGGTGGCGTTCGCCCGTTGTACCGAATGCCCGTAGCGGATTATTCTGCTTTCATAGCCGCGTGTCCCCAGACGGAAAGAGAGAAGGAGGCCGGGGGAAAAAATAAAAAGGGGTTGCAACACGAGGACTTCCCAGGAGGTCACCCCATCCTAGTACTACTCTCGCCCAAGCATGCTTAACTGCGGTGTTCTGATGGGATCCACTACTTTAGTGCTGGTATTGTCGCATCCGCAATTTCTGGGTCGCCAAACTCCTTTATTCTCTCCCGGGCCGAGACGGATTCTGCATACTCTTCATTCGTTATCTGTCGGTTTCTTGCCTTTTTCTAAGTCAGATTCAGCCGCAATAAACGTTGCGCCGGATATCTTGAAAACTTAAGACTTTTTCCTTGCCCGCCCGTGGATAATTTCAGATTCAGCCCAAGATGCGTTCTGTTTTTACCGCCGACCGTCCCGAAACCCGACCGGGCTTAGGGGTGCATTCGCCCGTTGAACCGAATGTCCGCAGCGGATTATTCAGCTTTCACAGCCGCGCATCCCCAGACGGAAAGAGAGAAGGAGGCCGGGGGAAAAAAATAAAAAAATAAAAAGGGGATGCAACACGAGGACTTTCCAGGAGGTCACCCATCCTAGACTACTCTCGCCCAAGCATGCTTAACTGCGGAGTTCTGTTGGGATCCGGAGATTTAGTGCTGGTATGGTCGCATCCGCAATTTCTGGGTCGCCAAACTCCTTTATTCTATCCCGGGCTACGACGGATTCTGCGTACTCTTCATTCGTTGTCTGTCGGTTTCTCTCCTTTTTCTAAGTCAGATTGAGCCGCAATAAACGTTGCGCCGGATATATCGAAAAACTATGCCTTTTTCCTTGCCCGCCCGTATATAATTTCAGATTCAGCCTAAGATGCGTTCTATTTTTACCGCCGACCGTCCCGAAACCCGGCCGGGCTTGGAGAGGGGCTCCTTTTTCTATGTCAGATTCAGCCGCAATAAAAGTTGCGCCGGTTATATCGAAAAACTAAGCCTTTTTCCTTGCCCGCCCGTGGATAATTTCAGATTCAGCCCAAGATGCGTTCTGTTTTTACCGCCGACCGTCCCGAAACCCGGCCGGGCTTGGAGGGGGGCGTTCGCCCGTTGTACCGAATGCCCGCAGCGGATTATTCTGCTTTCACAGCCGCTCGTCCCCAGACGGAAAGAGAGAAGGAGGCCGGGGGAAAAAATAAAAAAAAATAAAAAGGGGATGCAATACGAGGACTTCCCAGGAGGTCACCCATCCTAGACTACTCTCGCCCAAGCATGCTTAACTGCGGAGTTCTGATGGGATCCGGTTCTTTAGTGCTGGTATGGTCGCATCTGTAATTTTTGGGTCACCAAACTCCTTTATTCTCACCCGAGCCGCGACGGATTCTGCATACTCTTCATTCGTTGTCTGCCGGTTTCTCTCCTCTTTCTAAGTCGGATTCAGCTGCAATAAACGTTGCGCCGGATATAACGAAAACAAAAGCCTTTTTCCTTGCCCGCCCGTGGATAATTTCAGATTCAGCCCAAGATGCGTTATGTTTTTACCGCCGACCGTCCCGAAACCCGGCCGGGCATGGGGGGGCGTTCGCCCGTTGTACCGAATGCCCGTAGCGGATTATTCTTCTTTCACATCCGCGCGTCCCCAGACGGAAAGAGAGAAGGAGGCCGGAGGAAAAAAATAAAAAAATAAAAAGGGATGCAACACGAGGACTTCCCAGGAGGTCACCCATCCTAATACTACTCTCGCCCAAGCACGCTTAGCGGTGGAGTTCTGATGGGATCCGGTGCTTTCGTGCTGGTATGGTAGCATCCGCAATTTCTGGGTCGCCAAACTCATTTATTCTCTCCCGGGCCGTGACGGATTCTGCATACTCTTCATTCGTTGTCTGCCGTTTTCTCTCCTTTTCCTTAGTCAGATTCAGCCGCAAGAAACGTTGCACCGGGTATATCGAAAACCTAAGCCTTTCTCCTTGCCCGCCCGTGGATAATTTCAGATTCAGCCCAAGATGCGTTCTGTCTTTACCGCTGACCGTCCCGAAACCCGGCCGGGCATGGGGGGGTGCGTTCGCCCGTTGTACCAAATGCCCGCAGCGGATTATTATGCTTTCACAGCCGCGCGTACCCAGACGGAAAGAGAGAAGGAGGCCGGGGGAAAAAAATAAAAAAATAAAAAGGGGATGCAACACGAGGGCTTCCTAGGAGGTCACCCATCCTAGTACTACTCTCGCCCAAGCACGGTTACCTGCGGAGTTCTCTTGGGATCCGGTGCTTTAGTGTCGGTATGGTTGCATCCGCAATTTCTGGGTCGCCAAACTCCTTTATTCTCTCCCGGGCAGCGACTGATTCTGCATACTCTTCATTCGTTGTCTGCCGGTTTCTTTCCTTTTTCTTAGTCAGATTCAGCCGCAATAAACGTTGCGCTGGATATATCGATAACCTACGCCTTTTTCCTTGCCCTCCTGTGGATAATTTCATATTCAACCCAAGATGCGTTCTGTTTTTACCGCCGACCGTCCCAAAACCCGGCCGGGCTTGGGGGGCATTCGCTCGTTGTACCGAATGCCTGCAGCGGATTATTCTGCTTTCACAGCCGCGCGTCCCCAGACGTTAAGAGAGAAGGAGGCCGGGGAAAAAAATAAAAAAATAAAAAGGGGATGCAACACGAGGACTTCCCAGGAGGTCACCCATCCTAGTACTACTCTCGCCCAAGCACGCTTAGCTGTGGAGTTCTGATGGGATCTGTTGCTTTCGTGCTAGTATGGTCGCATCCACAATTTCTGTGTCGCCAAACTAATTTATTCTCTCCCGGGCCGTGACGGATTTTGCATACTCTTCATTCGTTGTCTGCCGTTTTCTCTCCTTTTCCTTAGTCAGATTCAGCCGCAATAAACGTTGCGCTGGATATATCGAAAACCTAAGCCTTTTTCCTTGCCCGCCCGTGGATAATTTCAGATTCAGCCCAAGATGCGTTCTGTCTTTACCGCTGACCGTCCCGAAACCCGGCCCGGTTTGTGGGGGTGCGTTCGCCCGTTGCACCGAATGCCCGCAACGGATTATTATGCTTTCACAGCCGCGCGTCCCCAGACGGAAAGAGAGAAGGAGGCCGGGGGAAAAAAATAAAAAAATAAAAAGGGGATGCAACACGAGGGCTTCCTAGGAGGTCACCCATCCTAGTACTACTCTCGCCCAAGCACGGTTACCTGCGGAGTTCTGATGGGTTCCGGTGCTTTAGTGCTGGTATGGTCGCATCCGCAATTTCTGGGTCGCCAAACTCCTTTATTCTCTCCCGGGCAGCGACTGATTCTGCATACTCTTCATTCGTTGTCTACCGGTTTCTTTCCTTTTTCTAAGTCAGATTCAGCCGCAATAAACGTTGCGCCGGATATATCGAAAACCTAAGCCTTTTTCCTTGCCCTCCTGTGGATAATTTCATATTCAGCCTAAGATGCGTTCTGTTTTTACCGCCGACCGTCCCGAAACCCGGCCGGGCTTGGACGGCATTCGCTCGTTGTACCGAATGCCCGCAGCGGATTATTCGTCTTTCACAGCCGCGCGTCCTCAGACGGAAAGAGAGAAGGAGGCCAGGGGAAAAAAAATAAAAAAATAAAAAGGGGATGCAACACGAGGACTTCCAAGGAGGTCACCCATCCTAGTACTACACTCGCCCAAGCACGCTTAACTTCGGAGTTCTGATGGGATCCGGAGCTTTAATGCTGGTATGGTCGCATCCGCAATTTCTGGGTCGCCAAACTCCTTTATTCTCTCCCGGGCCACGACGAATTCTGCATACTCTTCATTCGTTGTCTTCCGGTTTCTCTCCTTTTTCTAAGTCAGATTCAGCAGCAATAAACATTGCGCCGGATATATCGAAAACCTAATCCTTTTTGCTTGCCCGCCCGTGGATAATTTCAGATTCAGCCCAAGATGCGTTCTGTCTTTACAGCCTACCGTTCCGAAACCCGGCCGGCCTTGGGGGGGCGTTCGCCCATTGTACCGAATGCCCGCAGCGGATTATTCTGCTTTCACAGCCGCGCGTCCCCACACGGAAAGAGAGAAGGAGGCCTAGGGAAAAA
The DNA here is from genome assembly GCA_030015575.1 of Agapanthus africanus. Taxonomy (NCBI): domain Eukaryota; kingdom Viridiplantae; phylum Streptophyta; class Magnoliopsida; order Asparagales; family Amaryllidaceae; genus Agapanthus; species Agapanthus africanus. Next base: position 278,326,223 of record JASDDO010000010.1, on the reverse strand, counting down.
AATAAAAAAAATAAAAATGGGATGCAACACGAGGACTTCCCAGGAGGTCACCCATCCTAGGTACTACTCTCGCCCAAGCACGCTTAACTGCGGAGTTCTAATGGGATCCGGTGCTTTAATGCTGGTATGGTCCCATCCGCAATTTTTGGGTCGCCAAAATTCTTTATTCTCTCCCGGGCCACGACGGATTCTGCATACTCTTCATTCGTCATCTGCTGGTTTCTCTCCATTTTCTAAGTCAGATTCAGCCGCAATAAACGTTGCGCCGGATATATCGAAAACCTAAGCCTTTTTCCTTGCCCGCCCATGGATAATTTCAGATTCAGCCCAAGATGCGTTCTGTTTTTACCGCCGACCATCCCGAAACCCGTCCGGGCTTTGCGGGGGCGTTCGCCCGTTGTACCGAATTCACGCAGCGGATTATTCTGCTTTCACAGCCGTACGTCCCCAGACGGAAAGAGAGAAGGAGGCCGGGGAAAAAAAATAAAAAAATAAAAAGGGATGCAACACGAGGACTTCCCAGGAGGTCACCCATCCTAGTACTACTCTCGCCCAAGCATGGTTAACTACGGAGTTCTGATGGGATCCGGTGCTTTAGTGCTGGTATGGTCGCATCCGAAATTTTTGGGTCGCCAAACTCCTTTCTTCTTTCCCGGACCGCGACGGATTCTGCATACTCTTCATTCGTTGTCTGCCAGTTTCTCTCCTTTTTCTAAGTCAGATTCAGCCGCAATAAACGTTGCGCCGGATATATCGAAAACCTAAGCCTTTTTCCTTGCCCGCCCGTGGATAATTTCAGATTCAGCCCATGATGCGTTCTGTCTTTACCGCCGACCGTCCCGAAACCCGGCCAGGCTTGGGGGGGCGTTCGCCCGTTTTACAGAATGCCCGATGCGGATTATTCTGCTTTCACAGCCGCGCGTCCCCAGACGGAAAGAGAGAAGGAGGCCGGTGGAAAAAAATCAAAAAATAACAAGGGGATTCAACACGAGGACTTCCCGGGCCACAACTGGATAGGGCTTCTTTGGAACCCTGGCGTTCTGAGACGCGTCTTTGGAACGCCTTATAGCCTCAACCAACTGCGCGGCTTCCTCAGCGGCTGAACTAGGGAAAATTAGTTCAGCTTTTGATTCCGGTAAGGCCAACGGCTCATCTTCAAGGGTGGGCCCAGACTCCGTTATAGAGTCCAGCAAATTAGTAGCCACCTTCCTTCGACGCTTGGACACAGGACCAGTCGCCGAGGACGAACGCTTCTTTCCCATCAAAGCCTTAGTGCGGCGTTGGCCCACGTCGCCCTCAACACCCTCACCCCGGGCCACAACTGGAGATGACACTACCATCATCGATGCCACAGAGGGTGGTCCTGCCTCAGGTGGTGGTACTGTTACTGGAGCCCGTCTACCCTGTGACCGAGTACCCAGGGGTATACCAAATATTGGAGTAAGATCTACTCCCGACTCTCCAGGAATAAGCACAGTGCCGGTATCCCTCAAGGGAAAGCGGATCGGGGCAAATGGTCGCAGCATGGCTCCCGGGGCCGTAACCTGAATAGGGGTGCCGTGGCCAAGAAGCACCCTTCTCTCCTCAATAATAACTGGGTTCACCCGATGGAGATACCTGCCCGTGAACGACCCCACGCATCGGGGAATGTAATCACCATCGGGGATCATGAATTGAGAACCGGTGTTCAGCCTCACAAAGTGGTGGGCGGCATCTCGGACGGCCTCGAGCGAAGGAACCGGCACGATTATGAAAGCTTCAAACGGGACGCCCTGATCATACCCAAACGGCCGGGCAAAGCGATGCGGATTGTACCGCATGAAGAGAGCCGCACTGTCCTGACGAAACACCAGGTAACCTGGTCTAATTGCATATAAGCGCGCAGCCTCCCGGGGCTTCAAAGTGGGCGCGTCATCTTTCGACCGGTCCCAAAGCGGCTAGGCCGAACCTGCGGAAGAAGATAAGACCCGATCATTAATTATTAATCCGCCGGCAGTAGCGTAAGGGGAAATCAACGCCCGAATAGCCCCGAATTGAGTTGGGTCAGCGGCAGAAGCATCCACCAATCGCATAAGCCGAAGGAAAGTGTAGGCGTCGTAGAATGCGGGCCTCTGATGCATAGAGAAAGCCCCCAACACATGCATTTTGATCCAAGACGTGAAGTAATGAAGCAAAAAGTTTACTACATCCACGCCAGGAGTAGAAGTATTAGATGCAGTGCCCAACCCGTGATAAAGATGTGCCAACGCCGGGATACCGACGGCCAACTGTGTCCCCTCAGCGATACAATAAGCCGGGTAGATAACCGAAGCCCTCATAAAGCGACGATGCATGGGGATGACAAACCAACTGAGCCAGACACTGACAAACCCCACGAAGAATGTCTCCTCATCCATGCCGGGAGCTGCAATGGATTCGAAAGACATCGGCGACATAATGGGGATGTAGTACTGTGGTAGATGCGATTCGGTGGTCGGCAGCTTCTTCGGACCAAACCCAAAGGGGTCTTTGATGTTGGCGAACTTCGGAGCTGTCTTCGACAAGACGTGCTCACGAAGGTAACAAGCAATGAAGCTCTTGAAAGTAACACCCTGCTCTTCGGATTCGGTGAACAAACGATCAAAGATACTCAGCACCTTGATTAAGCTGGGACGCTTGTGGCGGACGACGTTCTCAGCAAACAAGCCATCAACCGGAGCAGGCTCGGGTTCAAAGACATATTCATCAGAGGGCAGCAACTCTTCATAAAGCATCCCTCGAATTGGCAGTCCCGAGATCTCATAGAACTCTCCCAAAGAGATCGAGACTTCTCTGTCCCCCAGAAGAAAAGTGTTGGTGGGGAGATTCCACAGATTCAAGAACGCCTTAACCCACCAGACTTGCGGGGATTGATAATGGAAGAGTGACGCATATATCGCTTGATAAAGCCCGACCTTCTGCAACCGCGCACGATGGGTAGCAAGGATATAGCGAGCCCAGAGGAGGTACCCCGTAGGGTGCCGAGGGGTAAGCCCTATCTTATAAATTTGTCCCCATGGGTGGGCTTCACCCTGGCAAATGCGTCGTCCTAGGATATCTATAGAGGGGATTGGATGGTTCGGGATACCGGTCTTCGAAGGCTCAAGCCGTCCCGTCGGAGTCTAATTTGGCATTTCCACAGCGAAAACCGTCCTCGGAGGATCCATCGGCGAAAATGGGAAACTGGGCTCTGTCGGCACTTCACAGAGGAAACTCCGGCGACCCCGGATAATATGGTTGTACCAAGTTCGCCATAGAAGAAAGTTGGTGCAGTTCGGGTCATGAGCCCGGATCATCGCCATCGCTTCCTCGTCAGCTGGTGATTGAGGAAAAGCGGCCTCTGAGCGAGTGAAGGGAAAGCATGGAACAGAAGCCATTGCACCTGAAATCGAATAAAAGAAAACTGTCAAAAGCAAAGCAGCAATGTATATGCATGCATGAACATGAAGACATTTGAAGAAAGCGATGGAAGACTATTTTTATGGGACCATTGGCTACAAAACACGTGGGCCCCACAGAATTAGGATGACGGCTCGTTAATAATGAGACCAAGCAGTTGTAATAAGACAAAGGGGATATCCTCATTAAATAAGAAGTGGGTTTCAAGTGGCCCTGCACATCCCCTAGAAGACAAATCTACCTTGGACTTTACAACGAATCAAACAGGATCAAGGGAATTAAATTCCTACAGAAGACATCATTGCAAGCTTCTGCTTCATTAATTACAGAAGGACAACCTAGGGCAAAGAGACCCAAAGAAGCCTCCATGCGAAGAAACTAAGTTCTTCTTAGGAATTAAATTCCTTATTGAGAAAAGGAAATTAAACTCCCAGAAACATTTTTGGGATGGAACCAAATTCCATGTATTTGAACCGCCATCATCATCTCCCTAAAGATCATACAAGCCCTAAAAGATCTACTGTTGAAGATTAAACGGTTTCATATTTTGATTGAAAAGCTTAAAGAAAGAATGGGTTCCTGTTAAAATGGGTAAAAACCCTTGCTTTAGATTTAAAATCCAGAGGAATGTGAAAGTTCATCGTTCATTCAAGAGCATTACCGGAAGAAAAGAGTCTTTTTGAACAGAGTTAAACTCTTGAAATGTTTCAAGGCATAGAACTAAACTCTGGAAGAAGAGAATTAAATTCTCAGAAAAAGTTTGCAAGGAGGAAGATAAGCAAAAGTGGATGCGCTTCTGCAATGACCCCTATATTTATAGGATGTGATGGAGACGCTTCATCTCCTCAAATACCTAGAGGAATCCAACGTTCACAAAAAGTGACAGCGTTGCACCCACGTGCAGACACGTGAGAACAACGCTGTGGGGGCATTTGTTTCCTGATTTAAAATCAGGAAAACTTATGGAAGAGGCATCACGTGCTAGCGCGTGAGCCAGCGGTCACGTGTTGACACGTGACATTTAAAAGCGGCGGCAAAAGGCAGATTCGCTCCCTGTTTAAATCAGAGAAAAGGCTCCAGAAAAGGTCGCGTGCTCACACGTGACCAGGGGTCACATGTTGGCACGTGACGGCTGAGCAGTGGCCAGAGAACAGAGCGGAAAAGGAGAAGAAAGGCCCGTTCCAGGGGTCACGTGCTTACACGTGTCCAGGGGTGACGTGCCTACACGTGACCAGGGGTCACGTGGCCACATGTGACCGGCTTTCAAAGCTCTTTATTTAACAGAATTAAATTCCGAAAGCATTCAAATCTTTCCAAAAGAGAATGATTATTTGGAACCGGTTGGATTAAAGATCTATAAGGTGACTAAATGTCACCTATTTATGGAAAAATCTTGAACTTGGAAAGATTTCCCCTTAAATCTAAGCCGAAATACAAAGAAATATATTTGGATTTAAAATCCAAAGGTGAATAAAATTCACCTAATAATCCAAAGGTCCAGATGAATGGTAAATATAAATCAAATCTCCCAATAAACAAATCAGATATTTCAATTGAAAATTTACTAAAACTGATTGATTTTCTTCCTTCTCCTATAAATAGGAGCCAATACAGAAGGAGATAAAAAGATAGGACAGAGACAGAGACACAGAGAGAGAAAGAAAAAAGAGTGCCTTGAGATTTTGGGAAGAATTTGATCCTCTGTAAAAGAAATCCTCGGTAAGAAGGGAGAGGCTCAAAAAGGAGAATTTAATTCTCAAAGAGTTTAACTCTTATACAAAAAGAAGAACTTAGTTCTTTCTATAGCAGAGGATCTGAAAAGTGCACATCTCCCCATGAATTGAGAATTTAATTCTCATTGGGTCGAGATCCTGCCATGCAGATCCAAATCATAGAAGGGGAATGGAAGTTTGAGAATTTAATTCTCACAGAATTATAGGAATTTAATTCCCTTTGGATGAAATTAGGGTTTAACCTTATGATTATGGGAATTTAATTCCTTCAAAATGGACAGAACCAGGGTATAACCCTAATTAAGAACTTAATCTTATTAAAATAGCAGGAATTTAATTCCCTTACAAAAAAGAAAGAAGAAGAAATTAGGTTTTACCCTATGCAAGAATTCAATTCTTTACATACATGAGGGATTTAATTCCTACAGAGAAGAAATCAGGGTGTAACCCTATCTAAGAATATAATTCTTCAGAAGAAAACAGGAATTTAATTGCTCTAAAGTTTATTGCTAGGGTTTAACCCTATGAAGAATTTAAGTCTTAAAAAAGATAAACACATCTTCAAACAGGCAAAGAAACAGAGTCCCGTGTTACCACGTGACCCCTGTAAAGATCCATAGAGAAGAACTTTGAGGCAACGCCTCACGTGCTCCACGTGACCCACATAGCGCGCAAGAAAAATCAAAATAAACAGAGACTCTGGGGCGCCATCACGTGTCACCACGTGACCCCCTAATGGGTATTCTAATAAACCAGAGCATGAACCCCCATCACGTGCCCGCATGTGATGGCTTTCAGAACTAAAAGTGTTAAGCACTTATCTGTAGAACAAAATAAAGAGGAGAAGGGCGCTCTCACGTGTTACCACGTGACCCCTTTTTGCCGTAGTGTTTAACACTAAATTGAAACTCTGTATCCAGTGTTTAACACTGATTCTCCTTAGTGTTTAACACTATTTGGAAAACTCTATCTGAAGTGTTTAACACTGATTTGCTTAGTGTTTTAACACTAATTTGAAAACTCTGTTCCCAGTGTTCTCAACACTGATTATCTTTTAGTGTTTAACACTAACTTGTTGATCTCACTCCCAGTGTTCAACACTGTTGGTCTCTGGTGTTCAACATCAGCTTCAGCCCAATTGGTTAAGTTTCTAGAGGCAAAGCCTCTCCTTCAATGGACCAACAGAGGGCCCACATATCCTAAACATGATTGGGACTTAGCCAAAGCTGGCCATAAATCCTCAATTTAGACTTAACTGAGCCAATGGGCTCATAATATAATTAATTGGTCTTGGTTCCAAATCATGCCAAAGACTATTTAATCTACATTGGTTCAAGGGTAAATCTCTTCACTCCTTTGATACTTGGCGTTGTAATTCCTCAACGTCTTCGAAGAGGGGCGGGGTCCTGATGACCATACATTGATACGAACTGTGGGGTCCTAAAATTCATGGACTATGAGGTCCTTAACCTTGACCGTGATGTCTTAAAACTAACATTGGACTTTGGAGTCCTTAAATCGATGGACTACGACGTCCTTAACCTTGACCGCAACGTCTTAAAACTAACATTGACCGCAATGTCCTTAAACTACCTATGGACCGCAATGTCCTTAAACTACCTATCGACCGCAATGTCACTAAACTAAATAACAGGACTCCCTTAATTGCTCTCGTTCGATCTAAACGATCCCGTTAAGTTGATCTTAGTCTAAAAACTAGGACTAGGCTGACGCATCCTTAACTAACGTTTAAGTCGATCTTAGTCTCAAACGAGGCTAACGTATCCTTAAACCCTAAACCCCCAAACCCAAATCTAAGATAATACGGATTTGGACTAGTCCACGCCCTACGGGCGACGACATAACTCAGTCTCCGTATACAATCCACGGGCAACCAAACATAAAACAAACACACACGACACGAAGTAACCACTGGAGAAGGAGAAAGTTGTTACTGCAATGCGGTAGAGTAATTAACTGCAGGGGCTTGCGCCTACAAGGAAGAGCGTCTCCACAATCAAAAACCCCTCAAGCGAGGGGAATCTGACGAAGTCTGCTATATCGGACGCATCCGTTTAAACCTTCGATATATGGCGCCATAAATCAACTTGGCATCTTCGGAGAGGTAGATGGATAACACCAATTAGCATCTGCCCCGAATCTCAGGCAAGACGTCATGTCAAGCCGTCTTTCGGAGGGCAACAGATTCTGGCACGCCCGATGGGACCTTTTCCATCTTTCTAGTCCACACTTCGTGTGTCGTGTTCGCGAACCAAACACAGCTCGCTAATAGTTGCCCTTGGGCTTCAAGGTACTAAGATTTGGCGTTTTGCTGATTGCTAGAAAGCAAAGAATCAATGGCTTCCGCTTATGCGAAATGCTCAAACTGTAACTGCAACCGGCGCTCCGCCTCGCCAGAAGGTATAGCCTACGGGCCCCAAGGCTGCTTCGCTGTTCACAATGCCCGTAGAACAGGTCATTCAAGCCACAACCGGGTTGTTTTTCGGGACCATGCTCCTACCAACGAGCTTCACCGCTCCTGTGCTGACACCGGAATCTCCTAAGAAGTCGGTCTTTGATCGGCTTACACCTACCGCGGCCCCTCTCAATGGTCTCCCAACACCAGCGCCTCGGTCTTCTCCAGACTGGGCCAGAACTCTTGTGGGCCCGCAACGGGGCCTACAATCCCAGAGAAGGCTGCTCCTAAGAAAATAACCAGTCCTGCTCCTGAAGTCGCCAAGGCGGCTTCTCCTGTCCAAAAGTCGGTCTTTACAAGATTGACTGTTCCAGCTCCCGCTCCTGCTACCCAAAGGACATCGGTCTTTAACAGGATGACGCCAGCAGCAACCCTCCACCTATACAGGAGGCAAGATGAGGCTATCGCCTTCACCAAGCCGATTCCGTCAGCACGACGTCGCTACTGGCGCCGAGTGAGGAAGGCCGGAGGCAACTCCCCTTCTGGGCTAACTCTTCCAGCCCCGACGACAGAAGTTAATGCTGCTATTCCAACTAAGAACAGCTTTGAGATGCTGAATAAGGTGCGTAGGAATTCTCCTACCGCGGCGCTAAAGAGGTCTCCCCCTCCGCTGAAAAGGCCACGGAAATAAATCCAGAACACCCCCAATCTCCTCAACAGCTGTCTTCCAAAATCTATAAAGTCTGGCGGCAGACCCGAGACTCGGTGATCGATCCAAATTTCTCCCGCCAGCACAAAAAGCTGAAAATTCAACAGGAAGTCAGTCATCACGCTAAGCCACGAAAAGCTGTCTGGGTGCCCACCTCAACGGTCCCCTCAACTTCCACTGCTCATAAAAAGAGGAGGCCGGAGAAGATCCCCGGGCCTGCGACGAGAGCTAAAGGCGCTGAGCCCAGACACTCTAAGTCTGGGGGCATGATGGTCCATACTGTATACATGGCGTCGGGGAAGGAAGATAGCCGTGCGTCTACAGGGCATAAACCGCTTATGCGGTCGGTGACCAAAGCTCAGGAGCAACAGCAGAAGCTCCAAGAAATGATAACTGCGATGGCCGCACTTACTGGGCTGAAAGAAAGCCCCAAAGCGACATCTGATCAACGCCAGGAGGAAGAAACTGACGCTGAGTTCCTTCGTAGGATACTGGAGAAGAAGGATAAAGAGGCTGCTGAACAAGCAGCCAATATACAACGAATGGCCCTCCTGTTCCAAGACATGGTGGGTATGATGATTCAACAAGAGCCCCATACTGAAGATCCTCCAATCGTTCTTGAAGACGACAGGGGAGAAATGTCAAATCCTCCACCCGCTATGTCAACGGCCAAGGAGGAGACAATCTCTAAGGCTGACCTGGATGAATACATAGCCCAACAGATACGCGTTCACCAAGCGACTGAGGCAACTGGTTAAGTTGTCAGGACAGGAAGACCATATCCGAGCTGGTATGACCAGATCAAATACTCGCCGGGCTACACAATACCAAAATTCCATGTCTATAAGGGGACAGGCAATACCCATCAGCATGTGGCTCAGTTCAGGGCGCTTTGTGGCAACACTGGGTGGAGACGATAAGCTCTTGCTTCACCAATTCGTCGGCAGCTTATCAGAAACAGCGTTCGAGTGGTATTCTGAGCTCCCGAATGATTCCGTCAAGACGTTCGCCGAAATGGAACTGCTATTCACCAGCGATTGCAAGCGCCAGCGAACGTACTCCGATAACAGCATTAATTAATGCCAGGGTGAAACCAGGCGAAACGTGGGTCCAGTATGCTATACGCTGGCGAAATTTGTGGTCGAAATGCGAACAACGCATTGAGGAAGCGCCCGCGGTGGGCATGTTCGTGGGAACCTTAGACCCTCATGCGACTATCTCCCAGTTCATGATGTTCTTTAAGCCAACCACGTTCCAGGCTTTAAGCGACAAGTTGGCCCAGATGGACCAGATGGGTCATAGACCATCTCCCCCGAAGCCGGAGCCTCGGAGTGACAAGGGTAAAGGGAAGGCAACCTTCGTCGTGAATGCTCAGCAGCAACCCAGTGCCCCAAAGCTGGAAGACCAACTGGAAGAAAGACGCCGGTATTATAATGAGAAGATGAAGCGCCCCTACTCGTTCCCACGGGATAAGACATAACGGTTATTCGAGCTGGCCGTACGCAACAGGCATATCAATTTGCCAAACCCAAGGCGACCGCCACAACCACTGAGGTGAATAATCCCAATAATTGCCCTTACCATCAAACGGTAAGCCATCCGATTGAGGATTGCTTCATCTTCAAAGGATGGATTGAGGATCAATACCTCCAGGGAAAGTTTGCGCTTTCAGAAAAGTCGAAGGTGAACCCGCCACAGCCGCATACTCCTAAGAAGACAGACGCACCAGGGGCGACTTGTTCCTTTATTGAAGAAGCTCCATGGGAGGTCGTGCTATCAGCTAAAACCAAAAGGATGCTGAGTGATCTTCATGCGTGCCCAGCAGTCGAATGGAAGAACCCGCTTGAACCTCAAATCGTCAAATGGATGCTGAAGCCGCGTCCAACTACAAAGAGCGGTGGTGATGGCCCAAATACTCATACCCAACCGTCAAAATCTTTGAAGAAAAAGAAGAAAAAGCCCAAGAAGCCCATGAAGCCTGGAGAAAAGCGCACGGACTTGCAGAAAAAGATTGACGCGCTGGAGGAGTACAATCAAAAGGCGAGGACTCCCGTCAAACTGCAAGAGTTCCTCAACCACGTTTTCAGGAGGAAGATGATGGAGAAAGCTCGTCGGATGAATCCGAGGGTTATGTGGCAAGTTGTCATGTGATCTCCCACTCGTTTATAGACAATGACAAAACTCCTAGCACTAAGAAACTGGGGGCAGAGCCTGAGCCGGAGCTTGTGCGGCCAACAGAAGAAATGATTGACGCCTTTCTAAACGAGATTCGTTTAAAAAGTAAAGCCGACCAAGAGCATGAAATGGCCGCGTCAGAAGGAGACAACCGCAAGCGACTAAACGAAAGAGTCAAAGCACTCCCGCCAGATCAAAATGTAAGTCAACGCTAGCGCCACGGTCGTCTACAGATGCCAAATGCGGAACAAAAACTTTTTAACTGGCGCTATCGTATACTTTAACCCGGATCTGCCATTATTGCTAAACTAACAAACTGTAAAGAGTGTAGAAAGGTTATACCGAACGATCCGAGTCCTTCGTTCTTTAACCATCATCCCACTCTCCGTTGCGGCTGCTCCGATCTCTTCGATCTCCGATCTGCTCGTCGAGGTGGCACCACGTCGACGATTCTTTAAACGGGCTCCCGCCTCTGACTTGAGGCAACTCGGTCGTCAAGTTTGCTAAAAGAGACGACCAAGAATGATGTAGAGAATGAGTAGATGACTTTGTCTCACTTCGTCCAAGTCCGTGGACGATCGGTTAATGAAGTTGCCGTAGGAATCGGGTGATAGAATGAAATGAGCTTTGAATTCCATACACCGAAAACTATCATAATCTTTTGCAAATGAAAACTCAAGTGTGTATGAGAGAGAGAGGAGGGGCCGGCCATTTATAGGTGGAGGGAGGTGAGTGTAGGAGAGGGGAGAGTAACCTTAAGAACAAATATCATATGTGAACACAAATAAATATCTTAAGGAAAACAAGAATCATTGAAATCAAAGCATGAGTCACAATCCTTGTCACCACTATCTAGAAACTTCTAGAACCTTCTAGAAGCATGACTCACCCTCATCCAAGAAAAGATAAATCCGTCTTTAACCGAATGTTAAAAGACGGCTGATAGAAAACTGGAAACTGGCAACTTCCAAAAGTGATCCTGAAACGACTTTTAGGATAACCCCGAAACTGTATAAATATACCCGCATTTGTATTACGACCGAATACAAATGCAACTGAGACAAAGATATTATATCTACTCATTATAATACTTGGATCCGGCTTAAACCCAAAGCCGACCAGTATCATCTGCCCGAAAAATAACACGTGCGTAAACGCACGTGCATTTTCCGAACCCTGCCATAAAACCATACGGCCTCTACAACGTTTCGCCCGAATTTGGGAAACTGTCTGTGGGGGACTCTAATGACTCGTCAGTACCCTGGCAGTGGGTTTAACCACAAACCGTCAGCGGCACTAGCTATGCGTAACGGCTGCCCATGGACTGACCTCAAGGGAGGCTGATGAGCGAACTCATCCAGAAACCCTACTGAGCCTAACAGTGACAATGTATATACAGTCCGCTCCGTTCGTCTATGAGTATCGCATATCTGCCTAGGGGGGCTAGTAACGTCAGACCTCCAATAGCAGTATAAGTCTTGTCGGAGTGTAGCCCAATAACACCCTGAGATACTACTGGAGTACCTACCAGTAAATCTCCTGCCATGGCCATGGGCTTTGTGTAATGGCTCTCCTAGACACAGCACGACCTCGCCCCCAATACCGGGAGAGACGAATCCCCTGCCGATCCGCTCTCGTGCCTCCATTTGGCTCGGGACTGTACCCAAAAACTACCTGTTTGCACGACTCCTTTGAGCCGTGGTAGGGTAGAAATCAAAGCACAGTGGGAACTCACACGAGACAAATGACGACCTCAGGTCGATGAACTAACCTGTACACATGTCACCAGGGAACAGCTATCTGACGATAGATATAGTACTAACTAGCAGATTCCCGGCGAGTCCTGTCCGGTGTACTCATAACCCAATGAGCACCTGTATACAACTTAGGTGATCCAACTGACACCAGTGGCTTGTGAGACCGGCCACCGCCCCTCGTCGGGGTCTCGACTGTACACACCAGTCTACTCTGGAGTATCGATGCCCTGTCTCGAAACTCCCACGATTAGGGACCACAATTAAGGATATGCATATAATCCACACAACTCTCACGTATATGATCGCCATCATACAGTTGGTGGTAAAGCAAGATCCTAAGGGCTCTATCAAAGTGTAACATGTAATCAGTCACCTGAACATGTACACGACTGATAAAGGCAAACCAGATAGCATACTATCATCTTGAGTAAGACTGTCCTACCGGTATAGGTCCTCCGCAATCATTGCAATCACGTACCTGCGATCCAATAATTGACTATGAGGGCACTATCTCCAACAATCTCCCACTTGCACTCAAGGCTAATTATTGCGATGTTGACTACTCACAGCCCGTGTGAAACCGAACATCCAACTCGTCTACTAATCAGTATCACAAAGCCCGTTTGTAAAACTATTATGTTCGAGAAATAGCCTCAGTGAGTGGATCCGCCTAGATGTTTCTTTCAATATCTCTCTTAATCTCAAGTTCGCGGAGAAAGCCATCTCCCGAATTGAGTAATACCTGTCTTAGAATATGTCTGGATATCTGATGGGACCTAGTTCATAAATGAACTCCAAATCCAAACTTCTTAGACTGTATCGATCACTGAACCTAATCAGTATCCGGCACCATGCCACCCACAGTATCCTCTTGGACCACCTGCCCGTAATACTGTCCCTCTTCATCAGAGGGAAAAACTATAACTCTGACAATCTCTCTGTCAACCATGTCACCTTTGAAGCTTGGAATGATAACCGTCTCCCGAAGGAGGCTGCCGTCATCAAATCCGTAGAACATGTACTTATGTTCTAAAACTGCTTCCTTATGTTTATCCAGGAGTGGATTAATACAAACTTATTGCATCTTGAGCAAAAACAACATCTGGTGTTGTACTTGACATCTCATGATTGACTCAATTGCCTAAGCAAGTGATCTGCCAATCATGCCCATCCCTCTCCCCTTTAGTCTGTAAGACACCTTTAGAGAGGGTGACTCCATCACCTGCAGGTACACCACCATGCTAGGAGTTAACTACTCTAAAAACCATTAGAATATATTTCAAGGTACCCACATTGGGAAACTACCCAAACCTAGATCTAAAACCATAGATCTAGAAACCAGAATGTCAAGTATTATATCCATATCCTGTCTGGAGAAACAACTGTGTGACGACCACAGTACAACCGATCGTAGTATAGGAATTTTACTTCCTACTCTGTATATGTCATCCAGATACCATGACATCACACCCTACTACCTTCTTAACAGATCCATCCCCTATTCTGATGAAGTCAAACCTATGACTGTCACATCAAAATTAGATGATCTATCTCCGCTATAACTGCTCAAGTCTATAAATAGATATAAGCTACTTGCCCACTATGCTTCCGATGCTCCACTGGACTACGACAACCCTCCTACCGGGTCTCATAGCCTGGAACAACAGTAGTGTCTAGTCTTGGTAGATAAGAACCTTCTTGTCACCGTCCTTGAGCCTACCGAAGTACCTCTCGGGTGTCTGAGGTTACCTACCATATCTGCGGAGTGGCTATTGGAATGTCAACACTGATTGAATATATAGGTCCTATTAAATTTCCGTAATCGTTCGCGGTTCTGGAATCACTTCCAGTTCTACCATACTCCCACTACTTTTTTCTGAAAAAGATCCATTTTACTAAAACTGTGGCGAGTCAAGAACAATATCACTATTGATCTTCCAAATGGTTAGAATATCAACCCTCGTCATAGCCAGGGTCAACCTACAAACAGCCATTACAGAAACGTGCCCTGAGTTATCCAGAGTTTGGTTTTAAGCATAAGCTGGACAACTCCCCGTACCTTAACATCTTTTAAGGTACGATCCATTCTATATCCAATACAGAAACTTTAGCACTTATTTAATTAGAACCAGATTCAAATCATGCAGCTGTCTCCAGTGCATATCAACTTAATGGAAAGAGGCTAATCAGCATTACTCAACATAGGAATCCATCCAATTATGAGTAACCTGAAAGAGAAACACGTTTCTCAAAACCATCACTATCATCTGAATACAATCACAAGAATCTACATCTTCGATCTCTTTGAAGAATCCCGATACTTGTGATACCTGGTTCTCTACTTTATTCTTATACCCATAACTTCTCAAACTTAGACCTTGTATTTCTACGAAACACTTATCTAAATACAAGAGAAGTTATAAGTAACAGAACATTGTACGAGGACCTACCCCTTTGTCCTGATGGACACTGGACAACATACAATACTCTGTATAAGTCCGCTGAGTTTAAGCAACTCAAAACCTGTGCGTCGTAGGTTGAAAACTGTACCCTGGCGATTTCCTCAAATATCACCAATTACAACGAATTCCGATATAATGAGGATGATCACCTAATTCCGAATAACTTACTCCCACTCATCATCTGTAAAACCATACAGATATGAGAATGAAACCTGGTAAATACATACCCTTGGAGTAAGTATCTAATCGGGGAAAACAGTTTTCCTTTAACAATGCACTGAAACAGGAAATATTTCGTAGGGGTATTCCTGGTATTCATAGTAATGCCTCTTCAAAATCCAATTCACGACTTCAACCGTATATTTTATTGCCATCTCTCCAAATCCCTTTGTTTGTCTTTAGTCGTTACCTTCTGTACACCATCGTTAGGCTAAATGGTTTTCTTCCTTCCCTACCGTTCGGCACCAGCCTATGGTTTGGAAGAAGACTATCCAGTAAGCATAATAGGTGTACCCTCCTAAACCAATGAGTACTCGTATCTTGAGAGAAGGTGATGATAAAAGACAACTGAATAATACCTTATTCCTTTATAGGTGAAATAGGAGTGGCGATGAAGTACGCGGTTTGGTCGTGAATGATAACAGTCGCAATTTACTTTTCCCTCTTTCTAATCCCTTTATTTTGTCTTTACATATTACCTTCTGCACACCCTACTTAGGCTAATTGGTTTTCTTCATTCCCTACCTTTCGGCACCAGCCTATGGTTTGGAATAAGACTATCCAATAAGCGTAATAGGTGTACTCTCCTAAACCAAGGAGCTCTCGCAACCTGAGAGAAGGTGATAATAAAAGACAACTGAATAAACCAATTCTATTTCTCCTGAACCTGGATCCATCCTCGAAGAAGTCCCTTCGAGTTCGTATATAACCATACGATGGATCTATCCAATGGAAGTGGATATCCGTAATAATATGGGTGTTCTGAGAAATTCAAAGGGTAAAAGAAGGAGTGGCAATGACTTATGCAACTCAGACAATCCAAAAGCCAGTATTTTAAGAAGGTTCGGTCAACCTGGTCACTGTGTCATAGTCTAGGGTCGGTCAAAGGTCGCTGCCAAAGAGAGAGAGAAAAGAAACACTCTGCGTGCACTCTAACCTAGATCAGAATGGTCATCACTTTATCTAATCCGGAAACCTCCCACTGTCTTGTCAAATTCTCCTCCAAACCTAAAGAAGAATCAATCGGGATCACCCGAAGAGTAAACCAACTCATCAGTGGGTATCGGGATCCAACTCTCATCGCATGATAACGTGATGGAATGCATCCACGTTACTCATACTCCAGAAGGTATGCGCATACTTGGCAAGTTTCAGTTTCTTTAGAAACTCCCGATATGATTTTTACCCCATGTTCTTATGACCTTGGCGAAAGTCAACAAATCATAAGTCACATGTCAAGTTCTGCCCGTCATTATCTTGTTAATTTGAACCCACCCGTACATACCCTTGACGAAAGCCAACAAGGTAATACGACTGTCCCAAACCAACACATCTATCTATGCAACAAATGAATACCCCAGCAACTACCAAACACTATGCCTTGACGAAAGCCAACAAACATAGCTTGAATATTACTGACCATCCATAAGAAACGACGGAGGGCTACGGCTGGTTTTTGGCGAAAAACCTTTAACGTAATGAACTTGATCTCGTTGAAGGAACCTGATAGCTTTTTATAAATATAGTGGCAAAAACCTTTGCTAAAGAGGTCACTCCCGGTGAAGGGATCTCGGCTATTTTCTCGTGGAATGAGGTGCAGGATATTCCACTGAATACCGCTATGCAAAGCAACATGTAATCGACTATAGTGAAGTTATTACCCTGACGCAAACTTCTGCCCAAGGGGTCAGTCCCGGTGAAGGGATATCAGCCCATGCCCCGTCGAATGAGGTGGAGGATATTCCACTGAATACCACTATGCAAAACAAAAGGAAACGTCTTTGCAATAACACTTTTTAAATTTGTTCCAACAACATCCAAACAGGTTTGTTTTACGTTGCATTGATCAGAATCAACGCAGTCCCATCAATCGATCACACCAGAAAAGAACGAAAATAAAATGTACGTATATGCCATCCGCATTCGTCACTGGGTCCCGTCATCACCCGTTAGGTTACTTAACTAACGACAGAGCGGGGACTGGACTAGCGCGGGTGTAAAACATATACAACATCTAATAGTATATAAACCAATATACAATAATCGCTCCAGGCGTGATAATATGCAACATTACAGAAAAGTAATAAGCATCACAGAACAATACAGATAATCTGGGATCCCCGAGTTTCACAGAGCCGCTGCTGAAACTCGACGTTCTCCTGTCGTGTAGATAGCCTGTGCAATAAAACCTAGACCCATACGGGTGCGGCAAGTTACCCGGCAAAACCTGAAGCGAGGCATCCCCCTACAACAAAGTGAATGGACCACCCAGCACTTCATGGAATCCGGTAATCTTGGGCACCCCTCCTTGGGTCAACCTGTACCCCCTACGAGTGCGGCGAATAGTCTGCCAATTCTAGAGTGGGACCCCTCTGCCTCTCAAAGCCATGAGATGAGGACCCGTTGCCCTCCAGAACCCGGCTATCCGTGCACTCCATCTCAGGGCAAAACCTAGAGTAATGAAAAATAGTACAACAGGTACATCGACCGCAACCTGGTCGTGCCCCAAAAGAATATTATACAACAGGCAGTGACGGCAGTCCACAAGTTGGACGTCGCCCCGCAATATCAAATGTACAAATAAACCCAAACTGTACTACCATTGCACACTGCTATCCACCACGACAAATCCGCAACATCACAGCACAACACAGAAAATCAACGCGAATGTCACGTTCGCAAACCCGTCTAAAAGAACTATAGCAATCAGACGCGGTTTACCGATCAAATGACATTCCCGGTTGGAGATATAATGTAAGCACTGTAAACTAACGTGTTTAAATTTCGATCGACAAAATATCACAAAGTGGGCCCCATGCAAATCTGCTGAACAGTAATAAAATCTGTGCCCAAAAGATATATACCAAAAACACCAAATTCCAACAAAGAAGACACAGACAAAATTTGGTGCACTGATCCCATAGAAGGGCCGCGGATGCGCGGCCAAACCATGGGTTTGGCCGCGAATCCGCGGCGCTTTGGTGAGATCACGTGCTCAAATTTTGTTCGTGTGCTTATAAAACCCTGCACAACTTTCTGTGATATGTGGAATATTTTTAGGACACCATTTAAAATCAACAGAAACTGTCAAATTGAAAAATTGCGATTTTTGATTTCCGGTTCGATCGGTGTTTTAAACGCGTTAGCACAAGTTAGTATAGCAAAATGGTGAGGCTCTGATACCACTGTAAGTCTACGCTAGCGCCCCGACCGTCTACAGACGCCAAATGCGGAACAAAAACTTTTTAACTGTCGCTACCGTATACTTTAACCCGGATCTGCCATTATTGCTAAACTGACAAACTGTAAAGAGTGTAGAATGGTTATACCGAACGATCCGAGTCCTTCGTTCTTTAACCATCATCCCACGCTCCGTTGCGGCTGCTCCGATCTCTTCGATCTCCGATCTGCTCGTCGAGGTGGTACCACGTCGACGATTCTTTAAACGGGCTCCCGCCTCTGACTTGAGGCAACTCGGTCGTCAAGTTTGCTAAAAGAGACGACCAAGAATGATGTAGAGAATGAGTAGATGACTTTGTCTCACTTCGTCTAAGTCCGTGGACGATCGGTTAATGAAGTTGCCGTGGGAATCGGGTGATGGAATGAAATGAGCTTTGAATTCCATACACCGAAAACTATCATAATCTTTTGCAAATGAAAACTCAAGTGTGTATGAGAGAGAGAGAGGAGGGGCCGGCCATTTATAGGTGGAGGGAGGTGAGTGTAGGAGAGGGGAGAGTAACCTTAAGAACAAATATCATATGTGAACACAAATAAATATCTTAAGGAAAACAAGAATCATTGAAATCAAAGCATGTGTCACAATCCTTGTCACCACTTTCTAGAAACTTCTAGAACCTTCTAGAAGCATGACTCATCCTCATCCAAGAAAAGATAAATCCGTCTTTAACCGAATATTAAAAGACGGCTGATAGAAAATTGGAAACTGGCAACTTCCAAAAGTGATCCGGAAACGACTTTCAGGATAACCCCGAAACTGTATAAATATACCCGCATTTGTATTACGACCGAATACAAATGCAAGTGAGACAAAGATATTATATCTACTCATTATAATACTTGGATCCGGCTTAAACCAAAGACGACCAGTATCATCTGCCCGAAAAATAACACGTGCGTAAACGCACGTGCATTTTCCGAACCCTACCATAAAACCATACGGCCTCTAGAACGTTTCGCCCGAACTTAGGAAACTGTCTGTGGGGGACTCTAATGACTGGTCAATACCCTGGCAGTGGGTTTAACCACAAACCGTCAGCGGCACTAGCTATGCGTAACGGCTGCCCATGGACTGACCTCAAAGGAGGCTGATTTGCGAACTCATCCAGAAACCCTACTGAGCCTAACAGTGACAATGTATATAATGTCCGGTCCTTTCGTCTATGAGTATCGCATATCTACCTATGGGGCTAGTAACGTCAGACCCCCAATAGAAGTATAAGTCGTGTCGGAGTGTAGCCCAATAACATCCTGAGATACTACTGGAGTAACTACCAGTAAATCTCCTGCCATGGCCATGGGCTTTGTGTAATAGCAAACCTAGACACAACACGACCTCGCCCCCAATACCTGGAGAGACGAATCCCCTGCCGATCCGCTCACGTGCCTCCATATGGCTCGGGACTGTACCCAAAAACTACCTGTTTGCACGACTCCTTTGAGCCGTGGTAGGGTAGAAATCAAAGCACAGTGGGAACTCACACTAGACAAATGACGACCTCAGGTCGATGAACTAACCTGTACACATGTCACCAGGGAACAGCTATCTTACGATAGATATAGTACTAACTAGCAGATTCCCGGCGAGTCCTGTCCGGTGTACTCATAACCCAATGAGCACCTGTATACATCTTAGGTGATCCAACTGACACCGGTGGCTTGTGAGACCGGCCACCGCCCCTCGTCGGGGTCTCGACTGTACACACTAGTCTACTCTGGAGTATCGATGCCCTGTCTCGAAACTCCCACGACTAGGGACCACAATTAAGGATATGCATATAAACCACCCAACTCTCACGTATATGATCGCCCTCATACAGTTGGTGGTAAAGCAAGATCCTAAGGGATCTATCAAAGTGTAACATGTAATCAGTCACCTGAACATGTACACGACTGATAAAGGCAAACCAGATAGCATACTATCATCTTGAGTAAAACTGTCCTACCGGTATAGGTCCTCCGCGATCATTGCAATCACGTACCTGTGATCCAATAATTGACTATGAGGGCACTATCTCCAACACAAAAGACATATCATGTAGGTAAAAACATATTCAAGACGAGGAAAAGGTTTGCCAAGGCCATGTCGATAGGAATGAAGCTACCACCCTCGGAAGAAAACACGCTCAATGGGGCGGAGAGGCACTCTAATTATTGCTCATATCATCGGAGGATTTCGCACCCCACTGAGGAGTGCGACGCTTTTAAGATGTGGTAGCAAGGATATGTTGTTCACCGGCAACATTTTAAGCGCATGAAATGCAAGACTCGTCGGGAACAAAAAAGTACGACCAAAGGGCGCAAAAGGACTGCCGACAACTGTTACATGGTTAACGCCGGAGGATCACAAGTTCTCACCTTTGGGAGCGACTCTGATGAAGAAATGGCTCTGGGCCCTCTCTTTAAAGAATCCATTTTAGGGAAAGAGGAAGAACTAGAGGCCTGCGAAAACATTCAGCTGCGCAATTGCACGCTCCCGGAAAAGAATCTCGGACCCGTAAATAGAAAAGATAAGGGAAAGGAGAAGGTCACTGAGGATATCACCTTTGATGACCAAGTCATGAAAGAGTTGACTGCTAAAGACCCTCCTAGGAAGGGTAAGGTGGACTATAACATCCTAGCACACCTAAGGAAACTACCTTCACAGCTCAGCATTCTCGACGCCCTCCTGTTATCAAAGGAAGCAAGAGATTCATTAATCAAGGCGTTACAAGAGCCCGAACAATTCCAAGCCTTCCTCGCCGAAGAAAGGATGAAGGATGAACTGGAAGAAGTGACACGGCCGACATCATTTTCGGTGACGAAGACCTTCTCCTCGGGACGCGCGACCACAACCGTCCCCTATGCGTCTCCGGATATTGCCACGATATCAAAATAGGCAAAATCCTGGTTGATAATGGATCCTCCGTCAATCTCCTTAATGTTCGGGTGTTGAAGAAGATCTGCATGAGCGTGCAGCACCTCGCTCGTGACAAAATTACCATCTCCGATTTTGATTCCCAGTCATCACGGACTCTCGGATCCATGATATTAACATTACGCTTCGGACTACTCTTTACAGACATCAAGTTTCACGTCATTGACGCCAAGACCTGCTACAACGCCTTGCTCGGTCATCCTTGGTTACACAAGTACAACATCATCCCTTCTACACAGCATCAGTGTATGAAGTACTTTAAGGATGGTTTTGAGTATACCGTAACAGGTGAGCTGAACCCATTCTCCGTGAACGAAGTCCGCAAGTACGAAGATGCAAAGTACTTTTTGCCAGACTTCGAGGATACAGAAAGATGTCGCAAGCCGGAGAACAAAGCCCCCGCTACCATCCCTGTTTTCGAAAGCGATACGAAGAAGAAGAAGAAATAGTTTATGCTGGTCCGTCTTGATGTAACAACTCGGGACCGTCCGCCCCTATGTTGATCTTCGAAAGTGACTCGGAAGATGAGGTTAATGCTGTATTCTCCAGTCGGCCGTCAATACAAGCATTCCCTGGCGATAATCAAAGTTTGCAAACCACCATAGTGCCGCGGGAACACTACAAAGACCTTGACACACTTGGAACTTACAATGTGCAGGACCTGGAGGCGTTTTACGTCCCTCCCAGGCAAAAGGGTGAAAAGGCGATCATGTTCTATCGATCCTCGGAAACAAGAGTGGAGAAAGAGATCTGGCATGGCGCGGATTCTACACTTGAAAATCTTCAACCCATCCGTTTTCCCAGATACTACACAAATGACTAAAAAGGCTATTGAAGCGCCAGGGGATACCCTTAAAACAGACTATTCGACAAGCTTGATTCTATAACAGGATTTGGGATGTCCCTGGGACCCAGCGCAAATTGCCCAACGAGAGAATGGAAACGCTCGGGCTTGGATATGTGAGATCCGGGAAACGGGAGCGAGTCCACGGTAGCTACGCCATATATAACTTCGATGAGGAAGAGGTCGCCCTGTCGGGAAATGCCAACCCCTCATCAAAACTAGATCCCGGAACCAAAATGTCGAATCCGTCATTTGAAGAATGAATGGACAAGCTTATCAGGAAGGCGGGTCAAAAAGCTCAAGACGACCATAGTCGCGAAATGGACATCTATGAGAAAGCTAGGACGCAACGTCTGTTTCAACAGGCTGCAAAAGATGAAGATGCTCCTCCCTGTCGATCCATTGCGCAAAAAGCCTAACGCAGAGGTAGAAATAAGTCAAGAGGCGGAAAAAGGAGCCGACAGCAACGATGCAGGATTAAAGAGTCATGTGATCGGTTATTGCGCGGTCCGGACTTGTCCCTTATGAAGAAGATGAGTCGAGCGTATTCCTTCCCTCAAGAAAAGACGAAGAAGATACCCGATCTCGCTATGAAGCACCGAATGATCACACTTCCGGAGTCTAAACACCCTGAGCAAGCTAACGAGGTCACTCATCCGGGCTATTGCACTTATCACCGAGCCATAGGACACCCTATCGAAGACTGCTTCACCTTTAAAACTAGGTGGAAGACCAGTACCAGCAAGGCAGGTTTGCTTTATCCAGCAGCTGGAGGGTGACGCCGCCATGAAAGCACGACCCCAAAGCCACAAGAGCAGAACCAGATCCACAACGGTCTTGGAAGCAAGATCGTACCTTTCATGTGATAACGATATCAAAAGAAGAGCCCGAGAATATGAATGACTTTCCCTGGTGCTTCGAAAACAATGACGATGAGGTAGTCTCAGAATTTCCACCAGCGCCGAAAGAGCTGGAAGATGGCATACATACTACTGCAGATAACCTCAGGAAAATTGGGTTGGGAACGACGAACGACCCACGACCGACGTTCGTCAGCGAGTTTCTATCTGAAGAAAGGGTGGCCGAGTTAAAAGACGTGCTTGTGCAACATAGAGATTGCTTCGCATGGAATTATTCTGGAATGCCAGGACTAGATCCAGAAATTGCTGTGCGTAAATTGGCAATATCCCTGGACGTCAAGCCAGTCAAACAAGCGCCGAGAAGAATGCGGCTCGAGCTTGAGATGAGCATCAACGCCGAAGTCAAGAAGCTGATCGACTCTGGCTTCATCCAAGAAGTTCAATACCCTGACTGGATCGCCAACATCGTCCCGGTAATGAAGAAAAATGGGACAGTACGCATATGTGTGGACTTCCGAGATCTCAATAAAGCCTGTCCGAAGGACGATTTCCCAGTGCCGGTCACTAAGCTGATGATAGATAATACGTCCACTCATGAAGTTTTCTCTTTCATGGACGGTTAATCAGGATACAATCAGATAAAGATGCATCCCGAAGACCAGAAGCACACCGCTTTCTGGACTCCTTTGGGTATATTTGGCTACAAAGTTATGCCTTTTGGTTTCAAGAACGCCGGCGCCGCCTATCAGAGGACCATGACAAAGATCTTCGATAGTCTTATACACGAGATCATCGAATGTTATATCGACGACCTCGTAGTGAAAAGCAAGTCATATAAGGAACACCTCGAGCATCTGAAGACTGTATTTCAACGCCTTCGGTAATACAATTTGAGGATGAATCCCCTCAAATACGCATTCGGATTTTCCTCGGGTAAATTCCTGGGATTCATAATCCGACACCGAGGTATCGAAATAGATCCATCCAAGATCAAGGCGGTCATGGAAATGCCTCCGCCAAGAACTCTCAAACAGTTGCGGTCTCTCCAAGGGAAGCTCGCGTACATCCAGCGGTTTATCGCCAACCTGTCAGGCAAGTGCCGTCCTTATAGCCACCTGATGAAGAAGGAAACTCCATTCATCTGGAATCAAAAATGCCAGAGCGCGCTGGATGAGATCAAGCAATACCTGCAGAACCCGCCGGTGTTAGCTGCTCCGGTTATAGGAAAACCCCTTATTCTTTATACAACAGCCCTCGAAGGTTCCTTGGGCGAATTATGGGCACAAGAGAACAATCAAGGGAAGGAGAGAGCGCTCTACTATCTAAGTCGGGTCCTACTTGGGGCAGAAAGCAACTACTCCCCTATTGAAAAACATTGCCTGGCGTTAATCTTCGCGATAACAAAGCTCAGGCACTATGCGTTGGCGCATGAGGTCCGTCTCATTTCGAAAGTGGACCCTCTTAAATATTTAATGTCAAAGGCTATATTAACGGGACGACTCGCTAAATGGGCCCTGCTCTTGATGGAGTTCTCGATAACTTATCAACCTCTCAAGGCAGTGAAAGGCCAGGCCATCGCCGACTTCCTCGCTGAGCATCCGGTACTAGCCGATTCTCTTTTGAATTGCGAACTGCCAGACGAACACGCTTTTGATGCGATCGATGGCGGTAATATCCGATGGGAGCTGTATTTCGATGGAGCATCTTCCGTGAAGAAGCGCAAACACAGCACCCCTATAATGAAATCAGGGGTGGGTCTTATCTTCGTAACTCCACAGGGAGGGATAATGCGCTTCGCTTTCTCCTTAACAGAGCCAAGGACGAACAATGAAGCCAAGTACGAAGCTTTGATAGCAGGCCTCGAGATCTCCATTGACATGGGAATTGAAAACCTCCTCATATACGGAGATTCCCAACTGGTCGTTAGTCAAGTAAACGGCGACTACCAGACATGCAAGCCAGAGCTGGTGAAGTACGGCGAGAAAGTGCAGCAACTGTTGACCCAAATCCCCTCCTACACCTTGGAAAGCATACCGCGTGCCGAAAATAGCAAAGCGGATGCATTAGCTAAGCTATCTAAAGAACTAGCTGATGAGAACCTCGATGATGTAAGAATCGTGGTACAATGCCGTCGGGTTCTCGCTCCGGCAAAAATATGTCCGGAATCGTCCGAGGAAAAGGAAGCGACCGAGCAGAAGGCCATGCGAATAAAAGACCAAGAAACAGCCGAAGATTGGAGAGAAGTCTTCATAGATTACTTCAAATGCCGTCGAACGCCCGAAGATGCGTCCTCAAGACATCGGCTTATGAAACGAGCTCTGTCTTTCGCCCTCGTCAACGATACTCTGTATAAAAGGTCGTTCGATTCTTTGTGGTTGAGATGCCTGGGACCTGTCGAAGCGAAAAGGGTCTTTCAGGAAGTTCATGACGGATTCTGCGGTTCTCACCAAGCGGGCCCAAAGATGAAGTTGAAGATCAAACGAATGGGTTATTATTGGCCCACAATGATCCAGGACTGCCTCGAGTATGTGAAGCAATGCCACTCATGCCAAATTCATGGGGACTTCATCCACCAGCATCCAAATCCACTTCATCCAACGGTGGCTAGCTGGCCATTCGAAATGTGGGGAACTGACATAATCGGCCCCATCGAACCAGCATCATCCAGAGGACATCGTTTTATCATGGCGACGACCGATTACTTCTCTAAATGGGCAGAAGCAGTACCGTTAAGGGAAGTGAAGACGGAAAATATTCTCCATTTCTTCAAGACGCACGTCATTTATCGGTTTGGAACTCCGCGACGGATTATTTCTGATAACGGGCCAGTCTACAGAAGTCACAAGATCAGCCGCTTTGCGCAACAGCATAATATAGACTGGAGGTATTCCTCGATTTATAATCCGCGAGCTAACGGTCTAGCCGATGCCTTCAACAAGACCTTGACGAAGATCATGAAGAAAACGGTGTCCCGAAATAAGAAGGACTGGCACAAGAGACTGCAGGAGGATCTCTGGGCATACCGAACTACGTTCAAAACGTCCACGAACACAATGCCATACGCGTTGGTGTTTGGTACAGAAGCAGTACCCCCCCTCGAGATAGAGTTACCCTCTCTACGAGTGGCAATCCACTACGAGCTAACAGTTGAAGAAAATTCTTACCTTCGGCTTGAGGAGCTTGATGCCCTTGATGAAACCCGGCTCATAGCGCAACAAAACCTGGAGGCTTACAAAGAAAAGATGACGCGCTCATACGAAAGATTGACCTGGCCGAGGACGTTCCGCCAAAGCGAACTCGTGCTAATTGTCAAAAGACCTATGATCCCCAATCGCGCCAAGCGGGGAAAATTCGAGCCAAACTTTGAAGGCACGTACATCATAGACAAGGTCTACCAGGGTGGAGCGTATCTACTCATAGATATGCACGGTGAAAGGCCTTTCAGGCCAGTGAACGGTCGCTTCCTGAAGAAATACTACGCTTAACGGGTCAAGCTCTAGATCAATGATAGATGACGACGACTATGTCCGCTCGCTATCTTCCTAAGCCCGAACTCTAGGTAGTAACTAGAATCCTTAGCGGCGGACCGAAACGTCCTTAAACTAATGGCGGACCGAAACGTCCTTAAACTAATGGCGGACCGAAATGTCCTTGAACTAACAACGGACCGAAACGTCCTTAAACTAATAATGGACCACTATGTCCTAAAGCTAGCCGTTGACCGAGACGTCGATAAACTACGGTGGATTGCAATACCTCAAAGCCCATATAAAAAAATAATAATAAAAAAAAAAATAAAAACGGTCTGTCCATAAGCAAAATGGGCACGAATGAAAACCCGAAAGGGCTCCGTGAGTAAAAACAGCAAGGCTACCAGCGAGTGTTTGTGAAAACCCGAAAGGGCGCAACCTCGTTAAAAGACACTCACAGGATCCTCTCGACCTTGTAAGGAGAAACCAATCGCGTGAGATCCTTACGACTCACAAGGGAGCAACACACTTAGGAATCCCCACGATTCCTAAGGAGAAAATACACTTGCGAGATCCTCACGACTCGTACGGAGAACTCTCTTACGGGACCCTCAAGGCTCATAAGATTTGAAAGTCTTAAGTTACAGAAACCTAAACTGTTCTTAAGCAAACCCCCCACAACTTTCGATATTGCCCTACAAGTGGCTCAATACTGGCCCTTGTATACAATCCACGGGCGTGAATAAACATTTCCCCAGCAAAGTCCCACCCGTGACTAGGGATATGTCCATATAGTGAGCTACCCATGTAAGTCCTCTCGACTTATGAAGAAAAGACCCTTTTGTAAGATCCTTACGACTTGCAAGAGGAAACGCACTTAGGAATCCTCAGGATTCCCAAGGAGAAAAACACACCTACAAGATCCTCACGACTTGTAGGGAGAAATACCTTTGTGAGACCCTTAAGGCTCATGAATTCAAAAGCCTTAGTCGACAGGCCTCTTAACCCTGTTTACTAAGCCATCTTTGTTCAACATCGACAGAGGCAAATGATGATTCTCTCCTGGCAACATCCCAGTTGTAGCGATGATGATGCCGAGATCGGTGTCTAAAATCCAAGCTCGTAGCGAAAAGGCTAGCAAGCCACACATGCATATGAAATAGCCGAAATGATGGGGCAACTTGCAATAAAAAGCAGCAAGTAAAAATGTATGCATGAGAAATAGCCGAAATGATTGGGCAACTCGCAATAAAAAAGCGGCGAGTAAAAGTAAAATAAATAACCGAAATGATTGGGCACCGCGAAAAATAGCCGAAATGATGGGGCAATCGCGACCTTCGCGATAAAAAAGCTGAAATGATAGAGCATCGCGGAAAAAGAAATAAAATAAAAATGAAATCCACGCCCTACAGGTGATATTACATCAATCCCTGTATACAATCCAGGAGCGCAAAAAAAGAAGGAATCACACTCCTCCTCTCCCAGGTTTCATCAGAAGAAGAAGCCAAATCTCGATGAGTCACAGATAGC
Organism: Agapanthus africanus; assembly: GCA_030015575.1. Taxonomy (NCBI): domain Eukaryota; kingdom Viridiplantae; phylum Streptophyta; class Magnoliopsida; order Asparagales; family Amaryllidaceae; genus Agapanthus; species Agapanthus africanus. Next base: position 278,298,474 of record JASDDO010000010.1, on the reverse strand, counting down.
CTAGAGACTATCTCGACGTTCGTCTCATTGCAGCAGACACAATATCAAGCAAAGCGGAACAGCGGCAATTCCCAGTTCCATGACTCGACGGCATACAGATGACCGATAGTAGAATCCCAACTCCGTAAAATGCGGATACAAACAACAAAATTCCTGGTCACGTGGAACGCGGGTAACGTCACTCTTTGACCCCGTGGAAAACGTCCAGAGTGGAGCCTGGTCCTCGCAGAACATGGCAGTGAACCCGAGGAAAGCATCCAGAGCAAAATTCCTGGTTACGTGGAACGCGGATAACGTCACTCTTTAACCCTAAGGAAAACGTCCAGAGCAGATCCTGGTCCTCGCAGAGCACGGCAGTGAACCCGTGTGAAGCATCCAGAGCGGAGCCTAGTCCTCGCCGAACACGGCAGTGAACCCGTGTGAAGCATCTAGTGCAAAATTCCTGGTCATGTGGAACGCGGATAATGTCACTCTTTGACCCCGTGGAAAACATCCAGAGTGGATCCTGGTCCTCGCAGAGCATGGTAGTGAACCCGTGTGAAGCACCCAGAGCGGAGCCTAGTCCTCGCCGAACACGGCAGTGAACCCGTATGAAGAATCTAGTGCAAAATTCCTGGTCACGTGGAACGTGGATAATGTCACTCTTTGACCCCGTGGAAAATGTCCAGAGTGGATCCTGGTCCCCGCAGAGCACGGCAGTGAACCCATGTGAAGCATCCAGAGCGGAGCCTAGTCCTCGCCGAACACGGCAGTGAACCCGTGTGAAGCATCTAGTGAAAATTCCTGGTCTCGTGGAACGCGGATAATGTCACTCTTTGACCCCGCAGAAAATGCCCAGAGCGGAGCCTGGTCCTCGCCAAGCACGGCAGTGAACCCGTGTGAAGCATCCAGAGCAAACATCGGACTGTGGAGTCCTTAAAATCCACGGACTATGATGTCCTTAACCTCGACCGTAATGTCTTAAAACTAACGATCAACCAGCCTGATTCCATACTGATTCTACCTTGGTTTAAGGGTACATCTCTTCACTCTTTTGATACCTGGCATTGTAATTCCTCAACGTCTTCAAAGAGGTGACGGGTCCCTACAACTAACATCGGACTGTGGAGTCCTTAAATCCACGGACTATGAGGTCCTTAACCTTGACCGTGACGTCTTAAAACTAACATCGGACTGTGGAGTCCTTAAATCCATGGACTATGAGGTCCTTAACCTTGACCGTGACGTCTTAAAACTAACATCGGACTGTGGAGTCCTTAAATCCACGGACTATGAGGTCCTTAACCTTGACCGCGATGTCTTTAAACTAACATGGGACTGTGGAGTCCTTAAATCCATGGATTATGAGGTCCTTAACCTTGACCGTGACATCTTAAAACTAACATTGGACTGTGGAGACCTTAAACCCACGGACTATGAGGTCCTTAACCTTGACCGCGATGTCTTTAAACTACGAAACCCTGGAAACCATCCCAAACCAACCCCTGACCCCATGAAATACGGATAAGGGTGATCGCATCCAGCACTTGTGGGTCCTCACGACCTGCAAGGAAGAAAACTCTCTTGTGAGATCCTTACGACTCCCAAGGGAAAATCCGCTTAAGAATCCTCACGATCCTTAAAAAGAACTTACGCCTACGGGATCCTCTCGACCTGTAGGGAGAAAAACTCTTTATGAGATCCACCACGGCTCATAAAGCTCAAAAGCCTTAGGAGGCAGATCTTAACCCTGAATCCTAAGCCATCGCTGCCCTACAAAGAGATCAAGATAGACTGTCCGCAGAACACATTCAATAAAAAGAGGACAGACCATTGAGAAGAAAATATGTCTTTATTCATACACCAAAATGAGTACAGAGTACAATTCATGAAAGAACAAAAAGAAAATACTCTCATTCAGGAGTATGTACAAAAAGGAGAGAAAAGATACAAGTTTTTCAAGCCGGCGGGCGATTTAGCAATTTCTCTAGCTCATCCTACTTTTGCTGGGTCACGGCTTCATTATTCAGGATCGCCAGAAGAAGAGCCTCCACCTGAGCCTGCTGGGCCTGATACGAAGCAAGCCGGCTTTCAAGCTCTTTCTCGGTGGCCTTGTGAGCCTCGACCCTCTCGCGAGTAAACGTGGCAGCTTTATCAAGAGTCACCACCTCCCTGATAGACTCTTAAAGCACCCGCCAGAGTTCATATGCTTTGTTGGCCTTGGCGGTAAGATTAGCTTGAAGCTCGCTCAGCGCTTTAGAAGCTAGCTCCCTCTCCGAGAATTTACGGCCGAGCCTCTTCTCGCACGATGTCATGTTTTCCGCGCACCACGCTATTAGCCCCCACAAGTCCTCGTTTGCAGCCACGGCCTCCGAGGAAAGACGAGAACATTCAAATGCATGTAAGCAAGCCTCCACCTGCCGACAAAACTCCACCCAGACTCGCACCACCTCTTCGCTATGGTAGGTGGCAAGAAAAGGAAGAGAACCATTAGCATCTGCAGCAAATGCTTCAGCTGTGGTCGCGCTGCCAGCACAGAGCTCCTCAATCAAAGATGATAAGGAAACAAGGCTTAATTGGGCCAAGCGTTTTGAAGCCCGCAGAGCATAGGGGCCGGGCGGCATAACTATGCGCGATTCCAACGCTATGGAGGCTGGCAGGGCTATTTAGATTTGAAAGACGTCAATAAAACTCTCAAGCAAAAGAACAAATAGGACTATAATGAAATGTCACTTACCTACGGTCATGCAAGTAGGAGCTGAAGGTTCCCCTGGCCCTTCAACGACCTCGACCTCGTCGTCAGCTTCCAAAACTATAAGAGACATCAACGTTATTTCGCAAAATGGCAATGATGCTATAATAAAAAATAGCGAACAACACTATCCTTGCCCAGAGGAAAGGAAAATGCGCTGAGGGGAGATCGCCTGCGGAGCTGCCATCTCCAATAAACGCTGAAATGATTGTCGAGGAGACAAATCAGCAATAGATGCCGCCAGCCCGCGCAATTCTGGGGAAGACAAAAGAGTTCAGACCACGGAAAGATTACTAATTTAAAATGCAGAAGGTTACCTTCAACACTCCCGTTCTGAGTCGGGGGAATAGCGGCTTCGACGACCTCTGCCGTGACCTCGGGCTCCAACAAAGGGAGGGTAGTCCCGACTACTTCCATCTTAGCCTCTGGGCCGCCTTCGGGGAGAGTCGTTGGGGCGGTGACCACCAAAGGAACCTCCCCTGAAGGAGCAAGCGCTCCATGATCAATAGCTGCCACTGAAGGCTCTATTGTAAGAAGAGCAGCCTCATTAACCCCCTCCACATAGAGCAATGCTTCATCGGGAATGTCGACAGGCTTTAGCTTCAATAAGCCTGTAGGGACCTCCCCCATCGTCGAAGATTCTGCACAATTCACACGAGAATAAGAATACATACAGGCAGGCGTAAACAATCTGAAATGCTACAGAGAAGTATAAAGGCATACCAATGCGTAACGAAGCCGTTAATATGGCTTCTTCAAGCCGCTACTCCTTCTCAAGGAGGCGTACTCGCCGGGGTTCGAGGGTGGACTCGTGGCCGCCGGTCCATAAAGAAAGCGCGTCCGCCGCGTCCTCTGAAGCAGCCTGCTTCAAGGCCTTTTCCCCCCATTCCTCCAAAGGGCCTATAAACCGCCACCGAATCCACGAGGGGTCTTCGTAAAAGATTATAGCAGGATAGGGCTTCTTCGGAACCCTAGCGTTCTGAGACGCGTCTTTGGAACGCCTTATAGCCTCAGCCAACTGCGCGGCTTCCTCAGCGGCTGAACTAGGGAAAAGTAGTTCAGCATTTGATTCCGGTATGGCCAACGGCACATCTTCAAGGATGGGCTCAGACTCCGTTAAAGAGTCGAGCAAAGTAGTAGCCACCTTCCTTCGACGCTTGGACCCAGGACCAGTCGCCGAGGACGACCGCTTATTTCCCTTCAAAGCCTTAGTGCGGCGTTGGCCCACGTCGCCCTTAACACCCTCACCCCGGGCAACAACTGGAGATGACACTGCCATCGTCGATGCCACGGAGGGTGGTGCTGCCTCGGGTGGTGGTACTGTTACCGTAGCCCGTCTACCCCGCGACCGAGTACTCAGGGGCATACCAACTATTGGAGTAAGATCTACTCCCGACTCTCCAGGAATAAGCGCAGTGCCGGTATCCCTCAGGGGAAAGCAGACCGGGGCACGTGGTCGCAGTATGGCTCCCGGGGCCGGAAACTGAATAGGGGCGCCGTGGCCAAGAATCACCCTTCCCTCCTCAATAATAACTGGGTTCACCCAATGAAGATACCAGCCCGTGAACGACCCCATGCATCGGGGAATGTAATCACTATCGGGGGTCATGAATTGAGAACCGGTGTTCAGCCTCACAAAATGGTGGGCGGCATCTCGGACGGCCTCGAGCGAAGGAACCAGCGCGATTATGAAAGCTTCAAACGGGATGCCCTGATCATAGCCAAACTGTCGGGCAAAGCGATGCGGATTGTACCACATGAAGAGAGACGCATTGTCCTGACGAAACACTAGGTAACCTGGTCTAATTGCATATAAGCGCGCAGCCTCCCGGGGCTTCAAATTGGGCGCGTCATCTTTCGACCGGTCCCAAAGCGGCTGGGCCGAACCCGCGGAAGAAGATAAGTCCCGATCATTAAATATTAATCCGATGGCAGCAGCGTAAGGGGAAATCAACGCCCGAATAGCCCCGAATTGAGTTGGGTCAGCGGCAGAAGCATCCACCAATCGCATAAGCCGAGGGAAAGTGTAGGTGTCGTAGAATGCGGGCCTCTGATGCATAGCAAAAGCCCCCAACACATGCATTTCGATCCAAGACGTGAATTAATGAAGCGAAAAGTTTACTACATCCATGCCAGGAGTAGAAGTATTAGCTCCGGTGCCCAACCCGCGATAAAGATGTGCCAACACTGGGATACCGCCGGCCAACCGTGTCCCCTCAGTGTTACAATGAGCCGGGTAGATAACCGAAGCCCTCATAAAGCGACGATTCATGGGGATGACAAACCAACTGAGCCGGACACTGAAAAACCCCATGAAGAATGTCTCCTCATCCATGCCGGGAGCTGCAATGGATTCGAAAGACATCGGCGACATAATGGGGATGTAGTACTATGGTAGATCCAATTCAGTGGTCGACAGCTTCTTCAGACCAAACCCAAAGGGGTATTTGATGTTGGCGAACTTCGGAGCTGTCTTTGACAATACGTCCTCGCGAAGGAAACAAGCAATGAATCTCTTGAATGTAACACCCTGCTCTTCGGATTCGATGAACAAACGATCAAAGATACTTAGCACCTTGATTAAGCTGGGACGCTTGTGGCGGACGGCATTCTCAGAAGACAAGCCATCAACCGGAGCAGGCACGGGTTCAAAGACATATTCATCAGAGGGCAGCATCTCTTCTTAATGCGTCCCTCGAATAGGCAGTCCCGAGATCTCATAGAACTCTCCCAAAGAGATCGAGACTTCTCTGTCCCCCAGAAGAAAAGTGTTGGTGGGGAGATTCCACTGATTCAAGAACGCCTTAACCCACCAGACATGCGGGGATTAATAATGGAAGAGTGACGCATATATTGCTTGATAAAGCCCGACCTTCTGCAACCGCGCACGATGGGTAGCAAGGATATAGCGAGCCCAGAGGAGGTAGCCTGCAGGGTGCCGAAGGGTAAGCCCTATCTTATAAATTTGTCCCCATGGGTGGGCTTAACCATGGCAAATGCGTCATCCCAGGATATCTATAGCGGGGATTGGATGGTTTGGGATACCGGTCGTCGAAGGCTCAAGCCGTCCCGTCGGAGTCCAATTTGGCATTTCCACAGCGAAAACCGTCCTCGGAGGATCCATCGGCGAAAATGGGAAATTAGGCTCTGTCGGCACTTCACAGAAGAGACTCCGGCGACCCCGGATAATATGGCTGTACCAAGTTCCCCATAGAAGCAAGTTGGTGCAGTTCGGGTCATGAGCCCGGATCATCGCCATCGCTTCCTCGTCAGATGGTGATTGAGGAAAAGCGACCTCCGAGCGAGTGAAGGGAAAGCATGGAACAGAAGCCATTGCACCTGAAATCGAATAAAAGAAAACTGTCAAAAGCAAAGCAGCAATGTATATGCATGCATGAACATGAAGACAGTTGAAGAAAGCGATGGCAGACTATTTTTATGGGACCATTGGCTACAAAACACGTGGGCCCCACAGAATCAGGATGACGGCTCGTTAATAATGAGACCAAGCAGTTGTAATAAGACAAAGGGGATATCCTCATTAAATAAGAAGTGGGTTTCAAGTGGCCCTGCACATCCCCTAGAAGACAAATCTACCTTAGACTTTACAACGAATCAAACTGGATCAAGGGAATTAAATTCCTACAGAAGACATCATTGCAAGCTTCTGCTTCATTAATTACAGAAGGACAACCTATGGCAAAGAGACCCTAAGAAGCCTCCATGCGAAGAAACTGAGTTCTTCTTAGGAATTAAATTCCTTATTGAGAAAAGGGAATTAAACTCCAAGAAATATTTTTGGGATGGAACTAAATTCCATGGATTTGAACCGCCATCATCATCTCCCTAAAGATCATACAGGCCCTAAAAGATCTACTGTTGAAGATTAAACGGTTTCATATTTTGATTGAAAAGCTTAAAGAAAGAATGGGTTCCTGTTAAAAAGGGTAAAAACCATTGCTTTAGATTTAAAATCCAGAGGAATGTGAAAGTTCATCGTTCATTCAAGAGCATTACCTGAAGAAAAGAGTCTTTTTGAACAGAGTTAAACTCTGAAAATGTTTCAAGGCAGAGAACTAAGCTCTGGAAGAAGAGAATTAAATTCTCAGAAAAAGTTTGCAAGGAGGAAGATAAGCAAAAGTGGAGGCGCTTCTGCAATGACCCCTATATTTATAGGATGTGATGGAGACGCTTCATCTCCCCAAATCCCTTGAGGAATCCAACGGTCACAAAAAGTGACAGCGTTGCACCCACGTGCAGACACGTGAGAACAACGCTGTAGGGGCATTGGTTTCCTGATTTAAAATCAGGAAAACTTATGGAGGAGGCATCACGTGCTAGAGCGTGACCAGCGGTCACGTGTTGACACGTGACATTTAAAAGCAGCGGCAAAAGGCAGATTCGCTCCCTGTTTAAATCAGAGAAAAGGCTCCAGAAAAGGGCACGTGCTCACACGTGACCAGGGGTCACGTGTTGGTACGTGACGGCTAAGCAGCGGCCAGAGAACAGAGCGCAAAAGGAGAAGAAAGGCCCGTTACAGGGGTCACGTGCCTACACGTACCAGGGGTCACGTGGCCACACATGACCGGCTTTCAAAGCCTCTTTATTTAACAGAATTAAATGCCGAAAGCATTCAAAGCTTTCCAAAAGAGAATGATTATTTGGAACCGTTGGATTAAAGATCTAAAGGTGACTAAATGTCACCTATTTATGGAAAAATCTTGAACTTGGATAGATTTCCCCTTAGATCTAACCGAAGTAACAAAGAAATATCTTCGGATTTAAAATCCAAAGGTGAATAAAATTCACCTAATAATCCAAAGGTCCAGATGAATGGTAAATATAAATTAAATCTCTCAATAAACAAATCGGATCTTTCAATTGAAAATTCACTAAAACTAATTGATTTTCTTCCTTCTCCTATAAATAGGAGCCAATACAGATGAAGATAAAAAGATAGGACAGAGACACGGAGAGAGAAAGAAAAAAGAGAGCCTTGAGATTTTGGGAAGAATTTGATCCTCTGCAAAAGAAATCCTAGGTAAGAAAGGAGAGGCTCAAAAAGTAGAATTTAATTCTCAAAGAGTTTAACTCTTATACAAAAAGAAGAACTTAGTTCTTTATATAGCAGAGGATCTGCAAAGTGCACATCTCCCCATGAATTGAGAATTTAATTCTCATTGGGTCGAGATCCTGCCATGCAGATCCAAAGCATAGAAGGGGAATGGAAGTTTGAGAATTTAATTCTCCCAGAATTATAGGAATTTAATTCCTTTGGGATGAAATTGGGGTTTAACCTTATGATTATGGGAATTTAATTCCTCCAAAATGGACAGAACCAGGGTTTAACCCTAATTAAGAACTTAACCTTATTAAAATAGCAGGAATTTAATTCCCTTACAAAAAAAAAAGAAAGAAGAAGAAATTAGGGTTTTACCCTATACCAGAATTCAATTCTTTACATACATGGGGGATTTAATTCCTACAGAGAAGAAATCAGGGTGTAACCCTATCTAAGAATATAATTCTTCAGAAGAAAACAGGAATTTAATTCCTCTAAAGTTTATTGCTAGGGTTTAACCCTATGAAGAATTTAAGTCTTAAAAAAGATAAACACATCTTCAAACAGGCAAAGAAACAGGGTCCCGTGTTACCACGCGACCCCTGTAAAGATCCATAGAGAAGAACTTTGAGGCAACGCCTCACGTGCTCCATGTGACCCCCAAAGCGTGCAATGAAAAATCAAAATAAACAGAGACTCTGGGGCGCCCTCACGTGTCACCACGTGACCCCCTAATGGGTATTCTAATAAACCAGAGCATGAACCCCCATCACGTGCCCGCACGTGATGGCTTTCAGAACTAAAAGTGTTAAGCACTTATCTGTAGAACAAAATAAAGAGGAGAATGGCGCTCTCACATGTTACCACGTGACCCCTTTTTGCCGTAGTGTTTAACACTAAATTGAAACTCTGCATCCAGTGTTTAACACCGATTCTTCTTAGTGTTTAACACTAATTTGGAAAACTCTATCTGAAGTGTTTAACACTGATTTGCTTAGTGTTTAACACTAATTTGAAAACTCTGTTCCCAGTGTTCAACACTGATTATCTTTTAGTGTTTAACACTAACTTGTTGATCTCACTCCCAGTGTTCAACACTGTTGGTCTCTGGTGTTCAACATCAGCTTCAGCCCAATTGGTTAAGTTTCTAGAGGCAAGGCCTCTCCTTCAATAGACCAACAGAGGGCCCATATCCTAAACATGATTGGACTTAGCCCAAGCTGGCCATAAGTCCCCAATTCAGACTTAACTGAGCCAATGGGCTCATAATATAATTAATTGGTCTTGGTTCCAAATCGGGCCAAAGACTATTTAATCTACCTTTGTTCAAGGGTACATCTCTTCACTCCTTTGATACTTGGTGTTGTAATTCCTCAACGTCTTCAAAGAGGTGGCGGGTCCTGATGACCATACATTGATACGGACTGTGGGGTCCTTAAACTCATGGACTATGAGGTCCTTAACCTTGACCGTGATGTCTTAAAACTAACATTGGACTGTGGAGTCCTTAAATCCACGGAATACGACGTCCTTAACCTTGACCGCAACGTCTTAAAACTAACATTGGACCGCAATGTCCTTAAACTACCTATGGACCGCAATGTCCTTAAACTTCCTATCGACCGCAATGTCACTAAACTAAACAACAGGACTCCCTTAATTGCTCTCTTGTTGGATCTAAACGATCTCGTTAAGTTGATCTAAGTCTAAAAACTAGGCTGACGTATCCTTAACTAACGTTTAAGTCGATCTTAGTCTCAAACGACGCTAACGTATCCTTAAACCCCAAACCCCTAAACCCAAATCTAAGATAATACGGATTTGGACTAGTCCACGGCCTATGGGCGACGACATAACTCAGTCTCCGTATACAATCCACGGGCAACCAAACACAAAAAAAACACACACGACATGAAGTAACCACATGGAGAAGGAGAAAGTTGTTACCGCAATGCGGTAGCGTAATTAACTGCAGGGGCTTGTGCCTGCAGGGAAGAGCGTCCCCACAATCAAAAACCCTTCAAGTGAGGGGGAATCTGACGAAGTCTGCTACATCGGACGCATCCGTTTAAACCTTCGATATATGGCGCCATAAATCAACTAGGCATCTTCGGAGAGGTAGACGGATAGCACCAATTAGCATCTGCCCCGAATCTCAGGCAAGACGTCATGCCGCACCGTCTTTCGGAGGGGAACAGTACTACTCTCGCCCAAGCATGCTTAACTGCGAATGTCTGATGGGATCTGATGCTTTAGTGCTGGTATGGTCGCATCCGCAATTTCTGGGTCGCCAAACTCCTTTATTCTCTCCCGGGCCGCGACGGATTCTGCATACTCTTCATTCGTTGTCTGCCGGTTTCTCTCCTTTTTCTAAGTCAGAATCATCCGCAATAAACGTTGCACCGGATATATCGAAAACTGATCAGTCGAAAATAATGTATTTTTAACACGGCAATTTCCTCATCTTTTGCACTCATTTAGAAGTGTTCGGTACTCATATTTCACATATTAGCAAATCGGTCGTTAAATATCACATTGCATGTGTTAGACTTTTAAACCGACACTTTAAGGGAAATTAACCGCATTTCATGGCATCGCATCATCTCTGTATTTGCGCAACACTTGTCTTGAGTCTGTGCAGGAAAATACGGAAGAAAAACCAAAGAGCTGATAAAAATTACGCCAACTCAAAAGATGCAGATCTGGTAGCAATGCAGAAGTAATTACAAAATTGAACATATGAAAACAAGGCCCAATATTATTTGGGGAATTACCAGAAAATATGGAAGCACAAGGCCCACAAAGAGCCGCGGATCCGCGGCCAGAGCCTGCTTGGGCCACGGATCCGCGGCAGTTCCAAGGATTCAGCTTCTCATTTTCAGTGCAAAATTCTCACCGCGGGGCCCACATTCATTTCTGATATGTCAAATTCCAGAATTCTCGCGAAGCTACTGCCAGATCAGCAAAGAAGATTAAGCAAGGCTAATCTTAATTAAGCTCCTAACAAACCTCTTCTAGAAGCCCCCTCCTAACTAATCACATCTAGAAGCTTCTCCTCTAACTAACTTTTGGAGGAAAATTCAAATTTCCTCAACAAACTTTAGGAGGGAAACTTAGAATTTAAAATCCTAGATTTAGGGTTTAGATGTCTATCAATAGGAACCTAGACCTAGGGTTAAAGGCTAATCAAAATTTTAGGGAATCAATCTTTAGTTAGCTAGATCTCCCATTTTCTAAATCTCTTTCTTCATCATCTTTTTCCACAAGTCTAGTGACAAGTCTTGTGCGAAACCCTAATCCTAATTCCACTCCAAATTCAAGATCTTGAGTACCAATCAAGCAAGAAGCCTTCAACCTTTTAGGAGCCGAGCCGATCTTCAATCGGGCAAGTGTTCCAAGCCGATCCGCAACCTACGGAGACGAGCGAAGCCAAATCGACGATCGAGTTCTTCCTCTTGTAGTTCTTGAGCGATTGTAACGAAATTGTTGATATAAATAAAATGTGAAATTCTTTTATCTTTCTTTCTTTTAATTCTTCCATCATGATTAGATCTCAATTTGTAATTGTTGTTCTTGTTGCGATGTTTGAGTAAAACTCCGCTCGTAAAGGAGCTGAGACGATCAATAGAAAGATGATGTAACAAATCTCAAAACGATTTTTAAGTCCTACGAGTTTTGTAAACCCTAGCAAGTTCAAAAATCGATGACCTAGTTTCGTTGCAATGCTTTCTTGATTGTGATCGCTCAAAATTAGGGATCTACGATCGTTTCTTGAATTTACTAGCGGCTAGAATGTGAATGATATCGACGAAAGAACAAGGGATAAGATGAAACCCTAGTTTCACAAGAAATCCCTAATTCTCGATCGATCATCATCGATCTAGTATCAATTCATCGAAGGATAAGAATACGTAATTGTAAGATTACATCACATCTATAGATCCGATCGATTCCTACGAGCCTCATTTCGATTCTTGATATTTGGTTTGGAAAAATCAACAAACTATCAATTCTGATTTTATCTTTTTCTTGTTATTAGATCTAGTTTTTTCTAATTCTTGAACTTCAAATACAAATCTTGAATTGTTTTATTTTCTTTTTATTAAAGTTTCGACTCATCTAATTCAAAAGACGAACGATTACACTTTCCCTGTGGACGATCCGCACTCACTTACAATCTACATCCGACACCGTAGTTGATTGCGGTCAAATAATTCTTTGATTGTGATTCTATACATTTTCTAAATACCGACACACAAAGAAATGAACAATCAAATGGCGCCGTTGCCGGGGATCATTTGAATTGATACACACAACGAGAAATTCATTCAATCAAATGGCGCCGTTGCCGGGGATCATTTGAATTGATACACACAACGAGAAATTCATTCAATCAAATGGCGCCGTTGCCGGGGATAGTGCGATAATTGATCGTATTTTGAAATTTGAGTTGAAAATTTTATTCCATTATAATTTTTTAGATCAAAATCCACGCAAACACTAATACGAGTTGTTGTGATCTGTGCGAGGAAATCTGGAATCATTGGAGCTGTGGAGAAATTTTTCTGTATAATCCAGAAAGCTCCTGAGGTGAACAGAAACCGATCCTGAAAATTTGGTGCAGTGATCCCTTGATCTGACCGCGTTTCCGCGGTATAAGGCACTAATTGCCGCGCTTCCGCGGTGGGGCTACCTCCTCTCTGTGCACATTTTGCTCTGTGAGTCTCTATCTTTCTTATCTCTTACCTCATCTGCTCCAAATAACAATTTCTTGCAGGTTTCTTTGCAAATAATCACAGCGCGCAAAAAGCAAATTAAAATTGTGCGTGTTTTTGTTTCTTGGTTGTTTGCATATTAATACGGAAATTAAGGGGACGACCAAATCCAGATTAGGTTGGGAGTTCATTACCCTTCCTAAGCCCCGAAAATCACAAACTTGCATCCGCATTTACCCCCATTAATTAAAAGAAATCTAGAGATGACTCTAAGGACCGTCGCGCTCAATTAGGACAAGAGAAGGCCGTGGGTAATTCATTGCTTATCCGCGTTTTCTTGTGGTGTCTAAGGCGAGTGTGTCTAAGGCTAGTGGTTTTTAATTAGGCCCACTACTTACGTAGTGGAGTACCTTCCCACTTACCTGGCACTTATCCGGCCACAGGGGGACAAAGAGGCAGTGGAGGATTTATCCTGCGACTTGTCTTTTGGCAGTTAGGAGCAGTCTAGAGCCGGATCTAGGTGACCACTAGATTTTAGGGTTTTGTGTGTTGCATTTGTTGTGTTGCATCGTTTTTTCAAAAAAAAATCCGTATCATTTTTCAAAGCAAACACCGCATTCATTCATCATTTCCCCTAATTATAAATTCACGCTGCCACTTGTACTAACCCTTTTTAGTGCAAGATAGGCTGGACAACGGGATTCTAGTGCCCGTTTAGTCCGCGTACCCTTTATCGACTCCGAAGTCGATATTTCTCTATTTACCTTTCTTTTACCTACTACCACACCCACATCGATGGATTCGTCTCCATCGAACTTCTTTTCCACTACCCTGCCGCCGTCCGTTGGTGCGCAGAATCCACCTCGCATCTATCTCCAAGATAGGTGTTATCCAACACGAGGCCCACTTTCCACAAGTCTTTCCATTCCACCAGCCAACGGGGAAAATTTTCAAATAAAACCCCAATATATCAACCTTCTACCAAAATTTCACGGTCTCGAGTCTGAAGACGCATACGTGTTTATCACGAAATTTGAAAATGTATGCGCAATGATGGGTACTTCACAGATTTCTGTGGATGCTTTACGTCTTCGTCTTCTCCCATTCACTTTGTGCGATTTAGCCGAGAAGTGGCTATATAACACTACCGCACATTCCATTTCAAATTGGGACGAATTCGTCAAAGCATTCCTTAAGAAATTCTACCCACATCAAAAGACAGCTCGAGTCCGTAGCGAAATCTATCAATTCACCCAGCTTCCAAATGAAACATTTTCAAAATGTCTTGACCGCTTCAAGGATCTGTTAGTCCAATGTCCTCATCACGGCATCCCGAGATGGGATCTGTGCCGAATCATATATGAGGGCATTACTCCTTACACAAGATAGACCCTTGAATCCATGTGTCAAGGCAACTTCATGACTAAAGATGATGGGGAAGCCTGGAACTTTCTAGAAGATTTCGCTGAAAGATCTTTACAGTGGGAGGGTGTGAGTCAATCATCTAGGGATGGCAATGATATTTCCATAGGAGTTAGAGCTGACATTGCAGCTATACACAAGAAACTCGAGAATATGGAAAACAAATTTTTAGCTGCCGCCCTAAATCAAATGTCACTCTCCAAAACTGTATGTGGTTGCTGTTCTGATCCATCTCATTTGACGGAAGAATGTCCGTTTCAAGGTCATGAGCATACCAATGCCGCATTTCAAAGACCTAGAAACGATCATTCTTCCTCCACATATGATCAGGTTTGGAGGAATCACCCTAACTTTGCTTGGAACCAATCCCAATCTCAAAACACGGTTCCAAAAAAAATCATTTCCAAAGGGTCCCTCCACCACAACAGCAGCCACCACTTCAATTGAGTCAGCACCCCTTCCAAGCACAAAACTTTCAAAATCCGGCCAACACTTTTACACCATCTAGTCCTTTGCAATTTACCGGTACAGATAATACCTCTGCACTAGCACAAACCTTGGATACTTTCATGAAACAATCCATCCAAGGGACGGCAAGTTTGCAATCTTCCATCGAGAATATAATGAAGATCATTATCTCTCAAAATGAGAACATCAAATCGATGGAAGAACAAATTGCACAACTAAAAGCCGAAATGAGTGCAAGAGAGAAAGGGAAACTTCCAGCTCAACCTTTACCCAATCCTGGCTATTCACATCATGTGGATGCACTTACGCTGAGATCTGGAAGAGTGCTTGACCATCACCTTGGGGAAGAGTTTGATGACACTGATAAATCAATCAATAACATCCCGGCTGAGACCTTTCCTCACACACACACTTCTAATTCTAACCCCAGTTCTTCTACCCCACCATCTTCTTCCGAGCCTATTCTTCATTTCCTAAAAGGCTCGCCACTACAGCCCACCTCTTTTACCCCTCCACGGACGATCCCCACTTCTATTCTGGGATCGGTTCCACACCCACTTCCTTCTCCTATGATGGACCCAGCGCTTATTGCTAAAGCACCTTATCCTAATCGGTTAAGGGCTAACACACCGAGTCCACATATGGAGAAGATTATGAACATTTTTAAGCAAGTAAATACCAACATCCCTCTCCTAGATGCCATCCAACAAGTTCCGTCCTATGCGAAAACTCTTAAGAACTTATGCACTAGGAAGAGGAAGACTCAAGTGCCCAAGAAGATTTTTATGGAAAAAACAATAGACACGGCTTTCCCCTAACAATTACCGAGGAAACGTAAGGATCCAGGATATCCTACTATTTCCGTTTCTATTGGGGAAAAACACATCAAACGTGCTCTACTAGACCTTGGCGCTAGTGTTAACTTGCTTCCATACTCAGTCTATGAGCAATTAGGGATCGGAGAGTTGAAGCCAACCAATTGCACTCTCCAGATGGCTGACCGATCAATCACCAAACCTAGGGGTGAACTGGAGGATGTGTTAATAAAAATCGGAGAATTCATATTCCCTGTGGACTTTATTGTAATTAATACACAGCCTGTAGCGAACCCACGGAATCAAATTCCGGTGATTTTAGGTCGCCCCTTTTTGGCCACTTCCAATGCTATAATCAACTGTCGTAATGGTTCTATGACCCTATCTTTCGGGAATAGGTCAATAGAGCTGAACTTTTACAAGTTGGGAAGTGTACCCTCCGAACCTACTACTCAGGTCTGTTCTGTCGACTTAATGGATGTCGACAGCAGCGAATTTGATGATCCTCCTGATATCGATCGTGACTCTTTTCATATGTTGTTGTTTGACCCAACAATGTATCATACACATACGGACTCTACCACCGAGATGTCCGGGTCAACAATTAACACGGATTATGAACTGTTCTTAGTGTCTGAAGATCACCCCGCACTTTGTGATGACATTATTCATCGGGGCATTGATGGAACTTTTGAGGAGATCTTCGCAGATGAACTCGCATTTTTGAATGACACGGGTGTTGAGATGAATCATCTCCCAATCAATGAAATTGAACCTCCACCCCTTCTTTTGAACTGTAAAAAGAATGCGAGTAATCCATCACATTCACTGCACCGTCTCTCCAAAATGAGACGCACACACATTCTATTCCACTACTTAACCTTTCCCCACTTCTTCTTCCACCAACCAGAGCAATGCATTGATAAATTTTTTGAATGGTTGGTGTTAACATTTGGTCTTTGCAAAGCTTGGCATCGACCAATGATTTTTGACCCCCACTTGTGATTTTAAAAGATTAACATTGCATAACTCAAGTTTGGGGGGGTACATTATCTGGCTCTTGAAAAAAAAATTTACAAAATGATGAGCCAAAAATAAGTTTGGGGGAGGGTCTTCACTTAAATATTTTGCCCCCACTAATAAATTCCTCCCAAGATTACAGGTTTTTCAAGATTTAGCAGAAGGCAACAGTGAGGACACTGTTGAAAACAAGTTTGGGGGAGGTTTGTGCTTATTTTTGCATCATTTGCATCATACATTGCATAAGCACAAAACATTTTTTGAAAACCATAAAAATTTAAAAAATTTCAAAATATAAAAATATTTTTTGTACATAAATAAGATAATAAAAGATTAGATAGTGAAAAATTACATCAATGAGATTAGAAAAATTTAAGAAAACTAAGAAAATTAGAAGTTTTCTTATACGAACTAGTAATAAGTAGTTATGAGCCGTTGTTCCAAGGGTTAGTAAGATGAATGACGTCACTAATCTGAGGATAAAAATAAGTCTGAAAAATAGTTTGTATTTCTGGAAGCCAAACATTTTGAACGTTGCTACCCTGCTATTCGCGCTTACACACGTCTTGAAGCCTGGGATAGTAGAGGATACCTTGAAATGCTCTTGTCTTTAAGCCAAAAGTATGAAGGAAATAAAAAAAAGTGAATATAAAATATAAAGTGGTGAGAAAAATGGACACTGGTTTTGTTATCACCAAGGGCAATAAAAAATATATAGCGAGGGTGCCTCTTCACCTAGTGCCCTAAGGCCAACTGGTCTGGGAGTCACAGCTATGCCTGAGGTGGTGCAAGACGAGGAAAATACACCAAGTAAGCAAGCACATGAGTAATCGGTCGGTTAGTACCTCAAGAAGTATTAACGGTCGCATGAAAGTGTGTGAGCAATAAATATTCATTAATTAAAAAGTACTGAGGCTGATGGGCAAGAGTATGATAGCTTGAATTGAATTCTCCGGGTGTAGGGATGTCTTTACACACACGCAGGGTTATATGATCGATATTTGGAAGAAAGATAGGAATGAAAAATAAGACGATGTTTTATTGAGGGAGGACGTGATTTCTAACATCTTTTCATGACCATTAAGATAGGGCTCATGACAACCGAAAAGCTAGCTTAGTTGGAAACCCTAATTTTCAAGGCTTTTCTTTTACGATTCTTTTCTTTAAATATAATATTCATGATCTTTCTTTTATTATTGGATTTTGTGGGTGCAATCCACTGAAAACCCTCAGGAGACAACACTCCTCCTACTAGGGACACCTAGAGGTTTAAAGGCTTGTTGCACGTGCTCAGTGCAATCGTGTTGCCTACGAAAGTGTGCTAGTTAGTTTTTCTCTTTCTTTATTTTCTCATTCTCTTTTTAATAAAACAATTCGCTCGAGACGATCGAAATTAAGTTTGGGGGTATTTGATCAGTCGAAAATAATGTATTTTTAACACGGCAATTTCCCCATCTTTTGCACTCATTTAGAAGTGTTCGGTACTCATATTTCACATATTAGCAAATCGGTCGTTAAATATCAGATTGCATGTGTTAGACTTTTAAACCGACACTTTAAGGGAAATTAACCACATTTCATGGCATCGCATCATCTCTGTATTTGCACAACACTTGTCTTGAGTCTGTGCAGAAAAATACGGAAGAAAAACCAAAAAGCTGATAAAAATTACGCCAACTCAAAAGATGCAGATCTAGTAGCAATGCAGAAGTAATTACAAAATTCAACATATGAAAACAAGGCCCAAATATTATTTAGGGAATTACCAGAAAATATGGAAGCACAACGCCCACAAAGAGCCGCGGATCCGCGGCCAGAGCCTGCTTGGGCCGCGGATCCGCGGCAGTTCCAAGGATTCAGCTTCTCATTTTCAGTGCAAAATTCTCACCGCGGGGTCCACATTCATTTCTGATATGTCAAATTCCAGAATTCTCGCGAAGCTACTGCCAGATCAGCAAAGAAGATTAAGCAAGGCTAATCTTAATTAAGCTCCTAACAAACCTCTTCTAGAAGCCCCCTCCTAACTAATCACATCTAGAAGGTTCTCCTCTAACTAACTTTTAGAGGGAAATTCAAATTTCCTCAACAAACTTTAGGAGGGAAACTTAGAATTTTAAATCCTAAATCAAGGTTTAGATGTCTATAAATAGGAACCTAGACCTAGGGTTAAAGGCTAATCAAAATTTTAGGGAATCAATCTTTAGTTAGCTAGATCTCCGATTTTCTAAATCTCTTTCTTCATCATCTTTTTCCACAAGTCTAGTGACAAGGCTTGTGCGAAACCCTAACCCTAATTCCACTCTAAATTCAAGATCTTGAGTACCAATCAAGCAAGAAGCCTTCAACCTTTTAGGAGCCGAGCCGATCTTCAATCGGGCAAGTGATCCAAGCCGATCCGCGACCCACGGAGACGAGCGAAGCCAAATCGACGATCGAGTTCTTCCTCTTGTAGTTCTTGAGCGATTGTAACGAAATTGTTGATATAAATAAAATGTGAAATTCTTTTATCTTGCTTTCTTTCAATTCTTCCATCATGATTAGATCTCA
Source organism: Agapanthus africanus (assembly GCA_030015575.1). NCBI lineage: Eukaryota > Viridiplantae > Streptophyta > Magnoliopsida > Asparagales > Amaryllidaceae > Agapanthus > Agapanthus africanus. The sequence goes on along the minus strand of JASDDO010000010.1, from coordinate 278,279,694 downwards.
ATTCGTAATTGTTGTTCTTGTTGTGATGTTTGAGTAAAACTCCGCTCGTAAAGGAGCCGAGACGATCAATAGAAAGATGATGTAACAAATCTCAAAAAGATTTTTAAGTCCTACAAGTTTTGTAAACCCTAGCAAGTTCAAGAATCGATGACCTAGTTTCGTTGCAATGCTTTCTTGATTGTGATCGCTCGAAATTAGGGATCTACGATCGTTTCTTGAATTTACTAGCGGCTAGAATATGAATGATATCGACGAAAGAACAAGGGATAAGATGAAACCCTAGTTTCACAAGAAATCCATAATTCTCGATCGATCATCATCGATCTAGTATCAATTCATCGAAGGATAAGAATACGTAATTGTAAGATTACATCACATCTATAGATCCGATCGATTCCTACGAGCCTCATTTCGATTCTTGATATTTGGTTTGGAAAAATCAACAAATTATCAATTCTTGATTCTATCTTTTTCTTGTTATTAGATCTAGTTTTTTCTAATTCTTGAATTTCAAATACAAATCTTGAATTGTTTTGTTTTCTTTTCATTAAAGTTTCGACTCATCTAATTCAAAAGACGAACGATTACACTTTCCCTGTGGACGATCCGCACTCACTTACAATCTACATCCGACACCGTAATTGATTGCGGTCAAATAATTTTTGGTTGTGATTTCTTTACAATTTTCATACTACACAAACAAGAATACTATTCAATCAAATGGCGCCGTTGCCGGGGACCATTTGAGTTACTTACACAATCGGAAATCAATTCAATAAAAAACCTAAGCCTTTTTCTTTGCCCGTACGTGGATAATTTCAGATTCAGCCTAAGATGCGTTCTGTTTTTACCGCCGACCGTCCGGAAACCCGGCCGGCCTTAGGGGGGAGTTCGCCAGTTTAACAGAATGCCTGCAGAGGATTATTCTGCTTTCAGAGCCGCGCTTCCCCAGACGGAAAGAGAGAAGGAGGCTGGGGGAAAAAAATAAAAAAATAAAAAGGGGATGCAACACGAGGACTTCCCAGGAGGCCACCCATCCTAGTACTACCCTCTCCCAAGCATGCATACCTGCGGAGTTCTGATGGGATCCGGTGCTTTAGTGCCGGTATGGTCGCATCCGCAATTTCTGGGTCGCCAAACTCCTTTATTCTCTCCCGGGCCGCGACGGATTCAGCATACTCTTCATTCGTTGTCTGCCTATTTCTCTCCTTTTTCTAAGTCAGATTCAGCCGCAATAAACGTTGCGCCGGATATATCGAAAACCTAAGCCTTTTTCCTTGACCGCCCGTGGATAATTTCAGATTCAGCCCACGATGCGTTCTGTTTTTACCGCCGACCGTCCCGAAACCCGGCCTGGCTAAGGGGGGCGTTCGCCCGTTGAACCGATTGACCGCAGTGGATTATTATGCTTTCACAGTCGCGCGTCCCCATACGGAAAGAGAGAAGGAGGCCGGGGGAAAAAAATAAAAAAATAAAAAGGGGATGCAACACGGGGACTTCCCAGAAGGTCACCCATCCTAGTACTACTCTCGCCCAAGCACGCTTAACCGCGGAGTTCTGATGGGATCCGGTGCTTTAGTGCCGGTATGGTCGCATCCGCAATTTATGGGTCGTCAAACTCCTTTATTCTCTCCCGGGCCGCGACGGATTCTATATACTCTTCATTCGTTGTCTGCCGGCTTCTCTCATTTTTCTAAGTCAGATTCAGCCGCAATAAATGTTGCGCCGGATATATCGAAAACCTAAGCCTTTTTCCTTGCCCGCCTGTGGATAATTTCAGATTCAGCCGAAGATGCGTTATGTTTTTACCGCCGACCGACCCGAAACCCGGCCGGGCTTGGGGGGCGTTCGCCCATTGTACCAAATGCCCGCAGCGGATTATTCTGCTTTCACAGCCGCGCGTCCCCAGACGGAAAGAGAGAAGGAGGCCGGGGGAAAAAAATAAAAAAATAAAAATGGGATGCAACACGAGGACTTCCCAAGAGGTCAACAATCCTAGTACTACTCTCGCCCAGACACGCTTAACTGCAGAGTTCTGATGGGATCCGGTGTTTTAGTTTTGGTATGGTCGCATCCGCAATTTCTGGGTCGCCAAACTCCTTTATTCTCTCCCGGGCCGCGACGGATTCTGCATACTCTTCATTCGTTGTCTGCCGGTTTCTCTCCTTTTTCTAAGTCAAATTCAGCCGCAATAAACGTTGCGCCGGATATATCGAAAACCTAAGCCTTTTTCCATGCCCGCCCATGGATAATTTCAGATTCAGCCCAAGAAGCGTTCTGTTTTTACCGCCGACCGTCCCGAAACCCGGCTGGGCTTGGGGGGGGGCGTTCGCCCGTTGAACCGAATGCCCGCAGCGGATTATTCTGCTTTCACTGCCGCGCGTCCCCAGACGGAAAGAGAGAAGGAGGCCGGGGGAAAAAATAAAAAAATAAAACGGGGATCCAACACGAGGACTTCCCAGGCAGTCACCAATCCTAGTACTACTCTCGCCCAAGCACGCATAACTGCGGAGTTCTGATGGGATCCGGTGCTTTAGTGCTGGTTTGGTCGCATCCGCAATTTCTGGGTCGCCAAACTCCTTTATTCTCTCCTGGGCCGCGACGGATTCTGCATACTCTTCATTCGTTGTCTACCGGTTTCTCTCATTTTTCTAAGTCAGATTCAGCCGCAATAAACGTTGCGCCGAATACATCGAAAACCTAAGCCTTTTTCCTTGTCCGCCGGTTGATAATTTCAGATTCAGCCCAAGATGCGTTCTGTTTTTACCGTCGACCGTCCCGAAACCCGTCCGAGCATGGTGGGGCATTCACCCGTTGAACCGAATGCCCGCAGCGGATTATTCTGCTTTCATTGTCGCGCGGCCCCAGACGGAAAGAGAGAAGGAGGCCGGGGGAAAAAAATAAAAAAAATAAAAAGGGGATGCAACACGAGGACTTCCCAGGCGGTCACCGATCATAGTACTACTCTCGCCCAAGCACGCATAACTGCGGAGTTCTGATTGGATCCGGTGCTTTAGTGCTGGTATGGTCGCATCCGCAATTTCTGGGTCGCCAAACTCCTTTATTCTCTCCCGGGCCGTGACGGATTCTGCATACTCTTCATTCGTTGTCAGCTGGTTTCTCTCCTTTTTCTAAGTCAGATTCAGTCGCAATAAACGTTGCGCCAGATATATCGAAAACCTTAGCCTTTTTCCTTGCCCGCCCGTGGATAATTTCAAATTCAGCCCAAGTTGCGTTCTGTTTTTACCGCCGACCGTCCCGAAACCCGGCCGGGCTTGCGGGGGCATTCACCCGTTGTACCGAATGCTCGGAGCGGATTATTCTGCTTTCACAGCCGCGCGTCCCCAGACGGAATGAGAGAAGGAGGCCGGGGGAAAAAAATAAAAAAATAAAAAGGGGATGCAACACGAGGACTTCCCAGGAGGTCACCCATCCTAATACTACTCTCGCCCAAGCACGCTTAACTACGGGGTTCTGATGGGATCCGGTGCTTTAGTGCTGGTATGGTCGCATCCGCAATTTCTGGGTCGCCAAACTTCTTTATTCTCTCCCGGGCCACGACAGATTCTGCATAGTCTTCATTCGTTGTCTGCCGGTTTCTCTCCTTTTTCTAAGTCAGATTCAGCCGCAAGAAACGTTGCGCCGGATATATCGAAAACCTAAACCTTTTTCCTTGCCCGCCCGTGGATAATTTCAGATTCAGCCTAAGAGGCGTTCTGTTTTTACCGCCGACCGTCCCGAAACCCCGCCGGGTTTAGGGGGGCGTTCGCCCATTGAACCGAATGCCCGCAGCGGATTCTTCTTCTTTCACAGCCGCGCGTCCCCAGACGGAAAGAGAGAAGGAGGCCGAGGGAAAAAAATAAAAAAACAAAAAGGGGATGCAACACGAGGACTTCCCTTGAGGTCACCCTTCCTAGTACTACTCTCGCCCAAGCACGCTTACCTGCGGTGTTCTGATGGGATCCGGTGCTTTAGTGCTGGTATGGTCGCATCCGCAATTTCTGGGTCGCCAAACTCCTTTATTCTCTCTCATGCCGTGACGGATTCTGCATACTCTTGATTCGTTGTCTACCGGTTTCTCCCCTTTTTCTAAGTCAGATTCAGCCGCAATAAACGTTGCACCAGATATATCAAAAAACAAAGCCTTTTTCCTTGCCCGCCCATGGATAATTTCAGATTCAGCCCAAGATGCGTTTTGTTTTTACCGCCGACCGTCCCGAAACGCGGCCGGGCTTAGGGGCGTTTTCCCGTTGAACCGAATGCCCGCAGCGGATTATTCTGCTTTCACAGCCTCGCGTCCCCTGACGGAAAGAGATAAGGAGGCCAGGGGAAAAAATAAAAAAATAAAAAGGGGATGCAACACGAGGACTTCCCAGGAGGTCACACATCCTAGACTACTCTCGCCCAAGCACGCTTAGCTGCGGAGTTTTGATGGGATCAGGTGCTTTAGTGCTGGTATGGTCGCATCCGCAAGTTTTGGGTTGCCAAACTCCTTTATTCTCTTCCGGGCCGCGGCGGATTCTGCATACTCTTCATTCATTGTTGTTTACTCCAATCAGAGCAAAGCTCTGTTCAAATTCCGAGACGGAAGATGAAGCAACGCTTCATCTTCCCCTAATCAGAGCAAAGCTCTACTTTGAAAATTTAAACTTTAGTAAATGAAGCAACGCTTCAGATTCTTTGCGCTGCGCACAACACGCCATGTATCAAAAGCTGTTACATTAGCGCAGCGCCCGAGGCAGAGCGCCCCATCAGAGCAAAGCTCTATTAAAAAACAAAAGGAAGCAACGCTTCAGTTGCGCAAGCACTGCGCTGCGCGACACGTGTCAGCGCAGTTGCGCCAGCGCTGTTGCGCTGCGCTTTGCGCTGCGCGACACGTGTCAGCGCAGATGCGCCGGCGCAGTTGCGCCGGCGCAGTTGCGCCGGCGCAGTTGCGCTGCGCGACACGTGTTCGCACAGATGCGCCAGCGCAGTTGCGCTGCGCTCTGCGCTGCGCGACAGGTGTCCGCGCAGATGCGCCAGCGCAGTTGCGCTGCGCTGTGCGCTGCACGACACATGTCAGCGCAGGTGCGCAAGAGCATTTGCGTTGCGCTGTGCGCTGCTTGACACGTGTCATGCGGTGGGGCTTTTGCGCCAAAAAGAATTAAGATTTTAAAGAAATCTTTCTGTTCTTGTTCAAACAAGAAGATTTTCCTCTGTAAAACAGGAGCCCTTGGATCAAAGATCCAACGGTGGGGAAAATTCCCCAAATCACTCAGAGAAAGATCTCTTTAACAAATTTATGGGCACTATATAAAGGCCCCTAGACCTCAATTCAAAAGGATCAACATTTTATGAGAAACTAAAAACTTCAAACAGAGAGAACTCTGAAGAATTGGAGAGAATTCCTCAAGAACAAAAAAGGTAAAAACCTTTAGAAAAAAGAGAAAATTCTCTTATGAACAGATCATTGATCTGAGAACAAGATGAAGGATCTCCAATAGAAAAACTAAATAAATAATAATAAGTGCTTTGCACTTTTCTATGAACCATTGGTTCCCTGAGATAAGAAAAACAAGAAGAACTTGTTTTCTTTGATCTAAATTAGATTAAGAAAACAAACAGTGCTTTGCACTTCTTTTATGAACCATTGGTTCTGGAATCTAAAAGATTCTCGAGATTAATAGTGGCCTGCACTTGTAAATCTGCACTGTTGCGCTCTTGGGTTGGCGCAAGCAACCAGAGAGTGCCACGTGTCAGCATCTGGACCATTTGCGCTATGCGCTTTTGAAATAGAGCCTTGCTCTCTGAAACTGGCACAACTCACCACAGCGCGCCATGTGTCAGCAACGCAAGCGCAGCGCACTGCGCTTGCATGACACGTGTCATCACCACAAGTGCTTGCACTCTTTGATTGGCGCAAAGCGCTTGACAAATGCAATGCATTTCTTTTGCTAAAGGGCCAGGCCCAAATCAAAAAGACCTAGTAGGCCAAAATAAATTGCAAAGCAATAAAAGGGCAGAGCCCAAATAAAATTGATGCTCTGCATCATTTATAAAGGGCAGAGCCCAAGTAAAATTGATGTTCTGCATCATTTATAAATGGGCAGAGCCCAAAACAAATTGATGCTCTGCATCCTTTATGGGCAGAGCCCAAACAAAAATAAAAAGTAATCCAATGCATTATTTAAATGTGGGCAAAGCCCTAGCACAGGTCTAATAGACCAAAAATAAATAAAAGCGTTGAATATTTTTCAATTGGACTTAGCCCAATCATGGCCGTAAGTCCTCAAATTAAATTGACTGAGCACAGCTGCTCTCTTAAATCAATTTACGACCGGTTCAAGGGTACATCTCCGAACTCCTTTGACTCCTATCGTTGTAATCCTTCAACGACGTCAGAGAGGTGATGGGTCCCGACAACCACACATCAACACGGACTGTGGGGTCCGTAAACTCATGGACTTAAGCGTCCTTAAACCAAAAGACGGATTGTGGGATCCTTAAACCCGCGGACTTAAGCGTCCTTAAACTAAACCACAGACTGTGGGGTCCTTAAACCCACGGACTTATGCGCCTTAAACTACCTATGGACCGCAATGTCCTTAAACTACTTATGGACCACCACGTCCCTAAACTGGAATATGGACCACCACGTCCCTAAAATGGAATATGGACCTCCATGTCCTTAAACTACCTATGGACCACCACGTCCCTAAACTGGAATATGGACCACCACGTCCCTAAACTGGAATATGGACCGCAATGTCCTTAAATTACCTATGGACCACCACGTCCCTAAACTGGAATATGGACCACTACGTCTCTAAACTGGAATATGGACCACGACATCCATAAACAGGAATATGGACCGCAATGTCCTTAAACTACCGATGGACCACCACGTCCCTAAACTGGAACAATAGAGTCTAAACGCTCTTTTGTCGGATCCAAACGATCTTGTTAAGTTGATCTTAGTCTCAAATCAGACTAATGTATCCTTAACAAACGTTTAAGTTGATCTTTGCCTCAATATGGCTAACGTATCTTTAAACAAAAACACCAAACCCAAATCTAAGTAAATACAGATTTGGACTAATCCACGTCCTACGGGCGACGGCATCACTTAGTCCCCGTATACAATCCATGGGCAACCACAAACAAAACAAACACACACGACACAAAGTGAAATTCTGGAGAAGGAGAAAGTTGTTACCGCGATGCGGTAGCGTAATTAAATGCAGGGGCTTGCGCCTGTAGGGAAGAGCGTCCCCACAATCAAAAACCCCTCAAGCGAGGGGGAATCTGACGAAGTCTGCTACATCGGCCGCATCCGTCTAAACCTCCGATACACGGTGCTATAAATCAACTTGGCATCTTCGGAGAGGTGGACGGATAAAACCAAATAACATATACCCCGAATCTCAGTATCAGGACTTCGCAGTCTTGTGCACCGCCATTCGGAGGGGAACAGATTCTGGCACGCCCGGTGGGACCTTTTCCTCTTTCCACTCCACACTTCGTGTGTCGTCTTCGCGAACGAATCGCGGTTTGTTAATGGTTGCCTTTGGATTTCAAGTTTACTATGATTTGGTCTCTTGCTTGGCGCAGAAAAGAAATCAAGCATCGATGGCCTCTACCTGTTCAAAGTGCTCTAACTGCAGCTGCAGCTCGCGTCCGGCCTCAACTGGGGGCATAACCTACGGACCCTAAGCGGCCTCTTTCTTCACCATGCTCGTGGAGCAGATTACTCAAGCCACCACGGGGTTGTTTTTCGGAACTATGCTTCCGCCAACAAGCTTCAGCACCCCCGTACCCATACAAGAAACTCATAAGAAGTCGGTCTTCGATCGACTTTCAGCTACTGTGGCCCCTCTCAACGGGTCGCCCAACACCAGTGGCCCGGTCTTCTCCTGGCTGGGCCAAAACTCCTGCGGGCCCACGATGAATCTTGCAGTCCCGGAAAAGGTTATTCCAAAAGGAATAGCCAAACATGCTCCTGAAGTCGTCAAGGCGGCTTCTCCTGCTAAGAGATCAGTCTTTACAAGATTGACCGTCCCAATTCCCACTCCTGCTCTTGCTGCTCAAACGACATCGGTCTTCAATAGGCTGACGCCGGCAACAGTCCCGCACCTGAACAGGGGGCAGGAAGAAGCTGTTTCTGTCTCTGAATCAATACCGACGACTCGTTGTGCCCGACGACGCCACTAGCGCCGGGTAAAGAAGACCGGGGGCAACTCCCCTTCTGGGATGACTCCTCTAGCTCCAACGGTAGAAGTTAACGCTGCTTTTCCAACTGGGAACAGCTTTGAGCTACTGAATAGAGTACGCAGAAACTCGCCAACTGTGGTCCTTAAAAGATCTCCTCCACCGGTAGAGACCGCCGTGGAAGCAGGAAAGCCGGAGCAGCCTCCTCAATCACTGTCCTCCAGGATTTACAAGACATGGCGACGAGTCCGGGAATCTGTGATTGATCCTAACTTCTCTCGCCAACAGAATAAGTCGAAAGGTCAGGAAGAAGAAAATCCTTCGGTCAAGCAACGAAAGATAATGACCGTTTGGGCGCCCAAAGCAACGGCCCCCTCAATTTCTACGGCCCATAAGAGAAGAAGGCCAGAAAAAGTCCCTACGCCGACGATGAATATCAAAGGTGGTGAACCCAAACGCCCTAAGTCAGGGGGCATTGTAGTTCATACCGTCTACATGGCGTCTGTTAAAGAGGACGGTCGCATATCTACGGGTCATCGACCGCTTACGCGATCAGTGACCAAAGCGCAGGAGCAGCAGCAGAAGCTCCAAGAGATGATGAACGCTATGGCCGCACTTACTAGGCCAAAAGAAAACCCTGAAACGCCCTCAGATGAACGCCAGGAGCAAGAAACCGACGCCGAATTCCTTCGTCGAATATTGGAGAAGAAGGATAGAGAGGCAGCTGAACAAGCAGCCAACATACAGCGTATAGGCCTCCTTTTCCAAGACATGGTGGGGATAATGATCCAACAAGATCCTCCGGCCGAAGATCCCCCGATCGTCCTTGAAGACGATAGGGGAGAGACGTCAAATCCTCCGCCAGCTCTGCCGACAGCTAAGGAGGATACAATCTCCAAAGTTGATTTGGACGAGTATATAGCCTAACAAATATGGGTTCATCATGCGGCTGAAGCAGCTCGCCAGGTCGTAAAAATGGGGCGGCCATATCCAAGTTGGTACGACCAAATCAAGTACCCGCCGGGTTACACAATTCCCAAGTTCCATGTATACAAGGGGACGGGCAATCCTCACCAGCATGTTGCCCAGTTCAGGGCACTCTGCGGCAACACCGGCGGTGATGACAAGCTTTTGCTTCGCCAGTTTGTTGAAAGTTTATCAGATATGGCGTTCGAGTGGTACTCTGAGCTCCTGAACGACTCTATTAAGACCTTCGCGGAGATGGAGCTGTTGTTTACTCAGCGTTTTGCAAGCGCCGGTGAACGCACCCCGATGACGGCACTGATTAACGCTAGGGTAAATCCAGGCGAGACGTGGGTTCAATATGCTATACGGTGGTGGAACTTATGGTCGAAGTGCGAGCAGCGCATTGAAGAAGCTCCCGCGGTGGGTATGTTTGTGGGAACACTTGATCCGCAAGCAACCATCTCACAATTTATAATGTTTTTCAAGCAGACTATCTTCCAGGCCTTCATTGACAGGCTAGCGCAAATGGATCAGATGGGCCATAGACCCCCTCTTCCAAAGCCGGACTCCCGAAATGACAAGGGGAAGGGAAAATCGATCGTTGTCGCTAATGCTCAACAACAACCGAGCAACTCGAAGCCGGTTGTTCGTCAAAATAATGCGCGCCCGTACGTAGCCCTTGAGGAGAGACTAGGACGTTCTTACTCGTTTACCCGAGATAAAACGAGAAGGTTATTCGAGCTGGCGTTGCGCAATCGACTCATAAATCTGCCGGATCCAAAACGTCCATCAAAACTAAATGATGTCAATGATCCTAACTACTGTCCTTATCTTCAAGTACTGGGCCATCCGATCGAAGATTGCTACGTCTTCAAAAATTGGCTTGAAAACCAGTACCGACAGGGCAAGTTCGCGTTATCTGACAAATGGAAGGTGAATCCCCACAGCCCCATACCTCTAAGGGGATGAGTACGCCGGGGGCAACATGCTCTGTAGTTGAAGAAGCTCCTTGGGAGGTTGTATTATCAGCCAAGACAAAGAGGATGCTAAACGATCTTCAGACATGTCCAGCGATTAGGTGGAAGAACCCGTTGGAACCGCAGGTCTTTGAGGGGATGTTGAAGCCACGTACAACTCCAAAGACAGATGATGGTGGCCCAAGCACTCGCAACCAGCCATCAAATTCTTCGAAAAAGAAGAAGAAGAAATCTAAGAAGCCCGTGAAGCCTGGCGACAAGCGCACGGACTTGTAGAAAAAAATTGACGCGCTGGAGGAATACAACCAGAAGGCACGAACTCCCATTACATTCCAAGAGTTCCTCAATCATGTCTTTCAAGAGGAAGATGAGGGAGAAAGTTCATCTGATGAATCTGAAGAATATGTGGCGAGCTGTCATGTGATTTCCTATTCGTTCATAGACGATGAGGAGACTCCTTGTACTGAAAAGCTGGGGGCAGATACCGAATCAAAAATTCTGGGGCCATCAGATGAGGTAATTGACGCATTCCTCAACGAAGCTCTGTTGAAGAGTAAAGCTGATCGGGAATGCGAGACGGCTATATTTGAAAGGGCCAAGCGTCGGCGACTTGATGAAAAAGCTGAGACGATCCCGCTGAAGCAAAATACCTCCACTACCGACAAAAGCCAATTCAAGATGAGGAAAAGGTTTGCTAAGGCCATATCAATGGGCATGAAGCTACTATCCTCCGAAGGAAACATCACCGGTGAAGTGGAAATGCACCCCTCCTATTGCTTGTATCACCAGAAGATTTCACACCCCATTGAAGAGTGCAAGACCCTCGATAGATGGTGGCAAGGATATGTTGCTTATCGACAACATTTTAAGCGGGAGAAGCTTAAAACTCGTAGAGAGCGAGAAAATACGACCGAGAGGCTTAAAAGAACTACCGGCGATTGTCGCATGGTTAACATCGGCGGGTCACAAGTGCCTACATTCGGGAGCGATTCTGATGAGGAGCTGGAACTCTCCCCCCTCTTTAAAGAGTCCACTTTAGGAAAAGAAGAAGAGCCGAAGGTTTGCGAAAATATCCGGCTGCGTAATCGGACGCTGCCTGAAAACAATCTCGGACCCTCAAACAGAAAAGATAAAGGGAAAGAAAAGGTCTCTGAAGATGTCGTCTTAGATGACCAAGTTATGGAGGAGCTAAGTGTCAAGGACCCGCCGAAGAGAAATAAGGTCGATTACAACGTCTTAGCGCATCTGAGGAAACTACCCTCGCAGCTCAGCATTCTTGACGCCCTTTTGCTATCGAAGGAGGCGAGAGATTCGTTAATGAAGGCACTACAGGATCCGGAGCAATTCTAAGCTTTCCTGGCCGAGGAAAAGATGAAGGATGAACTGGAGGAAGTGCACGCGGCCGATGTCTCTTTTGGTGATGAGGACCATCTCCTTGGGACGTGCGAACGCAATCGCCCCCTTTATGTCTCAGGATACTGCCACGATATAAAGATAGGCAAAACCCTGATCGACAATGGATCCTCCGTTAATCTTCTCAATGTGCGGGTGTTAAAAGAAATCTGCATGAGCGTCCAGCACCTTGCTCGAGACAAGATCACCATCTCCGGGTTCGACTCCCAGTCATCAAGAACTCTTGGGTCTGTGATACTGACGCTACGCTTTGGGCTACTCGTCACGGACAATAAGTTCCACGTCATAGACACCAAGACGTGCTACAATACTCTGCTCGGCCGACCGTGGTTACACGAGTACAAAATCATCCCTTCTACACAGCATCAGTGTATGAAGTATTCTAAGGATGGTATCGAGTATACCGTGGCGGGAGAATTGAATCCGTTTTCCGTGAACGAAGTCCGCAAATATGAAGATGCCAAGTACTTCTTACCGGATTTCGAAGACACGGAAAGGTGTCACAAGCCAGAAAACAAAGCTAACGCCACCATCCCTATCTTCGGCAGTGATACCGAGGAGGAAGAGGAGATAGTTTATCCGGGGCCGCCCCAACACAACAAGCCAGGGCCATCTACTCCTACGTTAATCTTTGGTAGCGACTCGGAAGATGAAGTCCATGCTGTATTCCCTGCTCGACCTTCAATACAAACGTCCGCTGACGAAGAGCAAAGTCTACAAGTCGCCATGGTGCCGCTTAAACACCGTAAAGAACTGGATGCACTTGATATTTACAATGTAGAAGAGCTACAAACGTTCTATATCCCTCCCAGGAGAGAAAGCGAAAAAGCAATTCTATTCTACCGCTCTGAAGAAACCAAAGTGGAGAAAGAAATCTGGCATGGCACGGATCCTACGCTCGACAGGCTTCAGGCAATCCGTATTCCCAGAGATTATACGGAAGGTTTGGAAAAGCTGCTGAAAGGCCAGGGGATATCCTTCAAGAAGACCGTTCGAAAAGCCAAGTTCTATGACAAAGTCTGGAACGTTCCTGGGACTCAACGCAAACTGCATAATGGGAGAATGGAGACAAAAGGACTTGGGTACATCCGGTCAAAGAAACGAGAGCTACTAAACAGCTGCTATGTCATGTATTGTAAGTCGATGTACTTCACCCCGGTACTTGTGGGGAGGCGGAATTTTCAAAAACGATCATGTTTAAAGAACGAACACCGACTAACCGCTTAAATCGAAGCTAAACGATAACTAACCAAACATATAGTTGTTCTAAACTGCTATGCTTAGGGATTATACCTATCGAAACTAGTCCTTCGTCTTTATGATCTCCTTGTTCTCCTCGGCCTTCTCTAGGTAGTAGACGATCCACCCGAGAGCAAAACTCCAAGCTTAGCCTCTAAACTTGAGGCAACTAATCTTCTTGGATTGCTAATCAAAGAAGATAGATTGAGATAGAGTGATGGTTATGAATTGTTAAGTCTAACTAATCCTAGATCTCAACACATGAGGGTGAGGATTAGTCTTTTGAAGAGAGAGAGCTTGAGGAGAGAGAATGTGAATTATATTATGATATAAGTTTATGAGTATCATATCATATATGAAGCATTTTCTAATAATAAGAAAAGAATAAAGAGTGATGATTAATCATGCTTCATAAAATATCTAGTGGTGATTCATTAGCATGAGTCATTAAGCAATAAATATGCATTAATGAAATGAATGAATCACCACCATGACTCATAAACTCATTCAATGAATATGATACATAACCCTCCTTAGTCACCATCTTCTAGAAGCTTCTCGAACAATTACGAGAACGCCCCTCCGATCCGCAAAAATACGGAAAAACTTTAGACTGTAAAAATCCAATAACCGGATACCAGTAACTGGCTTAAACCAAAGCCGACTGGTAAAAACTGTCCGAAAGTCGTACGCGCGTAAACGCACGTATGCGTCCGAACCCTTTGTCGCAAAACCATGCAACCTCTATATCGTTTCGCCTGGAGTAGGAAACTCTCTGTATGGGACTCTAGAGACTCGACTACTACGCTGCCAGTGGGTTTAACCACAGACCGCAAGCGGCACTAGCTGTACGTAACGGTCCCCAGGTAGTTGTCGATAAGAAGGCCGATGAGAAAACCCATCCGAACTCCTACTGAGTCTGATGTGACAATCTCCATACAGTCCGGTCCGTTCGTCCAAGACTATCGCATATCGGGCCTAGGGGGGCGGCAAGCGTCAGTCCCCTAATAGCGGTATAAGTCGTGTCGGAGGGAAGCCCATTACACCCTGAGAAACTGCTGGAACCTACCAGCAAATCTCGCTTGCCCTGGCCAGGGACTTTGCGTAATGGCTCTCTGACACAGCACGATATCTACTCCCAATACCGGGAGGGACGAATCCTGTCTAACCGCCACTGCCTCCAAGTGCTCGGGACTGCACCCAACTGCTACCTGTTTGCACGACTCCTTTGAGCCGTGGTAGGGTAGCAATCTAAGAACAGTGGGACACACTCGAGGCGAAGTAGCAGTGTCAAGTCTGCGGACTATGCTGTACTCATGTCACCTGGGAACTGCTCATTGACGACTGGTATCAAACCAACCAACAGTTCCCTGTGAGTCCTGTCCGGTGTACCCGTAACCTAACGAGCACCTGCATACTATCTCCAGTACGACGTACTGACGGCTGTGGGACAGACCATCTCCCCAACTGGGATGAGAAGCGTACACACTAGTCTACTCCGGAGTATCGATGCTCTGTCTCGATAATCCTACGACCAGGGACCTGAATAAGGATGTGCTTGTAGACTACCCAGCCCCCACTAGTGTGACTGCCATCACAACGCTGGTAGACAAGAAAGATCCTAAGAGCTCTATCAATACGTACACTCACATATTAAGATAGAAAAACCAAGTAGCATACTACCATGTTTAGCAAGACTGTTATATACATGTGAATATCCCAAGCTTCCATTAAGTAATATACAAACTAGTATGATACAGTAATGGCCTTCTAGGGCATAAACACTAACAATCTCCCACTTGCACTAGGGCCATGTACTGGCATATCGTAGACCAATGATCTCGAGCAGCCTCTCGAACTGAATCTGAGGAAGGGCCTTCGTGAATGGATCAGCAATGTTCTCTTCTGAAGCAACTCTCCGAACCTCGATCTCCTGACGATCATTGATCTCCCTGATCAGGTGATACCGCCTCAAGATGTGTCTGGACTTCTGATGGGACCTTGGTTCCTTCGCTAAAGCTATAGCTCCTTTGTTGTCGCAGTATAGAGGTATTGGATCAACTATGGTAGGAACAACCTGAAGTTCTGTTAGGAACTTCTTCATCCAGACTGCTTCTTTTGCGGCATCGCAAGCAGCTATATACTCCGCTTCCATCGTCGAGTCGGCAACGGTGTCCTGCTTGGAGCTCTTCCAGCACACCGCCCCTCCATTGAGGGTAAAGACATAACCCGACATGGACTTGGAATCGTCCTTATCACTCTGGAAGCCGGAATCAGCAAAGGCCTCCAACCTGAGGTCTTTTCCGCCGTAAACCAAGAACATCTCCTTAGTCCTCCTCAGGTACTTGAGAATGTTCTTAACTGCTATCCAGTGTTTCTCCCCGGGGTCTGACTGATACCGGCTTACCACGCTTAGTGCGTAAGCTACATCTGGTCTGGTACACAACATCGCATACATTATAGAGCCTACCGCAGAAGCGTAGGGTATAATAGACATGCGTTCCCTTTCCAAATCAGTCTTGGGAGACATCTCTTTGGAGAGGGTGATTCCGTGACAAGCCGGTAGATTACCGCGCTTAGAATCTTCCATACTGAATCTTTTCAGTACAGTGTCGATATACCTGGACTGCGAAAGTCCCAACATCCTCTTGGATCTATCACGATAGATCCGAATCCCCAGAATGTAAGAGGCATCACCCAGGTCTTTCATGGAGAACCTGTGTGACAAGAATCCTTTGACAGATTGTAGCATAGGAATGTCATTTCCTATCGATAGAATGTCATCCACGTACAAGACGAGGAATACGACACTTCTGGCTACAACTTTACTATATATGCACGGCTCATCTGGATTTTTGATAAAGTCATATTTTTTGACTGTCTCATCAAAACAGATGTTCCAACTCCGCGATGCCTGCTTTAGTCCATAAATAGACTTAAGCAGCTTGCATACTTTCCCGCTGCTCCCACTCTGATTGAAACCCTCTGGCTGATCTATATAGACGCTCTCTTCTAAATTTCCATTTAGAACAGCCGTCTTTACGTCCATCTGCCAGATTTCATAATCATGGAAGGCAGCAATAGCAAGAAGGACCCGAATGGATTTGAGCATAGCCACTGGAGAAAAAGTTTCGTCATAGTCCAAACCAGGTCTTTGACGAAAACCCTTTGCAACAAGTCTAGCCTTATAGGTTTCCACCTGTCCATCTACACCAATCTTTTTTTTGAAGATCCATTTGCATCCTATGGGTTTTACCCTATCTGGAGCAAAGTCCAAAGTCCATACTTTGTTGGTGTACATGGACTCCATCTCGGTCCGCATTGCATCTAGCCATCGTACCGAGTCGCCGCTCTGGATGGCCTGCTGGAAGTCAGTAGGTTCATCATCATCTATGATGCAATCCTCTCTATCCCCATCTATGAGAAAACCGTAGTATCTCTCAGGCGGATGAGACGGCCTACTACTTCGGCGGAGGGGTGCGGGAATGTTCTGTTCTTCTTGAACCTCTGGTTCTACCATACTTTCAGTAGAAGTTTGTGGTTCTGGAATTTCTTCCAGTTCTATTTCGCTCCCACTTATTTCCTTTTCTAAAAACTGATTTTCCAGAAAATGGGCATTACGAGAAACAAAAACCTTTTGTTCCTCTGCGTAATAGAAATAATATCCCTTGGAGTTCTTTGGATATCCCACAAACATACATTTTGCTGATCGTGCCTCGAGCTTGTCCACATGCTGCTTCTTAACAAAAGCTGGACATCCCCAAATCTTCATATGCTGAAGATGGGGTTTCTTCCCAGTCCATATCTGATATGGAGTGGTAGGCACAGTCTTGGTAGGAGCCCTGTTCAGAAGATATGCCGCTGATTCTAGCGCATAACCCCAGAAAGATCGCGGTAACTCAGTATTACTCATCATGGATCGTACCATATCCAATAGGGTTCGATTCCGTCTCTCCGATACACCGTTATGCTGTGGAGTGTACGGAGGAGTAAGCTGAGAGAGAATTCCTTTCTCTTTTAGGTAACCTAGGAACTCGGCACTCAAGTATTCACCACCTCGATCAGATCTAAGTGTCTTGATACTTTTGCCGGTTTGGTTTTCCACTTCATTCTTATACTCCTGGAATTTCTCAAAAGCCTCGGATTTATGTTTCATCAGATAAATGAATCCGTATCTTGAGTAATCATCCGTGAAAGTAATGAAGTAGGAATAACCACCTCTCGCATGTGTAGACATTGGACCGCATACATCGCTGTGTATGAGTCCTAAGAGCTCGCTCGCTCTTACTCCTTGTCCAGTGAATGGAGTCTTTGTCATCTTTCCTTTGAGACAAGATTGACAAGTGTCATAAGATTGATATTCGAACAAGTCCAAATATCTTTCTCTATGCAACTTAGTCAACCTTCTCTCATTGATGTGACCCAGTCTACAATGCCATAAGAAAGCTTTATTTAAATCTGGAGACTTTCTTTTTAGTGTGTTCTGGACATTGAAAATTTGGAGTTGGTTTAAAACATATATGCCGTTATTTAGAGTACCGGACCCAATCAAACCATGATTAAGGTGGATGTTGACAACATCTCTTACAAACGTGAAATCATAACCTTTATTTGATAACAAGGAAACTGATATGATATTACACGTTAAGCTGGGTACAAAATAACAGTTATGTAAAACCAAAATGTGTCCACTCGTCAATCCTAGGTGATAATCCCCGACGGACGCAGCTCCCACGCTAGCTCCGTTAGCAACCCTGAGGATCATATCACCTTCCTTCAGCACTCTACGGTTTCTCAGTGCCTGCAATGAATTGCAAATATGAGATCCTGATCCGGTATCCAATACCCAGGAAGTAGAGTTGATCGACAGACAATTCTCAATTACAAACACACCTGAAGTCGAAGCCACAGCTTGCTTCGGTTCCTGGTTCTTGGCGTTCCACGCCTTGCAATCCTTCTTCCAGTGCCCTTTCCTGTGACAATGGAAGCACTCATCCTGGCCAACTATCGGTACTGCAGTCTTTTTCTTTCCCTTCCCTCTCACCTTACTAACACCTCCTCTAGGTTTGGGTGCGGCCTTCTTCTTCCTTCCTTTGGCCCTAGCCTTGGACCCGGAAGAAGATGCACCGCCAACAAACATAGCGGGTGTTTCCCTTGCCTTCTGCAAGGTGCCCTCTGCACTCCTTAACATGTTCAGGAGTTCCGCAAGTTCAACTTCTTTTCCTTGAAGATTGAAGTTGAGGATAAACTGGGCGTAGGTAGGAGGAAGGGACTGGAGAATAAGGTCTGTATAGAGCTCATTATCCAAAGTCGTCCCAAGGTCTGCGAGCTCTTCTATATAGCCGATCATCCTTAGGACATGTTCACCTACCGATGACCCGACAGCCAACCTCGCTCGAAACAAGTTCTTAGAGGTCTCGTATCTTGCTATACGAGATTGCTCTCTATAAAGTTCCTTTGTATGGAGAAATATGCCATCTAGGGACATATCCTCGTGCCTCCTCTGATGTTCATTGTTCATCGAGGCAAGCACAATGCACTTGGCTCTCGTGCAATCTAAATCCCAGGTTTTGCGGATTTCCTTATCCGCATTGCTGGATTTGGGACCAGGGACAGCAGGTGCCGTAGCGGTGAGGACGTACCCCAGTTTGTCATAGGTCAAAGCCATTTTGACATTCCGCAGCCAATCTTTATAGTTTGGCCCCGTCAGTATATTTTTCTCTAAAAGTAACTTAAGTCCAGTCATTTTCAGGGTCGCTGCAATTAGGAGAGAGAGAAGAAAACTCTTTAGCATGATGCTCTTGCAAGTTTAGAGTGGTTTTTAGTTTATCTAAACTGGATGGCTCCCACTGTTTCTCGAATCCTTCCTCAAACCATAAAAGAAGAATTAGTCAAGACTATTCTCACCGTACAATACCTGCTTAACCGTTCAGCCAGGCCGGTGTCGATACTTCGAGGGAGGTTTTCCAACGCTTTCGCGAAGTTTCTTAATTAAATAACCTGTTTTCTCTGGGGGCGTAACCCCGCTGACACTTTTCTGGACACCTACTAGGTTTATAGCATTGATCGTTAAGTGACGAATATCCTGATAAGTAGCATATACTCACAGTAGGATCGAGATCCAAATATCATCGTCTGATAATGTTGTAGGAATGCTACCAACATTCATCAAACTCAAAATGGTATGCATCTCTTTGCAAATTTCAGTTTCTTTAGAAATTCCCGATATAAGTTTTTGCCCCATGCTCTTATGACCTTGGCTTTGGTCAAAATGTCATAAGTCACATGTCAAGTTCTACCCGTCATTATCTTGTCAATTTGAACCCATCCGTATATACCCCTGACTTTGGTCAAATGGTAATACGACTGTCCCAAAACAACTCATCTATCTTATGCAACAAATGAAAACCCAGCAGCTACCAAACACTATGCCTTGACTTTGGCCAAAATGCATAGCTTGAATATTACCGAATACCCAAATGAAATGACGGAGGGCTACGACTGGTTTTGGCGAAACCGTGAACGTAGTGAACTTGATATAACCGAAGGAACCTGATAGCTTTTAAAAGGAGTGGTTAAAGCTCCGCGTTTAAAAATATCTGTTTTAAAATTAACCGAGTGATTTCTTTTAACTTGTTCCAACGATTAAAACTTTGGTTTATTTTCTTTGCATTATAGATAATGCGTCCCATCATTAACCTATCATTGCAGAAAACAACGAAAATACAACGTCCTCTTATGCCATCCGCATTCGCCACGGGGTCCCGTCATCACCCGTTAGGTTACTTAACTAACGACAGAGCGGGGGCTGGGCTAGCGCGGGTGTAAAACATAAGTGACATCTAAATAGCTACAATATATATAGATATTTTACATTCGTCTGACGCAATGATATTCATTCCAGAACACAGATAAACAATATTGGATTTGCAAGCAATCTGTATTTCTTTTGAGCCTGCAAGAAAAGACAGATTACACAGTTGTGATGAATAGCCGTTACCCCACCCTCGACCCCTACGGGTACGGCAAACTACCCGCCCGGCAGTTTGTGTACCCCACCTTGGGTCAGTCCTAGGAGCAAAAACAGTAAAATGAAATAATACAACGGTGGCTACAACCGCAACCTGGATGTGCCCCGCTAAATAATATTACAACAAATTACATTTACAACAAATGAATTAAACAATAACCCATTGCTAAACCCCGGCTAAACACCACAACAGTCCAATACAATTTATATGCACAAACAGATATAACCATTTCAGAAATGTGCAACCCCCTGCCAACCGACATACTAGCAGTTAGGGGAGGTTTACGAACACATTAAACAATCACAGATATAATCCAATATGCAAATACTGTACAATTTCGATCGATTAAACATTTTTAATATTGCTCCAAAATCTGCTCTGTTAACTGGAAACCTGAGCAAAATTAAAATATTCCAGAAAACCCCAAATACCAGAGAGGACCCACACATGAAAGATGAGTCCATGACTCGGCAACTCGGCCGCGGAACCGCGGCGGATCGGTGGGATCCGCCGCCCTTCCGCGGCGCTTTAGCCGAGTCATGGGCTCGAATTTCATGGGTGTTCTCCTGGACTCTTTTCTAGCTTTCAGAGCAACCCTGAACAATTTTAGGACATCATTTTAAACTCGACAGAAACTGAAATATTTTAGGGTTTTCCGGCTTCGTTTTTCCGTTCGAAATTCGTACAAATTTGCAATCAAGTTATTTATTGTTTAGCGAGGCTCTGATACCACTGTAAGTCGATGTGCTTCACCCCAGTACTTGTGGGGAGGCGGCATTTTCAAAAACGATCATGTTTAAAGAACGAACACCGACTAACCGCTTAAATCGAAGCTAAACGATAACTAACCAAACATATAGTTGTTCTAAACTACTATGCTTAGGGATTATACCTATCGAAACTAGTCCTTCGTCTTTACGATCTCCTTGTTCTCCTCGGCCTTCTCTAGGTAGTAGACGATCCACCCGAGAGCAAAACTCCAAGCTTAGCCTCTAAACTTGAGGCAACTAACCTTCTTGGATTGCTAATCAAAGAAGATAGATTGAGATAGAGTGATGGTTATGGATTGTTAAGTCTAACTAATCCTAGATCTCAACACATGAGGGTGAGGTTAGTCTTTTGAAGAGAGAGAGCTTGAGGAGAGAGAATGTGAATTATATTATGATATAAGTTTATGAGTATCATATCTTATATGAAGCATTTTCTAATAATAAGAAAAGAATAAAGAGTGATGATTAATCATGCTTCATAAAATATCTAGTGGTGATTCATTAGCATGAGTCATTAAGCAATAAATGTGCATTAATGAAATGAATGAATCACCACCATGACTCATAAACTCATTCAATGAATATGACACATAACCCTTCTTAGTCACCATCTTCTAGAAGCTTCTCGAACAATTACGAGAACGCCCCTCCGATCCGCAAAAATACGGAAAAACTTTAGACTGTAAAAATCCAATAACCGGATACCAGTAACTGGCTTAAACCAAAGCCGACTGGTAAAAACTGTCCGAAAGTCGTACGCGCGTAAACGCACGTATGCGTCTGAACCCTTTGTCGCAAAACCATGCAACCTCTATATCGTTTCGCCTGGAGTAGGAAACTCTCTGTGTGGGACTCTAGAGACTCGACTACTACGCTGGCAATGGGTTTAACCACAGACCGCAAGCGGCACTAGCTGTACGTAACGGTCCCCAGGTAGTTGTCGATAAGAAGGCCGATGAGAAAACCCATCCGAACTCCTACTGAGTCTGATGTGACAATCTCCATACAGTCCGGTCCGTTCGTCCAAGACTATCGCATATCGGGCCTAGGGGGGCGGCAAGCGTCAGTCCCCTAATAGCGGTATAAGTCGTGTCGGAGGGAAGCCCATTACACCCTGAGAAACTACTGGAACCTACCAGCAAATCTCGCTTGCCCTGGCCAGGGACTTTGCGTAATGGCTCTCTGACACAGCACGATATCTACTCCCAATACCGGGAGGGACGAATCCTGTCTAACCGCCACTGCCTCCAAGTGCTCGGGACTGCACCCAACTGCTACCTGTTTGCACGACTCCTTTGAGCCGTGGTAGGGTAGCAATCTAAGAACAGTGGGACACACTCGAGGCGAAGTAGCAGTGTCAAGTCTGCGGACTATGCTGTACTCATGTCACCTGGGAACTGCTCACTGACGACTGGTATCAAACCAACCAACAGTTCCCTGTGAGTCCTGTCCGGTGTACCCGTAACCTATAGAGCACCTGCATACTATCTCCAGTACGACGTACTGACGGCTGTGGGACAGACCATCTCCCCAACTGTGATGAGAAGCGTACACACTAGTCTACTCCGGAGTATCGATGCTCTGTCTCGATAATCCTACGACCAGGGACCTGAATAAGGATGTGCTTGTAGACTACCCAGCCCCCACTAGTGTGACTGCCATCACAACGCTGGTAGACAAGCAAGATCCTAAGAGCTCTATCAATACGTACACTCACATATTAAGATAGAAAAACCAAGTAGCATACTACCATGTTTAGCAAGACTGTTATATACATGTGAATATCCCAAGCTTCCATTAAGTAATATACAAACTAGTATGATACAGTAATGGCCTTCTAGGGCATAAACACTAACATGTATGACTTCGATGAAGAAGCGGATGCTCAATGGGAGGACGCTAATCCTGAGCCAGTGAAAGTTCCAGATGCAAAAGTGCCCAGTCCGTCGTTCGAAGAACAAATGGACAACCTTATAAGGGAAGCGGGTCAAAAAGTCTGGGACGATCATAACCGCGAAATGGTCATCTACGAGAAAGCCAAAACACAGCGCCTCCTCCAACAGGCCGTGAAAGATGATGATGCCGCTTCTTGTCAACCTGTTATAATGAAGACTCGACACAGAGGCAGAAACAAGTCGAAACGCGAAAAAGGCGCTCAACAGCAACGAAACGGGGCTAAAAGGCCACGCAAGCGAGAACCAAGCGGCTCTGATCTATCCCTCATGAGAAAAATGGGTCGAGCATACTCTTTTCCTCAGGAAAAGACGAAGAAAATACTTGACCTCGCTTTAAAACATCAGATGCTTACACTGCCGGAGTCTAAACACCCCGAACAAGCAGGTGAAGTCTCACACCTGGACTATTGCTCTTATCACCGAGTGGTAGGGCATCCTCTCAATGATTCAAGATTGCCTCGAATATGCGAAGCAATGCCACTCATGCCAAATTCATGAGGACTTCATCCATCAGCATCCAAATCCGCTACACCCGACAGTGGCTAGCTGGCCATTCAAAATGTGGGGAACTGATATAGTCGGCCCTATCGAACCAACATCGTCCAGGGGACATCGTTTCATCCTGGCGACGACTGACTACTTCTCCAAATGGGTAGAGGCAGTACCGCTGAGGGAAGTTAAGACGGAGAATATCCTCCATTTCTTCAAGACGCACGTCCTATATCGGTTTGGAACTCCACGACGGATCATCTCCGATAACGGGCCAGCTTACAGAAGCCACAAGATCAGTCGCTTCACGCAACAACACAATATAAACTGGAGATATTCCTCGATTTATAATCCGCGAGCTAACGGTCTAGCTGAGGCCTTCAACAAGACCTTGACAAAAATCATGAAGAAAACGGTATCCCGAAATAAGAAGGATTGGCATGAGAGGCTGCAAGAGGCTCTTTGGGCGTATCGAACTACGTTCAAGATAGCCACGAACACAACGCCATATGCGCTGGTCTTCGGTACAGAAGCAGTACTCCCCTCGAGATAGAGTTACCCTCTCTACGAGTGGCAGTCCACTACGAGCTAATAGATGAAGAAAATGCTCACCTTCGGCTTGAGGAGCTCGATGCCCTTGATAAGACCCGGCTCATAGCGTAGCAATATCTGGAGGCCTATAAAGCAAAGATGACACGCTCATATGAAAGATTGACCCGGCCAAAGACATTTCGCCAAGGCAAACTCGTGCTAGTGGTCAAAAGAACTATGATCCCCAATCGAGCCAAGCGAGGAAAATTCGAGCTGAACTATGAAGGCCCGTACATCATAGACAAGGTCTACCAAGGTGGAGTCTATCTACTCATGGATATGCACGGTGAAAGGCCTTACAGGCCAATAAATGGTCGATTCCTAAAGAAATACTACGCTTAGCGAGTTACCACCTAGGTCAATGGTAGATGACGACGACTATGTCCGCTCGCTATCTTCCTAAGCTCAAACTCTATAAGCAGTAGCCAATCTTCTCCATGACGGACCGAAACGTCCTTAAACTAACGAAGGACCGAAACGTCTTTAAACTATTACCGCAGCATCTTCAAGCTGACGGGATGAATAAAAGAAAAAAAAATATAAAAAAAAATATATAATAAACGGTATGTCCATAAGCAAAATAGGCACGGATGAAAACCCGAAAGGGCTCCGTGAGTAAAAATAGCAGGGCTACCGGCGAGTGTTCGTGAAAACCCGAATGGGCGCGACCTCGTAAAAAAAAAGAGAGAGAGAAAAACGGTATGTCCATAAGCAAAATGGGCATGGATGAAAACCCGAAAGGGCTCCATGAGTAAAAACAGCAGGACTACCGGCGAGTGTTTGTGAAAACCTAAGAGGGCGCATCCTCGTTAAAGGACACTTACAGGGTCCTATCGACCTTGTAAGGAGAAACCACCTGCGTGAAATCCTTACGACTCACAAGGGAGCAACACACTTGGGGATCCCCATGATTCCTAGGAAGAAAATACACTTGCGAGATCCTCACGACTCGCAAGGAGAACTCTTTTATGGGATCCTCACGGCTCATAAGATTTGAAAGTCTCAAGTTACAGAGACCTAAACCTGTGCTTAAGCAACCCCCCACAACTTTCGATATTGCCCTACAAGTGGTTCAATACTGACCCTTGTATACAATACACGGGCGCGAATAAACATTTCCCTAACCAAATTTCATCCGTGATTGGGGATATGTGGGCATGATGAACAACCCTTATAAGTCCTCCCGACTTACAAAAAGAAAACCCTCTTGTAGGATCCTTACGACTTATAGAGGAACATACACTTAGGAATCCTCACGAATCCTACGGAGAAAAAACACCTACAAGATCCTCACGACTTGTAGGGAGAAATACCTTTGTGAGACCCCTACGGCTCATGAAGTTAAAAGCCTTAGTTGACTGGACCTTAACCCTGTTCGCTAAGCCACCTTTGTTCGACATCGACAGAGGAAAATGATGATTCGCTCCTGGCAATATCCCAGTTGCAGCGGTGCTGATGCCGAAATCGGTGTCTAATTTCAGGTTTACGGTAAAAAGCCGGTAGGCCGCACATGCACACGAAATAGCCGAAATGATTGGGCAACTCGCAATAAAAAGCAGCGAGTAAAAATAAAATAAATAGCCGAAATGATTGGGCAATCGCGACCTTCGTGATATAAAAGCTGAAATGATAGAGCATCGCGGAAAATTTAAAAAAAATGAAAATGATAAAACTTTGGCCTTACAGCTGAGATCACATCGATCCCTGTATACAATCCAAGGGCGCAAACAAAGAGGGATCCATACTTTCCCAAAAGGCTCCGCCAGAAAACGAAGCCAAATTTCGACGGTTCATCCCAACCTCGAAGAAATCAGTGTCTTCGGCAGATCCTTTGACTCGAGGAAACAAGCGTCCTTGACGAAGAAAATCCTGATTCGCGTCGACTCGCAGAGAAACTAGTGTCTCCGTGGGAAATTCTCGATCCATTTCAACACCAGGGAAACAAATAATCCTTGGAAAATACCTCAATTCAGGGAAACAAATATCCTTGATGAGAGCCTCCTGATTCGCGTCGACTCGCATAGAAACCAGTGTCTCCGTGGGAAATTCTCGATCCGTTTCAACACCAGGGAAACAAATAATCCTTGGCAAATACCTCAATTCAGGGAAACAAACATCCTTGATGAGAGCCTCCTGATTCGTGTCGACTCGCAGAGAAACCAGTGTCTCCGTGGGAAATTCTCGATCCGTTTCAACACCAGGGAAACAAATAATCCTTGGAAAATACGTCAATTCAGGGAAACAAATATCCTTGATGAGAGCCTCTTGATTCGCGTCGACTCGCAGAGAAACCAGTGCCTCCGTAGGAAATTCTCAATCCGTTTCAACACCAGGGGAACAAATAATCCTTGGCAAATACGTCAATTCAGGGAAACAAACATCCTTGATGAGAGCCTCCTGATTCGCGTCGATTCGCAGAGAAACCAGTGTCTTCGTAGGAAATTCTCGATCCGTTTTAACACCAGGGAAACAAATAATCCTTGGCAAATACCTCAATTCAGGGAAACAACCATCCTTGATGAGAGCCTCCTGATTCGCGTCGACTCACAGAGAAACCAGTGTCTCCGTGGGAAATTCTCGATCCGTTTCAACACCAGGGAAACAAATAATCCTTGGCAAATACCTCAATTCAGGGAAACAAACATCCTTGATGAGAGCCTCCTGATTCGCGTCGACTCGCAGAGAAACCAGTGTCTCCGTGGGAAATTCTCGATCCGTTTCAACACCCGGGAAACAAATAATCCTTGGCAAATACCTCAATTCAGGGAAACAAACATCCTTGATGAGAGCCTCCTGATTCGCGTCGACTCGCAGAGAAACCAGTGTCTTCGTGGGAAATTCTCGATCCGTTTCAACACCAGGGAAACAAATAATCCTTGGCAAATACCTTAATTCTGGGAAACAAACATCCTTGATGAGAGCCTCCTGATTCGCGTCGACCCGCAGAGAAACCAGTGTCTCCGTGGGAAATTCTCGATCCGTTTCAACGCCAGGGAAACAAAAATCCTTGCCAAATACCTCAATTCAGGGAAACAAATATCCTTGATGAGAGCCTCCTGATTCGCGTCGACTAGCAGAGAAACCAGTGTCTTCGTGGGAAATTCTCCATCTGTTTCAACACCAGGGAAACAAATATTCTTTGCAAATACCTCAACTCAGGGAAACAAACATCCTTGATAAGAGCCTCCCGATTCGCGTCGACTCGCAGAGAAACTAGTGTCTCCGCGGGAAATTCTCGATTCGTCTCAACTTGCAAGATGAAGCCTCAGGCAGCAGGGA
This sequence comes from Agapanthus africanus, assembly GCA_030015575.1. Lineage (NCBI taxonomy): Eukaryota > Viridiplantae > Streptophyta > Magnoliopsida > Asparagales > Amaryllidaceae > Agapanthus > Agapanthus africanus. Next base: position 278,252,797 of record JASDDO010000010.1, on the reverse strand, counting down.
TTAAAAACTTGTTTCCTAAACAATGGGACCCTGCAAGTCGGTCTAAAACGGTCTCTTGCATACTATTCTCGGGTCTCACTCTCCAAAGTCGAATTTCGACAAGGAGGGAAACAACCGCTTACGGGTCCTCTCAATTCGTAAGAGGGAAAAATTCCCTTATAAGATCCTTACGACTTATAAGAGAAAACGCACTTAGGAATCCTCACGATTCCTAAGGAGAAAACACACCTACGAAATCCTCTCGATCCGTATGGAGAAAAATCTCTATGAGACCCTCACGGCTCATAGAGTTGAAAAGTCTTAGGCGGCAGTTCTGAACCTGCGGTCTAAGCCATCGCTATCTCTCGGAAAAATCTAGATGCTTGCTCTAATTATCGGTCAAATGTGTTTATCAAGACAGAATGCTGAGAATGAAAGAAAGGATAAAGCAACAAAAAGGACATCCGATACACATTTGATCAAGTGTTCGAGACACACTCATTCATGCATGTGCAAAAGATTCAGAACAAGAAATAAGACAAACTGAAATGGAAATTTTCTATTCATATCATAAAAAGGGGTCCTTACAATCACGGAGAAATAGATAATAATATTATTAAAATATTTACAAAAGTATAACCTCGAACCCAGGACATGGATTGAGGAACTCGAAAGTGACCCTATCTATGACTTTCCAAGTCTCGTGGACCATCCTGGTGTGCTTTCTTTCTCAAGCATAAGCGTCAGGGTCCCCCCTGATGTCTTCCACCCTCCGATAAGCAGCGAGTATGGCAGACTGTTGAAAGATCTCGTGCAAGAGATCGACAAGACTGTCTCGCCGTCTCTTCGAGATTAAGTTCATCAGGTATACCGAGTGTACCTTATCCTCGGCGGCATCCAACGCCCTAAGCGGCACACCGGAACAGAATAGGGGAAGCGCTTCCCAGATGGCTCCCACGATAAGCTTAAGGAGGGAGGAACGTCGGGGAAGAAGTAGACCGTTGTATGCGTCGAAGCGGTTCATGATTTCAGCACACTCCGCGTTTGTGAACTCTCGATTTTGAGAGCGGCCAAGTCGGCGGATGTCCCTGTAAGAGATGATCTCGTTAAGAGCATACATATGGGCGTCCATTGTTCCTGTAAAAGAAGATCAACAGAATTAGCAGACCGACTGATTAAGCGAATTCTTGTTAAAAAACAAGCACAGAGAGTTAAACTTCTCGAGTGCAATGCTCTACGAATAGGGGTGACGCCTATCAAATTCAATAATAAGGGAAATTTAAAGAAATCCCCCGAGAACTCCGAGATCATTACTATTAAAAGATGATATAATCCATTAAATACAAAACTCCATTTTTAATTTTCATTATCCATATTCAAACTCTTAAGAGTTCATCTTTTTTTAGATCAAAGAGATCTGTGTTTTTCCAAAGATGCAAGGTTCTGTTCATGGGTTAAGAAACCCTGAAACAGATTCCTAAGAGCAATGCTCTATTTGGTGAAACCCTAAAAGGGTTTTCTTTAGATCAAAGATCTATGAGAGCAAAGCTCTATCAATTAAAATTGATTTAATTCAAGACTAATTCTTACTTAAATAGTTTCTGTTTAGGAAAATCTAACACAAGGTGTTCTTGAAGGTAAGAGCAAAGCTCTAAAGTTTTTGAAAATAAAAATCTTAAAGAAGATAATCATCTGTGTAGGACCAAAGGTCTTATTTATAGGCATTAAGTGCCCTTTCAACTTCCAAAATTTGCCGCAACGGTTGGAATTCTGCCACCGTTGCGCTTGCGTCGGGGCATCGTAAGTACAACGGTGGAGGGGGCATTTGTTTACCCCAATCAGAGCAAAGCTCTGTTCAAATTCCAAGGCGGAAGATGAAGCAATGCTTCATCTTCCCCCAATCAGAGCAAAGCTCTACTTTGAAAATTTAAACTTTAGTAAATGAAGCAACGCTTCAGATTCTTGGCGCTGCGCGCAACGCGCCACGTATCAAAAGCTGTTACATCAGCGCAGCGCCCGAGGCAGCGCGCCCAATCAGAGCAAAGCTCTATTAAAAAACAAAAGGAAACAACGCTTCAGTTGCGCAAGCACTGCGTTGCGCGACACGTACCAGCACAGATCCGCTGCGCTTTGCGCTGCGCGACACGTGTCAGCACAGATGCGCCCGCGCAGATGCGCTGCGCGACACGTGTCAGCGCAGCTGCGCCAGCGCAGGTGCGCTGCGCTGTGTGCTGCGCGACACGTGTCAGCGCAGGTGCGCTGCTTGACACGTGTCACGCGCTGGGGAGTTTGCGCCAAACAGAATTAAGATTTTAAAGAAATCTTTCTGTTCTTGTTAAAACAAGTAGATTTTCTTCTGTAAAATAGAAGCCCTTGGATCAAAGATCCAACGGTGGGGAAAATTTCCCAAATCACTCAGAGAAAAATCTCTTTAACAAATTTATGGGCACTATATAAAGGCCCCTAGACCTCAATTCAAAAGGATCATCATTTTGTGAGAAACTAAAAACTTCAAACAGAGAGAACTCTGAAGAATTGGAGAGAATTCCTCAAGAACAAAAATGGTAAAAACTTTTAGAAAAAAGAGAAAATTCTCTTATGAACGGATCATTGATCTGAGAACAAGATCAAGGATCTCCAATAGAAAAAATAAATAAATAATAATAAGTGTTTTGCACTTTTCTATGAACCATTGGTTCCTTGAGATAAGAAAAACAAGAAGAACTTGTTTTCTTTGATCTAAATTAGATTAAGAAAACAAACAGTGCTTTGCACTTCTTTTATGAACCATTGGTTCTGGAATCTAAAAGATTATCGAGATTAATAGTTCCCTGCACTTGTAAATCTGCACTGTTGCGCTCTTGGGTTGGCGCAAGCCACCAGAGAGTGCCACGTGTCAGCATCTGGACCATTTGTACTATGCACTTTTGAAATAGAGCCTTGCTCTCTGAAACTGGCGCAACTCACCACAGCGCGCCCCGTGTCAGCAGCGCAAGCGCAGTGTACTGCGCTTGCATGACACGTGTCATCACCACAAGTGCTTGCACTCTTTGATTGGCGCAAAGCGCCTGACAAATGCAATGCATTTCTTTTGCTAAAGGGCCATGCCCAAATCAAAAAGACCTAGTAGGCTAAAGTAAATTGCAAAGCAATAAAAGGGCAGAGCCCAAATAAAATTGATGCTCTGCATCATTTATAAAGGGCAGAGCCCAAGTAAAATTGATGTTCTGCATCATTTATAAATGGACAGAGCCCAAAACAAATTGATGCTATGCATCCTTTATGGGCAGAGCCCAAAAAAAAATAAAAAGTAATGCAATGCATTATTTAAATGTGGGCAAAGCCCTAGCACAGGTCTAATAGACCAAAAATAAATAAAAGCGTTGAATATTTTTCAACTGGACTTAGCACAATCATGGCCGTAAGTCCTCAAATTAAATTGACTGAGCACAGCTGCTCTCTTAAATAAATTTTTGACCGGTTCAAGGGTACATCTCCGAACTCCTTTGACTCCTATCGTTGTAATCCTCCAACGACGTCTGAGAGGTGACGGGTCCCGACAACCACACATTAACACGGACTGTGGGGTCCTTAAACTCATGGACTTAAGCGTCCTTAAACCAAAAGACGGATTGTGGGATCCTTAAACCCGCGGACTTAAGCATCCTTAAACTAAAGCACGGACTGTGGGGTCCTTAAACCAACGGGCTTATGCGTCCTTAAACTACCTATGGACCGCAATGTCCTTAAACTACCTATGGACCACCACGTCCCTAAACTGGAATATGGACCGCAATGTCCTTAAACTACCTATGGACCACCACGTCCCTAAACTGGAATATGGACTACCATGTCCATAAACTAGAATATGGACCGCAATGTCCTTAAACTACCTATGGACCACCACGTCCCTAAACTGGAATATGGACCACCACGTCCCTAAACTGGAATATGGACCGCAATGTCCTTAAACCACCTATCGACCACCACGTCCCTAAACTGGAACAATAGAGCCCAAATGCTCTTTTGTCGGATCCAAATGATATTGTTAAGTTGATCTTAGTCTCAAATCAGACTAACGTATCCTTAACAAACATTTAAGTTGATCTTATCCTCAATATGGCTAACGTATCCTTAAACCAAAACACGAAACCCAAATCTAAGAAAATACGGATTTGGACTAATCCACGTCCTACGAGCGACGGCATCACTTAGTCCCCGTATACAATCCACGGGAAACCACAAACAAAACAAACACACACGACACGAAGTGAAATTCTGGAGAAGGAGAAAGTTGTAACCATGATGCGGTAGCGTAATTAACTGCGGGGGCTTGCGCCTGCAGGGAAGAGCATCCCCACAATCAAAAACCCTTCAAGCAAGGGGGAATCTGACGAAGTCTGCTACATCGGCCGCATCCGTCTAAACCTCCGATACACGGTGCCATAAATCAACTTGGCATCTTCGGAGAGGTGGACGAATAAAACCAAATAGCATCTGCCCCGAATCTCAGCGTCAGGACTTCGCAGTCTTGTGCGCCGCCATTCGGAGGGGAACAGTTGTCTGCCGGTTTCTCTCCTTTTTCTAAGTCAGATTCAGCCGCAATAAACGTTGCGCCGGATATATCGAAAACCTAAGCCTTTTTCCTTGCCCGCCCGTGGATAATTTCAAATTCAGCCCAAGATTCGTTCGGTTTTTATCACCGACCATCCGGAAACCCGGCCGGGCTTAGGGGGCATTCGCCCGTTGAACCGAATGCCCGCGGCGGATTATTCTGCTTTCACAGCCGCGCGTCCCCAGACGGAAAGAGAGAAGGAGGCCGGGGGAAAAAAATAAAAAGGGGATGCAACACGAGGGCTTCCCAGGAGGTCACCCATCCTAGTACTACTCTTGCCCAAGCACACTTAATTGCGGAGTTCTGATGGGATCCGGTGCTTTAGTGCTGGTATGGTCGCATCAGCAAGTTCTGCGGTCGCTAAACTCCTTTATTCTCTCCCGGGACACGACGGATTCTGCATACTCTTCATTCGTTTTCTGCCGGTTTCTCTCCTTTTTCTAAGTCAGATTCAGTCGGAATAAACGTTGCGCCGGATATATTGAAAACCTAAGCCTTTTTCCTTGCCCGCACGTGGATAATTTCAGATTCAGCCCAAGATGCGTTCTGTTTTTACCGCCGACCGTCCCGAAAACCCGGCCGGGCTTAGGGGGGCGTTCGCCCGTTGAACCGAATGCCCGCATTGGATTATTCTGCTTTCACAGCCGCGCGTCCCTAGACGGTAAGAGAGAAGGAAGCCGGGGAAAAAAATAAAAAAATAAAAAGGGGATGCAACACGAGGACTTCCCAGGAGGTCACCCATCCTAGTACAACTCTCGCCCAAGCACGCCTAACTGCGGAGTTCTGATGGGATCCGGTGCTTTAGTGCTGGTATGGTCGCATCCGCAAGTTCTGGGTCGCCAAACTCTTTTATTCTCTCCCGAGCCGCGACGGATTCTGCATACTCTTCATTCGTTGTCTTCCGGTTTCTCTCCTTTTTCTAAGTCAGATTCAGCCGCAATAAACGTTGCGCCGGATATATCGAAAACCTAAGCCTTTTTCCTTGCCCGCCCGTGGATAATTTCAGATTCAGCCCAAGATGCGTTCTTTTTTTACCGCCGACCGTCCCGAAACCCGGCCGGGCTTGGAGGGCGTTCGCCCGTTGAACCGAATGCCCGCAACAGATTATTCTGCATTCACAGCCGCGCGTCGCCAGACGGAAAGAGAGAAGGCGGCCGGGGAAAAAAATAAAAAAATAAAAAGGGGATGTAACACGAGGACTTCCCAGGAGGTCACCCATCCTAGTACTACTCTCGCCCAGGCATGCTTAAATGCGGAGTTCTGATGGGATCCGTTGCTTTAGTGCAAGTATTGTCGCATCCGCAAGTTCTGGGTCGCCAAACTACTTTATTCTCTCCCGGGCCGCGACGGATTCTGCATACTCTTCATTCGTAGTCTGCCGGTTTCTCTCCTTTTTCTAAGTCAGATTCAGCCGCAATAAACGTTGCGCGGGATATATCGAAAACCTAAGCCTTTTTCCTTGCCCGCCCGTGGATAATTTCAGATTCAACCCAAGATGCGTTCTGTTTTTACCTTCGACCGTCCCGAAACCCGGCCGGGCTATGGGGGCATTCGCCCGTTGAACCAAATGCCCGCAACGGATTATTCTGCTTTCACAGCCGCGCGTCCCCAGAAGGAAAGAGAAAAGGAGGCCGGGGGAAAAAATAAAAAAATTAAAAGGGGATGCAACATGAGGACTTCCAAGGAGATCACCCATCCTAGTACTACTCTCGCCCAAGCACGCGTAACTGCGGAGTTCTTATGGGATCCGGTGCTTTAGTGCTGGTATGGTCGCATCCGCAAGTTCTGTGTCGCAAACTCCTTTATTCTCTCCCGGGCCGCGACGGATTCTGCATACTCTTCATTCGTTGTCTGCCGGTTTCTCACCTTTTTCTAAGTCAGATTCAGCCGTAATAAATGATGCGCCTGATATATCGAAAACCTAAGCCTTTTTCTTTGCCTGCCCGTGGATAATTTCATATTCAGCCCAAGATTCATTTTGTTTTTACCGACGACCGTCCCGAAACCCGGCCGGGCTTGGGGGGGCGTTCGCCCGTTGAACCGAATGCCCGCAACGGATTATTCTGCTTTCACAAGCGCGCGTCCCCAGACGGAAAGAGAGAAGGAGGCGGGATGCAACACGAGGACTTCCCAGGAGGTCACCCATCCTAGTACTACTCTCATCCAAGCACGCTTAACTGTGGAGTTGGGATACGGTGCTTTTGTGCTGGTATGGTCGCATACGCAAGTTCTGGGTCGCCAAACTCCTTTATTCTCTCCCGGGCCGCGACGGGTTCTGCATACTCTTCATTCGTTGTCTGTCGGTTTCTCTCCTTTTTCTAAGTCAGATTCAACCACAATAAACGTTGCGCCGGATATATCGAAAACCTAAGACTTTTTCCTTGTCCGCCCGTGGATAATTTTTGATTCGGCCCAAGATGCGTTCTGTTTTTACCACCGACCGTCCCGAAGCCCGGCCGGGCTTGGGGGGCGTTCGCCCGTTAAACCGAATGCCCGCAACGGATTATTCTGCTTTCACAGCCGCGCGTCCCCAGACGGAAAAAGAGAAGGAGGCCGGGGGAAAAAATAAAAACATAAAAAGGGGATGCAATACGATGACTTCCAAGGAGGTCACCCATCCTAGTACTACTCTCGCCCAAGCACGCATAATTGCGGAGTTCAGGTGGGATCCAGTGCTTTAGTGCTGGTATGGTCGCATCCGCAAGTTCTAGGTCGCCTAACTCCTTTATTCTCTCCCGGGCCGCGACGGATTCTGCATGCACTTCATTCGTTGTCTGCCGGTTTCTCTCCATTTTCTAAGTCAGATACAGCCGCAATAAACGTTGCGCCGGATATATCGAAAACCTAAGAATTTTTCCTTGCCCGACCGTGGATAATTTCAGATTCAGCCCAAGATGCGTTTTGTTTTTACCGCCGACCGTCCCGAAACCCGGCCAGGCTTGTGGGGGGGCGTTCGTCCGTTGAACCGAATGCCCGCAACGGATTATTAAGCTTTCACAGCCGCGCGTCCCCAGACGGAAAGTGAGAAGGAGGCCGGGGGAAAAAAATAAAAATGGGATGCAACACGAGGACTTCACAGGAGGTCACCCACCCTAGTACGACTCTCGCCCAAGCATGCTTAACTGAGGAGTTCTGATCGGATCCATTGCTTTAGTTCTGGTATGGTCGCATCCGCAAGTTCTGGGTCGCCAAACTCCTTTATTCTCTCCCGGGCCGCGACGGATTCTGCATACTCTTCATTCGTTGTCTGCCGGTTTCTCTCCTTTTTCAAAGTCAGATTCAGCCGCAATAAACGTTGCGCCAGATATATCGAAAACTTATGCCTTTTTCCTTGCCCGCCAGTGGATAATTTCAGATTCAGCCCAAGATGCGTTCTGTTTTTACCGCCGACCGTCCTGAAACCCGGTCGGGCTTGTGGGGGGCGGGGGGCGTTCGCCTGTTGAACCGAATGCCCGCAACGGATTATTCTGCTTTCACATCCGCGCGTCCCTAAACGAAAAGAGAGAAGGAGGCCGGGGGAAAAATAAAAAAATAAAAAGGGGATGCAACACAAGGACTTCCCAGGAGGTCACCCATCCTAGGTACTACTCTCGCCGAAGCACGCTTAACTGCGGAGTTCTGATGGGATACGGTGGTTTAGTGCTGGTATGGTCGCATCCGCAAGTTCTCAGTCGCCTAACTCCTTTATTCTCTCTCGGACCGCGACGGATTCTGCATACACTTCATTCGTTGTCTGCCGGTTTCCCTCCTTTTTCTAAGTCAGATTCATCCGCAATAAACGTTGCGCCGGATATATCGAAAACCTAAGCCTTTTTCCTTGCCCGCCCGTGGATAATTTCATATTCAACCAAAGATGCGTTCTGTTTTTACCGCCGACCGTCCTGAATCCCGGCCGGGCTTGTGGGGGGGGGGCGTTCGCCCGTTGAACCGAATGCCCGCAACGGATTATTCTGCTTTCACATCCGCGCGTCCCAAGACGGAAAGAGAGAAGGAGGCTAGGGGAAAAAAATAAAAAAAAAGGAGATGCAACACGAGGACTTCCCAGGTGGTCACCCATCCTAGGTACTACTCTTGCCCAAGCATGCTTAACTGCGGAGTTCTGATGGGATCCGGTGCTTTAGTGCTGGTATGGTCGCATCCGCAAGTTCTGGGTCGGAAAACTCCTTTATTCTCTTCCGGGCCGCGACGGATTCAGCATACTCTTCATTCGTTGTCTGCCGGTTTCTCTCCTTTTTCTAAGTCAGATTCAGCCGCAATAAACGTTGCGCCGGATATATCGAAAACCTAATCCTTTTTCCATGCCCGCCTGTGGATAATTTCAGATTCAGCCCAAGATGCATTCTGTTTTTACCGCCGACCGTCCTGAATCCCGGCCGGGCTTGTGGGGGGGGGAGGGCGTTCGCCCGTTGAACCGAATGCCCGCAATGGATTATTCTGCTTTCACATCCGCGCGTCCCCAGACGGAAAGGGAGAAGGAGGCCAGGGGAAAAAATAAAAAAAAGGAGATGCAACACGAGGACTTCCCAGGTGGTCACCCATCCTAGGTACTACTCTCGCCCAAGCGTGCTTAACTGCGGAGTTCTGATGGGATCCGGTGCTTTAGTGTTGGTATGGTCGCATCTGCAAGTTCTGGGTCGCCAAACTCCTTTATTCTCTTCCGGGCCGCGACGGATTCAGCATACTCTTCATTCGTTGTCTGCCGGTTTCTATCCTTTTTCTCAGTCAGATTCAGCCGCAATAAACGTTACGCCGGATATATCGAAAACCTAAGCCTTTTTCCTTGCCCGCCCGTGGATAATTTCAGATTCAGCCCAAGATGCATTCTGTTTTTACCGCCGACCGTCCCGAAAACCGGCCGGGCTCGGGGGACGTTCGCCCGTTGTACAGAATGCCCGCAGCGGATTATTCTGTTTTCACAGCCGCGCGTCCCCAGACGGAAAGAGGGAAAGAGGCCGGGGGAAAAAAATAAAAAAAATATAAAAGGGATGCAACACGAGGACTTCCCAGGAGGTCACCCATCCTAGTAGTACTCTCGCCCAAGCGCGCTTAACTGCGGAGTTCTGATGGGTTCCGGTGCTTTAGTGCTGGTATGGTCGTATCAGCAATTTCTGGGTCACCAAACTCCTTTATTCTCTCCCGTGACGCGACGAATTCTGCATACTCTTCATTCGTTGTCTGCCGGTTTTGCTCCTTTTTCTAAGTCAGATTCTGCCGCAATAAACATTGTGCCGGATATATCGAAAACCTAAGCCTTTTTCCTTGCCCGCCCGTGGATAATTTCAGATTCAGCCCAAGATGCGTTCTGTTTTTACCGCCGACCGTCCCGAAACCCAGCCGGGCTTGGGGGGGCGTTCGCCCGTTGTACCGAATGCCCGCAGTGGATTATTCTTCTTTCACAGCCGCGCGTCCCCAGACGGAAAGAGAGAAGGAGGCCGGGGAAAAAAATAGAAAAATCAAAATGGGATGCAACACGAGGACTTCCCAGGAGGTCACCCATCCTAGTACTGCTCTCGCCCAAGCGCGCATAACCGCGGAGTTCTGATGGGATCCGGTGCTTTAGTGCTGGTATGGCCGCATCCGCAATTTCTGGGTCGCCAAACTCATTTATTCTCTTCCGGGCCGCCACGGATTCTGCATACTTTTCATTCGTTGTATACCTGTTTCCCTACTTTTTCTAAGTCGGATACAGCCGCAATAAACGTTGCGCCGGATATATCGAAAACCTAAGCCTTTTTCCTGTCCCGCCCTTGGATAATTTCAGATTCAGCCCAAGATGCGTTCTGTCTTTACCGCCGACCGTCCCGAAACCTGGCCGGGCTTGAGGGGGGGCGTTCCCCCGTTGTACCGAATGCCCGCAGCGGATTATTCTGCTTTCACAGCCGCGCGTCCCCAGACGGAAAAAGAGAAGGAGGCCGGGGGGAATAAATAAAAAAATAAAAAGGGATGCAACACGAGGACTCCCCAGGAGGTCACCCATCCTAGTATTACCCTCTCCTAAACACGATTAACTGCGGAGTTCTGATGGGATCCGGTGCTTTAGTGCTGGTATGGTTGCATCCGCAATTTCTGGGTCGCCAAACTCCTTTATTCTCTCCCGGGCCGCGACGGATTCTGCATACTCTTCATTCGTTGTCTGCCGGTTTCTCTCCTTTTTCTAAGTCAGATTCAGCCGCAATAAACGTTGCATCGGATATATCGAAAACCTAAGCCTTTTTCCTTGCCCGCCCGTGGATAATTTCAGATTCAGCCCAAGATGTGTTCTGTCTTTACCGCCGACTGTCCCGAAACCCGGCCGGGCTTGGAGGGGCGTTCGCCCGTTGTACCGAATGCCCGCAGCGGATTATTCTGCTTTCACAGCCGCGCGTCCCCAGACGGAAAGAGAGAAGGAGGCCGGGGGAAAAAATAAAAAAATAAAAAGGGGATGCAACACGAGGACTTCCCAAGAGGTCACCCATCCTAGTACTACTCTCACCCAAGCGCGCTTCACTGCGGAGTTCTGATGGGATCCGGTGCTTTAGTGCTGATATGGTCGCATCCGCAATTTTTGGGTCTCCAAACTCCTTTATTCTCTCACGGGCCGCGACGGATTCTGTATACTCTTCATTCGTTGTCTGCCGGTTTCTCTCCATTTTCTAAGTCAGATTCAGCCGCAATAAACGTTGCGCCGGATATATCGAAAACCAAAGCCTTTTTCCTTGCCCGCCCGTGGATAATTTCAGATTCCGCCCTAGATGCGTTCTGTCATTACCGCCGACCGTCCCGAAACCCGGCCGGGCTTGGGGGGCGTTCGGCCGTTGTACCGAATGCCCGCAGCGGATTATTCTGCTTTCACAGACGCGCGTCCCCAGACGGAAAGAGAGAAAGAGGCCGGGGGAAAAAATAAAATAATAAAAAGAGGATGCAACACGAGGACTTCCCAGGAGATCACCCATCCTAGTACAACTCTTTCCCAAGCACGCTTAACTGTGGAGTTCTGATGGGATCCGGTGCTTTAGTGCGGGTATGGTCGCATCTGCAATTTCCGGGTCGCCAAACTCCTTTATTCTCTCCCGGGCCGCGACGGATTCTGCATACTCTTCATTCGTTGTCTGCCGGTTTCTCTCCTTTTTCTAAGTCAGATTCGGCCACAATAAACGTTGCGCATAATATATCGAAAACCAAAGCCTATTTTCATGCCCGCCTGTGGATAATTTCAGATTCAGCCCAAGATGCGTTCTGTCTTTACAACCGACCGTCCCGAAACCCGGCCAGGCTTGTTGGGGGGCCGTTCGCCCGTTATACCGAATGCCCGCAGCGGATTATTCTTCTTTCACAGCCGCGCGTCCCCAGACGGAAAGAGAGAAGGAGGCCGGGGGAAAAAAAATAAAAAAATAAATAGGGGATGCAACACGAGGACTTCCCAGGAGGTCAACCATCCTAGTGCTACTCTCGCCCAAGCACGCTTAACTGTGGAGTTCTGATGGGATCCGGAGCTTTAGTGCTGGTATGGTTGCATCCGCAATTTCTGGGTCGCCAAACTCATTTATTCTCTCCCGGGCCGTGTCGGATTCTGCATACTCTTCATTCGTTGTCTGCCGGTTTCTCTCCTTTTGCTAAGTCGGATTCAGCCGCAACAAACGTTGCGCCGGATATATCGAAAACCTAAGCCTTTTTCCTTACCCTCCCGTGGATAATTTCAGATTCAGCCCAAGATGCGTTATGTTTTTACCGCCGACCGTCCCGAAACCCGGCCGGGCTTGGGGATGCATTCGCCCGTTGAACCGAATTCCCGAAGCGGATTATTTTGCTTTCACAGCCGTGCGTGCCCAGACGGAAAGAGAGAAGGAGGCCGGGGGGAAAAATTAAAAAATAAAAAGGGATGCAACAAGAGGACTTCCCAGAAGGTCACCCATCCTAGTACTGCTCTCACCCAAGCACGCTTAATTGAGGTGTTCTGATGGTTTCCGGTGCTTTAGTGTTGGTATGGTCGCATCCGCAATTTCTGGGTCGCCAAACTCCTTTATTCTCTCCAAGGCCGCGACGGATTCTGCATACTCTTCATTCGTTGTCTGCCGGTTTCTCTCCTTTTTCTAATTCGGATTCAGCCGCAATAAACGTTGCGTCGGATATATTGAAAACCTAAGCCTTTTTCCTTGCCCGCCCGAGGATAATTTCAGATTCAGCCCATGATGCGTTCTGTTTTTACTGCCGACCGTCCCGAAACCCGGCCGAGCTTGGGGGGGAGTTCGCCCTTTGAACCGACTGCCCGCAGCAGATTATTCTGCTTTCACAGCCGCGCGTCCCCAGACGGAAAGAGAGAAGGAGGCCGGGGGGAAAAAATAAAAAAATAAAAATGGGATGCAACACGAGGACTTCCCAGGAGGTCACCCATCATAGTACTACTCTCGCCCAAGCATGCTTGACTGCGGAGTTCTGATGGGATCCTGTGCTTTAGTGCTTGAATGGTCGCATCAGCAATTTTTGGGTCGCCAAACTCCTTTATTCTCTCCTGGGCCGCGACGGATTCTGCATACTCTTCATTCTTTGTTTGCCGTGTTTCTCTCCTTTTTCTAAGTCAGATTCAGCCGCAATAAACGTTGCACCGGATATATCGAAAACCTAAGCCTTTTTCCTTGCTCGCCCGTGGATAATTTCAGATTCAGCCCAAGATGCGTTCTGTTTTTTCCGCCGACCGTCCCGAAACCCGGCCGGGCTTGGGGGGGCCGTTCGCCCGTTGAACCGAATACCCACAGTGGATTATTCTGCTTTCACAGCCGCGCGTCCCCAGACGGAAAGAGAGAAGGAGGCCGAGGGAACAAAATAAAAAAATAAAATGGGATGCAACACGAGGACTTCCCAGGAGGTCGCCCATTGTAGTACTACTCTCGCCCAAGCACGATTAACTGCGGAGTTCTGATAGGATCCGGTGCTCTAGTGCCAGTATGGTCGCATCCGCAATTTCTGGGTCGCCAAACTCCTTTATTCTCTACCGAGTCACGACGGATTCTACATACTCTTCATTCGTTGTATGCCGGTTTCTCTCCTTTTTCTAAGTCGGATTCAGCCGCAATAAACATTGCGCCGGATATATCGAAAACTTAAGCCTTTTTCCTTGCCCGGTCGTGGATAATTTCAGATTCAGCCCAAGATGCGTTCTGTCTTTACCGCCGACCGTCCCGAAACCCGGCCGTGCTTGTTGGGGGGGCGTTCGCCGGTTGTACCGAATGCCCACAGCGGATTATTCTGCTTTCACAGCCGCGCGTCCCCGGACGGAAAGAGAGAAGGAGGCCGGGGGAAAAAAATAAAAAGGGGATGAACACGAGGACTTCCCAGGAGGTCACCAATCCTAGTACTACTCTCGTCCAAGCACGCTTAACTGCGGAGTTCTGATAGGATCTGGTGCTTTAGTGCTGGTATGGTCGCTTCCACAATTTCTGGGTCGCCAAACTCCTTTATTCTCTCCCGGGCCGCGACGGATTCTGCATACTCTTCATTCGTTGTCTGCCGATTTCTCTCCTTTTTCTAAGTCTGATTCAGCCGCAATAAACGTTGCGCCAGATATATCAAAAACCCAAGCCTTTTTCTTTGCCCGTCCGTGGATAATTTCAGATTCATCCCAAGATGCGTTCTGTCTTTACCGCCGACCGTCCCGAAACCTGGCCAGGCTTGGGGGAAGCGTTCGCCCGTTGTAACAAATGCCCGCAGCGGATTATTCTGCTTTCACAGCCGCGCGTCCCCAGACGGAAAGAGAGAAGGAGGCCGGGGGAAAAAATAAAAAAATAAAAAGGGGATACAATACGAGGACTTCCCAGGAGGTCACCCATCCTAGTACTACTCTCGCCCAAGCACGCTTATCTGCGGAGTTCTGAAGGGATCCGGTGCTTTAGTGCTGTATGGTCGCATCCGCTATTTCAGGGTCGCCAAACTCCTTTATTCTCTCCCAGGCCGCGACGGATTCTGTATACTCTTCATTCGTTGTCTGCCGGTTTCTCTCCTTTTTCTAAGTCAGATTCAGCCGCAATAAACGTTGCGCCGGATATATCGAAAACCTAAACCTTTTTCCTTGCCCGCCCGTGGATAATTTCATATTCAGCCCAAGATGCGTTCTGTTTTTACCGCCGACCGTCCCGAAACCCGGCCGGGCTTGGGGGGCGCATTCGCCCTTTGTACCGAATGCCCGCAGCGGATTATTCAGCTTTCACAGCCGCGCCTCCCCAGACGGAAACAGAGGCGGCCAGGGGAAAAAAATAAAAAAATAAAAAGGGGATGCAATACGAGGACTTCACAGGAGGTCACCCTTCCAAGTACTACTCTCGCCCAGGCATGCTTAACTGCGGAGTTCTGATGGGATCCGGTGCTTTAGTGCTGGTATGGTCACATCCGCAATTTCTGGGTCGCCAAACTCCTTTATTCTCTACAGGGCCGCGACGGATTCTGCATACTCTTCATTCGTTGTCTGCCGGTTTCTCTCCTTTTTCTAAGTCGGATTCAGCCGCAATAAACGTTGCGCCGGATATATCGAAAACCTAAGCCTTTTTCCTTACCCTCCCGTAGATAATTTCAGATTCAGCCCAAGATGCGTTCTGTCTTTACCGCCGACCGTCCCGAAACCCTGCCGGGCTTGTTGTGGGGGCGTTCGCCCGTTGTACCGAACGCCCGCAGCGGATTATTCTGCTTTCAAAGCCGGGCGTCCCCAGATGGAAAGCGAGAAGGAGGCCGGGTGAAAAAAATAAAAAAATAAAAAGGGGATGCAACACGAGGACATCCCAAGAGGTCACCCATCCTAGTACTACTCTCGCCCAAGCACGCTTAACTGTGGAGTTCTGATGGGATCCGGTGCTTTAGTGCTGGTATGGTCGCATCCACAATTTCTAGGTCGCCAAACTCCTTTATTCTCTCCCGGACCGCGATGGATTCTGCATACTCTTCATTCGTTGTCTGCCGGTTTCTCTCTTTTTTCTAAGTCAGATTCAGCCGCAATAAACGTTACGCCGGATATATCGAAAACCTAAGCCTTTTTCCTTGCCCGCCCGTGGATAATTTTAGATTCAGCCCAAGATGCGTTCTGTCTTTACAGCCGACCGTCCCGAAACCCGGCCGGGCTTGGGGGGGTTCGCCCGTTGTACCGAATGCCCGCAGCGGATTATTCTGCTTTCACAGCCGCGCGTCCTTAAACGGAAAGAGAGGAGTCCGGGGGAGAAAAATAAAAAAATAAAAAGGGGATGCAACACGTGGACTTCCCAGGAGGTCACCCATCCTAGTACTACTCTCGCCTATGCACGCTTGACTGCGGAGTTATGATGGGATCCGGTGCTTTAGTGCTGGTATGGTCGCATCCGCAACTCCTGGGTCGCCAAACTACTTTATTCTCTCCCGGGCCGCGACGGATTCTGCATACTCTTCATTCGTTGTCTGCTGGTTTCTCTCCTTTTTCTAAGTCGGATTCAGCTGCAATAAACGTTGCGCCGGATATATCGAAAACCTAAGACTTTTTCCTTGCCCGCCCGTGGATAATTTCAGATTCAGCCTAAGATGCGTTCTGTCTTTACCGCCGACCGTCCCGAAACCTGGCCGGGCTTGTTGGGGGAGGGTCGTTCGCCCGTTGTACCGAATGCCCACAACGGATTATTTTGCTTTCACAGCCGCGCGTTCCCAGATGGAAAGAGAGAAGGAGGCCGGGGGAAAAAAATAAAAAAGTAAAAAGGGGATGCAACAAGAGGACATCCCAGGAGGACTCCGATCCTAGTACTACTCTCGCCCAAGCACGCTTTACTGAGGAGTTCTGATGGGATCCGGTACTTTAGTGCTGGTATGGTCGCATCCGCAATTTCTGGGTCGCCAAACTCCTTTATTCTCTCCCAGGCCACGACGGATTCTGCATACTCTTCATTCGTTGTCTGCCCGTTTCTCTCCTTTTTCTAAGACAGATTCAGCCACAATAAACGTTGCGTCGGATATATCGAAAACCTAAGCCTTTTTCGTTGCCCGTCCGTGGATAATTTTAGATTCAGCCCAAGATGCGTTCTGTCTTTACCGCCGGCCGTCCCGAAACCCGGCCGGGCTTGGGGGGGCGTTCGCCCGTTGTACCGAATACCCGCAGCGGATTATTCTGCTTTCGCAGCCGCGCATCCCCGGACGGAAAGAGAGAAGGAGGCCGAGGGAAAAAAATAAAAAAATAAAAAGGGGATGCAACACGAGGACTTCCCAGGATGTTACCCATCCTTGTACTACTCTCGCCCAAGCGCGCTTAACTGCGGAGTTCTGATGGGATCCGGTGCCTTAGTACTGGTATGGTCGCATCCGCAATTTCTGTGTCGCCAAACTCCTTTATTCTCTCCCGGGCCGCGACGGATTCTACATACTCTTCATTCGTTGTCTGCCGGTTTCTCTCCTTTTTCTAAGTCAGATTCAGCCGCAATAAACGTTGCGCCGGATATATCGAAAACCTAAGCCTTTTTCCTTTCCCGCCCGTGGATAATTTCAGATTCAGCCCAATATGCGTTCTGTCTTTACCGCCAACCGTCCCGAAACCCGGCCAGGCTTGGGGTGGCGTTCTCCCGTTGTACCGAATGCCCGCAGCGGATTATTCTGCTTTCACAGCCGCGCGTCCCCAGACGGAAAGAGAGATGGAGGCCGGTGGAAAATATAAAAAATTAAAAAGGGGATGCAACACGAAGACATTCCAAGAGGTCACCCATCCTAGTACTACTACTCTCGCCCTAGCACGCTTAACTGCGGAGTTCTGATACGATCCGGTGCTTTAGTGCTGGTATGGTCGCATCCGCAATTTCTGGATCGCCAAACTCCTTTATTCTCTCCCGGGCCGCGACGGATTCTTCATACTCTTCATTCGTTGTCTGCTGGTTTCTCTCATTTTTCTAAGTCAGATTCAGCCGCAATAAACGTTGTGCCGGATATATCGAAAACCAAAGCCTTTTTCCTTGCCCGCCCGTGGATAATTTCATTTTCAGCCCAAGATGCGTTCTGTCTTTACCGCCGTCCGTACTGAAACCCGGCCGGGCTTGGGGGGGTTCGCCCGTTGAACCGAATGCGCGCAGCGTATTATTCTGCTTTCACAGCCGCGCGTCCCCAGACGGAAAGAGAGAAGAAGGCCGGGGGAAAAAAAATAAAAAAATTAAAAAGGGGATGCAACACGAGGACTTCCCCGGAGGTCACCCATCCTAGTACTTCTCTCGCCCAAGCACGCTTAACTGCGGAGTTCTGATGGGATCTGGTGCTTTAGTGCTGGTATGGTCGCATCCGCAATTTCTTGGTCGCCAAACTCCTTTATTCTCTCCCGGGCCGCGACGGATTCTGCATACTCTTCATTCGTTGTCTGTCGGATTCTCTCCTTTTTCTAAGTCAGATTCTGCCGCAATAAACGTTGCGCCGGATATATCGAAAACCTAAGCCTTTTTCCTTGCCCGCCCGTGGATAATTTCATATTCAGCCCAAGATGCGTTCTGTCTTTACCGCCGACCGTCCCGAAACCCGGCCGGGCTTGGGGGGGTGTTCCCCTCCGAAAGACGGCGCACAAGACTGCGAAGTCCTGACGCTGAGATTCGGGGCAGATGCTATTCGGGGGGTGTTTTGCCCGTGGATTGTATACGGAGACTAAGCGATATCGTCGTTACATAAAACTGTTCCTCAGTGTCCTTTACGTCCTGGGTATATGATACCGGATCAGGATCCCGCATATGTAATATGTTATATGGGCTACAGATAGGTAAAGAACTGAGAACGGGCGATAAGTTTCATGAGGCAGAAAACGGGGCAAGGGTTGCAGCCAAGTCTGTCGGTCACTGTCACCCTGTATTACCAATACATTGATTCTGAACGAATGTTATTAGATACCGAACCTGATATACAAAATCATATCAGTCTCTTTATTAGTAAAGAAATGATAAAATTTTGTATTGTTGGATAATGTTTTGAACATTTCCTATATCAAAAGTTGATCGGTTCAGGCACGTTATCTAAAAGCATTGATGTTCTAAATCAAACTACAGTTCTTAGTATACAGAACACACACAAGAGGAAGATTTCAGAAATGAACGGATCCTTCTTGAGGTATTGTAGACTAGGTCATATCAATGCGACCCGACTAGCTTAAGTTACATTTAGATGCATATTTAAATCAGTTTGAATTTACATCTTGTGAAATTGCCAGTCATGTCACAAAGATATAATGACACCAGCTCTGTTTATTGGAAACAGAGAAAGAGTTAGTGAACTCTTGGGATGATACATGTTGATGTATAAAGGTCCCCTGTCTACACATGCCAAGACCGGATCTTTGTACTTCATTATATTCTCTGATAATCTCTCAAGATTCAGATATATGTTCCAGTTGAAACACAAGTCCGAACCTTTTGAGATATTCACAGAATATAAATTAGAAGTAGAGAACCAATACGGGTATAAGTATTATGTCCTTTGATGAGATCAAGAAGGAGAATACTTGAGCACGGAATTCTTGGACTTTTCTAAAGGAGAATGAGATTCTCTCTCAGAATTACTCCTCCGTATACACCATAGCACGATGGTATATCGGGGCGGAGCAATCACACCCTATATGATATGGTGCGCTCTATGATGAGTACTACTGAGTTACTTTTTTTTTCCTATTGGGAGTTATGCACTTGAGAAGCTGCATACCTATTGAATAGGGTTAAAATCAAATCAGTTGCCTACCATTTCATATGTGATATGGAAAGGGAAGAGTCCATATCTTAAGTTTGTTAAGATTTGGGGTTGTCCAGCCTATGTCTGAAAAGCAAAATCCGGACAAGCTCGAGGCAAGGTCAGTTATGTAGAACTGGAAAGGTTCCAGCTATACAAACTAAAGCTGATGATTTGGTAGAACCAAAAGATTCAATAGTTACCAACGAACCTCAGCCTCTCCGCCGATCTAGTAGGGTTCCTCACCCACCTGAGAGTTACTTCGGTTTCTCTATGATAGTGGGAGCGAGGATTGCATCATGAGATAATGACCCAACTAGTTTCGAGCTGGCCATCAGGAGTTAGACTCTGTAAGAATGGCTGGATGCTTATCGATCTGAGATGGAATCCTCATACACCAAAAAAGTATGGACTTTGGCTGCCATATCTGAAGGGTTAAATCCCCATCAGGAGAAAGTATATCTTGAGAAGATTACTTGGTGTAGATGGAAAAGTTGAGACTTTCAAAGCTAGACTTGTTAAAGGTTTTCGTCATCGACCAGGCGTGGATAATGATGAAACCTTTTTCCAGTGCCTATGCTTAAGTCCATCCAGATCCTACTTGCCACGGCTACATAACATGACTACGATATCTGGCGGTTGGGTGTCATGACTGCTTTTCTAAATGATGTTTTAGAAGGGAGAGTCTATAAGTACACAGCCAGAGGGCTTCGTAGACAGTGGGAGCAGCGGAAACGCGAGCAAGATATTTTATGTGATAAAGCAGGCATCGCGGAGTTGGAACGTCTATTTTGATGTGGTAGTCAAAGAGTTTGACTACATCAAAATGGTAGAAGAACCTTGTATATACAAAAAGGTAGTAGGGAGTATGGTGACGATCCTCGTAGAGTACGTGGATGACATACTCTTGATAGGGAAGGAGTTTCCTATGCTACGCTTGATCAATCTCCGCTTATCACAAAGATTCTCCATATAGGAACAAAGTGATACCTCCTAAATCCTGGGTTTTGGATCTATGAGATAGATCTAAATGGATGTTAGGATTCTCACTAGTTGTAGTGAGATGGTATCAATTGATCCTGGGGAGAATCACTGGAAGGTTTCCAGGGTGATAAGGATGACTGAAAGTCAGTCACAGGCATTGTCTTTACCCTCAGTAAAGGGACGGTATGTTGGAAGAGTTCCAAGCTAGATACCGTAACTTACTAGACGATAAAGGCTGGATACATCGCTACTTAAGATGCTACCAAAGAGGAAGTCTGGGTGTATATTAGTTCATGAGATGAACTTAGTTCCCCCCATTGTGTGACAATGGAGTTGTGGTTTTTGCCAAGGAACGTCCATCCCATCAGTGATCCAGACATATTCTAAGGCGGTATCACCTGATCATGGAGATGGTAGATCTCCAGGGTGATCGAGGTTAGGAGAGTAGACTCAGAGGACAACACGGCGGATCCACTCACGAAGGCCTATTCCCAGAGAGAGACCATTATGGGATGGTTGAGTATGAGATACTACAACCACTGCTACAGATGGCCCTAGTGCAAGTGGGAGATTGTTAGTTACATGTATGCCCTAGAGGCCATTACTATACATAGGATGTATATTGTAGTGGATGCTTGGACATATATAGGGAGGACTTTCTTGCTCGACATGATAGTATGCTATCTGGTTACTCTTTACCTTAACGTGTATACTGATTGTCTCTCTGTTACATGTTGGTAAAGCCCTTAGGATGTGTACTTGACTACCTGGACTATGATGCGGATCATACTAGTGGGGACATGGTAGTCTATAAGTTCATCCTTCAAAGTCCCTAGTCGTGGGTGTATCGAGATGGGGCATCGATATACCAGAGTAGACTAGCGTATACCTTCTCGACCCATGCAGATGGGCAATGGATGATCCCACATCCATTGGTGTTTGACATCGGAGATGATATACGGGTGCTCAGTGGAGACTGGGTACGCTGGACGGACTCGCCGAGAACTCCTAGATGGTATTATACCTTACGTCAGATGGCAGTTCTCTGGTGACACTGGTACAGGTTAGTCTGTAGACCCGAGATCGTCATAGAGTCTTGTGTGATACCCACTGTGCTTTGATTTCCACCTTACCACGTCCAAGAGGGCGTGCAAAACGGTGGCTTTTGGGTACAGTCCCGAATCACATGGAGGTAATGAGCGATAGGAGGGGATTCGTCTCTCCCGGTATAGGGAGTTGATGTTGCGCTGTGTTCGATTGGCTATAACCGGAAATCCCTGGCCAGGGTTGCTGAGATTTACTGTTAAGTGTTACCAGTAGTTTCTCAAACTGTTATAGACCTCATATCGACACGACTTATCGAGCTACTGGGGTCTTACGTTTACCACCCCTAGGCAAGATATGCGACATATCAGACGACGAGACCGGACTGTACGGTGAGTGTTACTGGTTGGATTCACAGGAGTGTGAGCGGGCTTGCTCGTCGATCTTCTGATCGCTCAATACCCGGGTGGCCATTACGTTTAGCAGACTGCTTGCGGCTTGTGGGTGTTTGATATGATCATCATCTGCTGCCGGCGTATTGACGAGTCTTTAGAGTCCTACACAGAGGTTTCCTGGCTCAAGCGAAACGAAATAGGAGCGCATATGAGATATGTGCGGCTCCGAGAATAATGCGTGTATGTGATACCGTATTCTATTCTCGCGATGAATGTATCGATTGGTTGTATGCGATATAACCTAGTTATCGAATCAAGGATTGATTCGATAAGCCGATACGTTGAATATTAGTCGGTCATATGCGATATGACCGGATCATTAAATCAAGTGTTGATTTAATGATTTAATGCATAATTATATATTTGATATATTACTTTGCATTAACTAGTATTTTTTCACTTTAAATGGATTTTCTCACTTGAAATTCACAAGTTGTATATGTGATATACTTTTGTGCACTTGTTTGTATCATGTTTGATGTTACATGCTCACTGGTGTGTATGTTTGATTTAAACCTTGGTTAAGTAAAAGGTTAGGGTTTTTATTTATTTATTCATTTATTAATTTATTTATTTTTGGCAAAAGAAAAGAAATGGTGGCTTGCTTTGTTTTACATTGAAGCTTCATGAAGCTTTGAAAAAGTCCACCATTTTTGTTTCATGCCTAACCTAACCATTCACCTAACCTTAGTTTTCCCTCTACACATAACCATGGTTACCATTATGATAAGTATCATATTATTTCTTATTTTGAAAATGATTATGAACTTATGATATATTATCTTCTTCTTCTTCTTCATCTTGAAGAAGAAAAGCTTGCCTCCATCAATGGCAACTTGAGCAAATGAGTGAGAAATCCAATTCTAAAGTGAACCAACCTCCTATTTCTTCACCCTCTACCTCTTGCCAAGTAGTATCGGGTGTTTTCTTCACAAGTTTCATGACTTGGTGAAGTGAGAGCTTGATCTTGTGATGCCTCGACGTAGATCATCTTCGGCATCGTAGTCGATGACCTAGCCCGCCCATTTCTCCGATGAAGCCGACACTAGAGTCCAAGATCCGATTTGTACAGCGAGGAGACTTTATCGCGGAGCCATGGAGGTGGAGAACCGGATCTACAAAGGTTGTATTTCCATTTACCCTATAGTAAAGTAGTTTACTAGTTCTTGTATCGCCTAAAATTCTAGTTAACGATCCGTATTAGGGTTTCTCGGCACTTGTAAAATTTGAAATTGGCATGGTTGATGCCTTATGAGACCTCATTAGTGTGCCTAGGAACCCTACAGTGGTCCATCGCCAGTTTAGGGACATGGTGGTCCATTGCCAGTTTAGGGACATGGTGGTCCATTTAATATATGGCCGTCGGGACCCGTCACCTCTCTGACGTCGTTGATGGATTACAACGATAGGTGTCAGAGGAGTTCAGAGATATACCCTTGGACGAAGTGTAAATTGGTTTAAGTGAGCAGCCGTGCTCAGTCAATTTAATTTGAGGACTTACGGCCATGACTGGGCTAAGTCTAGTTGAGAATATTCAACGTTTTATTTGCATTTGGCCTGTTAAGCCTTTACTAGGGCTCTGCCCCTGTTTAATAATGCAGTGCATTTTCTCTGGCCTTTTAGGCCCAGAGCATTTTATTTTGGTCTGATAGACCTTTATTTGGACCCTGCCCCTTTTTCATAATGCACTGCTTTTTTTATTAGGCCTGTTAGGCCTTTTTAATTAGGCTCTGTCCTTTAATAATGCGCTGCATTAATGAGTCTGACAGAGTGCCACGTGGCTTGTCAGGCGCTTTGCACTAATTGAGGAGTGCAAGGCGCAAGTCCATGAGGAGGTGACACGTATCATGTTCAGGAGAGCGCACGCGCAGTGCGCTGCGCCAGTGCGCTGCTGACACGTGGCGCCCTCTGGTGAGTTGCGCCAATTCATGAGAGCAGTGCTCAGTTTTTAGAAGCGCATAGCACAGATCATTATGGGGCTGACACGTGGCGCTCTCTGGTGGCTTGCGCCAACCCGAGAGCGCAACAGTGTAGACTTTGCAAGTGCAGGGCACTGTTTTATTATTTTGATCAATTTTAGATCAAAGAAAAACAAATTTTCTTGTTTTTAAAGAACCAGTGGTTCATCAAAAGGCAATGCCTTTATTATTATTATATTTTTATTGAAGATATTTGATCTTGTTCTTAGATCAATGATCTTTTTAGAAGAAATTCTTCTTTTCTTCAAGGTTTTTACCTTTCCTTTCTTTGAGCTCTTCTCAAAATTTTCTTTTTTAATGGAGTTCTCTCTTTTTCTCTCTGTGTTGATCCTCCCTTTTGAGTTGGGGTCTAGGGGTCTTTATATAGTGCCCATAGATTTGTTAAGCTTGTTAAAGAGATTATTCTCTGAGTGATTTGGGAAATTTTCCCTACCGTTGGATCTTTGATCCAAGGGCTTCTGTTTTACAGAAGACAATCTTCTTGTGTTTAACAAGAAAAGAAAGATCTTTCAGAATTTTATTTCTGTTTGGCGCAAACATACCAGCGCTTGACATGTGTCGCGCAGCGCACAGCGCAACGCAACCGCGCTTGCGCAACTACGCTGACACGTGTCGCGCAGCGCAGACGCAGCGCGACCGCGCTAGCGCAACTGCGCTGCCACGTGGCGCGCAGCGCAGAGCGCAAGTCAGCTAAAGCGTTGCCTCTTTAATTTTTTAATTTTCATTTTAATTTTCAAAACAGAGCCTTGCTCTGATTGGGGGAAACAGAAGCGTTGCTTCGTTTCCTGCCTTGGAATTTGGACAGAGCTTTGCTCTGATTGGGGTAAACAAATGCCCCCCCACCGTTGCGCTTACGTGGCCCCAAACGTGAGCGCAGCGTTGGAAAAATTCCAACCGTCGCGGCAACTCTTGGAAGTTGAAAAGGCATTTGATGCCTATAAATAGAACCTTTGGTCCTCAACAGATGACCATCATCTTTTAAGATTTTTACTTTTGAAACTTCAGAGCCTTGCTCTTGCCCTCAAGAACTCCAAGAGTTAGAATTTCTTTAGAAAACACTTTTTAGGTAAAAATTTTAGTTTAAATTAAATTAAATTAATTTTCATTGACAGAGCCTTGCTTTCAATAGATCCCTGATCTAAAGAAAACCCATTTAGGGTTTCACTTAGCAGAGCTTTGCTCGAAGAGGGTCTAAAGAGAACTAAAGGGAACCCTATTAGAGTTCCATTATAGAGCTCTGCTCTCTAAAAGATTTTCTTTGTATTTTCTCATTTCATTGATGGAGCTTTGCTCCTTCTAAATCATACAAAAGAACTCTTAGGAGTTTTTCATTGACCTTGGAGTTTAAAGATGGCATTTTATTCCTCGGTGCATTATATCGTTTTGCTAAATCAGTCTTCCTGATAATTCTGTTGATTTTCTTTCACAGAAACAATGGACGCCCACATGTACGATCTTAACGAGATCATCTCTTACGGGGACATCCGCCGACTTGGCCGTTCTCAAAATCGGGAGTTCACAAACGCGGAGTGTGCTGAAATCATGAGCCGCTTCGACGCATATAACGGTCAACTACTTCCCCAACGTTCCTCCCTCCTGAAGCTTATCGTGGGAGCCATCTGGGAAGCGCTTCCTCTATTCTATTCCGGTGTGCCGCTTAGGGCGTTGGATGCCGCCGAGGATAAGGTGCACTCGGTGTACCTGATGAACTTAATTTCGAAGAGACGGCGAGACAATCTTGTCGATCTCCTGCACCAGGCCTTCCAACAGTCCGTCATATTCGCTGCTTATTGGAGGGAGGAGGACATCAGTGGGGACCCCAATGCTTGTGCTCGCGAAAGAAAGCACACTAGGATGGTTCGCCAGGCTTGGAAAATCTTAGATAAGGTTACTTTCGAGTTCCTTAATCCATGTCCTGGGTCTGAGGTTATACTGTTATAAACATTTCAATAATGTTGTCATTTATTTCTTTATGATTGTAAAAGCCCTTTGAAATATGAGTGGAAAAATTTTATTTCAGCTTGTCTTATTTCTCATTCTGAGTCTTTTGCACACGCATGAATGGATGTGTGTCGAACGCTTAATCAAATGCAAATCGAATGTCCTTTCTGTCGCTTCCCTCTTTCTTTTATTATCAGTATACTTCTTTAGTAAACATGGTTGACAGGTGATAGAGCGAGCATCCTGTATTGGCTTCTTTAAAAGGCAGCGATGGCTTAGGCCGCAGGTTCAGATCTGCTGCCTAAGACTTTTCAACTTTATGAGCCGTGAGGGTCTCATAAAGACTTTTCTCCCTACGGATCGAGAGGATCTCATAGGTGTATTTTCTCCTTAGGAATCGTGAGGATTCCTAAGTGCATTTTCTCTTATAAGCGTAAGGATCTTATAAGAGAATTTTCCCTCTTACGAGTCGAGAGGACCCGCAAGTGGTTGTTTCCCTCCTTGTCGAGATTCGAGTTTGGAGAGTGAGACCCGTGGATAGTATGCAAGAGACCGTTTTGGGCCAACTTGCAGGGTCCCAGTGCTTAAGGAACAAGTTTTTTTTAATCCTTACTGCCTAAGGCTTTATCTTACGAGTCGAGCCGCATCGAGAAATTCTCGCAAAGACATCAATTTCTTCACAAGTCAAGACGAATCGAGCATTTCTCGCAAGAATATCCTAACGTCACAGTTAACCTCTGCTCTTTACGACAGAAGTCCGTTAGGGACTGTGGTACTTAGGGTTTTGGCCGTCGTACCGTCGCATCAGCTGATATATTCCCCTATAGGCGATCGTGCTGTTCGAGTAGCCCTGCGACTGCCGTGTCTCTGATCCCTTCGGGAGCTGGACAAGACGTTTTCAAGCAATCCTTCTTGGCAGTTTGACCGTCGGAAGAGCAAGCGTTAGGAATTTGCCATGCGTCTTTTTACTTGAGGTTAGGCTCATTTTGGATAGCCCGGATGAGTCATAACCACTCCGCACTGGTGTGGGATGATCTCCGATAGTCTTTCAGGTTTTATGTGAGTTGCCGTCAAGACCCTGAAGCTAGGAATTGGGCTTTTGCTTCGTTTGCTGGCATCGCGTTTGCTGTATCGAGACGAATGTTGCGGTGGGAACTAGGGATTTTGCCGTGGCTCCGTTTGTTTGATTGTCGCGTCTGAACCCTGGTGGAGGAAGAACGTTGGGGTGATATCTCGTCTGCTATATCGAGACGAACGTCGCGGTTGTCTCTATGATGCTGGTGAACCGTCGAGGTCTGGAACTAGGGATTTTGCCATGGCTCCATTTGTTTGATGATGTTGCGTCTGCTGTGTCGAGATGACTGTCGAAGTGGTGACCATTCCGCACTGGTGTGAGACGATCTCTAGTTGTCTTTCAGGCTTTATATGACTTGCCGTTAAGACCTTGAAGCTAGGAATTTGGCCTTCGCTTCGTTTGCTTTGTCACGTTCGAATCCTGTTGGAGGAAGAACGCTGGGGTGACATCTCGTCTGCTGTATCGAGACGAACGTCGCGGTTGTCTCTAGGTTGCTGGTGAACCGTCGAGGTTTGGAACTAGGGATTTTTCCGTGGCTCTATTTGTTTGATGATATTGAGTCTGCTGTGTCGAGACGAACGTCGAAGTGGTGACCGTTCCGCACTGGTGTGAGACGATCTCCAGTTGTCTTTCAGGCTTTATATGACTCGCCGTTAAGACCTTGAAGCTAGGAATTTGGCCTTCAACTAGTTTGCTTTGTCACGTCCGAACCCTGCTGGAGGAAGAACGCTAGGGTGACATCTCGTCTACTGTATTGAGACGAACATCGAGGTGGTGACCGCTCCGCGCTGGTGTGGGATGATCTCCGATAGTCTTTCAGGTTTTATATGAGCTGCCTTCAAGACCCTGAAGCTAGGAATTTGGCCTTCGCTTCGTTTGCTGGCACTGCGTCTGCTGTATCGAAACGAATGTCATGGTGGAGCTGGGCTTTTGCCGTCACTCTGCTTTGTTTTGACCGCGAGGTCTTTTGTTGGCGTTGTATCTGCATCTTGATGGACTGCAAAGGAACGCCTTTGTTAACATCTCGTCAGCTGTATCGGGACGATTGTTGAACTGAAGCTGGGATTTTGCCGTTGCTTCGCTTTGTTTCGACCGTGAGGCCTATTGTTGGCGTTGCATCTGCATCCTGCCGGACTGCGAAGGAACGCCGTTGTTGACATTGCGTCTGCTGTAACGAGATGAATGCTGAAGTGGAGCCGGAATTTTGCCGTCACTCCGCTTTGTTTCGACCGTGAGGTCTTTTTTTGACGTTGCATCTACATCCTGCTGGACTGCAAAGGAACGCCGCTGTTGATCTCTAAGTTGTCGATATCAACGTCGAGACCCTGAGGCTAGGGGACATCCTTTACTTCGTTTGTTGACATTGTGTCTGCAATATTGCGACAAATGTCGAGATTGTCTCTAGGTTGTCTATGAACCGTCGAGATTTGGCTTCGCTTTCTGATGGAGCCTGTTGGTAAGGTATGGTTCCTTCTTTGTTTGTACCCCTGGATTGTAAACAGGGATCGATGTGATCTCATATGTAGGGCAAAAGATTCATTCATTATTTTTTTTATATATTATTGTTTTCTTTCCGCGATGCTCTATCATTTCAGCTTTTATATCGCGAAGGTCGCGATTGCCCAATCATTTCGGCTATTTTTATATGCATACGTTTTTTTTTACTTGCTGCTTTTTATTGCAAGTTGCCCCATCATTTCGGCTATTTCGTATGCATGTGTGGCTTGCTGGCTTTTCACCGTAAACCTGAAATTAGACACCGATTTCGGCATCAGCACCGCTACAACTGGGATATTTCCAGGAGCGAATCATCATTTTCCTCTGTCGATGTCGAACAAAGGTGGCTTAGCGAACAGGGTTAAGGTCCTGTCGACTAAGGCTTTTAACTTCATGAGCCGTAAGGGTCTCACAAAGGTATTTCACCCTACAAGTCGTGAGGATCTTGTAGGTGTATTTTCTCCTTAGGAATCGTGAGGATTCCTAAGTGTATGTTCCTCTGTAAGTCGTAAGGATCATACAAGAGGGTTTTCTCCTTGTAAATTGTCACGACCCGAGAATTCGACTCGTGACCGGCACTTAACCACGCAACGTCTACAGGAGTAACGCGGCTAAGTAAGCCGAACCCAGAAATCAAAACCAAGAAGTAGAGTGATTTAAAACGTTTGTAAAAGCAATAGTAAAGGTCTGAAAAACTTCCATTTATTTAGTAGAAATCCCTTTTTAAGTTCACAAGTTATGAGTTTTATAATTTTGGTAACATTTCCTTTTTTTAAAACATTAGCCCCGAAAGTCGGGTAAAAGTAAGGTGTAGCGGAAATAACAAGTGACATGAATAAAGCATCACAATATGATATACGACGCCGTAGCGAAGAATACACAGTAAAACAAGGACAATATCATAAAAGATGAGACTGCATAAAGTAACGTCGGCTCTCATGCGAGCTCGACACCAGAACATAAAATCATACATATCGTCCTCACAACTGTTTCTAAGTCAATACAGAAGGTAGATGGAGAATACTAGATACATCAATGTACAACTGAAATATAACAGATACCGTACAAAACCCACCTAAACAGCAAAAAGGGCTATCTCTGCTCAAAAGGGGTATCTGTGCCAAAAGATGCGATAACAGCCAGCCGTGACTACTCCCTAGGGCAACCTGCAAACACTGTGGCACAACGGGGGTGAGTTGCCAACTCGTGAATAGAGATAACATATAAAGGTGATCGCGAGCATGCACATATAGCGTGGCTCTACTAATGCCAGCAGATGCTATCAATGCATGTCAAATAGAGGATGCAATAGTAATGCAAATACTCTAACAGGTAAATGCTACAGGATGAGATATGTAGTAGTCAATGCTGAGTATGGGATAATAACATCTACATGGACTATGTCAACATGGAAAACCATAATCGGTGCCTCAGGCTGCACTCAAATCCCAAATACACTCAGGCGCCGGCACACCCATCGGCCCTCAAATCCTGTACATCTCTGAGAAATCACGGGTGCCCAACATCGGCACCCAAAACATCATAAATACTCGTGTCCAGCATCGACACGCAAATCCTCGTATATCGGGCTCCGTCAATCCGGATCAGCCCACGGGGTCCGTCTGCGGTGTCGGCCCTCGGCCCCGGCAGCACGGGTCGTCCCGCATCCATCACTCGACTCTGGTCAGTATCCTCCGGACAACTGCCAGGTCCAACCAATCACCGGTAGGTACTCGCCCGCCTCCAGGCTCAATCGGCAAATCCCATCGATCATCTCGCCGAGGGGAACTATACCGGGCCCACCACGAACCCGCAAATGGAACATCCACTCCTCGAATCGGGTTTCAAGCACACGTCTCAGCACCGAGAAAACGCGTGGTGGACACACCAAAATATCATATCACGAGGTACCGGGTTTTCAAAATAATGCATATTTTCTTAATTATTTCCACGGTCCTCAAAACCAGAAATCACATGAAAATCCATCATCAATAAGTCAATCCAATGCGAGGTACAATATAATCAATCCATGGCAGGTATATAAGGGAAAGCCGCTTTTTAAAATAGTTTCCGTTTTTAAAGATGTCATGCGGCTCCCAAATGTCCAGGAAATCATAATCAATCACATGTAAGATGAACTACAGCAATAATACAACAGTATAATCATGACAGTTCTACAGTGAGTGTGGCATGGCAATTACTAACGGTGTGTGTGTAGCATGTAAATAGTGCCCGTGCAACATAAACCGTTAGTAATAGTGCGGTGTTCTATCAGTTCTAAGCAATATATATATCAACACAGCAGGGAATGCAATATGCGATGACAGTCTATGGGATGCATGCAACACATAATAATAAAGTCCTATCAGCCCTGACACATAACGCCATGCGGGCGATATCCCCGTAGATGTGAAATCTACTCACCGTGTCTCGCGCTAAGTGTATCCAACCACTTGCTTGCCCTTCTTCGCAGCGTCCGTCTCACTGGCCTGCGAACCTAGAATCACATACACATATCACACATAAGCTTAAGTCACAAAACGCGACATTATAATCCAACAAGAAACCCGTGTCGCAAACCAATCGCGCGTGTGCGCGATACGCTAAAACGTGTACTCACGCGCCACGAAACTACCCCGACGCGCCGCGATACGCAGAACCCAAACCTACTCACGTATCGCGCGTGTCGCGAAGGTTTAGAAAAACGGCAAAACAGGTATTTGGTCCCAGATTTTCCTACAGAAATAATCTTAAAAATATATATATATCAAAATACCCTACACACAAAAACAAACCTACAGAACCCGAAAACACCCAAAACCCTTCCTGTCTGGCCGCAATTTGCGGCCAGAATGGTGGTTTTGGCGGCCTCAGTGGGGAATTAGGGGGTCGGGTTTCACCTGGTGCATCATCTCCACTCCACTACACTACAGTCTCCTCAATTTCATTCTGCACTCACCGGGTCAAAAGCAGATCCAGAAAAGTTCACTTTTGCACAAAAACGACATTTTGCATCACATAAGAAAACTGGTGGTATTTTAGTGTAATCGGGGTTCGACTAAGTTACAATGGCCTCAACAGACCACAATCATCCTACTGGAACCAAATCTCACCTCATTAGCACAAGGTTCTCACTAATCACCCCATATCGCACTAAAACACACTAATTTCTAATAACCGATGCAAAACTACACTAACTAGGCAAACTAGTGAAGCAAGATAGGAAATATACCTCACTCTCGACCCTAGGGAGCTGCAGGAAGGTGGAGAAGAGAAGAGAAGAGGCTGCAGTTGCTGTTGTGAAGCTTGGTGCTCACTGCTACTCACAGTGCTGCTGTTGCTGAATGTTGCTGCTGCTGCTTGTGCTTCTGCTGCTGCTTGTGCTTCTGCTACTGCTGCTTGAAGAGGTAAGTGTGTGTGTGAGTGTGTTGGTGTGAGACTTGAGAGAAAACCAAAAGAGAAATGAGAGCCACCACAATCATTCAAACAAAAGTCACCCCTCTCTCTCTCTCTCCTCATTTAATGCAAGCATGGCCTAAAGCCATGATGCATTCTCTCTCTCTCACACAAGTCAACACTAATTCCATAATTCAAATTAAAGTAATCTTTTAATTTAACTAATTAATTAAACCCATTTAAGAATCCAAAACAATTAATCCTATAATTAACCCACCATGGTTAATAATTATTGTATTTACTTTATTTAAAAACCCTAGTTTACATGCACATGTGTGAGCAAGCCTAGGAAAATTTTGGAAAAATATTTATTAGATTAGGAAAAATATTTAAAACACAATTTGGTAAACTTTTAATTAAAAATCATTATTTAATTATAATTATTCACTAACCCTTATCCTAAGGTGTTACAATCTCTCCCCCTTAAAGAAATTCGTCCCCGAATTTCAAAAATCTATCTAAGGTTACCTGCAAAGAGATGGGGGTACGTCTTCATCATCTCGCTTTCGGTCTCCCAAGTGACCTCTTCACGGTTCTGACCACGCCAAAGCACTTTAACTGATGGAATCTCCTTCGATCTCAATTTCTTCACTTGTCGATCCAAGATCATCACCGGCTGCTCTGCATAGGAAAGATCACGCTCAAGCTGGATCGTCGGATGCTGAATCGCGTGCGAAGGATCATGTAGATATCTGCGGAGCATCGAGACATGGAACACGGGGTGCACATCTGGAAAGCTGGGCGGAAGGGCTAAACGGTAAGCCACTGCACCGACACGCTCGAGGATCTCGAAGGGGCCCACATACCTGGGACTGAGCTTCCCCTTCTTTCCAAACCTCATCACACCTTTCATTGGGGAGACCCTCAAGAAAACATGATCACCAACAGAAAACTCAAGTCTGCGCCGTCGACGGTCTGCATAAGCTCTCTGCCTACACTGCGCTGCTCTCATCCTATCGCGAATCAACTGGATCTTCGCGGTCGTCTCCTCAACGATCTGTGGCCCTAAGATACTGCTCTCACTGAGCTCTGTCCAACAAGTAGGCGACCTGCATCTCCTCCCATAAAGAGCCTCAAATGGTGCCATCTGAATGGTCTCCTGGTAGCTGTTATTGTAGGAAAACTCTACCAAGGGCAAATGATGATCCCAGCTACCTCCGAAATCTAGTACACAAGCTCTGAGCATGTCCTCGAGAGTCTGGATGGTCCGCTCTGACTGTCCGTCGGTCTGCGGATGAAAAGCCGTGCTGAAACTCAAACGAGTGCCCAAAGCCTCCTGAAGCCTCTGCCATAGTCTACTAGTAAACTGGGTGCCTCTGTCGGATACAATGCACGTCGGGACTCCGTGTAGTCGTACTATCTCATCAATATAGATCTGGGCATACTGAGTAAATCCGAAAGTCGTCTTCACCGGTAGGAAGTGAGCCGCTTTCGTTAAACGATCCACGATCACCCAGATGGAGTCATACCCCCTACTAGTCCTGGGTAGACCCACCACGAAATCCATCGAAATCTGTTCCCATTTCCACTCCGGAATGGGTAACGGCTGGAGCTCTCCCGCGGGCCTCTGGTGCTCAGCCTTGACTTGCTGACAAGTCAGGCATCTCGATACAAAATCTGCAATGTCCCTCTTCATTCCGTCCCACCAGTAAACATCTCTCATATCATGATACATCTTGGTGGAACCGGGATGGACGCTAAATACCGATCGATGTGCCTCCTCAAGAATCTCACGCCTCAGTCCCTCAGCATCAGGTACGCACAGTCTGACTCCAAACCGTAGTATCCCTGATCATCGACCACGAACTCTGAAAATCTGTCATGTCCCATCTGTGCCATGATCTCTGAACATCGGTCATCCCTGAGCTGTGCCTCTCGTATACGATCAATCAACTGTGGGCGTGCACGGACATGCGCTATCTGTCCTCCAATCGGCGTGAACTCGAACTGTACTCGACTGTCGCATAATATCTGCCAATCTGCGGATGACTGCCCCTGTACTGCGCTCAAATAAGATAAACTACTCCCGGGCCTCCTGCTCAAGGCATCCGCCACCACATTTGCCTTGCCCGGGTGATATAAGATCTCGCAGTCGTAATCCTTCACTAACTCCATCCATCGACGCTGTCGAAGGTTCAGGTCCCGCTGCTGGAATATGTATTTCAGACTCTTGTGGTCCGTAAATATCTGGCACGACTCACCGTATAAGTAATGTCGCCAGATCTTAAGTGCGAAGACCACTGCTGCCATCTCCAAATCATGAGTGGGGTAGTTCTGCTCGTGCTTCTTCAATTGTCGCGAGGCATACGCGATCACCCTATCATGCTGCATCAGAACGCATCCCAATCCCACTCGAGAAGCATCACAAAAGACCACAAATCCGCCCGATCCAGAAGGTAAAGATAACACCGGTGCCGTCGTCAGCCGTGTCCGTAACTGCTGAAAGCTGTGCTCGCACTCCTCCGTCCAATCGAAGGGAACTCCCTTCCGGGTCAACCCGGTCAACGGTGTAGCAATACGTGAGAAGTCCTGCACAAAACGCCTGTAATAACCGGCCAATCCCAAAAAGCTGCGAATCTCCGTCACCGATGTGGGTCTGGGCCAACGCTGAACGGCCTCGATCTTCCTCGGGTCAACACATATACCGTCTCGTGAAATCACGTGACCCAAGAAGTCCACGCTGTCTAGCCAAAAAGCACACTTGGAGAATTTCGCATAAAGCTGGTGCTCCCTCAATGTCTGCAATATAACCCGCAGGTGCTGCTCGTGCTCCTCACTACTCCGGGAATACACCAAGATATCGTCAATGAAGACTATGATGAACAGATCCAAATAAGGCCGGAAAATGCGGTTCATCAAGTCCATGAAGGCTGCTGGCGCATTGGTGAGTCCGAACGACATCACCAAAAACTCGTAATGGCCATAGCGCGTACGGAAAGCCGTCCGGGGAATGTCCTCCTGTCGAACCCGCAGCTGATGATAGCCCGATCGCAAATCGATCCTCGAAAAGTACCCTGCCCCCTGAAGCTGGTCGAACAAATCGTCGATACGCGGCAAAGGATACCTGTTCCGCACTGTCATCCTGTTCAGCTGGCGGTAGTCGATACAAAGATGCAAGCTGCCGTCCTTCTTCCTGACGAACAGGACTGGAGCACCCCAAGGAGAAACACTGGGTCGAATAAGTCCCTTGTCCAGCAAATCTTGCAACTGCTCCTTCAACTCTCGAAGTTCCGCCGGGGCCATCCGATAAGGCGGTATAGAAATAGGCCCCGAACCAGGAATCAAATCAATACAGAAAGAAATGTCGCGCTCGGGCGGCAACCCAGGAAGCTCGTTAGGGAACACATCAGGAAACTCGCTAACAACCGGAACATGATCCAACGGAACCTCTGTAGCGCGAGCATCGCGAACATAAGCGAGAAATCCCTGACATCCCTTCCTCAAAAGCTGTCCAGCGCGAAAAGAAGAAATCACACTGTGAGGGGCGGCACTACGGTCCCCCAACACAACAAAAACCAACTCGCCGGGGAAACAGAATCTAACTGTCTTCTCGCGGCAGTCCACAGAAGCATAGCACGTGGCTAACCAATCCATGCCCAAAAGAACGTCGAAGTCCAACATCTCCAGAAGGATCAAGTCGACAGGCAACTCTCTCTCGCCAATACAGACGATACAGGATCGGAACACGTGCCTAGCCACAAACGACTCTCCCACAGGAGTAGTCACCACAAGCGGCTGATCAAGTAAGCCGGACTCTCTACCCAAACTCGGCACAAAGTGTGTGGATACGTACGAGTGTGTGGATCCGGGATCGAACAGTACATGTGCATCAACTGAACATACAGGAAGGATACCTGAAACCACTGCATTTGACGCCTGCGCGTCCTGATGTGTCAAAGCAAAGACCCTCGCCTGTCCACCACCTGTAACTGACTGACCTCTGCCTCGGTCATCTCGTCCCCTCTGAGTAACTCCTCCACGCCCACGACCTCTCTGTGCATAAGTCTGGCGCGGAGCAACGGTAGGCACAACGGGCAACGCCCTCTGGGGTGGTGAAGGTGGTAAGGTAACATGCGGTGCTGCCGCCTCCCTCCGGTGTGTCTCTGGACAATCTCGAACGAGGTGAAGTAGGCTGCCACATCTGTAGCAACCTCGCGGCGACTGCTGACCGTCCTGGGGATACGAACTAAACATCCGACCCCGTCCCGAATCTCTGCTACCCCTCGTACCGGAACGATACCTGTCGCGGCGTCTGAATGACTGCCTCCGTGCGGAAATACTGGTACGAACTCTCTTCGGCTCTGGAAATACCGAAGTCTCAACAAGGTGCTCCTCGACCACTAGGGCTGCGTCTACAGC
Organism: Agapanthus africanus; assembly: GCA_030015575.1. Classification (NCBI taxonomy): domain Eukaryota; kingdom Viridiplantae; phylum Streptophyta; class Magnoliopsida; order Asparagales; family Amaryllidaceae; genus Agapanthus; species Agapanthus africanus. The sequence goes on along the minus strand of JASDDO010000010.1, from coordinate 278,216,752 downwards.
TGCTGCATAAGTCTCGTAGTGCTGCGCGCTGATCGCAAGGAACAATGGTGTAAGCAAGCCTCGAACAAATCTCCGGACTCGCAACTCCTCGGTAGCCACTAAATATGGGGCGTAGACTGCTAGCTCTGTAAACAGTACGTCATACTCTGCCACTGTCATCCCTGGCGTCTGGCGCAAGGACTCAAACCTGCGTGCTCGGGCATCTCTAACACTCCGGGGAAGGAAACGGGCAAGAAATATGGTCACGAACTCCGTCCAGGTCATAGGAGGAAGACCTGATGCTCTGCCCTTCTCCACCGAATCACACCATTTCTGCGCAAGACCCTCTAGACGAAAGCTCGCGAACTCAACCCATCTCGCATCTGCCCATCTGAGGGAACGGCATATCCTGGCCATCCTGTCGATGAAAGACTGTGGGTCCTCGGCTGTATCGGTGCCTGTGAATACTGGAGGCTTCAGCCTCATGAACTCTGATAGCGATACTGTAATCACCTCCGTGGCTGCAGGGGCAACTGGCTGTGCGGTAGGTACCATAGCGGTCTCTGGAACTGGTGGAGCTACCTCTGGTCGCTGCGCTCGAAGCGTCTCAATTAGCGATCCTATCATCTGGCGCATCTCCTGCATGCTAGATCCCACCGTCTGGCGCATCTCCTGCATACCAACCCCTAGCGTAGCGATCTGCTCTGTCACGGCAGGAACAGCCTGCTCAGGTACCACCGGCGTACTGCCCGGATCAGTCCTCGTCTCAGACGAGTCAACACGAATCTCGGCCCTCGCGGCCGCTCTCTGTGCCCTCGTAGTCTTAGGCGGCATATTGGCTGAAAGAAAATTTGGATTCGATAAGACCACGGAAATCGAATCACAAGAATATAAGGAGGAATCAAATCAACAAGTCCTAAGGTCGCGTAAGCGGAGTACCGTGTCGTGAGCATGCCGCGGAACATACACACGCTACGCTACCCTGCTGCAGCTACCTACTCCATCATACCAGGGTCATCCTACACTCCGAAGGTAAAACCTACGCTCTGATACCAACTTTTTCACGACCCGAGAATTCGACTCGTGACCGGCACTTAACCACGCAACGTCTACAGGCGTAACGCGGCTAAGTAAGCCGAACCCAGAAATCAAAACCAAGAAGTAGAGTGATTTAAAACGTTTGTAAAAGCAATAGTAAAGGTCTGAAAAACTTCCATTTATTTAGTAGAAATCCCTTTTTAAGTTCACAAGTTATGAGTTTTATAATTTTGGTAATATTTCCTTTTTTTAAAACATTAGCCCCGAAAGTCGGGTAAAAGTAAGGTGTGGCGGAAATAACAAGTGACATGAATAAAGCATCACAATATGATATACGACGCCGTAGCGAAGAATACACAGTAAAACAAGGACAATATCATAAAAGATGAGACTGCATAAAGTAACGTCGGCTCTCATGCGAGCTCGACACCAGAACATAAAATCATACATATTGTCCTCACAACTGTTTCTAAGTCAATACAGAAGGTAGATGGAGAATACTAGATACATCAATGTACAACTGAAATATAACAGATACCGTACAAAACCCACCTAAACATCAAAAAGGGCTATCTCTGCTCAAAAGGGGTATCTGTGCCAAAAGATGCGATAACAGCCAGCCGTGACTACTCCCAAGGGCAACCTGCAAACACTGTGGCACAACGGGGGTGAGTTGCCAACTCGTGAATAGAGATAACATATTCTGGTGTCGAGCTCGCATGTGAGTCGACTTTACTTTTGCAGTCTCATCTTTTATGATATTGTCCTTGCTTTACTGTGTATTCTTCGCTACGGCGTCGTATATCTTATTTTGATGCTTCATTCATTTTACTCGTCATATCTGTTACACCTTGTTTCTACCCGACTCGCGGGGCTAATGTTTTAAAAAGGAAATGTTACCAAAATTATAAAACTTATAACTTTTGAACTTAAAAAGGATTTCTACTAAATAAATGGAAGTTTTTCAGACCTGTACGATTTGTTTTTACAAAATGTTTTAAATCACTCTATATTTATTGGTTTTGATTTCTGGGTTCGGCTTACTTAGCCGCGTTGCGCCTGTAGACGTTGCGTGGTTAAGTGCCGGTCACGAGTCGAATTCTCGGGTCGTGACATAAATCGAGAGGACTTACAAGGGTCATGCGAACATATCCCCAGTCACGGATGGGACTTGGTTAGGGAAATGTTTATTCGCGCCCGTGGATTGTATACAAGGGTCAGTATTGAACCACTTGTAGGGCAATATCGAAGGTTGTGGAGGTTGCTTATGCACAGGTTTAGGTCTCTGTAACTTAAGACTTTCAAATCTTATGAGCCGTGAGGGTCCCATAAGAGAGTTCTCCTTATGAGTCGTGAGGATCTCGCAAGTGTATTTTCTCGTTAGGAATCGTGAGGATTCCTAATTGTGTTGCTCCTTTGTGAGTCGTAAGGATCTCACGCGGGTGGTTTCTCCTTACAAGGTCGAGAGGACCTTGTAAGTGTCCTTTAACGAGGTTGCGCCCTTTCGGGTTTTCACAAACACTCGCCGGCAGTCCTGCTGTTTTTACTCACGGAGCCCTTTCGGGTTTTCATCCGTGCCCATTTTGCTTATGGACGTACCGTTTTTTTATTCTTTTTATTCTTTTTTTTTCTAACGAGGTTGCGCCCTTTCGGGTTTTCACAAGACTCGCCGGTAGCCCTGCTGTTTTTACTCACGGAGCCCTTTCGGGTTTTCATCCGTGCCCATTCTGCTTATGAACGTACCGTTTTTTTTTTCATTTTTTTCATTTTTATTTTTTTTTATTTTAATCTTTATTCTTTTTTTTTCTCTTCCGCCTGAGGATGCCGCGGTAGTAGTTTAAAGACGTTTCGGTCGTTTGCAAGTTTTAGGACATTGCGGTCCATCATTAGTTTAAGGACGTTTCGGTCCGCCGTCGCCGTATTTGAGGCGAATCTCTAGTTTACTGACTTTTCGGTCTATGGGGCTTTCTCTATGACTGAGCATGATGCCCCCGGCGTATCCAACTTTCTCAGAGCGTGCGGTTGTGGCGGGCTCACCTTCCAGTTCTCGGAGATGACGAACTTGCCCTATTGGTATTGGTCTTCGACCCAGTTTTTGAAGACGTAACAGTTTCGATCGGATGGACCATTACTTGGTGATAAGGGCAATAATTAGGACTGTTGACATCATCCAGTTGTAGTTGGTGTTTCGCCTCCGGTAGAGTGATAAGCCTGTTATGCACTGCCACTTCGAAGAGCCTACTTGTTTCATCCTGGGGAAATGATTAAGGGCGTCATAGCCTCTCCTCGAGAGATATGCGTGGACGCATATTGTTTTGACGAACAGCCGGTCTAAGGCCACTCGACTGTTGTTGAGTGTTGGCGACGAAGGTCATCTTCCCCTTTCCTTTATCCTTTTTGCTCGATCCTTTGTTTGCGGGGACGAGATTTTTTCCAAGTAGCGGGCGACTGCACGGCTGAGTGTTCTCGCAACTCCTCAATTCTTTTATTTTTGAAATGGATTCCTTGAAGAGAGGGTTGAGGGCAACTCCTTCGTCAGAGTCGCTTCCGAAGGTGATAATTTGCGATCCCTTGGAGTCGGCCATGTGACAGTCGGCAGCGGCTCTTTTGCGCTCATCTATCGCATTTTTCTGATGTCTATGAGCTCCACGCTTTGTTCTGTTGAAGTGTTGCTTTTGAGTGACATACCAATGCCACCAACACTTAAAGGAGTCACAGTCTTCGGTAGGATGTATGATCTTCTGATGATATAAGCAGAAGTTAGGATGCATCTCTATTCCACCGAGAGTATTGTCTTCAGAGGGTGGTAGCTTCATTCCCACTGATAGGGCTTTGGCGAACCTTTTCCTCGTCTTTAATTTGTTTTTATCCACAGCAGATGACTTTTGATTTGACGGAAGTGCCTCGACTCTTTGGTCCAGTCGTCGGTGTTTGGCTCCTTCCAGTATGGCCATCTCACGCTCCTGATTGGCTTTAACTTTCAAACGAATCTCATTCAGGAAGGCATCGATCAACTCGTCTGACGGCCGCGGAATTTCTGGTTCAGAGTCCGCCCTCGTTTTCATAGCGCACGGAGCCTCTGCATCACCCGCCAATAAGTGACAGATCACATGACAACTCGCTACGTAGTCTTCGGATTCATCTCATCAGTCTTCTCCATCGTTTTCGTCCTCAACAAAAGAACAAGCTGCCCCCATCGTGTCCGTCTTCTTTGGAGTGTGCGGCTGTGGTGGGTTTATCTTCCAGTTTTCAGACAGCGCAAACTTGCCTTGTAGGTACCGATCCTCGATCCATCCCTTAAAGACGAAACAATCCTCGATCGGGTGACTTACCGTTTAGTGGTAAAGGCAGTAATCGGGATTATTGAGATCGCCTGGCTGCAACGGACGTTTTGGATTCGGCAGATTGATGAGTCTGTTGCGTACTGCCAGCTCGAACAGTCTTCTCATTTTATTCTGAAGAAACGAGTAAGTGTAGGGTTCCTAGGCACGCTAATGAGGTCTCACAAAGCATCAACCATGCCAATTTCAAATTTTACGGTGCCGAGAAACCCTAGACTAGATCGTTAACTAGAATTTTAGGCGAAACAAATGCAACTAGTTAACAAATTAACTAAGTGAACGGAAATACAACCTTTGTAGATCTGGTCCTCCACCTCCACGGCTCCATGACGAAGTCCTCTCCGCTGTCCAAATCAAAACCCGGGCTCTAGCATCGGCTTCATCGAAGAAATGGGCGGGCTAGGTCATCGACAACGATGCCGAAGATGATCTACATCGAAGCATCACAAGACCAAGCTCCCACTTCACCAAGTCATGAAACTTGTGAAGAAAACACCCTATAATACTTGGAAAGAGGTAGAGGATGAAGAAATAGGAAGTGGGTTCACTTTAGAATTGGATTTCTCACTCATTTCATCAAGTTGCCATTGATGGAGGCAAGCTTTTCTTTCTTGAAGAAGAAGAAGAAGATGATAATGTTATGATAAGTTATTTTCAAAAAGAAAATAAAAAAGATACTTATCATATGGAAACCATGGTCAAGTATAGAGAATAAACTAAGGTTAAGTGAATGGTTAGGGTTAAGCATGAAGACAAAAATGGTGACTTAGTCAAAGCTTCATGAAGCTTCAACATGCATCCAAAGAAAGCCACCATTTTTCTTTTCTTTTGCCAAAAAGAAATAAATAAATAAATGAATAAATAGATATGAAAAACAAAACCCTAACCATTTAAATAACCATGGTTTAATCTTTACACTTAACCAAATAAGCATGCATCATCAAACATGATACAATCTTGTGCACAAAAGTATATCACATATACAACTTGCACAATCCAAGTGAGAAAATCCATTTAAAGTGAACCAATAATAGTTAATGCAAAGTAATATATCAAATATATAATTATACATTAAATCATTAAATCAACACTTGATTTAACGATCCGGTCATATCGCATATAACCGACTAGTATCCAATGTATCGGCTTACCGAATCAATCCTTGATTCGATAACTAGGTTATATCGCATACAACCATATCGATTCATTCATCGCGAGAATGGAATACGGTATCACATACACGCATTATTCTCGGTCCCGCACATATCTCATATGCGCTCCTATTTCGTTTCGCTTGAGCCAGGAAACCTCTGTGTAGGACTCTAAAGACTCGTCAATAAGCCGGCAGCAGAGGATGATCATATCAAACACCATCAAGCCGCAAGCGGTCTGCTAAACGTAATGGCCACCCGGGTATTGAGCGATCAGAAGATCGACGAGCAAGCCCACTCACACTCCTGTGAATCCAACCAATAACACTTACCGTACAGTCCGGTCTGATTGTCTGATATGTCGCATATCTCGCCTAGGGGTGGTAAACGTCAGACCCCAATAGCTCGATAAGTCGTGTCGATCTGAGGTCTATAACAGTTCGAGAAACTACTGGTAACACTTACCAGTATATCTCAGCAACCCTGGCCAAGGATTTCCGGTTATAGCCAATCGAACACAGCGCAACATCAACTCCCTATACCGGGAGAGACGAATCCCCTCCTATCGCTCATTGCCTCCATGTGATTCGGGACTGTACCCAAAAACCACCGTTTTGCACACCCTCTTGGACGTGGTAAGGTGGAAATCAAAGCACAGTGGGAATCACACAAGACTCTATGACGATCTCGGGTCAACAGACTACTCTGTACCAGTGTCACCAGAGAACTGCCATCTGACGTAAGGTATAATACCATCTGGGAGTTCTCGGCGAGTCCGTCCAGTGTACCCAGTCTCTACTGAGCACCCGTATATCATCTCTGATGTCAAACACCAATGGATATGGGATCATCCATCGCCCATCTGTATGGGTCGAGAAGGTATACGCTAGTCTACACTGGTATATCGATGCCCCTTCTCGATACACCCATGACTAGGGACTTTGAAGGATGTACTTATGGACTACCATGTCTCCACTAGTATGATCCGCATCATAGTCCAGATAGTCAAGTACACATCCTAGGGGAATTCCCAACATGTAACATAGAGACAATCAATGTACACGTTAAGGTAAAGAGTAACCAGATAGCATACTATCATGTCGAGCAAGAATGTCTCCCTATATATGTCCCAACATCCACTACAATATACATCCAATGTACAGTAATGGCCTCTAGGGCATACATATAACTAACAGTAAGGACGTCCTAGTCTCTCCTCGAGGGATGGGCATGGACGCGCGTTATTTTGGCGAACGACCGGCTTTGAGTTGCTCGGCTGTTGTTGAGCATTGGCAACGACATTCGCTTTCCCTTTTCCTTTTTCATTTCGAGAGTCTGGTTTTGTAGGAGACGGTCTGTGGCCCATCTAGTCCATTTAGGCTAATTTGTCGATCAATTCCTGAAAGGTGGTCGGCCTGAAGAACATCATGAATTGCGAGATGGTCGCTTGCGGATCTAGAGTGCCCACGAACATGCCTACCATAGGTGCCTCTTCTATGCGTTGTTCGCATTTTGACCATAGGTTCCGCCAACGTGTTGCGTATTGGTCCCACATTTCACCGGGCCTTATCCTGGCATTTATCATTGCTGTTATCGGGGTGCGTTCACTAGCACTCGCGAATCTTTGTGTAAACAGTAACTCCATCTCCGCAAATGTTTTGACAGAGTCGTTAGGTAGCTCCGAATACCATTCAAAGGCTGTTTCTGCTAAGCTGCCGACGAATTGGCGAAGCAACAATTTGTCATCGCCTCCAGTATTGCCGCATAAGGCCCTGAACTGAGCGATATGCTGATGCGGATTCCCTGTCCCTTTATATACGTGGAACTTAGGGATCGTATATCCCAGCGGGTAACTGATTTGGTCATACCAGCCCGGATAGGGTCGTCTAGTTCTAACAGTTTGCCCAACCGCTTCATTCGCCTGATGAGCTCGTATTTGCTGAGCTATACAGTCATCCAGTGAGGCCTTGGAAATGGTTTCTTCCTTGGCCGCTGAAAGAGCCGGAGGAGGATTAGGTGTCCCCCCTCTGTCGTCTCCGACAATGATCGGAGGGTCTTCAGCTGGAGGGTCCGGGTGTAACATCATCCCTACTATATCTTGGAAGAGGAGCACTATTTGCTTTATATTGGCAGCTTGTTCGGCTGCTTCTTTGTCCTTCTTTTCGAGGAATCTGCGTAGATAGTCAGCGTCAGTTTCTTGTTCATGACGCTGCTCTGATGATACTTCCGAACTTTCTTTCGGTCCCGTAAGTGCAGCCATCACAGTCATCATTTTCTGAAGCTTCTGTTGTTTCTCCTGGGGTTTTGTCACGGATCGGGTGAGCGGTCGGTAACCCGTCAAAGCACGGCTTTCCTTCTTCCCGGAAGCCATATAAACCGTGTGCACTACCATGCCCCCAGACTTGGGGCGTCTGTGTTCTGCGCTTTTACGGTTCGCCATATTCACAGGGGCTTTTTGCGGCCTCCTTTTCTTCTGAGTGATTGACGTTGAGGGAGCCGTTGCAATGGGCACCCATCCAGCTGTTGCTTTTTCCGACTTGACAGAGTAGCCCTTCTCCTGCTGAACCTTCATCTTTTTCTGTCGACAGAGGTAGTCTTGATCGATCACTGACTCTTGGACTTAACGCCAGACCTTGTAGATTTTAGAGGACAACCGTTGAGGGGGCTGCTCTATCTTTTTCTCTGGAGCATTCTCCACAAGTGAAGGAGTTCGTTTCAACACCGCAGTAGGAGAGTTTCTGCGCACCGTGTTCAGCAATTCAAAGCTGTTCCCGGTTGGAACAGCAGCATCGATCCCCACCGTTGGAGCTGGCGGAGTTATCCCAGAGGGGGAGTTGCCCCCAGTCTTCCTTACTCGGCGCCGGTGGCGACGTCGAGCGTGTCGTGCGGATGGAATTGTTCTAACCGTAGGGGTGACCTCCTTATCCCCCCTGTGTTGGTCAGAATCTGCTGGTATCAGCCTTTTAAAGACCGACGTCTGTTGAATGGGGACGGCCAACCTGTCAAAAGCAGACATCCGAGCAGGGGAAGCAACCTTGGTGATCTCACCTGAAACAAGAGTAGGGATAGCTATCCGCTTCGAGACAACATCTCTTGGTATTGCTGGCTTTTTCATGGGCTCGTTGGAGCTCTGACCTAGCCTGTTAAAAACTGAGGCAGTGGAGTTGGGCGACCCGTTGAGAGGGCCCGCGGCAGTGGTAAGTCAATCGAAGACTGACTTCTTTGGGGCTTCTTGCAACGTCATTGGGTCATTGAAGCTCATCGGTGGGAGCATGGTCCCGAAGAATAGTCCAGTGGTGGCTTGAGTTACCTACTCCACTGGCATCTTGAAAAGAGAGGCTGCTTGGGGCCCGTAAGTCACTCCTCCAGCAGAGACCGAGCGAGAGTTGCGGTTGTAAGCAGTGCAGTTTGAAGCCATTGGTCTTCTGTTTTTCTGTACGGAACAAGGCACCAAATCATACTACCTCGAATCCACAGGCAACCATTAACAAACCGCGATTCGTTCGCGAAGACGACACACTAAGTGTGGAGTGGAAAGAGGAAAAGGTCCCACCGGGCGTGCCAGAATCTGTTCCCCTCCGAAAGACGGCGCACAAGACTGCAAAGTCCTGATGCTGAGATTCGGGGCAGATGCTATTTGGTTTTATCCGTCCACCTCTCTGAAGATGCCAAGTTGATTTATGGCACCGTATATCGGAGGTTTAGACGGATGCGGCCGATGTAGCAGACTTCGTTAGATTCCCCCTCGCTTGAGGGGTTTTTGATTGTGGGGACGCTTTTCCCTGCAGGCGCAAGCCCCTGCAGTTAATTACGCTACAGTATCGCGGCAACAACTTTCTCCTTCTCCAGAATTTCACTTCGTGTCGTGTGTGTTTGTTTTGTTTGTGGTTGCCCGTAGATTGTATACGGAGACTAAGCGATGTCGTCGCCCGTAGGACGTAGATTAGTCCAAATCCATATTTACTTAGATTTGGGTTTGGTGTTTTGGTTTAAGGATACGTTAGCCGTATTTAGGCTAAGATCGACTTAAACGTTTGTTAAGGATACGTTAGCCTGATTTGAGACTAAGATCAACTTAACGGGATCGTTTTGGATCCGACAAAAGAGCATTTGGGGGGCTCCATTGTTCCAGTTTAGGGACGTAGTGGTCCATATTCCAGTTTAGGGACGTGGTGGTCCATATTGCAGTTTAGGGACGTGGTGGTCCATTGCCAGTTTAGGGACATGGCGGTCCATCGTATGTATGGCCGTCGGGACCCATCACCTCTCTGACGATGTTGAAGGATTACAACGACAGATGTCAGAGGAGTTCAGAGATTTACCATTGAACCAAAGTTGATTGGGGGTCTTATAGTCCAATTTGGGACTAAAGTCTGTTTGAATGTTTAAGGATACGTTAGCCATGTTTGAGGCTAAGATCAACTTAAACGAGATCGTTTAGATCCGACAAAAGACCATTTGAGGGCTCTATTGTTCCAGTTTAGGGACGTAGTGGTCCATCGCCAGTTTAGGGACATAGTGGTCCGTTGCCAGTTTAGGGACATGGTGGTCCATTGACAGTTTAGGGACATGGTGGTCCATTTAATATATGGCCGTCGGGACCCGTCACCTCTCTGACGTCGTTGAAGGATTACAACGATAGGTGTCAGAGAAGTTCAGAGATATACCCTTGGACCAAGTGTTAATTGGTTTAAGAGAGCAGCCGTGCTCAGTCAATTTAATTTGAGGCCTTACGGCCATGACTGGGCTAAGTCCAGTTGAGAATAGTCAACATTTTATTTGCATTTGGCCTGTTAAGCCTTTACTTAGGCTCTGCCCCTGTTTAATAATGCAGTGCATTTTCTCTGGCCTTTTAGGCCCAGAGCATTTTATTTTGGTCTGATAGACCTTTATTAGGGCCTTGCCCCTTTTTCATAATGCCATGCTTTTTTTTTTATTAGGCCTGTTAGGCCTTTTTAATTGGGCTCTGCCCTTTAATAATGCGCTGCATTAATGCGTCAGACAGAGTGCCACGTGGCTTGTCAGGCGCTTTGCGCCAATTGAGGAGTACATTGCGCAAGTCCATGAGGAGGTGACACGTGTCACGTTCAGGAGAGCGCAAGCGCAGTGCGCTGCGCAATTGCGCTGCTGACACGTGGCGCCCTCTGGTGAGTTGCGCCAATTCATGAGAGCGGTGCTCTGTTTTTAGAAGCGCATAGCGCAGATCATTATGGGGCTGACACGTGGCGCTCTCTAGTGGCTTGAACCAACCCGAGAGCGCAACAGTGTAGACTTTGCAAGTGCAGGGTACAGTTTTATTATTTTGATCAATTTTAGATCAAAGAAAAACAAATTTTCTTGTTTTTAAAGAACCAGTGGTTAATCAAAAGGCAATGCCTTTATTATTATTATATTTTTATTGAAGATCTTTGATCTTGTTCTTAGATCAATGATCTTTTTAGAAGTGTAACACCTTAGGTTGTGTTTAGTGGCTAAGTATATTTTAATAGGTGATTTTAATAAAAAGTTTACCAAATTTATTTTCAAATAATTTTTCCAATTTAATAAATATTTTTCTAGAATTTTACCAAGCTTGCACAAACTTGTGCATGTAAGCTAGGAATAAAACTTGGGTTATACCATGTTTTCACCACCATGGTGAATTAAACCCATTGTTAAGACAAAGATTTTAATTAAGATTAGGTTTGGTTTAACTTTAAAAAAAAAAGAAGGGATTTAAATTTGTTTTGTTGACTTGAGAGAGGAATGGCAAGCCCATGCTTGCCATTAATATGGAGAGAGAGAGAGGAATGGGGGGGCTTGACCCTAAACTCACTTGCAAACCTCTCTCATTTTTCACTTACTCTCTCTCACTCTCACACACCCACACCAGCAGCAGAAGTCCCAGCAGCAGCAGCAGCAGCAGCATCAAACACCAGCTTCAGCACCAGAACAGCAACAGCAACTGCATCAGCCCTTCAAGCAGCAGCAGCTCATCCCCAGCAGCCCCAGCTCCATGTAGCAGCAGCCCCCTATGCAGTAGCAGCCCCAGCAGCACCAGCTTCAGCTTCACAACCCCAACAACAGCAGCAATAACAACAATAAGCAGCATCAGCAGTAGCAGGGCAGCAGCTTATGTGCAGAGGCAGTCCCTGGGCAGCTTCTTCTTCTTCTTCTCTTCTTCTCCTGAACCAGCGTAGTAGGGATCGAGTGAGGTATAATTTCTGAGCTCCCCTTGCTTGTGTGCTAGACTTGTGAGTTGGTTTAGTTTTTTTAGTGTGCTTGGTAGTTGTTTATCACTAGACTTGGTGTTTTAGCGATATTTGTGGTGATTAGTGAGATCCTTGCTTAAGTTAGGTTAATTTTAGTTAGACTAGGTTAGTTAGGAGCTATTGAGGTCAGGTAAACCCAGATTACACTAAAATACCCTGAACTTTCATGTTGGTGCAAATTGTGACTTTTAAGCATAAATTTAGCTTTCTGTTATCTGCTGTTACCCAGGTGACTTCAGGATAAAATTGAGTGGACCCCAGCCTACTAGTAACACCCTGACCCTACCACCAGAGCCCGACCCCACCACTCTCACCTTTGGCCGCCGAAATAATCTTTCTGGCCGCAATTTGTGGCCAGAACAGGGAGTTAGGAGTTAGGGTTTTCAGGGTTGGTGTCTTCTATGTTTTGTAGGTTCTTGGTTTATATAGTTTTGCATTATTGTAGCCTGGATAGAATCTAGAGCTATATGTCATTTTCTGGTGTTTTTAAGTTTGCGCGATACGTGAGTGGGTTTGTGATTCTGCGTATCGCGGCGTATCGGACTGAGTCGTAGGCGCGTGCACACACGTTCCAACGTATCACACACACGCGCGTTGTTTCGTGACGCGAGTTTCACGTTTTGTTTCGTTTTCACGTTCTGCGGGATTCTTGCTTATATACTTAGATTCCTTGTGTAAATTCCAGGTTCTCAGGCGAGCACGTCAGACGTCGCCAGGAAAGGGAAGCAGGCGGTCGGCTATACATAGCACGTGACCAGGTGAGTAGATTTAATATCTACGGGGAAATCGCCCGTATGGCGTTAAACGTCAGGGCGTAATAGGAATTGTAGTCATGAGTGTTCTTTTAGATATACTGGTAGTATAGGACACTGCACTGTCATTAACGGTCCAAGTTGCACGAGCACGATCTATATGTTAGTGTATATGCCCTAGAGGCCATTACTGTATCATACTAGTATGTATATTACTTAATGGAAGCTTGGGATATTCACCTTGTATATACAATCTTGCTCAAAATAGTAGTATGCTACTTGGTTTATTTCTACTTCAATGTGTGTATGTGTTTATCTTTGTATATTGCTTATACACATTAGTGGAGCCCTTAGGATCTTTGCTTGATTACCAGCGATGTGATGGCTGTCACACTAGTGGGGCTGGGTAATCTAGAAGCACATCCTTATGCAGGTCCCTGGTCGCAGGACTATCGAGACAGGGCATCGATACTCCGGAGTAGACCAGCGCATGCGCTTCTCATCCCAGTGTGGGAGACGGTCTGTCCCACAGCCGTCAGTACGTCGTACTTGAGATAGTATGCGGGTGCCCGTTAGGTTACGGGTACACTGGACAGGACTCGTCGGGAACTGACAGGTTGGTATTATACCTATCGTCAGTCATCAGTTCCCAGGTGACATGAGTACAGCTTAGTCCGCTGACTTGACACTGGCACTTCGCCTCGAGTGTGTTCCCACTGCACTTTGATCACTACCCTACCACGGCTCAAAGGAGTCGTGCAAACAGGTGGTGGTTGGGTGCAGTCCCGAAGCACATGGAGGCAGTGACGGTTAGACAGGATTCGTCTCTCCCGGTATTGGGGGTTGACATCGCGCTGTGTCTAGGAGAGCCATTACACGAGTAGTCCCTGGCCAGGGCAAACGAGATATACTGGTAGGTTTCCAGTGTTATCTCAGGGTGTTTTGGGCTTCGCTCCGGCACGACTTGTACCGCTATTGGGGGACTGACGTTTACCGCCCCCTAGGCCCGCCATGCGATGTATCAGACGAACAGACCGGACTGTACGAAGAATGTCACACTCAGGCTCAGTAGGAGTTCAGATGGGTTTCGCCTCGTCGGTCTTCTTGTCGGCATTACCTGGGGACCGTTACGCACAGCTAGTGCCGCTTGCGGTCTGTGGTTAAACCCACTGCCAGCGTAGTGTCGAGTCTTTAGAGTCCCACACAGAAAGCTTTTCGCCTTTAGGCAAAAGAGTAGAGGTCGCATGGTATTGCGACAGGTCGCATGGTTTTGCGACAGGGTTCGGTCACATCCATGCACTTGTGCACGTACAGTGTCCGGACAGTTTACACTAGCCGGTTTTGGTTTAAGACAGATCCTAGTGTACCTTATGGGATTGGATTTATCCAGTTTGCATTCGTGTTCCTCGGAACGCGGATGCGGGTGTGTATGCACAGTTGACAGGGAGGCACTGACAGCGGATTCTCATTAGGGTTGTTGACAGTTGACCGTTGACTTTTTGACTTTTTGCTCAACCCTAATGAGAATATGATATGTGATTAACTATTATATTAATTAAGTATTATGGTGATATGGTTGTTGACTTATTGACTTTTGTTGACTTGTTGACTTTGTTCACTTGTTGACTTTTGTTGACTTGTTGACCGGTTGACTAGGCTTGACTAGTTGACCATCATGATAACCATGGTTATCATTTCATGCCAAAGACTTTTTCTTGCTTATTCATTTGAGTAAAATGAGTGCATGACATGATAAGGTTATGGTTGCTTCCTACCATCACATAAGACTTTTTTGATATGATGAGTTATCATTTCTTTTGGATTATGAGAGGGTGAGAGACAAAAGAGTTGCTCATTCTTTCTTGCTCATTCTCTCTCTTGTTCTTGAGCTCTCCTCTTGCTCTCACCCTCAACCTCTTGCTCCCTCTCTTGATCTATGGTTCTCTTGTCTCATGAGTTGAGAATCAAGAACCATAGTTAAAATCCCATTCTAAATCATCTCTACTCATTCTAGTTCACTAGGTTTAGCAAACCAAGTGAACTAGTTTCTTCAAAGAACGAAGAAGGAGCTAAAGGTTGGAGCTTTCAAGTGGATCTATCTTCGGCGTACGGAGACGACGAGAAGGAGCCATCGGACCACCACCGGAGCTTGAAGAGAAGGAGTTCAAGAAAAGCTAGGTATAACCATCTTCAACCGAGTAGCTAAATCTCTTTAGCTTAGTATGCTAGTTTTAGTTTAGGTAAAGATCCCGACCTAGTTTAGTCCATGTTTTCCTTGCGATAAAAGTTTGTTTTTATACCGTTTCCGCCTCCCCGTAAGAACCGGGGGTCGCAACGTGGACTTACAGTGGTATCAGAGCCTAACTAAACTTAAACTAGCTTGGTAGTGAAGTGTAACGAAGTTCGGAACCGGAAAAATCCAAAAACCAAACTTTTTCAAAATCCTAGTTTCTGTTGAAATTTTTTCTGGTCAAAACAAGTTTTGTTACACACCTAAATTCGGCTCAGGGTTTTGTTAGAACACCCATGAAAAACGGTCCACTGTTTCGTTCAAACCGCCGCGGTTCCGCGGCACGAGGTAGGCATGTGCCGCGGAACCGCCGCCGTTTGTCGTCTTCTGTGCGTCATTTTTCGTGCAGTGTGTGTCTGTGTTGGTTTTGGGATTTTTGAGATATATTATATGTGCCCAGATTTTCCAGAAAAGAAATTTCCTTTTGGGGTCCTATAATTTCGTATTTTTTCCGAACTTCACTACACTTTGACTATGATGGTTATATCTGTCTTGTTTGCATGTATTGAACGTCGGCTAATCGCTATAAGTCGATTAGTCGGGGTTATACATGATCTGTAATGTGATGGATTGTGTATATAAATATGTTGGATTGTCGCGGGTGAATAGCCGGGGGTTGTGAGACGAGAGTTTTCTTTTCTTGCATTTCATGTAAATTTGTAAATTGATGTAATAATTATTTGTATGGCCGCACAACCGGGTCGGGGTTGTAGCCGTCATTGTATAATTTCTTTTTACTGTTTTTGCTCCTAGGATAGACCCATGGAGGGGTGCACAAACTACCGGGTATGCCGAAGTGTCGAGTGGCCTACTCATGGAGATGAGGGAGGTTACTACGCTTCGGGTACTTGGCGGGTAGTTTGCCGCACCCGTAGGGGTCTTGGGTGGGGTTTTGGCTATTCACCGTGACCGTGTAATCTGTTTTTGTTACAGGCTCGTACAAATTACAGATTCCTAGTATATCCAATGTATTTATCTGTGATCTGAAATGTCTATCATTGCTTTCTATTTAGGCGTTGCTTATGTTTTACAGACGCGCTAGCCCAGCCCCCGCTCTGTCGTTAGTTAAGTAACCTAACGGGTAATGACGGGGCCCAGTGGCGAATGCGAATGGCATAAGCGTACGTCATATTTTGGTTGTTTTCTGCAATGGTAGGATTAAATGATGGGACGCATTAAAAGAACTAATGCAAGAATATCACGCATTAAAAGAACTAATCCAAGATAATAAACCAAGTTAAAGTCGTTGGAACACTTTCGAAAAACCACTCGGTTCTTTTCAAAACCAACTTTTAAATGCGGAGCTTGAGCCACTCCTTTTAAAAGCTATCTCGTTCCATCGACCAAATCAAGTTCACTACGTTCACGGTTTTGCCAAAACCATTCGTAGCCCTCCGTCGTTTCGTATGAATATTCAATAGTATTCAAGCTGTGTTTGTTGACCTTCGTCAAGGCATAGTGATTGGTAGCTGTTGGGTATTCATATCTAGCATAGATAGATGCGTTGGTTTGGGACATTCGCATTACCTTGTTGACCTTCGTCAAGGGTATATACGGGTGGATTCAAATTGACCTGGATAATGAAGGGCAGAACTTGACATGTGACTTATGATTTGTTGACCTTCGTCAAGGTCATAAGAGCATGGGGCAAAAATCCACATCGGGAGTTTCATAAGTACTGAAACTTGCTAGATTTGCATACCATTTGGAGTGTGGTGATTCTGGTAGGATTCCTTCAGTTTCGTCACACGATGATATTTGGATCCCGATCCTACTGTGAGTATATGCTACTCCTCGGGAAATTTCTCGCTTAACGATCAATACTATAAACCTAGTAGGTGCCTAGAAAGGTGTTAGCGGGGCTACGCCCCCAGGGAAAAGAGGTTCTTTAATTAAGGAACTTCGCGAAAGCGTTGGAAAACCTCCCTCGAAGTACCGACACCAGCCTGGCCGAACGGTTAAGCAAGTATTGTACGGTGGGATTGATCCTGACTAATTCTTCCTTTATGGTTTGAGGAGGGATTCGAGAAACAGTGGGAGCCATCCTGTTTAGACAAACTAAAAACCACTCTAAACTTGCAAGAGCATCATGCTGAGTGTTTCTTCTTCTCTCCAAATTGCAGCGACCAATCAACATGACTGGACTTAAGTTACTCCTAGATAAAAACAAACTGACAGGGCCAAACTACAAAGATTGGCTCAGGAATGTCAAGATAGCAATCACTTATGACAAGCTGGGGTATCTTCTTACCACCAAAGCTCCCCCTGTCCCTGGTCCAACTTCCAGCGTCGCGGATAAGGAAATCCGCAAGACTTGGGAGATTGATAGCGCGAAGGCCAAGTGCCTCTTGCTTGCCTCGATGGACAACGAACATCAGAGGAGGCATGAGAATATGGACATGGAATCCATATTGCTCCATACAAAAGAACTGTATGGAGAGCAATCTCGTATCGCAAGATACGATGCGTCGAGAAAGTTATTTTCGACAAGAATGGCCGTCGGATCATCAGTAGCCGAGCACGTGCTAAAGATGATCGGCTACAATGAGGAGCTCGCTGACCTAGGGATCACATTGGAGAGTGAGCTATATACAGATATAGTTCTCCAGTCCCTTCCTTCCACTTACGCCCAGTTTATACTGAACTTCAACCTACAAGAAATAGAGGTTGAACTATCAGAGCTCCTCAACATGCTGAGGAGCGCAGAGGGCACCCTACAGAAAGGTAGGGATACATCCACTTTGTTTGTAGGAGGATCATCTTCTTCTAGGTCCAAGGCGAAAGCCAAGGGAAAGAAGAAGAAGGCCCCCGCCAAACCAAGGGGCGGTGTAACTAAAGTGGATACGAAGGGAAAGGGTAAAGCAACAAAGATAGCAGGGAAGCTTGTGGATAGGGAAGAATGCTTCTATTGTCATAAGAAAGGACACTGGAAGAATGATTGCAGGGCCTGGAAGGCCAGAACACAGGAATTGAAGCAGGTTGCAGCTACAGCTTCAGGTGTGTATGTTATTGAAAACTGTCTTTCAATAAACTCTACTTCCTGGGTATTGGATACCGGATCAGGATCTCATATCTGTAATTCTTTGCAGGCGTTGAGAAACCGTAGGGTTTTGAAGGCAGGTGACATGACCCTCAGAGTTGCGAATGGAGCTAGCATGGATGCTAAAGCCGTGGGGGACTATCACCTGGGAATGTCAGATGGACATGTTTTGGTTTTGCGTAATTGCTTTTTTGTACCCAACGCAACTTATAATATCATTTCTGTATCTTTAGTTTCTAAAGAAGGTTATGAATTTGCGTTTGTAAGTAATGTTGTAAACATTCACCTTAATCAAGTTTTGATTGGGTCAGGTACTTTGAGTAATGGTATATACGTGTTAAACCAACCACAGATTTTTAATGTCCAGAATACACACAAAAGAAAGTCTCCAGAAATAAATCAGACTTTCTTATGGCATTGTAGATTGGGTCACATCAATGAGAGAAGGTTGACGAAGTTACATACAGAAGGGTATTTGAATGCGTTCGAATATCAGTCGTATGCCACTTGTCATTCCTGTCTCAAAGGAAAGATGACAAAGACTCCGTTTACTGGACATGGAGTAAGAGCGAGCGAGCTCTTGGGACTCGTACACAGTGACGTGTGCGGTCCAATGTCTACACAAGCCCGAAGCGGACATTCTTACTTCATTACTTTTACGGATGACTTCTCAAGGTACGGTTATGTCTTCTTAATGAAACATAAGTCCGAAGCCTTTGGAAAATTCCAGGAGTATAAGAATGAAGTAGAGAAACAGACCGGCAAAAGTATTAAGATTCTAAGATCGGATCGAGGTGGAGAATACTTAAGTGCCGAATTCCTGAATTACTTAAAAGAGAATGGTATTCTCTCTCAGCTTACTCCTCCATACACTCCGCAACATAATGGTGTATCGGAGAGACGGAACCGAACCCTATTGGATATGGTTCGGTCTATGATGAGTAACACTGAGTTACCGCGATCATTCTGGGGATATGCAATAGAAGCAGCTGCGTATCTCTTGAACAAGGCTCCCACCAAGACTGTGCCTACCACCCCATATGAGATGTGGACTGGGAAGAAACCCTGTCTTAAGTATCTTAAGGTATGGGGATGTCCAGCTTTTGTAAAAAGGCAGCATGCGGACAAGCTTGAGGCACGTTCAGTACAGTTTAAGTTTGTGGGATACCCAAGGAACTCCAGGGGGTATCTTTTCTATTCCGCTGAGGAACAAAAGGTTTTTGTTTCTCAGCATGCCCGCTTCTTGGAAACTGAGTTTTTGGAAACCCAGATAAGTGGGAGCACAATAGAACTGGAAGAAGTTCCAGAACCATAGACTGTTACTGAAAGTTTGGTGGAACCAGAGGGTTCAACAGAACAGGACATTCCTACGCCGCTCCGCAGAAGTAGTAGGCAGTCTCATCCGCCCGAGAGATACTACGGTTTTCTCATAGACGGGGATAGAGAGGATTGCATCATAGATTATGATGAGCCTACTAGCTTCCAGCAGGCCGTTCAGAGCATTGACTCAGTGAAATGGCTGGATGCAATGCGGACCGAAATGGAGTCCATGTACACCAACAAGGTATGGACGTTGGACATTGCTCCAGACGGGGTAAAACCCGTAGGATGCAAGTGGATCTTCAAAAGGAAGATTGGTGTAGATGGACAGGTTGAGACCTATAAAGCTAGGCTGGTAGCAAATGGTTTTCGTCAAAGACCTGGCTTGGACTATGACGAAACCTTTTCTCCAGTAGCCATGCTGAAATCCATTCGGATCCTTCTTGCCATTGCTGCCTTCCACGATTATGAGATTTGGCAAATGGACGTAAAGACAGCTTTTCTAAATGGAAATTTGGAGGAGTGTGTCTATATGGACCAGCCAGAGGGTTTCATTCAGAGTGGGAGCAGCGGAAAGGTGTGCAAGTTGCTTAAGTCCATCTATGGACTAAAGCAGGCATCACGGAGTTGGAACATCTGCTTTGATGAGACGGTCAAAGAATTTGGCTTTATCAAAAATCCAGATGAACCATGCATCTATAGTAGATTTGTAGCGAGAACTGCAGTATTCCTCGTTTTATACGTGGATGACATTCTCTTAATAGGAAATGACATTCCTATGCTACAATCTGTCAAGGGGTTCTTGTCACACAGGTTCTCCATGAAAGACCTGGGTGATGCCTCATACATTCTGGGTATCCGGATCTACCGTGACAGATCCAAGAGGATATTAGGACTTTCGCAGTCCAGGTACATCGACACCATACTGAAGAGATTCAGTATGGAAGATTCCAAGCGCGGTAACCTACCGGCTTGTCACGGGATCACCCTCTCTAAAGAGATGTCTCCCAAGACTGATTTGGAGAGGGATCGCATGTCTATTATACCCTACGCTTCTGCGGTAGGCTCTATAATGTATGCGATGTTGTGTACCAGACCAGATGTAGCTTATGCACTGAGTGTGGTAAGCCGGTATCAGTCAAACCCTGGGGAGAAACATTGGATAGCGGTAAAGAACATTCTCAAGTACCTGAGAAGGACTAAGGAGATGTTCTTGGTGTATGGCGGAAAGGACCTCCAGATCGAGGCCTTTGCTGACTCCAGCTTCCAGAGTGACAAGGATGATTCCAAGTCCATGTCGGGTTTTGTCTTCACCCTCAATGGAGGGGCGGTGTGTTGGAAGAGTTCCAAACAGGAAACCGTTGCAGACTCGACGATGGAAGCGGAATACATCGCTGCATCAGATGCCGCAAAAGAAGCTGTCTGGATGAGGAAGTTCTTGAAAGAACTTCAGGTGGTTCCGTCCATTGTTGATCCAATACCTCTGTATTGCGACAACAACGGGGCTATAGCTTTAGCGAAGGAACCCAGGTCCCATCAGAGATCCAGGCACATCTTGAGGCGGTATCACCTGATCAGGGAGATCGTGGATCGCCAGGAGATCGAGGTTCGGAGAGTCGCTTCGGAAGACAACACTGCAGATCCATTCACCAAGGCCCTACCCCAGACTCAGTTCGAGCGGCTGATCGAGATGATAGGTCTTCGATACGCCAGTACATGGCCTTAGTGCAAGTGGGAGATTGTTAGTGTATATGCCCTAGAGGCCATTACTGTATCATACTAGTATGTATATTACTTAATGGAAGCTTGGGATATTCACCTTGTATATACAATCTTGCTCAAAATAGTAGTATGCTACTTGGTTTATTTCTACTTCAATGTGTGTATGTGTTTATCTTTGTATATTGCTTATACACATTAGTGGAGCCCTTAGGATCTTTGCTTGATTACCAGCGATGTGATGGCTGTCACACTAGTGGGGCTGGGTAATCTAGAAGCACATCCTTATGCAGGTCCCTGGTCGCAGGACTATCGAGACAGGGCATCGATACTCCGGAGTAGACCAGCGCATGCGCTTCTCATCCCAGTGTGGGAGACGGTCTGTCCCACAGCCGTCAGTACGTCGTACTTGAGATAGTATGCGGGTGCCCGTTAGGTTACGGGTACACTGGACAGGACTCGTCGGGAACTGACAGGTTGGTATTATACCTATCGTCAGTCATCAGTTCCCAGGTGACATGAGTACAGCTTAGTCCGCTGACTTGACACTGGCACTTCGCCTCGAGTGTGTTCCCACTGCACTTTGATCACTACCCTACCACGGCTCAAAGGAGTCATGCAAACAGGTGGTGGTTGGGTGCAGTCCCGAAGCACTTGGAGGCAGTGACGGTTAGACAGGATTCGTCTCTCCCGGTATTGGGGGTTGACATCGCGCTGTGTCTAGGAGAGCCATTACACGAGTAGTCCCTGGCCAGGGCAAACGAGATATACTGGTAGGTTTCCAGTGTTATCTCAGGGTGTTTTGGGCTTCGCTCCGGCACGACTTGTACCGCTATTGGGGGACTGACGTTTACCGCCCCCTAGGCCCGCCATGCGATGTATCAGACGAACAGACCGGACTGTACGAAGAATGTCACACTCAGGCTCAGTAGGAGTTCAGATGGGTTTCGCCTCGTCGGTCTTCTTGTCGGCATTACCTGGGGACCGTTACGCACAGCTAGTGCTGCTTGCGGTCTGTGGTTAAACCCACTGCCAGCGTAGTGTCGAGTCTTTAGAGTCCCACACAGAAAGCTTTTCGCCTTTAGGCAAAAGAGTAGAGGTCGCATGGTATTGCGACAGGTCGCATGGTTTTGCGACAGGGTTCGGTCACATCCATGCACTTGTGCACGTACAGTGTCCGGACAGTTTACACTAGCCGGTTTTGGTTTAAGCCAGATCCTAGTGTACCTTATGGGATTGGATTTATCCAGTTTGCATTCGTGTTCCTCGGAACGCGGATGCGGGTGTGTATGCACAGTTGACAGGGAGGCACTGACAGCGGATTCTCATTAGGGTTGTTGACAGTTGACCGTTGACTTTTTGCTCAACCCTAATGAGAATATGATATGTGATTAACTATTATATTAATTAAGTATTATGGTGATATGGTTGTTGACTTATTGACTTTTGTTGACTTGTTGACTTTGTTCACTTGTTGACTTTTGTTGACTTGTTGACCGGTTGACTAGGCTTGACTAGTTGACCATCATGATAACCATGGTTATCATTTCATGCCAAAGACTTTTTCTTGCTTATTCATTTGAGTAAAATGAGTGCATGACATGATAAGGTTATGGTTGCTTCCTACCATCACATAAGACTTTTTTGATATGATGAGTTATCATTTCTTTTGGATTATGAGAGGGTGAGAGACAAAAGAGTTGCTCATTCTTTCTTGCTCATTCTCTCTCTTGTTCTTGAGCTCTCCTCTTGCTCTCACCCTCAACCTCTTGCTCCCTCTCTTGATCTATGGTTCTCTTGTCTCATGAGTTGAGAATCAAGAACCATAGTTAAAATCCCATTCTAAATCATCTCTACTCATTCTAGTTCACTAGGTTTAGCAAACCAAGTGAACTAGTTTCTTCAAAGAACGAAGAAGGAGCTAAAGGTTGGAGCTTTCAAGTGGATCTATCTTCGGCGTACGGAGACGACGAGAAGGAGCCATCGGACCACCACCGGAGCTTGAAGAGAAGGAGTTCAAGAAAAGCTAGGTATAACCATCTTCAACCGAGTAGCTAAATCTCTTTAGCTTAGTATGCTAGTTTTAGTTTAGGTAAAGATCCCGACCTAGTTTAGTCCATGTTGCCTCTTGCGATAAAAGTTTGTTTTTATACCGTTTCCGCCTCCCCGTAAGAACCGGGGGTCGCAACGTGGACTTACAGTGGTATCAGAGCCTAACTAAACTTAAACTAGCTTGGTAGTGAAGTGTAACGAAGTTCGGAACCGGAAAAATCCAAAAACCAAACTTTTTCAAAATCCTAGTTTCTGTTGAAATTTTTTCTGGTCAAAACAAGTTTTGTTACACACCTAAATTCGGCTCAGGGTTTTGTTAGAACACCCATGAAAAACGGTCCACTGTTTCGTTCAAACCGCCGCGGTTCCGCGGCACGAGGTAGGCATGTGCCGCGGAACCGCCGCCGTTTGTCGTCTTCTGTGCGTCATTTTTCGTGCAGTGTGTGTCTGTGTTGGTTTTGGGATTTTTGAGATATATTATATGTGCCCAGATTTTCCAGAAAAGAAATTTCCTTTTGGGGTCCTATAATTTCGTATTTTTTCCGAACTTCACTACACTTTGACTATGATGGTTATATCTGTCTTGTTTGCATGTATTGAACGTCGGCTAATCGCTATAAGTCGATTAGTCGGGGTTATACATGATCTGTAATGTGATGGATTGTGTATATAAATATGTTGGATTGTCGCGGGTGAATAGCCGGGGGTTGTGAGACGAGAGTTTTCTTTTCTTGCATTTCATGTAAATTTGTAAATTGATGTAATAATTATTTGTATGGCCGCACAACCGGGTCGGGGTTGTAGCCGTCATTGTATAATTTCTTTTTACTGTTTTTGCTCCTAGGATAGACCCATGGAGGGGTGCACAAACTACCGGGTATGCCGAAGTGTCGAGTGGCCTACTCATGGAGATGAGGGAGGTTACTACGCTTCGGGTACTTGGCGGGTAGTTTGCCGCACCCGTAGGGGTCTTGGGTGGGGTTTTGGCTATTCACCGTGACCGTGTAATCTGTTTTTCTTACAGGCTCGTACAAATTACAGATTCCTAGTATATCCAATGTATTTATCTGTGATCTGAAATGTCTATCATTGCTTTCTATTTAGGCGTTGCTTATGTTTTACAGACGCGCTAGCCCAGCCCCCGCTCTGTCGTTAGTTAAGTAACCTAACGGGTAATGACGGGGCCCAGTGGCGAATGCGAATGGCATAAGCGTACGTCATATTTTGGTTGTTTTCTGCAATGGTAGGATTAAATGATGGGACGCATTAAAAGAACTAATGCAAGAATATCACGCATTAAAAGAACTAATCCAAGATAATAAACCAAGTTAAAGTCGTTGGAACACTTTCGAAAAACCACTCGGTTCTTTTCAAAACCAACTTTTAAATGCGGAGCTTGAGCCACTCCTTTTAAAAGCTATCTCGTTCCATCGACCAAATCAAGTTCACTACGTTCACGGTTTTGCCAAAACCATTCGTAGCCCTCCGTCGTTTCGTATGAATATTCAATAGTATTCAAGCTGTGTTTGTTGACCTTCGTCAAGGCATAGTGATTGGTAGCTGTTGGGTATTCATATGTAGCATAGATAGATGCGTTGGTTTGGGACATTCGCATTACCTTGTTGACCTTCGTCAAGGGTATATACGGGTGGATTCAAATTGACCTGGATAATGAAGGGCAGAACTTGACATGTGACTTATGATTTGTTGACCTTCGTCAAGGTCATAAGAGCATGGGGCAAAAATCCACATCGGGAGTTTCATAAGTACTGAAACTTGCTAGATTTGCATACCATTTGGAGTGTGGTGATTCTGGTAGGATTCCTTCAGTTTCGTCACACGATGATATTTGGATCCCGATCCTACTGTGAGTATATGCTACTCCTCGGGAAATTTCTCGCTTAACGATCAATGCTATAAACCTAGTAGGTGCCTAGAAAGGTGTTAGCGGGGCTACGCCCCCAGGGAAAAGAGGTTCTTTAATTAAGGAACTTCGCGAAAGCGTTGGAAAACCTCCCTCGAAGTACCGACACCAGCCTGGCCGAACGGTTAAGCAAGTATTGTACGGTGGGATTGATCCTGACTAATTCTTCCTTTATGGTTTGAGGAGGGATTCGAGAAACAGTGGGAGCCATCCTGTTTAGACAAACTAAAAACCACTCTAAACTTGCAAGAGCATCATGCTGAGTGTTTCTTCTTCTCTCCAAATTGCAGCGACCAATCAACATGACTGGACTTAAGTTACTCCTAGATAAAAACAAACTGACAGGGCCAAACTACAAAGATTGGCTCAGGAATGTCAAGATAGCAATCACTTATGACAAGCTGGGGTATCTTCTTACCACCAAAGCTCCCCCTGTCCCTGGTCCAACTTCCAGCGTCGCGGATAAGGAAATCCGCAAGACTTGGGAGATTGATAGCGCGAAGGCCAAGTGCCTCTTGCTTGCCTCGATGGACAACGAACATCAGAGGAGGCATGAGAATATGGACATGGAATCCATATTGCTCCATACAAAAGAACTGTATGGAGAGCAATCTCGTATCGCAAGATACGAAGCGTCGAGAAAGTTATTTTCGACAAGAATGGCCGTCGGATCATCAGTAGCCGAGCACGTGCTAAAGATGATCGGCTACATTGAGGAGCTCGCTGACCTAGGGATCACATTGGAGAGTGAGCTATATACAGATATAGTTCTCCAGTCCCTTCCTTCCATTTACGCCCAGTTTATACTGAACTTCAACCTACAAGAAAAAGAGGTTGAACTATCAGAGCTCCTCAACATGCTGAGGAGCGCAGAGGGTACCCTACAGAAAGGTAGGGATACATCCACTTTGTTTGTAGGAGGATCATCTTCTTCTAGGTCCAAGGCGAAAGCCAAGGGAAAGAAGAAGAAGGCCCCCGCCAAACCAAGGGGCGGTGTAACTAAAGTGGATACGAAGGGAAAGGGTAAAGCAACAAAGATAGCAGGGAAGCTTGTGGATAGGGAAGAATGCTTCTATTGTCATTAGAAAGGACACTGGAAGAATGATTGCAGGGCCTGGAAGGCCAGAACACAGGAATTGAAGCAGGTTGCAGCTTCAGCTTCAGGTGTGTATGTTATTGAAAACTGTCTTTCAATAAACTCTACTTCCTGGGTATTGGATACCGGATCAGGATCTCATATCTGTAATTCTTTGCAGGCGTTGAGAAACCGTAGGGTTTTGAAGGCAGGTGACATGACCCTCAGAGTTGCGAACGGAGCTAGCATGGATGCTAAAGCCGTGGGGGACTATCACCTGGGAATGTCAGATGGACATGTTTTGGTTTTGCGTAATTGCTTTTTTGTACCCAACGCAACTTGTAATATCATTTCTGTATCTTTAGTTTCTAAAGAAGGTTATGAATTTGCGTTTGTAAGTAATGTTGTAAACATTCACCTTAATCAAGTTTTGATTGGGTCAGGTACTTTGAGTAATGGTATATACGTGTTAAACCAACCACAGATTTTTAATGTCCAGAATACACACAAAAGAAAGTCTCCAGAAATAAATCAGACTTTCTTATGGCATTGTAGATTGGGTCACATCAATGAGAGAAGGTTGACGAAGTTACATACAGAAGGGTATTTGAATGCGTTCGAATATCAGTCGTATGCCACTTGTCAATCCAGTTCATCATATAAGTGTTATTTGTTGATATAGGTTAGAGTATAGTAGCACGTGCATACTCGCGATTACCTTTATATGTTATCTTCTATTCACGAGTTGGCAACTCACCCCCGTTGTGCCACAGTGTTTGCAGGTTGGCCTTCGGAGTAGTCGCGGCAGGCTGCGTTCTTACATCTTTTGACACAGATACCCCTACAGTTGGTGTACTAGCTTTTTTGCTGATAGGTGGGTTTTGTGCGGTATCTGGTTATCTTTCAGTTATGTACATTGTTGTATCTAGTACTCTCCATCTACCACTTATGTATTGACTTAGAGACCAGTTGTGAGGACGCTGTATATTTTTTTTTGTATTCTGGCGTCGAGCTCGTTGTGAGCCGACATTACTTCTGCTGTTTATTCTATCTGTGATGTTTCCCACTTGTTGCCCATTTTCTTCGCTACGGCGTTATATATTGTTATCATAGTAATTTGTTCTATTAAATACTTAAAACACTCTTTACTTTTACTGGTTTGATTCTGGGTTTTCAGTTTACTTAGTCACGTTACGCCTGTAGACGTTACGTGGTTAAGTGCCGGTCACGGGTCAAACTTTGGGTCGTGACAAAGTTGGTATCAGAGCGTAGGTTTTACCTTCGGAGTGTAGGATGACCCTGGTATGATGGAGTAGGTAGCTGCAGCAGAGTGGCGTAGCGTGCGTATGTTCCGCGGCATACTCACAACACGGTACTCCGCCTAAGCGACCTTAGGACTTATTGATTAAATTTCCTTCATGATAGTATACATCCTTGTGATTCGATTTTCGCATCCTCATCGAATCCTACCTTCTTTCCAGCCATTATGCCGCCAAAGACTACTAGGGCGCAGAGAGCGGCCGCGAGGGCCGAGGTTCGTGTTGACTCGTCCGAGACGAGGACTGATCCGGGCAGTGTACCCATCGTACCCGAGCAGACTGCTCCTCCCATGACAGAACAGATCGCCACGATGGGGGCCAGCATGCAGGAGATGCGCCAGATGATAGGATCGCTAGTTGAGATGCTTCGAGCGCAGCGACCAGAGGTAGCTCCACCCGTTCCAGAGACCGCGATGGTACCTACCGCGCAGCCAGTTGTCCATGCAGCCACAGAGGTGATTACAGTATCGCTATCAGAGTTCATGAGGCTGAAGCCTCCGGTCTTCACAGGCACAGACGCAGCCGAGGACCCGCAGTCTTTTATTGATATGATGGCCCGGATATGCCGTTCCCTCAGATGCGCAGATACGAGATGGGTAGAGTTCGCGAGTTTTCTCCTAGAAGGTCTTGCGCAGAAGTGGTATGATTCAGTTGAGAAGGGCAGAGCAGCAGGTCTTCCTCCTATGACCTGGACGGAGTTTGTGACGGTGTTCCTTGCCCGCTTCCTTCCCCAGATTGTTAGGGATGCCTGAGCTCGCAGATTTGAGTCCTTACGTCAGACGCCAGAGATGACAGTGGCAGAGTACGATGTGCTGTTCACCGAGCTATCAGTTTATGCCCCGTACCTAGTAGCTACAGAGGAGATGCAAGTCAAGAGATTTGTCCGAGGCTTGCTTACCCCGCTATTCCTTGCGATCAGCTCCCAGCA
Source organism: Agapanthus africanus (assembly GCA_030015575.1). Classification (NCBI taxonomy): domain Eukaryota; kingdom Viridiplantae; phylum Streptophyta; class Magnoliopsida; order Asparagales; family Amaryllidaceae; genus Agapanthus; species Agapanthus africanus. The sequence continues at coordinate 278,188,573 of JASDDO010000010.1, read as the reverse complement.
TTACGAGACTTACGCCGCAGCGGTAGATGCAGCCCTTTTGGTCGAGGAGCGCCTTGCCGAGACATCAGTAGTTCCAGGGCCGAAGAGGGTTCGTACTGATACAGCAGCCCAGAGACATCCATTCAGACGCCGTGATAGGCGTAGTACGGGTGGCAGAGATTCAGGGCGAGGCCAGATGTTTAGCTCATACCCCCAGGAGGGTCAGCAGTCGTCCCGTGGATGTTTTGGATGTGGTAGTCCTCATCATCGTATCAGAGATTGTACCGAGACACGTCAGAGGGAGCCAGCCGTACCGCATGTCACCCTTCCACCTTCTCCACCCCAGAGGGCGTTGCCCATTGTACCCACAGCTACTCCGCGTCAGACGCAGGCACAGAGAGGCCGTGGTCGCGGAGGGTTTATTCCCAGAGGGCGAGGCGGTCGAGGCAGGGGATAGCCAGCCACCGGCAGAGTACAGCCAGCTGCTAGTAGGGGACCGCCAGTTGCAGGTGGAGGACAGGCACGAGTTTTCGCTTTGACACATCAGGACGCGCAGGCGTCCAATGCGGTGGTTTCAGGTATATTATCAGTTTGTTCTGTTGACGCACACGTGTTGTTCGATCCCGGATCCATGCACTCGTACGTATCCACACACTTCGTGCCGAGTTTGGGTAGAGAGTCCGGTCTGCTAGATCAGCCGCTTGTTGTGACCACTCCCGTGGGAGAGTCGTTTGTTGCTAGGCACGTGTTCCGATCCTGCGTCGTCCGTATTGGCGATAGAGACCTGCCTGTCGATTTGATCCTTCTCGAGATGGTTGATTTCGACGTTCTTTTGGGCATGGATTGGTTAGCCACGTGCTATGCGTCGGTGGACTGCCGCGAGAAGACAGTGAGGTTCTGTTTTCCCGGCGAGTCGGCCTTTGTCGTGCAGGGTGACAGTGGTGCCACTCATCACTTTTTGATTTCTTCTCTTCGCGCTGGACAACTTTTGAGGAGGGGATGTCAGGGATTCCCAGCCTATGTTTGCGACACTAGAGCCACAGATGTTCCATTGGAGCAGATCCCGATTGTGTGCGAGTTCCCTGACGAGCTTCCTGGGCTACCGCCTGAGCGCGACATTGCTTTTTGTATTGATTTGATTCCCGGCTCGGGGCCTATTTCTATACCGCCTTATCGGATGGCCCCGACGGAGCTTAGTGAGTTGAAGAGTCAGTTGCAGGAGTTGCTGGACAGGGGACTTATTCGACCCAGTGTTTCTCCTTGGGGTGCTCCAATTCTGTTTGTCAAAAAGAAGGACGGAAGCTTTCGTTTGTGTATCGACTACCGGCAGCTGAACCGGGTGACCGTGCGGAACAGATATCCTTTGCCACGTATCGACGACTTGTTCGACCAGCTTCAGGGGGCAGGATATTTTTCTAGGATCGATTTACGATCAGGCTATCACCAGCTGAGGGTTCGACAGGAGGACATTCCGAAGACAGCTTTCCGTACACGTTATGGCCATTACGAGTTTCTGGTGATGTCATTCGGACTCACCAACGCGCCAGCAGCTTTCATGGACATGATGAATCGTATATTCAGGCCGTATCTTGACCTTTCCATCATCGTATTCATCGACGATATATTGGTGTATTCCGGAGCAGAGAAGAGCACGAGCAGCACCTGCGGATTACACTACAGACTTTGAGGGAGCATCGGCTTTATGCAAAACTTTCGAAGTGCGCATTCTGGCTCGACAGCGTGGACTTTTTGGGTCACGTGATTACACGGGATGGTATATGTGTGGACCCAAGAAAGATAGAAGCCGTTCAGAGTTGGCCCAGGCCTACATCCGTCACTGAGATACGCAGTTTTCTGGGATTGGCCGGTTACTACAGGCGATTCGTACAGGATTTTTCCCGTATTGCTGCACCCTTGACCGGATTGACCCGGAAGGGAGTTCCCTTCGATTGGACCGAGGATTACGAGCACAGTTTCCAGCAGCTACGGACCTGTTTGACTACGGCGCCAGTTTTATCGTTGCCTTCAGGATCAGGCGGATTTGCAGTCTATTGCGACGCTTCACGTATGGGGCTAGGGTGCGTATTGATGCAGCACGGCAGCGTGATCGCGTATGCTTCTCGACAGCTGAAGAAACATGAACAGAACTACCCTACCCATGATCTGGAGATGGCTGCAGTGGTCTTTGCACTAAAAATCTGGCGACACTACCTATACGGCGAGTCGTGCCAGATATTCACTGACCACAAGAGCCTCAAGTACATATTTCAGCAGCGAGACCTGAATCTCCGACAGCGCCGATGGATGGAGTTAGTGAAGGACTACGACTGCGAGATCTTATATCACCCGGGCAAGGCTAACGTAGTAGCAGATGCTTTGAGTAGAAGGCCCGAGGGTAGTCTAGCGTGTTTGAGTGCAGTACAGAGGCAGTCGTCGGCAGATTGGCAGATATTATGCGACAGCCGAGTGCAGTTCGAGTTCACGCAGATTGGGGGACAGCTCGCACATGTTCGTGCACGCCCACAGTTGCTTGACTGTATACATAAGTCACAGAGCAGGGATGACCGTTGCTCAGAGATCATGACACAGATTGGACAGGGCAGATTCTCCGAGTTTGTGATTGATGAGCAGGGGGTATTATGATTTGGGTCTAGACTGTGCGTACCAGATACCGAGGGATTGCGGCGCGATATTCTGGAGGAGGCACATCGATCGGTATACAGTGTCCATCCCGGTTCCACCAAGATGTATCATGATATGAAAGAGACCTACTGGTGGGACGGAATGAAGAGGGACATCACGGAGTTCGTATCGAGATGCCTGACTTGTCAGCGAGTCAAGGCCGAGCACCAGAGGCCCGCAGGAGAGCTACAGCCATTACCCATTCCGGAGTGGAAATGGGAACAGATTTCGATGGATTTCGTGGTGGGTCTACCCAGGACTAGGCGAGGGTATGATTCTATTTGGGTGATTGTAGATCGCCGGTCTGTTGGACAGAGCTCAGCGAGGGCAGCATTTTAGGGCCACAGATAGTACAGGAGACGACTGAGAAGATACAGCTGATTCGAGACAGGATGAGGACAGCTCAAAGCAGGCAGAGATCGTATGCCGACAGGCGCCGCCGCAGGCTAGAGTTCGCAGTTGGCGATCACGTATTTCTGAGGGTCTCTCCGATGAAGGGAGTGATGAGGTTTGGACGGAAGGGGAAGCTTAGCCCCAGATTCATAGGTCCCTTCGAGATCCTCGAGCGTGTGGGCGTTGTAGCTTATCGTTTGGCTCTTCCACCCGACTTCCCAGATGTTCACCCCGTGTTCCATGTGTCGATGCTTCGCAGATACCTGCATGACCCTTCGCACTTGATTCAGCAACAGGCCGTTCAGCTCGAGCGCGATCTTACGTTCACCGAGCAGCCAGTCGTGATCTTGGACCGGCAAGTGAAGAAACATAGATCGAAAGTCTTGCCATCAGTAAAGGTGCTTTGGCGCAGCCCAAATGGTGACGAGATCACTTGGGAGGCCGAGGGCGAGATGCAGAAGAAGTTCCCTCATCTCTTTGAAGGTATGCGTTGCATTATGTTTTAAATTCGGGGACGAATTCTTTTAAGGGGGGAAGATTGTAACACCCTAGGATGTGTTTAGTGGCTAAGTATATTTTAATAGGTGATTTTAATAAAAAGTTTACCAAATTTATTTTCAAAAAATTTTTCCAATTTAATAAATATTTTTCTAGAATTTTACCAAGCTTGCACAAACTTATGCATGTAAGCTCGGAATAAAACTTGGGTTATACCATGTTTTCACCACCATGGTGAATTAAACCCATTGTTAAGACAAAGATTTTAATTAAGATTAGGTTTGGTTTAACTTTAAAAAAAAAGAAGGGATTTAAATTTGTTTTGTTGAGTTGAGAGAGGAATGGCAAGCCCATGCTTGCCATTAATGTGGAGAGAGAGAGAGGAATGGGGGGGCTTGACCCTAAGCTCACTTGCAAACCTCTCTCATTTTTCACTTACTCTCTCTCACTCTCACACACCCACACCAGAAGCAGAAGTCCCAGCAGCAGCAGCAGCAGCATCAAACACCAGCTTCAGCACCAGAACAGCAACAGCAACTGCATCAGCCCTTCAAGCAGCAGCAGCTCATCCCCAGCAGCCCCAGCTCCATGTAGCAGCAGCCCCCTATGCAGTAGCAGCTCCAGCAGCACCAGCTTCAGCTTCACAACCCCAACAACAGCAGCAACAACAACAATAAGCAGCATCAGCAGTAGCAGGGCAGCAGCTTCTGTGCAGAGGCAGTCCCTGGGCAGCTTCTTCTTCTTCTTCTCTTCTTCTCCTGAACCAGCGTAGTAGGGATCGAGTGAGGTATAATTTCTGAGCTCCCCTTGCTTGTGTGCTAGACTTGTGAGTTGGTTTAGTTTTTTAGTGTGCTTGGTAGTTGTTTATCACTAGACTTGGTGTTTTAGTGATATTTGTGGTGATTAGTGAGATCCTTGCTTAAGTTAGGTTAATTTTAGTTAGACTAGGTTAGTTAGGAGCTATTGAGGCCAGGTAAACCTAGGTAAACCCAGATAACACTAAAATACCCTGAACTTTCATGTTGGTGCAAATTGTTACTTTTAAGCAAAAATTTAGCTTTCTGTTATCTGCTGTTACCCAGGTGACTTCAGGATAAAATTGAGTGGACCCCGGCCTACTAGTAACACCCTGACCACACCACCAGAGCCCGACCCCACCACTCTCACCTTTGGCCGCCGAAATAATCTTTCTGGCCGCAATTTGCGGCCAGAACAGGGAGTTAGGAGTTAGGGTTTTCAGGGTTGGTGTCTGCTATGTTTTGTAGGTTCTTGGTATATATAGTTTTGCATTATTGTAGCCTGGATAGAATCTAGAGCTATATGTCATTTTCTGGTGTTTTTAAGTTTGCGCGATACGCGCGATACGCGAGTGGGTTTGTGATTCAGCGTATCGCGGCGTATCGGATTGAGTCGTAGACGCTTGCACACACGTTCCAACGTATAACACACACGCGCGTTGTTTCGTGACGCGAGTTTCACGTTTTGTTTCGTTTTCACGTTCTGCGGGATTCTTGCTTATATACATAGATTCCTTGTGTAAATTCCAGGTTCTCAGGCGAGCACGTCAGACGTCACCAGGAAAGGGAAGCAGGCGGTCGGCTATACTTAGCACGCGACCAGGTGAGTAGATTTAACATCTACGGGGAAATCGCCCGTATGGCGTTAAACGTCAGGGCATAATAGGAATTGTAGTCATGAGTGTTCTTTTAGATATACTGGTAGTATAGGACACTGCACTGTCACTAACGGTCCAAGTTGCACGAGCACGATCTATATGCTACACTCACACCGTTAGTGATTGCCATGCCACACACAGAGTAGGATTGCTATAAACCGCATATTATATTGATTCTTCCTACTTGATGTTGACGTGATTTGCCGCATACATCATACACTTTCATGCTTGTGATATATATACCTTACACGTTCATACTTGTGACATATATCATACATATTCATACTTGTGTCATATACCTTACCTATATTCATACTCGGGCGCATATGCATCATAGGCCTACATTAGTACACATGTACCTGCTACATTCATTTTGCGTACTTATCCATTCTCACATCCATACCGTTACCACATTCATATGTTGCATTCATGGATGATATTTCCTTGATTTAAAAACTGAGGGACCGCCAACGATATTTTCAAAACTGGACCTCTTAAACAGCGGTTCCCCCATTCCTTAACTTATAATGTCATACGACACATTGCATGGATCTACGCATTGGATTTGATTTCTGTGATTTCTGGATTTGGGAACCGGAGTACTATTTTAAGAAAATACGCACTATTTGAAAACCCGGTTTCCCTTGATATGATATTTTAGTGCGTCCACCATGAGTTTTCTCGGTTCTAGAGAGCTTGTGTGAGTATACCCGATTCGAGGAGAGGTAGGCACCGATTGCGGGTACATGGTGTACCCGGTACGGTACCCCGGGGCGAGAAGACTCGTATTGGTTAGACGGTGAGCCCGGCGGAGGGACTACTACCTACCGGTGATTGGTCGGACCTGGCGGTTATCCGGAGGATACCGACCAGAGTCTATGGATGGATACGGGACGACTCGTACTGCCGGGGCCGAAGGCCGATACCGCAGACAGAGCCCGTGGGCATATCCGGACTGACGGATGCCCTATACAGGAGGATTTGCGTGTCGATGCTTGGCACGAGTATTTCTTGATATTTTGGGTGCCGATGTTGGGCACTCACGGTTATATGAGATTTACAGGATTGGAGGACTGAGGAGGATGACGACACCTGAGTAGTATTGGGATTTGGGTACATTGATGGGTACCGATTATACTTTCCACGATGACATTCCGTGTAGATGTTATGTTTCCCACGCTCAGTATGTAGTAATTGATATCTCATCCTGTATCTATTATAGCTGATATAGTACACATTGCTATACCTGATCATTGCATACCCTGTTCATCCTATATAGGGTTGTTAGATTGCATTGCTATAACTGATCATTGCATACCCTGTTCATTCTATATAGGGTTGTTAGATTGCATTGCTATACATGATCATCATATTTCTTGCTCATTACATGGAGATGTTATTAGGTCGCACTTGTTGCATGCTTGAGCATCCAGTTCATCATATAGATGTTATTTGTTGATATAGGTTAGAGTATAGTAGCACGTGCATACTCGCGATTACCTTTATATGTTATCTTCTATTCACGAGTTGGCAACTCACCCCCGTTGTGCCACAGTGTTTGCAGGTTGCCCTTCGGAGTAGTCGCGGCAGGCTGCGTTCTTACATCTTTTGACACAGATACCCCTACAGTTGGTGTACTAGCTCTTTTGCTGATAGGTGGGTTTTGTGCGGTATCTGGTTATCTTTCAGTTATGTACATTGTCGTATCTAGTACTCTCCATCTATCACTTATGTATTTACTTAGAGACCAGTTGTGAGGACGATGTATATTTTTTTTTGTATTCTGGCGTCGAGCTCGTTGTGAGCCGACATTACTTCTGCTGTTTATTCTATCTATGATGTTTCCCACTTGTTGCCCATTTTCTTCGCTACGGCGTTATATATTGTTATCGTAGTAATTTGTTCTATTAAATACTTAAAACACTTTTTACTTTTACTGGTTTGATTCTGGGTTTTCGGCTTACTTATTCGCGTTACGCCTGTAGACGTTACGTGGTTAAGTGCCGGTCACGGGCCAAACTTTGGGTCGTGACAAGAAGAAATTTTTCTTTTATTCAAGGTTTTTATCTTTCCTTTCTTTGAGCTCTTCTCAAAATTTTCTTTTTTAAAGGAGTTCTCACTTTTTCTCTCTGTGTTGATCCTCCCTTTTGAGTTAGGGTCTAGGGGTATTTATATAGTGCCCATAGATTTGTTAAGTTTGTTAAAGAGATTATTCTCTGAGTGATTTAGGGAATTTTCCCCGCCGTTGGATCTTTGATCCAAGGGCTTCTGTTTTACAGAAGACAATCTTCTTGTTTTTAACAAGAACAGAAAGATCTTTCAGAATTTTATTTCTGTTTAGCGCAAACGTACCAGCGCTTGACACGTGTCGCGCACAGCGCAGCACGACCGCGCTGCCACGTGGCGCGCAGTATAGAGCGCAAGTCAGCTAAAGCGTTGCTTCTTTAATTTTTTAATTTTCATTTTAATATTCAGAACAGAGCCTTGCTCTGATTGAGGGAAACAGAAGCGTTGCTTCGTTTCCTGCCTTGGAATTTGGACAGAGTTTTGCTCTGATTGGGGTAAACAGGGGGTGTTCGCCCGTTGTACCGAATGCCCGCAGCAGATTATTCTGCTTTCACAGCCGCGCGTCCCCAGACGGAAAGAGAGAAGGAGGCCAGGGGAAAAAAAATAAAAAAGGGCATGCAACACGAGGACTTCCCAGGAGGTCGCCCATCCTACTACTACTCTCGCCCAAGCACGCATAACTGCGGAGTTCTGATGGGATCCGGTGCTTTAGTGCTGGTATGGTCGCATCCGCAATTTCCGGGTCGCCAAACGCCTTTATTCTCCCCCGGGCCGCGACGGATTCTGCATACTCTTCATTCGTTGTCTGCCGGTTTCTCTCCTTTTTCTAAGTCGGATTCTGCCGCAATAAACGTTGAGCCGGATATATCGAAAACCTAAGCCTTTTTCCTTGCCCGCCGGTGGATAATTTCAGATTCAGCCCAAGATGCGTTCTGTCTTTACCGCCGATCGTCCCGAAACCCGGCCGGGCTTGGGGAGGAGGCGTTCGCCCGTTGTTCCGAATGCCCGCAGCGGATTATTCTACTTTTACAGCCGAGCGTCCCCAGTCGGAAAGAGAGAAGGAGGCCCGGGGGAAAAAATAAAAAAATAAAAAGGGGATGCAACACGAGGACTTCCCAAGAGGTCACCCATCCTAGTACTACTCTCGCCCAGGCGCTCTTAACTGCGGAGTTCTGATGGGATCCGGTGCTTTAGTGCTGGTATGGTCGCATCCGCAATTTCTGGGTCTCCAAACTCGTTTATTCTCTCCCGGGCCGCGACGGATTCTGCATACTCTTCATTCGTTGTCTGCCGGTTTCTCTCCTTTTCCTATGTCAGATTCAGCCGCAATAAACGTTGCGCCGAATATATCGAAAACCTAAGCCTTTTTCCTTGCCCGCTAGTGGATAATTTCAGATTCAGCCCAAGATGCATTCTGTCTTTACCGCCGACCGTCCCGAAACCCGGCCGGGCGGGGGGTCGTTCGCCCGTTGCACCGAATGCCCGCAGCGGATTATTCTGCTTTCACAGCCGCGCGTCCCCAGACGGAAAAAGAGGAGGAGGCGGGGGGAAAAAATTAAAAAATAAAAAGGGGATGCAATACGAGGACTTCCCAGGAGGTCACCCATCCTAGTACTACTCTCGCCCAAGCACGCTTAATTGCGGAGTTCATATGGGACCGGTGCTTTACTGCTGATACGGTCGCATCCGCAATTTCTGGGTCGCCAAACTCCTTTATTCTCTCCCGAGCTGCGACGGATTCTGCATACTCTTCATTCGTTGTCTGCCGGTTTCTCTCCTTTTTCTAAGTCAGATTCAGCCGCAATAAAGGTTGCGCCAGATATATCGAAAACCTAAGCCTTTTTCCTTGCCCGCTCGTAGATAATTTCAGATTCAGCCCAAGATGCTTTTTTTCTTTACCGCCGACCGTCCTGAAACCCGGCCGGGCTGGGGGGCGTTCGCCAGTTGTACCGAATGCCCGCAGCGGATTATTCTGCTTTCACAGTCGTATGTCCCCTGACGTAAAGAGAGAAGGAGGCCGGGGGAAAAAATAAAAAAAATAAAAAGGGGATTCAACACGAGGATTTCCCAGGAGGTCACCCATCCTTGTACTACTCTCGCCCAACCACGCTTGACTGCGGAGTTCTGATGGGATCCGGTGCTTTAGTGCTGGTATGGTCGCATCCGCAATTTCTGGGTCGCCAAACTCTTTTATTCTCTCCCGGGCCGCGACGGATTCTGCATACTCTTCATTCGTTGTCTGCCGGTTTCTCTCCATTTTCTAAGTCAGATTCAGCCGCAATAAACGTTGCGCCGGATATATCGAAAACCTAAGCCTTTTTCCTTGCCCGTCCGTGGATAATTTCAGATTCAGCCCAAGATGCGTTCTGTCTTTACCGCCGACCGTCCCGTAACCCGACCAGGCATGGGGGGGCGTTCGCCCGTTGTACCGAATGCCCGCAGCGGATTATTCTTCTTTCACAGCCGCGCGTCCCCAGACGGAAAGAGAGAAGGTGGCCGGGGGGAAAAAATAAAAAAATAAAAAGGGGATGCAACACGAGGACTTCCCAGGAAGTCACCCATCCTCGTACTACTCTCGCCCACCCATCCTAGTACTACTATCGGCCAAGCGCGCTTAACTGCGGAGTTCTGATGGCATCCGGTGCTTTAGTGCTGGTATGGTCGCATCCGCAATTTCTGGGTCGCCAAATTCCTTTATTCTCTCCCGGGCCGCGACGGATTCTGCATACTCGTCATTTGTTGTCTGCCGGTTTCTTTCCTTTTCCTAAGTCAGATTCAGACGCAATAAACGTTGCGCCGGATATATCGAAAACCTAAGCCTTTTTCCTTACCCGCCCGTGGATAATTTCAGATTCAGCCCAAGATGCCTTCTGTCTTTACCGCCGACAGTCCCGAAACCCGGCCGGGCTTAGGGGGGCGTTCGCCAGATGTACTGAATGCCCGCAGCGGATTATTCTGCTTTCACAGCCGCGCGTCCCAAGACGGAAAGAGAGAAGGAGGCCAGGGGAAAAAAATAAAAAAATAAAAAGGGGATGCAATACGAGGACTTCCCAAGAGGTCACCCATCCTAGTACTACTCTCGCCCAAGCACGCTTAACTGCGGGGTTCTGATGGGATCCGGTGCTTTAGTGCTGGTATGGTCGCATCCGCAATTTTTGGGTCGCCAAACTCCTTTATTCTCTCCCGGGCCGCGACGGATTCTGCATACTCTTCATTCGTTGTCTGCCGGTTTCTCTCCTTTTACTAAGTCGGATTCAGCCGAAATAAACGTTGCGCCGGATATATCGAAAACCTAAGCCTTTTTCCTTGCCCGCCCGTGGATAATTTCAGATTCAGCCCAAGTTGCGTTCTGTCTTTACCGCCGACCGTCCCGAAACCCGGCCTGGCTTGTTGGGGGGGGCGTTCGCCCGTTGTACCGAATACCCGCAGCGGATTATTCTGATTTCACAGCCGCGCGTCCCTAGACGGAAAGAGGGAAGGAGGCCGGGGGAAAAAAATAAAAAAATAAAAAGGGGATGCAACACGAGGACTTCCTAGGAGGTCACCCATCCTAGGTACTACTCTCGTCCAAGCACGCTTAACTGCGGAGTTCTGATGTTATCCGGTGCTTTATTGCTGGTATGGTCGCATCCGCAATTTTTGGGTCGCCAAACTCCTTTATTCTCTCCCGGGCCGCGACGGATTCTGCATACTCTTCATTCGTTGTCTGACGGTTTCTCTCCATATTCTAAGTCAGATTCAGCCGCAATAAACGTTGCGCCGGATATATCGAAAACCTAAGCCTTTTTCCTTGCCCGCCCGTGGATAATTTCAGATTCAGCCCAAGATGCGTTCTGTCTTTACCGCCGACCGTCCCGTAACCCGACCGGGCTTGGGGGGGCGTTCGCCCATTGTGCGGAATGCCCGCAGCGGATTATTCTGCTTTCACAGCCGCGCGTCCCCAGACGGAAAGAGAGAAGGTGGCCGGGGGAAAAAAATAAAAAAATAAAAAGGGGATGCAACACGAGGACTTCCAAGGAAGTCACCCATCCTCGTACTACTCTCGCCCACCCATCCTAGAACTACTCTCGCCCAAGCGCGCTTAACTGCGGAATTCTGATGGCATCCGGTGCTTTCGTGCTGATATAGTCGCATCCGCAATTTCTGGGTTGCCAAATTCCTTTATTCTCTCCCGGGCCGCGACGGATTCTGCATACTCTTCATTTGTTGTCTGCCGGTTTCTCTCCATTTCCTAAGTCAGATTCAGCCGCAATAAACGTTGCGCCGGATTTATCGAAAACCTAAGCCTTATTCCTTGCTCGCCCGTGGATAATTTCAGATTCAGCCCAAGATGCCTTCCGTCTTTACCGCCGACCGTCCCGAAACCCGGCCGGGCTTAGGGGGCGTTCGCCAGATGTACCGAATGCCCGCAGCGGATTTTTCTGCTTTCACAGCCGCGCGTCCCAAGACGGAAAGAGAGAAGGAGGCCAGGGGAAAAAAATAAAAAAATAAAAAGGGGATGCAACACGAGGTCTTCCCAAGAGGTCACCCATCCTAGTACTACTCTCGCCCTAGCACGCTTAACTGCGGGGTTCTGATGGGATCCGGTGCTTTAGTGCTGGTATAGTCGCATCCGCAATTTTTGGGTCGCCAAACTCCTTTATTCTCTCCCCGGCCGCGACGGATTCTGCATACTCTTCATTCGTTGTCTGCCAGTTTCTCTCCTTTTTCTAAGTCGGATTCAGCCGAAATAAACGTTGCGCCGGATATATCGAAAACCTAAGCCTTTTTCCTTGCCCGCCCGTGGATAATTTCAGATTCAGCCCAAGATGCGTTCTGTCTTTACCGCCGACCGTCCCGAAACCCGGCCGGGCTTGTTGGGGGGAGCGTTCGCCCGTTGTACCGAATGCCCGCAGCGGATTATTCTGCTTTCACAGCCGCGCGTCCCCAGACAGAAAGAGAGAAGGAGGCCGAGGGAAAAAAATAAAAAAATAAAAAGGGGATGCAACACGAGGACTTCTAGGAAGTCACCCATCCTAGGTACTACTCTCGCCCAAGCACGCTTAACTGCGGAGTTCTGATGGGATCCGGTGCTTTAGTGCAGATATTGTCCCATCCGCAATTTTTGGGTCGCCAAACTCCTTTATTCTCTCCCGGGCCGCGACGGATTCTGCATACTCTTCATTCATTGTGTGCCGGTTTCTCTTCTTTTTCTAAGTCGGATTCGGCCACAATAAACGTTGCGCCGGATATATCGAAAACCTAAGCCTTTTTCCTTGCCCGCCCGTGGATTATTTCAGATTCAGCCTATGATGCGTTCTATCTTTACCGCCGACCGTCCCGAAACCCGGCCGGGCTTGTTGGGGGGCGTTCGCCAGTTGTACCGAATGCCCGCAGCGGATTATTCTGCTTTCACAGCCGCGCGTCCCCAGAGGGAAAGAGAGAAGGAGGCCGGGGGAAAAAATAAAAAAATAAAAAGGGGATGCAACACGAGGACTTCCTAGGAGGTCACCCATCCTAGTACTACTCTCGCCCAAGCACTCTTAACTGTGGAGTTTAGATGGGATCCGGTGCTTTTGTGCTGGTATGGTCGCATCCACAATTTCTGGGTCGCCAAACTCCTTCATTCTCTCCCGGGCCATGACGGATTCTGCATAATCTTGATTCGTTGTCTGACGGTTTCTCTCCTTTTTCTAAGTCGGATTCAGCCGCAATAAACGTTGCGCCGGATATATCGAAAACCTAAGCCTTTTTCCTTGCCCGCCCGTGGATAATTTCAGATTTAGCCCAACATGCGTTCTGTCTTTTCCGCCGACCGTCCTGAAACCCGGCCGGGCTTGTTGGGGGGGGCGTTCGCCCGTTGTGCCGAATCCCCACAGGGGATTATTCTGCTTTCACAGCCGCGCGTCCCCAGACGGAAAGAGAGAAGGAGGCCGGGGGAAAAAATAAAAAAATAAAAAGGGGATGCAACATGAGGACTTCCCAGGAGGTCACCCATCCTAGTACTACTCTAGCCCAAGCACACTTCACTGCGGAGTTCTGATGGGATCCGGTGCTTTAATGCTGGTATGGTCGCATCCGCAATTTTTGGGTCGCCAAATTCCTTTATTCTCACCCGGGCCGCGACGGATTCTGCAAACTTTTTATTCGTTGTCTGCCGGTTTCTCTCCTTTTTCTAAGTCGGATTCAGCCGCAATAAACGTTGCGCCGGATATATCGAAAACCTAAGACTTTTTCCTTGCCCGCCCGTGGATAATTTCAGATTTAGCCCAAGATGTGTTCTATCTTTACCGCCGACCGTCCCGAAACCCGGCCGACCTAGTTGGTGGGGAGGCGTTCTCCCGTTGTACCGAATGCCCGCAGCCGATTATTCTGCTTTCACAGCCGCGCGTCCCCAGGCGGAAAGAGAGAAGGAGGCCGGGGGAAAAAAATAAAAAGGGGTTGCAACACGAGGACTTCCCAGCAAGTCACCCATCCTAGTACTACTCTCGCCCTAGAGCGCTTAACTACGGAGTTCTGATGGGATCCGGTGCTTTAGTGCTGGTATGGTCGCATCCGCAATTTCTGGGTCACCAAACTCCTTTATTCTCTCCCAGGCCACGACGGATTCTGCATACTCTTCATTCGTTGTCTGCTGGTTTCTCTCCTTTTTCTAAATCAGATTTAGCCGCAATAAACGCTGCGCCGGATATATCGAAAACCTATGCCTTTTTCCTTGCCCGCCCGTAGGTAATTTCAGATTCAGCCCAAGATGCGTTCTGTCTTTACCGCCGACCGTCCCGAAACCCGGCCGGACTCCGGCGATACCACCTTTACCACTTCCGCTGGAGCACGGGGGGCTGGTGGCGCATCCAGAATATCGCGAAGCAGCAATCCTCACGGAGGACACAACACGCGCGGAGGTCCAATTCCAGCACCTTTTAATGGAGGAATGACCGGGGTCCTCGGCTTCAGGGTAGCCTTACGATCGCCGCCGGGAGGCGCACCCTTATGGTCGACCAGCATGCGCTTTTCCGTTTGGATAACTGGACCCATAGCATGCGCATACCAAGCCACATACGCATTGAGGACCTTGGGGACGGAGCTTGGCTCGCTGATGAAGAAATAGGAACCCGTGTTAAGCCGCATGAAGTGGTGCATCGCGTTCTTTATCCCCTCTCGGCTAACCACGGGCTTTTCCAAGAAAGCTTCCATCGGGATCCCTTTGTTGTAGCTCGATTGCTGAGCAAACTGGTGCGGGTTATACCTCATAAAGAGTGCAGTCTCATTCTACCTGAACACCAAGTAGCCCGGCCGAATGGAGTAGAGATGGAGGATTTCCTGAGCCTTCAATATGGAAGCCCCATCTTTAAAATCATCGCGTAGCGACACTACTAACTTGGTGGTCTCTGAGCCTATTGTTATGACCTTATCCAAGAAAGAAGTCTTCGCTCCGACAAGGCGTGGTCGAAGGAGCAGTCCCCTAGCATCCCACGGAGGTGCAACTACGAGCGAAGCCCCGACCAACCGTATGACCCTCGGGAGTCTGCATTTCTCAAAAAAGGGAGGAATCTTATGGGCGCCGAACACCCCGTGCACGTGCATTTCGATCCAAGAAGTAAAATAGTGCATCGGGAAGTTGACGGGTTGCACCCCTGGCTCACTAGCGTCCGCCTCTACGCTAAGTCCATTATAAAGATAAGCCAGCCCGGCGATTCCTACTGACAACTGCAAACCAGCCACCATCCGATGCGCTGGGTAGAAAACAGATGGTCGCATGTGGAGCGGGTGCATAGGGAGCGCAAAGATGCACATCCACAACCCCAGGAACCCTACAAAAAAAGTCTCCCCATCCATGCCCGGGACGGCAATTTCTGAAAAAGGGACGACGGCAGCACTGGGGTGGTAAAAGTCTATGTGGTCATCCTCCGATATGGGTCGGTGATCCAAACCGAATCCAAAAGGGTCGTCGAGCTGGGGGAACTTCTCGCCCTGCTCCGATAAGAACTCCGGCCGAATAAAACGGGCAATAAAATCTGCAAAACTGACGCCCCGGATGCCCGATTCCAGATAGAGTCCTTCATAGATCTCCAGCACCTTAACCAAACCCGGGTACTGGTGCTGAATAGCGTTCTCCGGCGTCAGGTCAAACACCAGAGGCTTTGTGGAAAAGACGTACTCATCGGGAGGAAGCAACTCCTCGTAGTGCTCCCCCCTCAATGGCAGACCCGAGACTTCAGCGAACTCCTCCAAGGAGATGGAGACCTCCCTGTCCGTCATCAGAAAGGTGTGGGTAAGGATATTCCATTGTTCGATAAAGGCCTTGATCCACCACGTTGGAGGAGAGGGATACTCGAAAAGCGAGACGTAGACGGCCGAATATAAACCAATCTTCGTTAGATGAGTCCTTTTCGCCGATAAGATGTACCGGGCCCACTTCAAATATCCGGCGGGCGGTCACGGGACCAATCTAATATTATAAGCCTGTCCCCAAGGGCGTGCTTCACCCTGACAGATTTGCCTCCCTAGAATGTCTATTGCCGGCGGCGGCTGCACGGGAATGGCACCGATTGCAGGCTGGAGGAGGTCATCAGAATTCCAATTTTTGACCTCCATGGCATACTTCACCGAGGGTTCATCCGCATAAGGAATTGAAGTTATGGGCTCAGACGGCGTGGCGGAACTGAAACTGCGGTGACCCTGTATGATTTCATTATACCACCTACCCCACAGATGAAGGCTCTTGTGCTCGGGGTCATGATCCTTTATGAGAGCGAGCACCACTCGATCCATCGGTGCCTGGGGGAACCCTCCCTCGGAGTGAACAAACAGGAAAGACAAATTAGCGGACATGTTTCCTGCAGGAGGACAAAAAATTTATTAGCCGTCGGTGTTGTAATTCCAACGCTTGATTATTTTAAAATTTACACCACGCTGCAATGCATTGGGTGGGGGACCAAATGGGGACCCATAAAATCTGGATGACAGTGCATCATTTAATAGGACAGCCCCATCATTGGATGAGACTAATAATTAAAGAAAGATACTACAAGAGAATACCCTCATTGATGGGAAATCCCTAGTGACAAGGAGAAAATCTCCTCTTTTAGAGCAAAACTCTGTCACAGAGTGACATTTGTCAAATTTTGGTCTCAAGGGAATAAAATTTCCTAAAAAGAGCCTACCTCTATAATAATGATGAAAACTGTAACTCCTAAGGATTAAAAATTTGGGATCTTAAAGATCAATGAAAATTTTTAGGAGTTCTCCATTTTCAGATAAAAAAAGAGAGATCTACATTTGATCCATGAGCAAAGCTCTGTTCATGGGTTAAAACCCATGAACAAGATCTCTGTAGATCTGTGAACTTTTGAGAGCAAGGCTCTGTTGATGAAACCCCAAAAGAGTTTTCTTTAGATCAAAGATCTATGAGAGCAAGGCTTTGTTAATTAAATTCGATTTAATTTAATTTAATTTTACCTAAAAGTGATTCTGAGTTCTGAAATTTGAATAAACGAGAGCAAGGCTCTAAAAATTCTCAAACAAGAGCAAGGCTCTGAAGTTCAAATTCTTGAAAGTGGTAAAAAATTACCAAGGACCAAGGGTCCTATTAAAGGCGCCTGCGCCCCTTCAGATCACCCTTTGATCCAACGGTTAGAATCTCGCCACCGTCGCACTCACGTGTGCGCCACGTAAGTGCAATGGTGGGAGGGCATTTTTCCCCCCAATCAGAGCAAAGCACTGTTGAAAATTCAAAATTCAAATTTTAAAGCAACGCTTCAAATCCCGGGAGCAACGCGCCACGTGTCAGGTGCTGATACGTCAGCACAGCGCCCGAGGTAGCGCGCCCAATCAGACCAAAGCTCTATTAAAAAACAAAAGGAAGCAACGTTTCAGTTGCGCAAGCACTGCGCTGCGCGACACGTGTCAGCGCAGATACGCCAGCGCAGTTGCGCTGCGCTGTGCGCTGCGCGACACGTGTCAGCGCAGATGCGCCAGCGCAGTTGCGCTGCGCTTTGCGTGTCAGCGCAGTTGCGCAAACGCAGTTGCGCTGCGCTGTGCGCTGCTTGACACGTGTCACGCGCTGGGGCGTTTGCGCCAAACAGAATTAAGATTTTAAAGAAATCTTTCTGTTCTTGTTAAAACAAGAAGATTTTCTTCTGTAAAACAGAAGCCCTTGGATTAAAGATCCAACGGGGGGGAAAATTCCCCAAATCACTCAGAAAAAGATCTCTTTAACAAATTTATGGGTACTATATGAAGGCCCCTAGACCTCAATTCAAAGGCATCAACATTTTTTGGGAGAAATTAAAAACTTCAAACAGAGAGAGCTCTGAAGAATTGGAGAGAATTCCTCAAGAACAAAAAAAAGGAAGGTAAAAACCTTTAGGAAAAAGAGAAAATTCTCTTATGAACAGATCATTGATCTGAGAACAAGATCAAGGATCTCCAATAAAAAAAATAATAATATAAATAAATAATAATAAGTGCTTTGCACTTTTCTATGAACCATTGGTTCCCTGAGATAAGAAAAACAAGAAGAACTTGTTTTCTTTGATCTAAATTAGATCAATAAAACAAACAATGCGTTGCACTTCTGTTATGAACCATTGGTTCTGAATCTAAAAAATTCTCAAGTTAACAGTGCCTTGCACTTGCAGAACTGCGCTGTTGCGCTCCTGGGTTGGCGCAAGCCACCAGAGAGCGCCACGTGTCAACATCTGAACCATTTGCGCTATGCGCTTTTGAAATAGAGCCTTGCTCTCTGAAACTGGCGCAACTCACCATAGCGCGCCACGTGTCAGCAGCGCACTAGCGCAGCGCACTGCGCTTGCATGACACGTGTCATCACCACAAGCGCTTGCACTCTTTGGTTCCTGACAAATGCACTGCATTGTTTACTGAAGGGGTCAGGCCCAAGTCAAAAAGGCCTAGCAGGCCAAAATAAATTGCAAAGCAATAAAAGGGGCAGAGCCCAAATAAAATTGATGCTCTGCATCATTTATAAATGGACAGAACCCAAATAAAATCGATGCTCTGCATCATTTTTAAATGGCAGAGCCCAAGCAAATTGATGCTCTGCATCCTTTCTGGGCAGATCCCAAACAAAGATGCAATGCATTATTTAAATGTGGGCAAAGCCCTAGCCCAGGTCTAATAGACCAAAAAATAAATAAAAGCGTTGAATATTTTTCAACTGGACTTAGCCCAATCATGGCCGAAATTCCTCAAATTAAATCGACTGAGTATGGATGCTCTTTTAAATCAATTTACGACCGGTTCAAGGGTACATCTCCAAACTCCTTTGACTCCTATCGTTGTAATCCTTCAACGACGTCAGAGAGGTGACTGGTCCCGACAACCACACATCAACACGGACTGTAGGGTCCTTAAACTCATGGACTTATGCGTCCTTAAACCAAAAGACGGATTGTAGGATCCTTAAACCCGCGGACTTATGCGTCCTTAAACTAAAACACGGACTGTGGAGTCCTTAAACTCATGGACTGTGGGGTCCTTAAACTCACGGACTTAAGCGTCCTTAAACTGCCTATGGACCACTATGTCCCTAAACTGGAATTTGGACCACCACGTCCCTAAACTGGAATAAGGACTACTATGTCCCTAAACTGGAACAATAGAGTCCCCAAACGCTCTTTTGTCGGATCCAAAACGATCCCGTTAAGTTGATCTTAGTCTCAAATCAGACTAATGTATTCTTAACAAACATTTAAGTCGATCTTAGCCTAAATACGGCTAACGTATCCTTAAACCAAAACACCAAACTCAAATCTAAGTAAATACGGATTTGGACTAATCCACGTCCTACGGGCGACGACATCGCTTAATCTCCGTATACAATCCACGGGCAACCACAAACAAAACAAACACACACGACACAAAGTGAAATTCTGGAGAAGGAGAAAGTTGTTACCGCGATGCGGTAGCGTAATTAACTGCAGGGGCTTGCGCCTGCAGGGAAAAGCGTCCCCACAATCAAAAACCCCTCAAGCGAGGGGAAATCTGACGAAGTCTGCTACATTGGCTGCATCCGTCTAAACCTCCGATACACGGTGCCATAAATTAACTTGGCATCTTCGGAGAGGTGGACGGATAAAACCAAATAGCATCTGCCCCGAACCCCAGCGTCAGGACTTCGCAATCTTGTCCGCCGCCTTTCGGAGGGGAACAGATTCTGGCACGCCCGGTGGGACCTTTTCCTCTTTCCACTCCACACTTCGTGTGTCGTCTTCGCGAACGAATCGCGGTTTGTTAATGGTTGCCTTTGGATTTCAAGTTTACTAAGATTTGGTCTCTTGCTTGGCGCAGAAAAGAAATCAAGCATCGATGGCCTCTACTTGTTCGATGTGCTCCAACTGTAGCTGCAGCTCACGTCCGGCCTCAACTGTGGGCATAACTTATGGGCCCCAAGCAGCCTCTTTGTTCACCATGCTCGTGGAGCAGATTACTCAAGCCACCACGGGGTTGTTTTTCGGATCTATGCTTCCGCCAACAAGCTTCAGCACCCCCGTGCCCGTACAAGAAGCTCCTAAGAAGTCGGTCTTCGATCGACTTTCAGCTACTGCGGCCCCTCTCAACAGGTCGCCCAACACCAGTGCCTCGGTCTTCTCCAGACTGGGCCAAAACTCCTGCGGGCCCACAATGAAGCTTGCAGTCCCAGGAAAGGTTATTCCAAAAAAGTAGCCAAACCTGTTCCTGAAGTCGTCAAGGCGGCTTCTCCGGCTAAGAGATCAGTCTTTACAAGACTGACCGTCCCAAATCCCACTCCTGCTCCTGCTACTCAAAAGACATCTGTATTCGACAGGCTGACGCCGGCAACAGCCCCACACCTGAACAGGGGGCAGGAAGAAGCCGTTTCTGTCTCTGAATCGATACCGACGACTCGTCGCGCCCGACGACGTCACTGGCGCCGGATAAGGAAGACCGGGGGCAACTCCCCTTCTGGGATGACCCCGCCAGCTCCAGCGGTAAAAGTTAACGCTGTTGTTCCAACTGGGAACAGCTTCGAGCTACTGAATAGAGTACGCAGAAACTCGCCAACTGCAGTGCTTAAAAGATCTCCTCCATCAGTAAAGACCGTCGTCGAAATAAAAAAGCCGGAGCAGTCTCCGCAATCGCTGTCCTCCAGGATCTATAAGACATGGCGACGAGTCCGAGAATCTGTCGTTTATCCTAATTTCTCTCGCCAACAGAAGAAGTCGAAAGGTCGACAAGAAGAAAATCCCGCATTCAAGCAGCGAAAGGTGGCGACCGCTTGGGTGCCCAAAGCAACGGCCCCCTTAACTTCTACGGCCCATAAAAGAAAAAGGCCAGAAAAAGTCCCTACGCCGACGACGAATATCAAAGGTGGTGAACCCAAACGCCCTAAGTCAGGGGGCATTGTAGTTCATACCGTCTACGTAGCGTCTGGAAAAGAGGACAGTCGCATATCTATGGGTCATCGACTGTAAGTGCACGGCAGCGCCCCGGCCGTCAATTCGATGCTGGAATGCGGAAGCGATGCTTTTCTTTAACTTTTCAAACCGGCACCACCGCGCACTATAAACCCGGATCGTGCCATTAAATTCTAGTCCTAGCTATCAAGAGAGGGTAGAGAGATATACCGAGTGATCCGTGTCCTCCGGTCTTCTCGTCGTCGTCCCGATCTCCTGCGGAATCTCCGGTCTCCATCAAGTCGCCGGAAGGGCACCACGACGCCTGCTTCTTTTACGGGCTCCCACCTCTGGACCGAGGCAACTCGGGCACGAAGTTGGCGAGCCGACGTGCCTAAGGTTTGCTGTAGAATGTGTGTAGAACCATGTCTCATTTGGGGTAGTTGATGTTGCCTCATTAGTGGAGGAAAGGAGATATGAACTTTTAGAGATCAACTTGGGGATTTTTGCAAGCATCAAGAGAGTGAAAAATCCCACACCCAAAAATGAATCAACCCCCACCAAGTTGTGGCCGGCCATCCATGGAGTGAATGGTGAGAGAGAGAGAGAATAATCAAGGGGGAAAACTCTCATCCAAAGGAGAGAGAAAAAGGATATGATGATCAAGAATCATTTCAACCAAAACCCCACTCCACAAACCCATCATCAACAACCATGATTGCTCACAAAGTCAAGCAATCATGAACCATGGAAAGTCAAGGGATGGTCCTCCATCATGAGACCATCATGAAACAACAAGATGCAAATAACACCCTCCATAAATGCTTATTTGCACAAATGCAAATAAGCCCTCATCCACCAATATTCAGCCAATGGAAGATACAAAGAAATATGGCTGAAACGGAAAACAAACTGGCAACTCCAAAAAACTGATCCCGTAATAAATTACAGGAAAAACCTTGATACTGTGTATACATGCCCGCATCTATATTCCGACCGAATACAAATGCAATGAGACAAAATCTACACTGTACTATACTGGTGTAAGTCCATGCTACCTCTCCCGGTACTTTCGGGCATGCGGAATTTGGTGAAAAACAATTTTCTAGAGGTGGTAACATGGACTCAAAACCGGATCTTTGTTAAACATCTAACTAACAACCTAACTAGGAGTCGTTAACTACTCGGTTAGGGGGTTATACCTTTCTTTCTTTAACTCCTTCATCTTCAAGCCTCGATGGTTGTCCGGATCGGCTTCACCCCGTCGTCTCCTTACGCCGAAGATCGATCCACCTGAAAGCTTCTACCTTTGGCTTCTTCTTCGATCTTTGAAGAAACTAGTTAACTTGGTTTGCTAAACCTTATGAACTAGAGTGAGTAGAGAAGAGTGTGTTGGGATTTTCTCTATGGTTCTTGGTTCTCAACACATGAGACAAGTGAACCATAGACTAAAGAGAGGGAGAGCAAGAGGAACAAGATGAGAGCTCAAGAACACAAGAGAGAGAATGAAAATGATAGAATGAGAAAGAGTTTTCTCTCTTGGCTCTCATAATCCAAAGTCATCATCACAAAAATAGTAATCAAGTATTGTGTAAATGGTTTAAGTCAAAATGGCTATATCATTTCATGCACTCATATTGCATAAGAGAACAAGCAAGTGAAAAGTCTTTGCCATGAAATGATAGCCATTATCATCATGATGGTCAACAAGTCCAACCAAGTCAACCGGTCAACAAATTCAACCGGTCAACAAATTCAACAAGACAACAAAGTCAACCCCTCAACAACCATGTCACCACAATACTTAATTAATATTACTGTTAATCATATATCATATTCTCATTAGGGTTGAGCAAAAAGTCAATAGTCAACAGTCAACGGTCAACAACCCTAATGAGAATCCTCTGCCTCTGTCTCTCCGTCAACTGTGCATACACACCCGCATCCGCGTTCCGAGGAACACGAATACATACTGGATAAAACCAATCCCAATACGTACACTAGGATCTGGCTTAAACCAAAGCCCGCTAGTGTAAACTGTCCGGACACTAAACGTGCACAAGTGCACGGATGTGACTGAACCCTGTCGCAAAACCATGCGACCTCTACTCTTTTTTCTAAAGGCGAATAGCTTTCTGTGTGGGACTCTAAAGACTCGACAATACGCTGGCAGTGGGTTTAACCACAGACCGTAAGCGGCACTAGCTGTGC
Source organism: Agapanthus africanus (assembly GCA_030015575.1). Classification (NCBI taxonomy): domain Eukaryota; kingdom Viridiplantae; phylum Streptophyta; class Magnoliopsida; order Asparagales; family Amaryllidaceae; genus Agapanthus; species Agapanthus africanus. The sequence continues at coordinate 278,165,716 of JASDDO010000010.1, read as the reverse complement.
GTAACGGTCCCCAGGTAGATGCCGACAAGAAGACTGACGAGGTGAAACCCATCTGAACTCCTACTGAGCCTGAATGTGACAATCTCCGTACAGTCCGGTCCGTTCGTCTGATACATCGCATGGCGGGCCTAGGGGGCGGTAAACGTCAGTCCCCTAATAGCGGTACAAGTCGTGTCGGAGTGAAGCCCAAAACACCCTGAGATAACACTGGAAGCCTACCAGTATATCTCGATTGCCCTGGCCAGGGACTACTCGTGTAATGGTTCTCCTAGACACAGCGCGATGTCAACCCCCAATACCGGGAGAGACGAATCCTGTCTAACCGTCACTACCTCCAAGTGCTTCGGGACTGCACCCAACTACTACCTGTTAGCATGACTCCTTTGAGCCGTGGTAGGGTAGTAATCAAAGTACAGTGGGAACACACTCGAGGCGAAGTGACAGTGACAAGTTAGCAGACTAAGCTGTACTCATGTCACCTGGGAACTGATAACTGACGATAGGTATAATACCAACCGGTCAGTTTCAGACGAGTCTTGTCCAGTGTACTCGTAACCTAACGAGCACCCGCATACTATCTCCAGTACGACGTACTGATGGCTGTGGGACAGACCATCTCCCACTCTGGGATGAGAAGCGCATGCGCTAGTCTACTTCGGAGTATCAATGCCCTGTCTCGATAGTCCTGCGACTAGGGACCTGTATAAGGATGTGCTTATCGATTACCCAGCCCCCACTAGTGTGACTGCCATCACAACGCTGGTAATCAAGCAAAGATCCTAAGGGCTCCACTAATGTGTATAGGTGATATACTAAAATAAACACATGTACACATTGAAGTAGAAACAAACCAAGTAGCATACTACTATTTTAAGCAAGATTGTATATACAAGGTGAATATCCCAAGCTTCCATTAAGTAATATACAAACTAGTATGATACAGTAATAGCCTCTAGGGCATATACACTAACAATCTCCCACTTGCACTAAGGCCATGTACTGGCGTATCGAAGACCTGTCATCTCGATCAGCCGCTCGAACTGAGTCTGGGGCAAGGCTTTGGTGAATGGATCTGCAGTGTTATCTTCTAAAGCGACCCCCCGAACCTCGATCTCTTGGCGATCCACGATCTCCCTGATCAGGTGATACCGCCTCAAGATGTGTCTGGATCTCTGATGGGACCTGGGTTCCTTCGCTAAAGCTATAGCCCCGTTGTTGTCATAATACAGAGGTATTGGATCAACAATGGACAGAACCACCTGAAGTTCTTTCAAGAACTTCCTCATCCAGACAGCTTCTTTTGCGGCATCAGATGCAGCGATGTATTCCGCTTCCATCGTCGAGTCTGCAACGGTTTCCTGTTTGGAACTCTTCCAACACACCGCCCCTCCATTGAGGGTAAAGACAAAACCCGACATGGACTTGGAATCATCATTGTCACTCTGGAAGCTGGAGTCAGCAAAGGCCTCGATCTGGAGGTCTTTTCCGCCTTACACCAAGAACATCTCCTTAGTCCTTCTCAGGTACTTGAGAATGTTCTTTACCGCTATCCAGTGTTTCTCCCCAGGGTTTGACTGATACCGGCTTACCACACTCAGTGCATAAGCCACATCCGGTCTGGTACACAACATCGCATACATTATAAAGCCTACCGCAGATGCGTAGGGTATAATAGACATGCGATCCCTCTCCAAATCAGTCTTGGGAGACATCTCTTTAGAGAGGGTGATCCTGTGACAAGCCGGTAGGTTACCGCGCTTGGAATCTTCCATACTGAATCTTTTCAGTATGGTGTCGATGTACCAGAACTGAGAAAGTCCTAATATCCTCTTGGATCTATCACGATGGATCCGGATCCCCATGATGTATGAGGCATCACCCAGGTCTTTCATGGAGCACCTGTGTGACAAGAACCCTTTGACAGATTGTAGCATAGGAATGTCATTTCCTATTAAGAGAGTGTCATCCACGTATAAAACGAGGAACACTACAGTTCTCGCTACAAATCTACTATAGATGCAAGGTTCATCAGGATTTTTGATAAAGCCAAATTCCTTGACCGTTTCATCAAAACAGATGTTCCAACTCCGCGATGCCTGCTTTAGTCCGTAAATGGACTTAAGCAACTTGCACACCTTTCCGCTGCTCCCACTCTGAATGAAACCCTCTGGCTGGTCCATATAGACACACTCCTCTAAATTTCCATTTAGAAAAGCGGTCTTTACGTCCATCTGCCAAATCTCATAATCGTAGAAGGCAGCAATGGCAAGAAGGATCCGAATGGATTTCAGCATAGCTACTGGAAAAAAGGTTTCGTCATAGTCCAAACCAGGTCTTTGACGAAAACCCTTTGCAACCAGTCTAGCTTTATAGGTCTCAACCTGTCCATCTACACCAATCTTCCTTTTGAAGATCCACTTGCATCCTACGGGTTTTACCCCGTCTGGAGCAACGTCCAACGTCCATACTTTGTTGGTGTACATGGACTCCATTTCGGTTCGCATTGCATCCAGCCATTTTACCGAGTCAACGCTCTGAACGGCCTGCTGGAAGCTAGTAGGCTCATCATAATCTATGATGCAATCCTCTCTATCCCCGTCTATGAGAAAACCGTAGTATCTCTCCGGCGGATGAGACTGCCTACTACTTCTGCAGAGCGGCGTAGGAATGTCCTGTTCTTTTGAACCCTCTGGTTCCACCAAGCTTTCAGTAATAGTCTGTGGTTCTGGAATTTCTTCCAGTTCTATTTCGCTCCCACTTGTTTCCTTTTCTAAGAATTGGTGTTCTAGAAAATGGGCATTACGAGAAACAATGATCTTTTGTTCCTCTGCGTAATAGAAGAGATACCCCCTGGAGTTCTTTGGGTATCCCACAAACTTGCACAGTACTGAGCGTGCCTCGAGCTTGTCCGCATGCTGCTTTTTGACAAAAGCCGGACATCCCCAGATCTTCAGATATTGAAGATAGGGTTTCTTTCCACTCCATATCTCATATGGTGTGGTAGGCACAGTCTTAGTTGGAACTCGGTTCAAAAGGTATGCAGCTGATTCTAGCGCATACCCCCAGAATGATCGCGGTAACTCAGTGTTACTCATCATGGACCGTACCATATCCAATAGGGTTCGGTTCCGTCTCTCCGATACACCGTTATGTTGCGGAGTGTATGGAGGAGTAAGCTGAGAGAGAATTCCATTCTCCTTTAAATAATCCAGGAACTCGGCACTTAAGTATTCTCCACCTCGATCCGATCTAGAATCTTGATACTTTTGCCGGTTTGTTTTTCTACTTCATTCTTATATTCCTGGAACTTTCCAAAGGCTTCGGATTTATGTTTCATTAAGAAGACATAACCGTACCTTGAAAAGTCATCCGTAAAAGTAATGAAGTAAGAATAACTGCTTCGTGCATGTGTAGACATTAGACCGCACACGTCGTTGTGTAAGAGTCCCAAGAGCTCGCTCGCTCTTACTCCGTGTCCAGTGAACGGAGTCTTTGTCATCTTTCCTTTGAGACAGGATTGACAAGTGGCATACGATTGATATTCAAACGGATTCAAATATCCTTCTGTATGTAACTTCGTCAACCTTCTCTCATTGATGTGACCTAGTCTACAATGCCAAAAGAAAGTCTGATTTATTTCCGGAGACTTTCTTTTGTGTGTATTCTGGACATTGAAAATCTGTGGTTGGTTTAATACGTATATACCATTGCTTAATGTACCTGACCCAATCAAAACATGATTAAGGTGAATGTTTACAACATTGCTTACAAACTCAAATTCATAACCTTCTTTAGAAACCAAAGATACAGAAATGATATTACAAGTTGCGTTGGGTACAAAAAAGCAATTACGCAAAACCAAAACATGTCCATCTGACAATCCCAGATGATAGTCCCCCACTGTAGGGTTCCTAGGCACTCTCAAGAGGTCTCACAAGGCATCAACCATGCCAATTTCAAATTTTACAAGTGCCAAGAAACTCTAATACGGATCGTTAACTAGAATTTTAGGCGAAACATTAAACTAGTAAACAACTTCACTAAAGATAAGAAGCTACAACCTTTGTAGATCCGGTTATCCACTTCCTTAGCTCCACGTAGTCGTCCTCTCGCTGTCCAAGTCGGATCTCGGACTCTAACATCGGCTCCATCGGAGAAATGAGCGGACTAGTCGTCGGGTACGATGCCGAAGATGATCTACGTCGAGGTTACACAAGATCAAGCTCCAACTTCAACTAGTCGTGAAACTTGTGAAGAAAACACCCTATACTACTTGGCAAGAGGTAGAGGGTGAAGAAATAGGAGGTGGGTTCACTTTAGAATTGGATTTCTCACACTTTTGCTCAAGTTGCCATTGTTGGTAGCAAGCTTTTCTTCATGTCAAGAAGAAGAAGAAGATGATGAAGAAGATAGAATATGATAAGTCTTTTTCAATAATTGAAAAAAAATTCATTCTTATCATATTCTCAACCATAGTTAAGTGTAGAGAATGAACTAGGGTTAGTTCAAATGGTTAGGGTTAAGCATGAGACAAGAATGGTGACTAAGTCAAAGCTTCATGAATCTTCAACTAAAAACAAACAAAGCCACCATTCATGTTTATCTATCAAAAATGAATAAACAAATGAATAAAATGAATAAGCAAAACCCTAATCATCAACTTAACCATGGTTTAATTCTTTACACTTAACCAAATAAGCATGTATCATCAAACATGATACAATCATGTGCACAAAAGTATATCACATATACAACTTGCACATTCAAGTGAGAAAATACATTTAAAGTGAACCAATACAAGTTAATGTAAAGTAATATATCAAATATATAATTATACATTAAATCATTAAATCAATACTTGATTTAACGATCCGGTCATATCGCATATAACCGACTAGTATCCTATGTATCGGCTTATCGAATCAATCCTTGATTCGATATCTAGGTTATATCGCATATAACCAATCGATACATTCATCGCGAGAATGAAATACGGTATCATATACACGCATTATTCTCGGTCCTGCACATATCTCATATGCGCTCCTATTTCGTTTCTCTTGAGCCAGGAAACCTCTGTGTAGGACTCTAAAGAATCGTCAATACGCCGGCAGCAGATGATGATCATATCAAGCACCCACAAGCCGCAAGTGTTGGTGAGTGCTGCATGCTCCCACAACTCTTGTGGCGCGGCGGAAGCGATGAACAAAAATTTCTTAGCATGCAACACGCACTTAACCGAAGATCTTGTCTAAACCACAACTAGTAAATCTAGAAGTTTCAGGGATTCATACAAATAAACATCACATGCAATTGTAAAATTATTACTAAGAGGAAAGATTACAACCTTTTGTAGATCTTCCTCGGTGACTCCTTGGCACTATGAGAGTTTGGTACGGATCGATGGTAGCCTCCCTTGTCCACGATGATCCACCCGAAGTCCCTTTACCCAAAGCTCCTTACCTTACTCGTTTCGCAAACGAAGTAGAGTAAACACCCTATACAAATCGGCTAGAGGTGTGTAGTATGATAATGTGGTTTATGTTCTTCAATTGAAATCCTTTCTTTTGTTAACTTCACTCTAGAGAGAAAATCAAGAGAGGAAGAAGAAAATAATGGTGGCTTGAATTGAGCTTTCTATCATATCACATATGATAACTAGTTTTCACACCCTTGTGTGTTTTTCATTGTGTTTGTTTCATATCACATATGAAGCTATTTATAGTGTTGAGAAAGGAATAAACATCTTTATTCCACCTCCACTATAATTATGGTTGCAAAATTCTTTTCATAAAGAATTAAGCATGGGTGGAAATTCTTTTCATTAAGTTAAGTAAAGGATACCCACTAAGGAATAAAGGAGCATGTGTAGGTTTTCTTTACATTAACTTAAAATGATAAATACAAATTAAAAGCTTCAATATAAGTCTTATATTGCCACCATTCTTATATCAACAACCATGATACTATGTATGCATGCATGTGTCCATGCACATCATCATGTGCATGCATGCATGCATCCAAAAGGATTTACTTAAAGAATTTATCTAAATGTAATTAGTTAAATCAACACTTGATTTACCATACCGGTCATATCACATATGATCCATCAAATAGAAAATGCCCGATTAATATACGTTATCACATATCCGTATTTAAGCGGGTCCCGCGCATATCTCATATGCACACCACATCGTTTTGCCTGAGCCAGGAAACTTCATTGTGGGACTCTAAGACTCGTCAATACGCCGGCAGTAGATGATGATCATATCAAACATCTACAAGCCACAAGAGGTCAGCTAAACATAACGGCCACCCGGGTATTGAAGCGATCAGAAGAAAACCAGCGAAGCTGTAAAAACTCCCGTCGAGCCAACTGGCAACACTTACCGTACAGTCCGGTCTCTTCGTCAGATATGCTGCATATCAAGTCTAGGGATGGTATCGTCGACCCCAGTAACTCAATAAGTCATGCTGGTGTATGGCTCATAACAGATCGAGAAACTACTGATAACTCTTATCAGTAAATCTCAGCAGCCCTGGCCAGGGACTTCATGTTATAGCCAATCGAGCATAGCACAACATCAACCCCCAATATCGGGAGAGACGAAACCCCTCCTATCGCTCATTGCCTCCATGCGCCTCGGGACTGTACCCAAAGACCACCTGTTTGCACGACTCAGTAGAGCCGTGGTAGGGTGGAGATCAAAGTATAGTGGGAGGATACACAAGACTCTATGACGATCTCGGGTCTACAGACTAACCTGTACCAGTGTTCCTTGAGAACTGCTATCCGACGATAGATATAATACCACATAGGAGTTCTCGGCGAGTCCGTTCAGTGTACCCAGTCTCCACTGAGCACCCGCATACAATCTTTGGTGTCTCCTCACCAGATGGATATGGGATCATCCATCGCCCATCATATGGGACAAGAATAGTATACGCTAGTCTACTCTGGAATATCGATGCCCTCTCTCGATACACCCTCGACTAGGAACAGTTCAAGGATATGTTTATAGACTACTTGTGCCCCACTAGTATGATCCGCATCATAATCACATTAGTCAAGCAAATATCCCTTGGGCTTTATCAACATGTGTAAATGATAAAATCTACATGTACAGATAAAGTAAACCAGATAGCGTACTATCATTTTGAGCAAGAAATTCATCTATCTCCATAGATAATATGTCAAAGTTTCCACTATCCATATAATGGCCTTTAGGGCATACAAATTACTAACAGCAAGCGGTCTGCTAAACGTAACGGCCATCCGGGTATTGAGCGATCAGAAGATCGACGAGCCAGCCCGCTCACACTCCTGTGAATCCAACCAGTAACACTTACCGTACAGTCCGGTCTGTTCGTCTGATATGTCACATATCAAGTCTAGGGGTGGTAAACGTAAGACCCCAATAACCGATAAGTCGTGCCGATGTGAGGCTCATAACGGGTCGAGAAACTACTGGTAACACTTACCAGCAAATCTCTGATCAGCCCTGGCCAGGGACTTCCCTGTTACGGCCAATCGAACACAGCACAACATCAACCCCCAATACCGGGAGAGACGAAAACCCTCCTATCGCTCATTGCCTCCATGTGACTCGGGACTGTACCCAAAAACCACCGTTTTGCACGCCCTCATGGACGTGGTAAGGTGGAGATCAAAGCACAGTGGGAATCACACAAGACTCTATGACGATCTCGGGTCTACAGACTAACCTGCACAAGTGTCACCTGAGAACTGCCATCTGACGTGAGGTATAATACCATCTGGGAGTTCTCGGCGAGTCCGTCCAGTGTACCCAGTCTCCACTGAGCACCCGTATATCATCTGTGATGTCATACACCAATGGATATGGGATCATCCATCGCCCATCTCATGGGTCGAGAAGCGTATACGCTAGTCTACACTGGTATATCGATGCCCCGTCTCGATACACCCTCGACTAGGGATGTGTCTAGATTTCTGATGGGACCTTGGTTCTTTTGCTAATGCTATAGCTCCATTATTATCACAATACAATGGTATTGGATCAACAATGGTTGGAACTACTCCTAGTTCCGCAATGAACTTCTTCATCCAGACGGCTTCCTTAGCAGCATCACTTGCAGCAATATACTCAGCTTCCATCGTGGAGTCTGCAACGGTGTCCTGTTTGGAACTCTTCCAACTAACCGCTCCTCCATTTAGGGTAAAAACAAACCCTGAGATTGATTTACTGTCATCCTTGTCACTTTGGAAGCTTGAATCGGTAAATGCCTCCATCTGGAGATCCCCATTACCATACACCAAGAACAATTCTTTAGTCCTTCGCAAGTACTTAAGAATGTTCTTCACTGCTATCCAATGTTTCTCCCCTGGGTTGGATTGATACCTGCTTACTACAGCCAGTGCATAAGCTACATCAGGGCGTGTACACAACATCGCATACATTATAGATCCCACGGCTGAAGCGTAGGGTATAACGCTCATGCGAGCTCTCTCTTCATCAGTCTTCGGACAGAAGTCCTTAGAGAGAGTGATTCCATGACTAGCAGGCAAGGCACCACGCTTTGAATCTTCCATACTAAACCTCTTTAGAATGGTGTCTATGTACTTTGATTGGGACAATCCCAATAACCTCTTGGATCTATCTCTATAGATCCTAATACCCAAAATGCGCGTGGCATCACCCAGGTCTTTCATGGAGAACCTTTGTGATAAGAATAGTTTGACCGATTGTAGCATAGGAACATCATTTCCTATCAGGAGAATGTCATCAACGTACAATACGAGGAATGTGACAGTACTCCCTACAATCTTCTTATAAATACATTGTTCATCTTCATTTCTGACAAAATCAAACTCTTTGATAGTATCATCAAAGCAGATGTTCCAGCTTCTTGAGGCCTGCTTTAATCCATAAATGGATTTAAGCAATCTACATGCTTTCCCGCTGCTCCCACTATCAATGAAGCCCTCTGGCTGATCCATAAAAACACATTCTTCTAAATCACCATTTAGAAATGCTGTTTTTACGTCCATCTGCCAGATTTCATAATCATAGTGAGCAGCAATAGCAAGTAGGATCCTAATGGATTTAAGCATTGCTACCGGAGAGAAAGTTTCATCATAGTCCAAGCCTGGTCTTTGACGAAAACCTTTCGCTACAAGCCTTGCTTTATAGGTCTCCACCTGTCCATCTACACCAATCTTTCTCTTAAAGATCCATTTGCACCCAACGGGTTTTATCCCAGGAGGTGCAACGTCCAAAGTCCATACTTTGTTGGTGTACATTGACTCCATTTCGGATCTCATTGCTTCCAGCCATTTCACTAAGTCACCACTCGTGATAGCTTGCTGAAAACTAGTAGGGTCATCATCATCCATGATGCAATCTTCTCTATCACCATCTATGAGAAACCCATAGTATCTCTCTGGTGGGTGAGAAGTTCTACTAGACCTCCTGAGCGGCTGAGGTTCTTGAAGTTCTACTGCAACATCAGTTTCAACCAATTCCTCTTGAGTAATTTGTGTCTCTAGAACCTCTTCTAGTTCTACCATATTGCCACTAGTATTTTCCGTAAAGAACTCATTTTCCAAAAATGTGGCATGCTGAGCAACAAACACCTTTTGTTCCTCTTTGTGGTAGAATAGATATCCATACGAATGTTTTGGATACCCCACAAACTTACACATGACCGATCGTGTCTCGAGTTTGTCTGGATTCTGCTTTTTAACAAAAGCCGGACAACCCCAAATCCTAAACCTTTTAAGAGATGGTCTCTTTCCATTCCACATCTCATATGGAGTGGTAGACACGGTCTTGGTTGGCACCCTGTTCAATAGATACATTGTTGTCTCCAATGCATGTCCCCAAAAGGAAAGCGGTAACTCAGCATCACACATCATGGATCGTACCATATCCAATAGGGTACGATTCCTCCGTTCTGACACACCATTGTGCTGCGGTGTGTAAGGAGGAGTGAGCTGAGAGAGAATCCCATTCTCTTTTAAGAAGTCTAGAAACTCTGTACTTAAATACTCTCCACCTCGATCCGACCGAAGTTTCTTGATGCTCAAGCCTGTTCGCTTCTCTACTTCAAGTTTATATTCCTTGAATTTCTCAAAAGCTTCGGATTTGTGCTTTATAAAAAACACGTGTCCGAATCTTGAGAAATCATCAGTAAAAGTGATGAAGTATGAAAAGCCACCTCTTGCAAGTGTAGACATTGGTCCACATACATCACTATGTATGAGGCCTAAGAGTTCACCAGCTCTCTCTCCGTGTCCACTAAACGGAGTTTTGGTCATTTTACCTTTGATACAAGACTGGCAAGTCGCATAAGATTTATATTCAAACGAATTTAAATATCCATCTTTATGTAGCTTATTTAGTCTTGTTTCATTAATATGACCAAGTCTACAATGCCAAAGAAAAGCTTCATTTATATCTGAAAACTTTCTTTTGCTAGTATGTTGTATATTGAAAACTGTGTGTTGGTTCAGGATGTAAATACCGTTATTTAGTGTACCGTGCCCAATCAACTCTTGATTCAGGTTAATGTTCATAACATTATTTTGCAACATAAAATGATATCCTTCATTGTCCAACAAAGAAACGGATATAATGTTACACAGCATACTTGGTACAAAATAACACTGGTTCAAAACCAAAATACATCCTGAAGGCAACCCTAGATGATACTCTCCCACGGATACAGCATGTATATTGGAACCATTTCCAACCCGCAGAGTATGATCTCCAACCTTTAAAACTCTACTATTTCTCAATCCCTGCATACAATTGCAGATGTGAGAACCAGAACCGGTATCCAATACCCAGGATGCAGAGTTTAAAGAAAAGCAGTTTTCAGTTACAAAAATACCTGAAGTGGAAACATCAGCATGCTTCTTCTTCTTGAGATCAGCAAGGTATGCAGCACAGTTCCGTTTCCAGTGTCCTGACTTTTTACAGTAAAAACATTCTCCTTTTCCACTTCCCACAGTCCCGGCTTTGTCTTTCCCCTTTGCCTTTCTAACTCCACCTGTCTGTTTGATGGACTTCTTCTTTTTCTTTCCCTTGGCCTTAGCTTTTGGGAATGAAGAGGAAGATGGCCCAGCAAGCAGAGCGGGAGTCCTTGCCGTTTTCAATGTGTTCTCCGCACTTCTCAACATATTGAGAAGTTCAGGCAATGATTTCTCCAAACCATTCATATTGAAATTTACTATGAACGGAGCAAAAACAGGGGGAGAGACTGTAGAACAATATCTGTATACTGCTCATTATCCATAGTCTATCCCAGTCCCTCAAGTTCTTCAATAAGACCAATCATTTTCAAAACATGGTCTCCAACTGATGCACCAGCGGCCATTCGCATCTGAAACAGCTTTCTAGATGCCTTGTATTTTAAAGTACGCGATTGCTCTTCATACAACTCCTTTGTGTGAAGAAAGATGGATTGTACATCCATATTCTCGTGTTGCTTCTGATGGACACTGTCCATAGAAGCGAGCGCGAGGCACTTGGCCGTGTTGCAGTCATTTTCCCAAGTTTTACGGATCTCCCTATCCGCGAAAGATGATTCAGGTCCTGGGACTGGTGGGGCTTCAGTATTGAGGACATATGATACCTTATCATATGAAAGTGCAATGTTCAAGTTCCTCAACCATTCTTTATAATTTGGTCCTGTCAGTTTATTTTTCTCAAGTAGAAGCTTAAGTCCTGACATCTGTAATTGACATTTGGAGAGAGAAAAGGATATACTTAGCGAATTGCTCTTTCAAAGAATTAGATTGGTTATTGTTTTATCTAATCGATGTCTCCCACTGCTTTTATCAAATTTTCTTTCAAAACCTAAAAAGAAAACTAGCCAGAAATAATTTTCCTGGAAGTAACACTTACTCACAGTGAGATCGAGATCCAACTATCATATAGATGGTATGCAATCTCATTGCAAATTTCAACTCTTGAAATTCCCGATATAGTTTTTACCCCTAGTCACTTATGACCTTGGCTATGGTCAACATATCATAAGTACTAGTCAAATTCTACCCGTCATTTCGTGATTAATTAGACCCACCCATATGACCCTTGACTATGATCAACATAATCACATGAATGTCCTAACTAATCGCATCATATGCTTTATAGGAATTCATCACTTAGCTACCGTACACTACGCCTCGGCTATGGTCGACATACGTAGCACGAATACTAAGTACTCTGCTTCCTAAAATGACGGAGGGTTGCGGATGGTTTTTAAGAAAACCTTTAACGCTTTGAACTTGATGTCGTTGTAGAATCAAGTGGGAAGGAGTGGTTTAAGCTCCAGTTTAAAATATCGAACGGTTTTGTAGTATCTTTCTAATTTTGCTAAAGAGGTCACTCCCGGTAAAGGGATCTCGGCTCTTTCCTTATCGAATAAGGTGCTGGATATGTAAATACCACGATGCAAAGCAACAATAGATCAACTCTAAAACCAAATCGAGTTCTTTGTAACATTTTCCAGTTTCGCTAAAGGGGTCACTCCCGGTGAAGGGATCTCGGCCCTTTCCTCATCGAATGAGGTGCAGGATATTCAACAATACCACTATGCAAAACAAAAAACCAGAGTTACCCTTTTTCAAAAAGTTTGATTCTACATCTTTAGGTTTCTTTTCTTTTAACATTAATCATATTAATGTGGTCCCATCATTTATGTTTCCTATCTTTTATGTTTCCTAAATATCACAGAAAAGAAACGCAAAATAGAACGTACGCTTATGCCATCCGCATTTGCCACTGGGCCCCGTCATGCACCGTTAGGTTACTTAACTAACGGCAGAGCGGGGGCTGGACTAGCGCGGGTGCAAAACATAAGCAACGTTTAATATATATATATCTCATATATAAATATAGCCATTTCAGATCACAGATGAATGCATTGGATATACTAGGAATTCCGTGTTTCATTTAAGCCCTTAATGAAAAACGGGTTCCACGGTTGTGATGAATAGCCAAAACCACACCAAGACCCCTACGGGTGCGGCAAACTACCCGCCAAATTCCCGAAGTGTAGCAACCTCCCTCAACAATTGAGTAGGCCACTCGGCACTTGGAGAATGTCGGATTGCAAGTTACAGTCGTTTCATTTTAAGTGTTTGCTGCTGGAATTTCAGTTTCTGAACTGATTGTCCAGTTCGCAACACAGTTTTCACCCTGTTGTGTTCAAAATTAGGCGACGCTACAGTTGAACAAAATTTAGGTTTATCAGTTAGGTTTCCAACGCATTCTACGGATCAATAATATCTATTGGGTACTGGAAGTTATGCACTGAAAACCACAGGGGTATACCTTCTGTCCCTGTTAGGGACTGCAATACGTTCTGTTGATTTAAAATACAGTTTAAATAGTAAACGACATTAGAAACGAATGAAACCACTTTCATTGGTTAGCTAACAGATTTATCTTCACTATGATATATAGTTCCGCATAATATCATTTTCATACAGAAGATAGAAAGCATTGCAAAACGAGAATTGACAGCCAGGACTGTTCTGGACAGCAGTCCAGAACCGCACTCCGAACCAGTTTCTGTCATCTAATTGTGGTTTAGCCTGGCTTTGATACCATGTTGGTGAGTGCTACATGCTCCCACAACTCTTGTGGCGCGGCGGAAGCGATGAACAAAAATTTCTTAGCATGCAACACGCACTTAACCGAAGATCTTGTCTAAACCACAACTAGTAAATCTAGAAGTTTCAGGGATTCATACAAATAAACATCACATGCAATTGTAAAATTATTACTAAGAGGAAAGATTACAACCTTTTGTAGATCTTCCTCGGTGACTCTTTGGCACTATGAGAGTTTGGTACGGATCGATGGTAGCCTCCCTTGTCCACGATGATCCACCCGAAGTCCCTTTACCCAAAGCTCCTTACCTTACTCGTTTCGCAAACGAAGTAGAGTAAACACCCTACACAAATCGGCTAGAGGTGTGTAGTATGATAATGTGGTTTATGTTCTTCAATTGAAATCCTTTCTTTTGTTAACTTCACTCTAGAGAGAAAATCAAGAGAGGAAGAAGAAAATAATGGTGGCTTGAAATGAGCTTTCTATCATATCACATATGATAACTAGTTTTCACACCCTTGTGTGTTTTTCATTGTGTTTGTTTCATATCAAATATGAAGCTATTTATAGTTTTGAGAAAGGAATAAACATCTTTATTCCACCTCCACTATAATTATGGTTGCAAAATTCTTTTCATAAAGAATTAAGTATGGGTGGAAATTCTTTTCATTAAGTTAAGTAAAGGATACCCACTAAGGAATAAAGGAGCATGTGTAGGTTTTCTTTACATTAACTTAAAATGATAAATACAAATTAAAAGCTTCAATATAAGTCTTATATTGCCACCATTCTTGTATCAACAACCATGATACTATGTATGCATGCATGTGTCCATGCACATCATCATGTGCATGCATGCATGCATCCAAAAGGATTTACTTAAAGAATTTATCTAAATGTAATTAGTTAAATCAACACTTGATTTACCATACCGGTCATATCACATATGATCCGTCAAATAGAAAATGCCCGATTAATATACGTTATCACATATCCGTATTTAAGCGGGTCCCGCGCATATCTCATATGCACACCACATCGTTTTGCCTGAGCCAGGAAACTTCATTGTGGGACTCTAAGACTCGTCAATACGCCGGCAGTAGATGATGATCATATCAAACATCTACAAGCCGCAAGAGGTCAGCTAAACATAACGGCCACCCGGGTATTGAAGCGATCAGAAGAAAACCAGCGAAGCTGTAAAAACTCCCGTCGAGCCAACTGGCAACACTTACCGTACAGTCCGGTCTCTTCGTCAGATATGCTGCATATCAAGTCTAGGGATGGTATCGTCGACCCCAGTAACTCAATAAGTCATGCTGGTGTATGGCTCATAACAGATCGAGAAACTACTGATAACTCTTATCAGTAAATCTCAGCAGCCCTGGCCAGGGACTTCATGTTATAGCCAATCGAGCATAGCACAACATCAACCCCCAATATCGGGAGAGACGAAACCCCTCCTATCGCTCATTGCCTCCATGCGCCTCGGGACTGTACCCAAAGACCACCTGTTTCCACGACTCAGTAGAGCCGTGGTAGGGTGGAGATCAAAGTATAGTGGGAGGATACACAAGACTCTATGACGATCTCGGGTCTACAGACTAACCTGTACCAGTGTTCCTTGAGAACTGCTATCCGACGATAGATATAATACCACATAGGAGTTCTCGGCGAGTCCGTTCAGTGTACCCAGTCTCCACTGAGCACCCGCATACAATCTTTGGTGTCTCCTCACCAGATGGATATGGGATCATCCATCGCCCATCATATGGGACAAGAATAGTATACGCTAGTCTACTCTGGAATATCGATGCCCTGTCTCGATACACCCTCGACTATGAACAGTTCAAGGATATGTTTATAGACTACATGTGCCCCACTAGTATGATCCGCATCATAATCACATTAGTCAAGCAAATATCCCTTGGGCTTTATCAACATGTGTAAATGATAAAATCTACATGTACAGATAAAGTAAACCAGATAGCGTACTATCATTTTGAGCAAGAAATTCATCTATCTCCATAGATAATATGTCAAAGTTTCCACTATCCATATAATGGCCTTTAGGGCATACAAATTACTAACAGCAAGCGGTCTGCTAAACGTAACGGCCATCCGGGTATTGAGCGATCAGAAGATCGACGAGCCAGCCCGCTCACACTCCTGTGAATCCAACCAGTAACACTTACCGTACAGTCCGGTCTGTTCGTCTGATATGTCACATATCAAGTCTAGGGGTGGTAAACGTAAGACCCCAATAACCGATAAGTCGTGCCGATGTGAGGCTCATAACGGGTCGAGAAACTACTGGTAACACTTACCAGCAAATCTCTGATCAGCCCTGGCCAGGGACTTCCCTGTTACGGCCAATCGAACACAGCACAACATCAACCCCCAATACCGGGAGAGACGAAAACCCTCCTATCGCTCATTGCCTCCATGTGACTCGGGACTGTACCCAAAAACCACCGTTTTGCACGCCCTCATGGACGTGGTAAGGTGGAGATCAAAGCACAGTGGGAATCACACAAGACTCTATGACGATCTCGGGTCTACAGACTAACCTGCACAAGTGTCACCTGAGAACTGCCATCTGACGTGAGGTATAATACCATCTGGGAGTTCTCGGCGAGTCCGTCCAGTGTACCCAGTTTCCACTGAGCACCCGTATATCATCTGTGATGTCATACACCAATGGATATGGGATCATCCATCGCCCATCTCATGGGTCGAGAAGCGTATACGCTAGTCTACACTGGTATATCGATGCCCCGTCTCGATACACCCTCGACTAGGGACCTTGAAGGATGTACTTATGGACTACCATGTCCCCACTAGTATGATCTGCATCATAGTCCAGGCAGTCAAGTACACATCCTAAGGGCTTTACCAACATGTAACTATAAGACAGTTTAAAGAGACTAGTATACATGTTAAGATAAAGAGAAACCAGATAGCATAATATCATATCGAGCAAGAAAGTCATCTCTATATATGTCCAAGCATCCAATATAATATACATCATCTGTACAATACTGGCCTCTAGGGCATACATACAACTAACAATCTCCCACTTGCACTAAGGCCAGCTGCTGTAGTATCGCATACCGAGCATCCCGAATAGTCTCTCAAACTGTATCTGGGGAATGGCCTTCGTGAGTGGATCCGCTGTGTTGTTCTTTGTGTCAACCCTCCTGACCTCGATCTCCCGGCGATCAACTATCTCCCGGATCAGGTGATACCGCCTCAGAATATGCCTGGATCGCTGATGGGACCTGGGTTCCTTGGCCAAAGCCACCGCTCCATTGTTATCGCAATACAAAGGTATTGGATGCTCAATGGTTGGAACCACTCCAAGTTCAGTAATGAACTTCTTGATCCAGACAGCCTCTTTGGCAGCATCGTTGGCAGCGATGTATTCAGCCTCCATCGTCGAGTCTGCCACGGTTTCCTTCTTGGAACTCTTCCAGCTAATCGCCCCTCCGTAAAGGGTAAAGACAAATCCCGACTGCGACTTAGAGTCGTCCTTATCACTCTGGAAGCTCGAATCGGTAAAGGACTCCACATGGAGTTCTCCGTTACCATACACCAAGAGCATCTCTTTAGTCCTTCGTAAGTACATGAGAATGCTCTTCACAGCTATCCAGTGACTCTCTCCAGGATCAGCTTAATACCTGCTCACTACACTTAGTGAGTATGCAACATCGGGTCTGGTATATAGCATCGCGTACATGATAGAGCCTACGGCCGAAGCATAGGGTATCCCTTGCATGCGAGCTCTCTCCAAATCAGTCTTGGGAGACATCTCTTTAGAAAGAGTGACTCCAGAGATCGTAGGCAAGTTCCCACGCTTGGATTCTTCCATACTAAACCTCTTTAGTATGGTGTCAATGTACCTGGATTGGGACAATCCCAAAATCCGTTTGGATCTATCTCTATAGATCCTAATTCCCAATATGCAGGAGGCATCACCAAGATCTTTCATTGAGAATCTTTGTGATAAGAAGAGCTTGAACGATTGCAGCATAGGAATATCATTTCCTATCAAGAGTATGTCGTCCACGTACAATACGAGGAAGACAACCTTACTCTCTGCCACCTTCTTGTAAATACAAGGTTCATCTGGGTTTTTGACGAAATCAAACTCTTTGATAACGACGTCAAAGCAGATGTTCCAACTCCTCGATGCTTTCTTTAATCCATAAATGGATTTAAGCAGCTTGCACACCTTCCCGCTGCTCCCACTGTCTACGAAGCCCTCTGGCTGAGTCATGTATACGCACTCTTCTAAATCACCATTTAGAAAGGCGGTCTTAACATCCATTTGCCAGATTTCGTAGTCATGGTATGCAGCGATGGAAAGCATGATCCGGATGGATTTAAGCATAGCCACTGGAGAAAAAGTTTCGTCATAGTCCACACCTGGTCTTTGACGAAAACCTTTTGCAACAAGTCTAGCTTTGAAAGTCTCCACTTTCCCATCTACACCAAGTTTTTTCTTGAAGATCCACTTGCCCCCAATGGGTTTTACCCCTTTAGGAGCAACTTCCAAAGCCCATACTTTGTTGGTGTACATGGATGCCATCTCGGACCGCATAGCATCCAGCCATTTCACTGAGTCCATACTCATGATGGCCTGTTCAAAGCTAGTTGGGTCATCATCCTCCATGATGCAATCCTCGCTCTCACCATCCATGAGAAAATCGTAGTATCTCTCAGGTGGGTGAGGAACCCTACTAGATCGGCGGAGTGGCTGGGGTTTATTGGGAACTACGGAATCCTTTGGTTCCACCAGATCTTCTGTTGTAGCTTTTGTAGCTGGAACCTCTTCCAGTTCTACCTCCTGACCACAAATCTCTTTTTCAAGAAATTCCTTTTCTAAAAAGGTGGCATGCCGAGAAACAAACACTCTTTGTTCCTCAGTGTGGTAGAAGATATACCCTTGTGAATTCTTGGGATATCCTATAAATTTGCATAGAACAGACCGTGCCTCGAGTTTGTCCGGATTTTGTCGTTTGACATAGGCTGGACAACCCCATATCTTAACATAGTTAAGACATGGTCTCTTTCCTTTCCATATCTCATATGGAGTGGTAGGCACAGATTTGGTGGGGACCATATTCAATAGATGTATGGCTGTCTCAAGCGCATACCCCCAGAAGGAAATAGGTAACTCAGCTGTGCTCATCATAGAGCGCACCATATCTAATAAGGTGTGATTCCTCCGTTCTGATACACCGTTGTGCTGTGGTGTATATAGAGGAGTCAGCTGAGAAAGAATCCCATTCTCTTTTAGGAAGTCCAGGAATTCATTGCTCAAGTATTCACCTCCTCGATCAGATCGAAGGATTTTGATACTTTTTCCGGTTTGGTTCTCGACTTCTTGTTTATATTCTCTAAATTTCTCAAAATCTTCACACTTGTGTCTTATCAAGTACACATGTCCGTATCTTGAGAGATCGTCAGTGAATGTAATGAAGTACGAAGAACCATCCCTGGCATGTGTAGACATGGGACCACATACATCACTATGTATTAGTCCCAGGAGTTCGGTAACTCTTTCTCCGTGTCCCGTAAACGGAGTTTTTGTCATCTTACCTTTGAGACATGACTGGCAAGTGTCATAAGATGAAAATTCGAATGGTTTTAAATATCCATCCTTATGCAACATAGCCAGTCGTGTCGCATTGATGTGACCCAGTCTACAATGCCACAAGAAGGATTCGTTCAGTTCAGAACTCTTTCTCTTGTGTGTGTTTGTTATGCTCAGAACTGTTGATTGATTTAGAACATAAATACCATTGCACAACGTGCCTGATCCAACCAACTTTTGGTTACGGAAAATGTTCATAACATTATCCTGTAATACAAAATTATATCCCTCTTTACTCAATAATGAAACCGATATAATGTTGCATATCAGGTTCGGCATCTAATAGCATTCGTTCAGAACCAATGTATTACCACTCAGTAATACAAGGTGATATTCCCCGACAGTCTTAGCTCCAACAATTGCACCATTTCCAACTCTAATGTCTTTATCACCTTCTCCAAGTTCTCTACCTTTTCTGAGCCCATGTAACTGATTACATATATGGGATCTTGACCCGGTATCTAATACCCAGGACGTGGAGCAAATGGAGAAACAATTCTCTGTAACGAACACACCCGAAGAAAATGCATCAACATGTACTTTCTTCATTCGGGTGGCATGGGAATCCTGGTATTCCCCTATATCCTGTTCAGTCCTATAACTCTTATAAGAAAGAACGGAACCAACGTTCCCCAGCACAGTATAACATGTTGGTTCGGTCAATACATCCATATTATTATCTTTATTAGGGCATGACATGGTCGCTACCTGGAGAGAGAGAAGAAAACACTTTAGCGTATGCTCGTGCAAGATCAGATTGGTTATTATCTTATCTAATCAGGATGGCTCCCACTGGTTTTTACCAAATCTTCCTTCAAACCCTAAAAGGAAAGATTAGCCGGGATTAATTACACCCTACAACTTCGTCGATCATTCAGCCAGGCCAGTGTCGGTACTTTGAGGGAGGTTCCCCGTGCTTTCGCACGGACCTAATTAAAGTAAACCTCATTTTCCCAGAGGCGTAACCCCGTTGACACCTTTCTAGACACCTACTTGATCGGCTAATTGTAATGTGTAAAACTCTCCCAGGAGTAACTCTTACTCGCAGTGGGTATCGGGATCCAACTATCTCATAGAAGGTATGCAATCTCATTGCAAATTTCAACACTTGAAATTCCCGATAATGCTTTTGCCCCTAGCGTGCTATGACCTTGACGAAAGCCAACAAACCACAGCCCGCTAGTCAAGTTCAACCCGTACATTTCTTGACTGAATTAAACCCACCCGCATGACCCTTGACGAAAGCCAACAAAGCCGTACGACTACCCTAATCTAGTCACATCTATGTAATCTGTCTTTTCTTGCAGGCTCAAAAGAAATACAGATTGCTTGCAAATCCAATATTGTTTATCTGTGTTCTGGAATGAATATCATTGCGTCAGACGAATGTAAAATATCTATATATATTGTAGCTATTTAGACGTCACTTATGTTTTACACCCACGCTAGCCCAGCCCCCGCTCTGTCGTTAGTTAAGTAACCTAACGGGTGATGACGGGACCCCGTGGCGAATGCGGATGGCATAAGAGGACGTTGTATTTTCGTTGTTTTCTGCAATGATAGGTTAATGATGGGACGCATTTTCTATAATGCAAAGAAAATAAACCAAACTTTTAATCGTTGGAACAATTTAAAAGAAACCACTCGGTTATTTTTAAAACAGATATTTTTTAAATGCGGAGATTTAACCACTCCTTTTAAAAGCTATCAGGTTCCTTCGGTTATATCAAGTTCACTACGTTCACGGTTTCGCCAAAACCAGTCGTAGCCCTCCGTCATTTCATTTGGGTATTCAGTAGTATTCAAGCTATGCAGTTTTGGCCAACGTCATGGCATAGTGTTTGGTAGCTGCTGGATATTCATTTGTTGCATAGATAGATGAGTTGATTTGGGACAGTCGTATTATCATTTGGCCAACGTCAGGGATATATACGGATGGGTTCAAATTAACAAGATAATGATGGGTAGAACTTGACATGTGACTTATGACATTTTGACCAACGCCAAGGTCATAAGAGCATGGGGCAAAAATCCATATCGGGAATTTCTAAAGAAACTGAAATTTGCATAGAGATGCATACCATTTTGAGTTTGATGAATGTTGGTAGCATTCCTACAACATTATCAGACGATGATATTTGGATCCCGATCCTACTGTGAGTATATAATACTTATCAGGATATTCGTCACTTAACGATCAATGCTATAAACCTAGTAGGTGTCCAGAAAAGTGTCAGCGGGGTTACGCCCCCAGATAAAAGAGGTTATTTAATTAAGGAACTTCGCGAAAGCGTTGGAAAACCTCCCTCGAAGTATCGACACTGGCCTGGCTGAACGGTTAAGCAAGTATTGTACGGTGAGAATAGTCCTGGCTAATTCTTCTTTTATGGTTTGAGGAAGGATTCGAGAAACAGTGGGAGCCATCCAGTTTAGATAAACTAAAAACCACTCTAAACTTGCAAGAGCATCATGCTAAAGAGTTTTCTTCTCTCTCTCCTAATTGCAGCGACCCTGAAAATGACTGGACTTAAGTTACTTTTAGAGAAAAATATACTGACAGGGCCAAACTATAAAGATTGGCTGCGGAATGTCAAGATGGCTTTGACCTATGACAAACTGGGGTACGTCCTCACCGCTACGGCACCTGCTGTCCCTGGTCCTAAATCCAGCAATGCGGATAAGGAAATCCGCAAAACCTGGGATTTAGATTGCGCGAGAGCCAAGTGCATCGTGCTTGCCTCGATGAACAATGAACATCAGAGGAGGCACGAGGATATGTCCCTAGATGGCATATTTCTCCATACAAAGGAACTTTATGGAGAGCAATCTCGTATAGCAAGATACGAGACCTCTAAGAACTTGTTTCGAGCGAGGTTGGCTGCCGGGTCATCGGTAGGTGAACATGTCCTACAGATGATCAGCTATATTGAAGAGCTCGCAGACCTTGGGACGACTTTGGATAATGAGCTCTATACAGACCTTATTCTCCAGTCCCTTCCTCACACCTACGCCCAGTTTATCCTGAACTTCAACCTTCAAAGAAAAGAAGTTGAACTTCCGGAACTCCTGAACATGTTAAGGAGTGCAGAGGGCACCTTGAAGACATCAAGGGAAACACCCGCTATGTTTGTTGGCGGTTCATCTTCTTCCGGGTCCAAGGCTAGGGCCAAAGGAAGGAAGGAGAAGGCCGCACCCAGACCTAGAGGAGGTGTTAGTAAGGTGGGAGGGAAGGGAAAGAAAAAGAAAGCAGTACCGATAGTTGGCCAGGATGAGTGCTTCCATTGTCATAGGAAAGGGCACTGGAAGAAGGATTGCAAGGCGTGGAACGCCAAGAACCAGGAACCGAAGCAAGCTGTGGCTTCGACTTCAGGTGTGTTTGTAATTGAGAATTGTCTGTCGATCAACTCTACTTCCTGGGTATTGGATACCGGATCAGGATCTCATATTTGCAATTCATTGCAGGCACTGAGAAACCGTAGAGTGCTGAAGGAAGGTGATATGACCCTAAAGGTTGCTAACGGAGCTAGCGTGGGAGCTGCGTCCGTCGGGGACTATCACCTAGGATTGACAAGTGGACACATTTTGGTTTTACATAACTGTTATTTTGTACCCAGCTTAACGTGTAATATCATATCAGTTTCCTTGTTATCAAATAAAGGTTATGATTTCACGTTTGTAAGAGATGTTGTCAACATCCACCTTAATCATGGTTTGATTGGGTCCGGTACTCTAAATAACGGCATATATGTTTTAAACCAACTCCAAATTTTCAATGTCCAGAACACACTAAAAAGAAAGTCTCCAGATTTGAATAAAGCTTTCTTATGGCATTGTAGACTGGGTCACATCAATGAGAGAAGGTTGACTAAGTTGCATAGAGAAGGATATTTGGACACGTTCGAATATCAAACTTATGACACTTGTCAATCTTATCTCAAAGGAAAGATGAAAAAGACTTCATTTACTGGACTAGGAGTAAGAGCGAGCGAGCTCTTAGGACTCATACACAGTGATGTATGTGGTCCAATATCTACACATGCGAGAGGTGGTTATTCCTACTTCATTACTTTTACAGATGATTTCTCTAGGTATGGATATGTTTTCTTAATGAAACATAAATCAGAGGCCTTTGAGAAATTCCTGGAATACAAGAGTGAAGCGGAAAACCAAACAGGCAAAAGTATTAAGACACTGAGATCTGATCGAGGTGGAGAATACTTAAGTGCCGAGTTCTTAGGTTACCTAAAAGAGAAAGGAATTCTCTCTCAGCTTACTCCTCCATACACTCCACAGCACAACGGTGTATCGGAGAGACGGAATCGAACCCTATTGGATATGGTACGATCCATGATGAGTAATGCTGAGTTACCGCGATCTTTCTGGGGATATGCGCTAGAATCAGCGACATATATTTTGAACAGAGTTCCAACTAAAACTGTGCCTACCACACCATATCAGATGTGGAGTGGGAAGAAACCCTATCTTCAGTATATAAGGATTTGGGGATGTCCAGCTTTTGTCAAAAAGCAGTTTGTGGACAAGCTCGAGGCACGATCAGTAAAATGTATGCTTGTAGGATATCCAAAGAACTCCAAGGGATATTGCTTCTATTACGCAGAGGAACAAAAGGTTTTTGTTTCTCGTAATGCCCATTTTCTAGAACAACAAGTTTTAGAAAAGGATATAAATGGGAGCGAAATAGAACTGGAAGAAATTCCAGAACCACAAGCTACTACTGAAAGTTTGGTAGAACCAGAGGTTCAAGAAGAACAGAACATTCCCGCACCCCTCCGCAGGAGTAGTAGGCCGTCTCATCCGCCTGAGAGATACTACGGTTTTCTCATTGACGGGGATAGAGAGGATTGCATCATAGATGATGATGAACCTACTGACTTCCGGCAGGCCATCCAGAGCGGCGACTCGGTACGATGGCTAGATGCAATGCGGACCGAAATGGAGTCCATGTACACCAATAAAGTATGGACTTTGGACTTTGCTCCAGATGGGGTAAAACCCATAGGATGCAAATGGATCTTCAAGAAAAAGATTGGTGTAGATGGACAGGTGGAAACCTATAAGGCTAGACTTGTTGCAAAGGGTTTTCGTCAAAGACCTGGTTTGGACTATGACGAAACTTTTTCTCCAGTGGCTATGCTCAAATCCATTCGGGTCCTTCTTGCTATTGCTGCCTTCCATGATTATGAAATCTGGCAGATGGACGTAAAGACGGCTTTTCTGAATGGAAATTTAGAAGAGTGCGTCTATATGGATCAGCCAGAGGGTTTCAATCAGAGTGGGAGCAGCGGGAAAGTATGCAAGCTGCTTAAGTCCATTTATGGACTAAAGCAGGCATCGCGGAGTTGGAACATCTGTTTTGATGAGACAGTCAAAGAATATGACTTTATCAAAAATCCAGATGAACCGTGCATATATAGTAAAGTTGTGGCCAGAAGTGTCGTATTCCTCGTCTTGTACGTGGATGACATTCTATTGATAGGAAATGACATTCCTATGCTACAATCTGTCAAAGGATTCTTGTCACACAGGTTCTCCATGAAAGACCTGGGTGATGCCTCTTACATTCTGGGGATCCGGATCTATCGTGATAGATCCAAGAGGATGTTGGGACTTTCGCAGTCCAGGTATATCGACACTGTACTGAAAAGATTCAGTATGGAAGATTCTAAGCGCGGTAATCTACCGGCTTGTCACGGAATCACCCTCTCCAAAGAGATGTCTCCCAAGACTGATTTGGAAAGGGAACGCATGTCTATTATACCCTACGCTTCTGCGGTAGGCTCTATAATGTATGCGATGTTGTGTACCAGACCAGATGTAGCTTACGCACTGAGCGTGGTAAGCCGGTATCAGTCAGACCCAGGGGAGAAACACTGGATAGCAGTAAAGAACATTCTCAAGTACCTGAGGAGGACTAAGGAGATGTTCTTGGTTTATGGCAGAAAAGACCTCAGGTTGGAGGCCTTTGCTGATTCCGGCTTCCAGAGTGATAAGGACGATTCCAAGTCCATGTCGGGTTATGTCTTTACCCTCAATGGAGGGGCGGTGTGCTGGAAGAGCTCCAAGCAGGACACCGTTGCTGACTCGACGATGGAAGCGGAGTATATAGCTGCTTGCGATGCCGCAAAAGAAGCAGTCTGGATGAAGAAGTTCCTAACAGAACTTCAGGTTGTTCCTACCATAGTTGATCCAATACCTCTGTATTGCGACAACAACGGAGCTATAGCTTTAGCGAAGGAACCAAGGTCCCATCAGAAGTCCAGACACATCTTGAGGCGGTATCACCTGATCAAGGAGATCATTGATCGTCAGGAGATCGAGGTTCGGAGAGTTGCTTCAGAAGAGAACATTGCTGATCCATTCACGAAGGCCCTTCCTCAGATTCAGTTCGAGAGGCTACTCGAGATCATTGGTCTACGATATGCCAGTACATGGCCCTAGTGCAAGTGGGAGATTGTTAGTGTTTATGCCCTAGAAGGCCATTACTGTATCATACTAGCTTGTATATTACTTAATGGAAGCTTTGGATATTCACATGTATATAACAGTCTTGCTAAACATGGTAGTATGCTACTTGGTTTTTCTATCTTAATATGTGAGTGTACGTATTGATAGAGCTCTTAGGATCTTGCTTGTCTACCAGCGTTGTGATGGCAGTCACACTAGTGGGGGCTGGGTAGTCTACAAGCACATCCTTATTCAGGTCCCTGGTCGTTGGATTATCGAGATAGAGCATCGATACTCCGGAGTAGACTGGTGTGTACGCTTCTCATCCCAGTTGGGGAGATGGTCTGTCCCACAGCCATCAGTACGTCGTACTAGAGATAGTATACAGGTGCTCGTTAGGTTACGGGTACACCGGACAGGACTCACAGGGAACTGTTGGTTGGTTTGATACCAGTCGTCAGTGAACAGTTCCCAGGTGACATGAGTACAGCGTAGTCCGCACACTTGACACTGCTACTTCGCCTCGAGTGTGTCCCACTGTTCTTAGATTGCTACCCTACCACGGCTCAAAGGAGTCGTGCAAACAGGTAGCAGTTGGGTGCAGTCCCGAGCACTTGGAGGCAGTGGCAGTTAGACAGGATTCGTCCCTCCCGGTATTGGGAGTAGATATCGTGCTGTGTCAGAGAGCCATTACGCAAAGTCCCTGGCCAGGGCAAGCGAGATTTGCTGGTAGGTTCCAGTAGTTTCTCAGGGTGTAATGGGCTTCCCTCCGACACGACTTATACCGCTATTAGGGGACTGACGCTTGCCGCCCCCCTAGGCCCGATATGCGATAGTCTTGGACGAACGGACCGGACTGTATGGAGATTGTCACATCAGACTCAGTAGGAGTTCGGATGGGTTTTCTCATCGGCCTTCTTATCGACAACTACCTGGGGACCGTTACGTACAGCTAGTGCCGCTTGCGGTCTGTGCTTAAACCCACTGCCAGCGTAGTAGTCGAGTCTCTAGAGTCCCACACAGAGAGTTTCCTATTCCAGGCGAAACGATATAGAGGTTGCATAGTTTTGCGACAAAGGGTTCGGACGCATACGTGCGTTTACGCGCGTACGACTTTCGGACAGTTTTTACCAGTCGGCTTTCCTTTAAGCCAGTTACTGGTATCCGGTTATTGGATTTATACACTCTAAAGTTTTTCCGTATTTTTACGGATCGGAGGGGCGTTCTCGTAATTACTCGAGAAGCTTCTAGAAGTGGTGACTAAGGAGGTTTAGGTGTCATTTGCATTAAATGAGTTTAGTGAGTCATGAGGGTGATTCATGCATATCATTAATGCATGATAAATGCTTAATGAGTCATGGTTATGAATCACCACTAGATATTTATGAAACTTCATTATTCATCATTTAGTTTTTCTTTTATGGATGAATTTTAAAGGTTCATATATATTATGATAGATTTACTATTCTCATTAGATAATTTCTCACCTTCTCTCTCCTCAAGCTCTCATCTTCAAACCCTAATCCTTACACCTCATGAGTTGAGATCAAAGGATTAGTTAGACTAAACAATCCATAACCATCACTCTATTTCATTCTAGCTTCTTTGATTAGCAATCCAAGAAGGTTAGTTGCCTCAAGTCTAGAGGTTTAGCTTGGAGTTTTGCTCTCGGGTGGATCGTCTACTATCTAGAGAAGGCCGAGGAGAACAAGGAGATCGTAAAGACGAAGGACTAGTTTCGATAGGTATAATCCCTAAGCATAGTAGTTTAGAACAACTATATGTTTGGTTAGTTATCGTTTAGCTTCGATTTAAGCGGTTAGTCGATGTTCGTTCCTTAAACTTGATTGTTTTTGTAAATTCCGCCTCCCCACAAGAACTGGGGTGTACTACATCGACTTACACGAATGATTTTGAAATGGAGTGATTTTGAGGCTTTTCTTGTTTTGCTAAAGGGGTCACTCCCGGTGAAGGGATCGTCGGCCCTTTCCTCGTCGAATGAGATGCGGGATATATCATATATATCACTGTGCAAAGCAGAAACTATAGAAGCAATCAAAAGACAAACCAAGTGTGCAGCATTTGCCAGTTATTGCTAAAGGAGTCACTCCCGGTGAAGGGATCTCGGTCCTTTCCTCATCGAATAAGGTGCAGGATATATCATATATACCGCTGTGCAAAGCAAGAACTGTAGCTACCTGTTTTGTTTAAAATTTGATTCTACAACATCTTAGGTTTCTTTTCTTTCATTAATCACATTAACGAAGTCCCATCATTTAAGTCACCTAAACATCACAGATAAATACAACGTACACTTATGCCATCCGCATTCGCCTCGATGTCCCCTCGTGCACCGTTAGGTTAGGTAACTAACGACAGAGTAGGGCAGGGCTAGTGCGGGTGCAAAAGATAAGTAACGTCTATATAATATATCATATATACTATATACTGTATCCATCAGAACATATCAAATGATCACATCACAGATATCGCAGCAGAAAATATCATATGAAATATTGGATATACTAGGACGTCCATGTTTTCAATACGAGCCAGTATAAAACACGGATTCCACGGTTGTGATGAATAGCCAATCCCACACCCCTAGACCCCTACGAGAGCGGCAAGCAACCCTACCAATTCTAGGGTTAGGAGACCCGGACTCGACTCCTCGAGATGGTCTCCCACTGGACCCTAGAACCCGGTTACTTGTGCTCCCCTCCTTGGGTCTATCCTAATGCGGAAAAGTAAATAATATACAAAAGGTGACAACTTCCGCAAGCTGGAAGTGCCCCAATAAAAGAATATTACATACAAGCTTTTACATGAATGAAAATGAAAAACACTCATCTCACATAAAAACCCCCGGCTATTCGAACACGACGATCCAATATAACATATCCAGCAACATATAACATCACATGCCATCAAGGTCTCACAAGGCATCAACCATGCCAATTTGAAATTTTACGGTGCTGAGAAACCCTAGACTAGATCGTTAACTAGAATTTTAGGTGAAACATGAACTAGTAAACTACTTTACTAAGTAGTGAACGGAAATACAACCTTTGTAGATCCGGTCATCCACCTCCATAGCTCCGTAATGAAGTCCCCTCACTGTCCAAATTGAATCCATGACTCTAGCATCGGCTTCATCAGAGAAATGGACGGGCTAGGTCGCCGGCTTCGATGCCGAAGATGATCTACGTCGAGACATCACAAGATCAAGCTCCCACATCACCAAGTCATGAAACTTGTGAAGAAAAAACCCTATACTACTTGGCAAGAGGTAGAGGATGAAGAAATAGGAGGTGGATTCACTTTAGAATTGGATTTCTCACACTTTTGCTCAAGTTGCCATTGATGGAGGCAAGCTTTCTTCATGTTGATGAAGAAGAAGAAGATGAAGAAAGAATATGATAAGTATTTCCAAAATAGAAAATAAATGAATACTTATCATATAGCAACCATAGTTAGGTGTAGAGAATAAACCATGGTTAGTGGGAATGGTTAGGGTTAAGCATGAGACAAATATGGAGGACTTGTTCAAAGCTTCATGAAGCTTCAACAAGCAAACAAAGAAAGCCACCATATCATTTTCTTTTCCAAAATAAATAAGCAAAATAAATAAATAAATAA
Source organism: Agapanthus africanus (assembly GCA_030015575.1). Classification (NCBI taxonomy): domain Eukaryota; kingdom Viridiplantae; phylum Streptophyta; class Magnoliopsida; order Asparagales; family Amaryllidaceae; genus Agapanthus; species Agapanthus africanus. The sequence goes on along the minus strand of JASDDO010000010.1, from coordinate 278,136,349 downwards.
ATGAATAAATAAATAAAAACCCTAACCATTTACTTAACCAAGGTTTAAATCAAACACTAACCCAAGTTAGCATGTATCATCAAACATGATACAATCATGTGCACAAAAGTATATCATATATACAACTTGCACATTTCAAGTGAGAAAATCCATTTAAAGTGAACAATATTAGTCAATGTAAAGTAATATATGTAATATATAATTATACATTAAATCATTAAATCAATACTGGATTTAACGATCCGGTCATATCGCATATAACCGACTAATATCAAGTGTATCAATGTATCGAATCAACACTTGATTCGGTAACCCGGCTATATCACATAAACCGACCAATGATACAAATCGCGAGAATAGAATACAGTATCACATACTGGTATAATTCTCGGTCCCACACATATCTCATATGCGCTCCTATTTCGTTTCGCTTGAGCCAGGAAAGCTCTGTGTAGGACTCTAAAGACTCATCAATACGCCGGCAGCAGGTGATGATCATATCAAACACCCACAAGCCGCAAGCGGTCTGCTAAACGTAACGGCCACCCGGGTATTGAGCGATCAGAAGATCGACGAGCAAGCCCGCTCACACTCCTGTGAATCCAACCAGCAACACTTACCATACAGTCCGGTCTGTTCGTCTGATATGTCACATATCTCGCCTAGGGTTGGTAAACATCAGACCCTAATAGCTCGATAAGTCGTGTCGATATGAGGTCTATAACAGTTCGAGAAACTACTGGTAACACTTACCAGTAAATCTCAGCAACCCTGGCCAGCGATTTCTGGTTATAGCCAATCGAACACAGTGCAACATCAACTCCCTATACCGGGAGAGACGAATCCCCTCCTATCGCTCATTGCCTCCATATGATTCGGGACTGTACCCAAAAGCCACCGTTTTGCAGGCCCTCTTGGACGTGGTAAGGTGGAAATCAAAGCACAGTGGGAATCACACAAGACTCTATGACGATCTCGGGTCTACATACTAACCTGTACCAGTGTCACCAGAGAACTGCCATCTGACGTGAGGTATAATACCATCTGGGAGTTCTCGGCGAGTCCGTCCAGTGTACCCAGTCTCTACTGAGCACCCGTATATCATCTCTGATGCCAAACACCAATGGATATGGGATCATCCATTGCCCATCTGTATGGATCGAGAAGGTATACGCTAGTCTACTCTGGTATATCGATGCCCAGTCTCGATACACCCACGACTAGGGACCTTGAAGGATGTACTTATGGACTACCATATCCCCACTAGTATGATCCGCATCATAGTCTAGGTAGTCAAGTACACATCCTAAGGGCTTTACCAACATGTAACAGAGAGACAATCAGTATACACGTTAAGGTAAAGAGTAACCAGATAGCATATTATCATGTCGAGCAAGAAAGTCTAGTTGACGATCTAGTCTAGGGTTTCTCGGCACTGTAAAATTTCAAATTGGCATGGTTGATGCCTTGTGAGACCTTATTGGAGTGCCTAGGAACCCCACAGTGCTATCAGAGCACGAGGAGACCATACGGCCGCGGAACCGCCGCAAATGACTGCTCCTGCCGCGGTTCCGCGGTGGTTTAATTGAATTAGGCCCCCGTATTTCACAGTAATTCATATAAGACCCTGCTTAATTTTCTGCATATTTTTAATTTGCAAAAAACCAAATTTTCAGAAGATTTCCAGAGAGCATTTTGGATTAGGGTTTCGATGTTCGTTCGGGTTTCAAACGTCGTCTACACTTCGCCTAAGGCTCTAGCTATGCTCTGATACCACTGTAGGGTTCCTAGGCACGCTAATGAGGTCTCACAAGGCATCAACCATGCCAATTTCACAGTTTACAAGTGCCGAGAAACCCTAATACGGATCATTAACTAGAATTTTAGGCGAAACAATAAGCTAGTTAACAACTTAACTAAAGGGTAAACGGAAATACAACCTTTGTAGATCCGGTTCTCCACCGCCCATTTCTCCGATGAAGCCGACGCTAGAGCCCGGGATCCGATGATCGCAGCGAGGAGACTTCATCGCGGAGCCATGGAGGTGGAGAACCGGATCTACAAAGGTTGTATTTCCGTTTACCCTTTAGTTAAGTTGTTAACTAGCTTATTATTTCGCCTAAAATTCTAGTTAACGATCCGTATTAGGGTTTCTCAGCACTTGTAAACTATGAAATTGGCATGGTTGATGCCTTGTGAGACCTCATTAGCGTGCCTAGGAACACTACAGTGGTATCAGAGCAATTTTTGGGTTAGGGTTTCTGTTCGATCGGACTTCTAACTCCGTCTACGCATCGCCTAAGGCTCTAACTAGGCTTTGATACCACTGTAGGGTTCCTAGGCACGCTAATGAGGTCTCACAAGGTATCAACCATGCCAATTTCTCAGTTTACAAGTGCCGAGAAACCCTAATACGGATCGTTAACTAGAATTTTAGGCGAAACGATAAGCTAGTTAACAACTTAACTAAAGGGTAAACGGAAATACAACCTTTGTAGATCTGGTTCTCCACCGCCCATTTCTCCGATGAAGCCGACGCTAGAGCCCGGGATCCGATGATCGCAGCGAGGAGACTTCATCGCGGAGCCATGGAGGTGGAGAACCAGATCTACAAAGGTTGTATTTCTGTTTACCCTTTAGTTAAGTTGTTAACTAGCTTATTGTTTCGCCTAAAATTCTAGTTAACGATCCGTATTAGGGTTTCTCGGCACTTGTAAACTGTGAAATTGGCATGGTTGATGCCTTGTGAGACCTCATTAGCGTGCCTAGGAACCCTACAGTGGTATCAGAGCGTAATTTTTTCAAAAACTGGGTTTTTTCCATATTAAAAATATGCAGAAAAATCAGCAGGTGATTGTAAGAGTTACTGTGAAATTCGATAGCCTAATGCCATAAAAGCACGGTGAAACCGCGGCATTAGCATGCCTAATACGGCGGTTCTGCGGCCATATAGTGTCCTCTGCTGTTCAATTTTGCACAGTAATTCCTATTTTGCAGTGTTGGTTTTCCTGGGAATTTTTAATCTAAACTCAAGAGTTGAGTTTTCTGGGTTGTATTGGGAGTTTGTAGATTCGATCGGATTATCAAACTTTGTCTAAGTGTTTTCCGGATATTTTTGAATATGTTAAAAAGTTCGACCGGATATAAATACCTACTTTTTCCCCTGCCGGGAAATTTCCAATTGTTGGACTTTTCCATAGTTTAATGACGTTCTAAGTAGTGCAAGTAATGTGATGGTCCCTCTAGAAGACAACAAACCTTAACTCGATTATGTGACCGTCTTGAACTGCCCTTTGAACCTTCGGCTTTGGGGCAGTACGACGTGCCACATGTGAGGCGTTGGCTTGACCCTTCTACGGCTGGACCGTTGGTACTGAGGCATGAACTGGATGTTTTTAAACCTGTTTCATGTGTTGATCTGTATCGGGAAAACTTGGGTGTTCGATTGTTCGATCGGAAAGTTTAACATTTTCTATTTATCCGGAATGTGATACAATACTTGGAATCCACAAGTAGTTATGCGATAACTGATTTGAATGTTATAAACATAGCACTTTAGTCTCATTTGATCGGTTGCCACGGAATTTTGATATGATCAAAAGTCCGTCGCAATCACGTAGTGTACGCGGATATTCGCCGATAAACTTAATAGACTGCTACACCCCATAGCCCTGACCAAGTGACTATAGGAGAACCCCGTCGCCGAAAGCATCCGTTCGGGTGATCGCGGCAGCGGTGTTCCGCCTTGGTGCACTTCGTCGACGGCAATGGGGGTGCGGCCGTCTACTAAAGTTTGCGACGAGCATTCGATCATGATGTCGGGAATCCTGTTGAATTGCCGATATTGAAAAGAGTTTTCGATAACGAGACTAAAATGCGGGGTTTATAATTGTTAGACATGCGATGTCTAAGTGTTTCATTTGATTAGGCATGCGATGTGTAAAGAGGTTGCGGATTCCAACTGTTGTAGTTTTACACTTTCTTTTCTGTGACTGTAAGTGTAATATGTGATATCGCCGGTTTCGTTGCTATATGTCAACGACAATTGGGATGCGCATATTTACTTACGTTGATGACATGTGATGTTATGTGATGCTGGATATGTTATATTGGATCGTCGTGTTTGAATAGCCGGGGTTTTTTTTATGTGAGATGAGTGTTTTTCATTTTCATTCATGTAAAAACTTGTATGTAATATTCTTTTATTGGGGCACTTCAAGGTTGCAGAAGATGTCACCATTGTATATTATTTACTTTTCCGCACTAGGATAGACCCAAGGAGGAGGGCACAAGTAACCGGGTTCTGGAGTCCAGTGGGAGACCAACTCGAGGAGTCGAGTCCGGGTCTCCTAACTCTAGAATTGGTAGGGTTGCTTGCCGCTCTCGTAGGGGTCTAGGGGTGTGGGTTTGGCTATTCATCGCAACCGTGGAATCCGTGTTTTATACTGGCTCGTATTGAAAACACGGACGTCCTAGTATATCCAATATTTCATATGATAGTTTCTGCTGCGTTATCTGTGATGTGATCATTTGATATGTTCTGTGATGGATACTTTATATAGTATATATGATATATTATATAGACGTTACTTATGTTTTACATCCGCGCTAGCCCTGCCCCGCTCTGCCGTTAGTCACCTAACCTAACAGTGCACGAGGGGACATCGAGGCGAATGCGGATGGCATAAGTGTACGTTGTATTTATCTGTGATGTTTAGGTACTTAAATGATGGGACTTCATTAATATGATTAATGAAAGTAAAAGAAACCTAAGATGTTGTAGAATCGAATTTCAAAAATTAAAACAGGTAGCTACAGTTCTTGCTTTGCACAGCGGTATATATGATATATCCTGCACCTTATTCGATGAGGAAAGGACCGAGATCCCTTCACCGGGAGTGACTCCTTTAGCAATAACTGGCAGACGATACACACTCGGTTTGTCTTTTGATTCTTTTAAGAGTTTTTGCTTTGCACAGCGATATATATGCTATATCCCGCACCTTATTCGATGAGGAAAGGACCGACGATCCCTTCACCGGGAGTGACTCCTTTAGCAAAACTAGAAAAGCCTCAGAAACACTCCATTTCAAAATTCATTTGATCCTACAACGATATCAAGTTCATTACGCAATAGTTTTTCAGAAAAACCTGTCGTAGCCCTCCGTCATTTCAGATAAGTTGTCTATAGTATTCGTGCTGCATTTGTTGGCTTTCGTCAAGGTGCAGTGTGCGGTAGCTATATGCTGCTTATCTGCTGCATACGATGCGATTGGATTAGGGTAGTCGTGCGGCTTTGTTGGCTTTCGTCAAGGGTCGTCCGGGTGGGTTTAATTCAATCAAGAAATGATGGGTTGAACTTGACTAGCGGGCTATGGTTTGTTGGCTTTCGTCAAGGTCATAGCATGTTAGGGGCAAAATATTATCGGGAATTTCAAGTGTTGAAATTTGCAATGAGATTGCATACCTTCTATGAGATAGTTGGATCCCGATACCCGCTGCGAGTAAGAGTTACTCCTGAGAGAGTTTTACACATTACAATTAGCCGATCAAGTAGGTGTCTAGAAAGGTGTCAACGGAGTTATGCCTCTGGGAAAACGAGGTTTACATTAATTAGGTTCGTGCGGAAGCACGGGGGACCTCCTTCAAAGTACCGACACTGGCCCGGCTGAAATATTGGCGAACTTGTAGTGTGTAATTAATCCCGGCTAGTCTTTCTTTTTAGGGTTTGAAGGAAGATTTGATAAAAAGCAGTGGGAGCCATCCTGATTAGATAAAATATTAACCAATCTGATCTTGCAAGAGCATACGCTGAGTGTTTTCTTCTCTCTCTCTCCTGGTAACGACCATGTCACGCCTTAATCAAGATAATATTACGGATAATTGACCGAACCCGCTTGTTATACTGAGCTGGGGAACGTTGGTCCCGCTCCAACTTATAATTGTTATAAGACAGAGCAGGAAATTGGGGAATACCAGATTTCCCATGCCGCCCAAACGAAGAAAGTGCATATGATGCATCTTCTTCGGGTGTGTTCGTTACATAGAACTGTTTCACTGTATCCTCCACGTCCTGGATATTTGATACCAGATCAGGATCCCAGATATGTAATCTGTTAAATAGGGCTACAGATAGGTAGAGAACTGAGAACAGGTGATAAGTTTCATGAGGCAGAAAACGGGGCAAGTGTTGCAGCCAAGTCTGTTGGTCACTGTCACCCTGTATTACAAATACATTGATTCTGAACGAATGTTATTAGATACCGAACCTAATATACGAAATCATATCATTCTCTTTTGTAGGGTTGCTAGGCATGCGCACAAGGGTCTACGAGGCATCAACCTTGCCCGATTAAAAAATTAACCGTGCCGAACAACCCGAATACGGATCTTTAAACTAGAGATTAGGCGAAAAATAACATGCTAAACACTTTAACACTAAGTGAGAGGGATTACAACCTTTGTAGATTCGGTCCTTCACTTCATATGCTCCGTGTTGAGGTCCCTTCGCTGCGATCATCGTGCTTTGGACTCTCGAGAGGCTTCACGAAGAGAAAGGTGCAGTCTTGCTTCCGATCTTCGATACAAAGATGATCTACCTTGAAGTTTAATTAACACAAGCTAACACTCACTAAAATTGAGTGAACGCTCTCATCTAAAGGGCAAGGGAAGATGAGGATGATGAAGTAGGATTTTTTCTCTCTTTATTTATCTTTTTCTCACATATTTTCATCACAAATATCAAAACAAGAAAGCTTTGCATGAAGAACTCAAGGAAGAAGAAGAATAGTGATCCATTTTCTTTTGTGATGAATATTGAAAGGATTAATATGATAAATAATGCAACCATGGTTGACTTAACCATTGTAGAGAATTAACCAAGGGTTAGGGTTTGGGTTGAGTCAAGAATGAGTCACTTGAAAATATCTTTTCCAAAACAAAAAAGAAAACCTTCTAGAATCTACTAGAAGTCATTAACCCAAATCAAACCCTAATATTGATTAATCTTTACTAAACATGTTGAATTAGTTATCATATCATGTTACAATGTTATATATCATATATATAATATTTATTGTAACCAAATAAAATAATACAATTAACATATATCGCATATATATCAATGCATTACCCGAGTGAGAAAAAGAATCTTATAGTGAGCTAATATTAGTTAATGTAATTTAATATATCATATATATTATTATACATTAAATTATCGAATCAACACTTGATCCGACAATCCGACTATATCGCATATAACCGACTAATATTTATCTGTACCGATTCATCGAATCAACACTTGATCCGATGACCCGGCTGATATCATATATCGCGAGAATAGAATACGGTATCTCATATCGCATTATCCTCGGTCCCGCACATATCACATATGTGCTCCTACTCCGTTTTGCCTGAGCCAAGAAACCTCTGTGTAGGACTCTAAAGAATTGTCAATACGCCGGCAGTAGGTGATGATCATATTAAACACCCACAAGCTGCAAGCGGTCAGCTAAACGTAACAGCCACCCAGGAATTTAGCGCTCAGAAGATCAACAAGCAAGCCTGTATATTCTCCTGTGAATCCAATCAGTAACACTCCCGTACAGTCCGGTCTCGTTGTCTGATATGTCGCATATCTCGCCTAGGGGTGGTAAACGTCAAACCCCAGTAGCTTGATAAGTCGTGTCGATATGAGGTCTATAACAGTTCGAGAAACTACTGATAACACTTACCAGTAAATCTCAGTAACCCTGGCCAGGGATTTCCGGTTATAGCCAATCGAAGACAGCACAACATCAACTCCCTATACCGGGAGAGACGAATCCCCTCCTATCGCTCATTACCTCCATGTGATTCGGGACTGTACCCAAAAGCCACCTTTTTGCACGCCCTCTTGGATGTGGTATGATGGAAATCAAAGCACAGTGGGAATCATACAAGACTCTATAACGATCTCGGGTCAACAGACTACTCTGTACCAGTGTCACCGGAGAACTGCCATCTGACGTGAGGTATAAACCATCTGGGAGTTCTCGGCGAGTCCGTCCAGTGTACCCAGTCTCCACTGAGCACCCGTACACCATCCTTGATGTAAAACACCGATGGATATGGGATCATCCATCGCCCATCATATGAGTCAAGATGCGTATACGCTAGTCTACTCTGGTGTATCGATGCCCTGTCTCGATACACCCTCGACTAGGAACAGTTATAGGATGTACTCCTCGACTACCGTGGCCCTACTAGTATGATCTCATCATAGTCCCAGTAGTCGAGTACATATCCTAAGGGCTTTATCAACATGTAACATAGAGACAATCTGAGTACATGTTAAGATAAAGTACAACCAGATAGCATACTATCATGTCGAGAAAGAAAGTCCTCCCTATATATGTCCTAGCATCCACTACAATATACATCGTATGTACAGTAATGGCCTCTAGGGCATTCATATAACTAACAATATCCCACTTGCACTAGGGCCATCTGTTGTGGTATCACATACCCAACAATTAGCTGCGGTTGAAGTATCCCTTACTCAACCATCCCATAAAAGACTCTACTGGGAAAAAAGGCCTTTGTGAGTGGATCCGCGCTGTTGTCCTCTGTGTCTACTCTCCTAACCTTGATCTACTTGGAGATCAACCATCTCCATGATCAGGTGATACTGCCTAAGAATTATATCTGGATTTCTGATGGGACGGAAGTTCCTTGGCTAAAGCCACAACTCCATTGTCATACAATGGTAGGAACGAAGTTCATCTCATGAACTTATATGTATCCAGACTGCCTCTTTGATAACATCCTTGGTAACGATGTATCTTTCCTTTAATCGTCTAGTATGTCACGGTATCTAGCTTGGAACTCTTCCAACATACCGTCCCTCCACAGAGGGTATAGACAATGCCTACGACTGACATTCAGTCGTTCTTATCACCCTGGAAACTTTCCAGTGTTTCTCCCCAGGATCGACAGATACCATCTCACTACAACTAGTGAGTATCCTAACATCCAATTAGATCTATCTCATAGATCCAAAACCCCGGATTTAGGGGGTATCACTTTGATCCTATATGGAGAATCCTTGTGATAAGCGGAGATTGACCGAGCGTAGCATAGGAAACTGCTTCCCTATCAAGAGTATGTCATCCACGTACTCTACGAGGATCACCGCCATACTCTCTACTACCTTTTTTGTATATACAAGGTTCATCTACCATTTTGATGAAGTCAGACTCTTTGACTGCCACATCAAAACAGATGTTCCAACTCCGCGATGCCTGTTTTATCACATAAAACATCTTGCACACGTTTCCGCTGCTCCCACTGTCTACGAAGCCCTCTGGCTGTGTACTTATAGACGCTCTTTTCTAAAACATCATTTAGAAAAGTAGTCATGACACCCAACCACCAAATATCGTGGTCATGGTATATATCCGTGGCAAGTAGGATCTGGATGGACCTAAGCATAGCTTTGAAAGTCTCAACCTTTCCATATACACCAAGTAATCTTCTCAAGATATACTCGCTCCTGATGGGGATTTAACCCTTCAGTTAAAGCAACCAAAGTCCATACTTTTTTGGTGTATAAGGATTCCATCTCAGATCGATAAGCATCCAGCCATTCTTACAGAGTCCCACTCCTGATGGCCAGCTCGAAACTAGTTGGGTCATCATCTCATGATGCAATCCTCGCTCCCACTATCATAGAGAAACCGAAGTGTCTCTCAGGTGGGTGAGGAACCCTACTAGATCGGCGGAGAGGCTGAGGTTCGTTGGAAACTATTGAATCCTTAGGTTCTACCAAATCATCAGCTGCAGTTTGTATAGCTTGAACCTTTCCAGTTCTACATAACAGACCTTGCCTCGAGCTTGTCCGGATTTTGCTTTTTAACATAGGCCGGACTATCCCAAATCTTAACTAACTTAAGATATGGGCTCTTCCCTTTCCATATCACATATGAAGTGGTAGGCAACTGATTTGATTTGAACCCTATTCAATAGGTATGCAGCTTCTTAAGTGCATAACTCCCAAAAGGAAATAGGAAACTCAGCAGTACTCATCATAGAGCACACCATATCATATAGGGTGTGATTACTCCGCCCCGATACACCGACGTGCTGTGGTGTATACGGAGGAGTAATGCCGAGAGAGAATCTCATTCTCCTTTAGAATAGTCCAGGAATTCCGTGCTCAAGTATTCTCCTCCTTGATCTCATCAAAGGACATAATACTTATACCCGTATTTTGGTTCTCTACTTCTCACTTATATTCTGTGAATATCTCAAAAGGTTCGGACTTGTGTTTCAGCAGGAACATATGTCTGAATCTTGAGAGATCATCAGAGAATGTAATGAAGTACAAAAAACCAGTCTTGGCATGTGTAGACAGGAGACTTTCATACATCAGCATGTATCAATCCCAAGAGTTCACTAACTCTTTCTCTGTTTCCAATAAACAGAGCTGTGGTCATCTTTACTTTGTGACATGACCGGCAAGTTTCACAAGATGTAAATTCAAATAGATTTAAATATGAATCTAAATGTAACTTAGCTAGTCGGGTCGCATTGATATGACCTAGTCTACAATGCCTTAAGAAGGATTCGTTCATTTCTGAACTCTTCCTCTCGTGTGTGTTCTGTATACTAAGAACTGTAGTTTGATTTATAACGTCAATGTTTTTAGATAACGTGCCTGAACCGATCAACTCTTGATATAGGAAATATTCAAAACATTATCCAACAATACAAAATTATATCCTTTCTTTACTAATAAAGAGACTGATATGATTTTGTATATCAGGTTAGGTATCTAATAACATTCGTTCAGAATCAATGTATTCTAGTAATACAGGGTGATAGTGACCAACAGACTTGGCTGCAACACTTGCACCGTTTTCTGTCTCATGAAACTTATCACCCGTTCTCAGTTCCCTACCTTTCTGTAGCCCATGTAACAGATTACATATGCGGGATCCTGATCCGGTATCATATACCCAGGACGTAAAGGATACTGAGAAACAGTTCTCTGTAAAGAACACACCCGAAGATGATGCATCAACATGCACTTTCTTCATTTGGGCGGCATGGGAAATCCGGTATCCCCAATTTCCTGCTCTGTCTTATAACAATTATAAGTTGGAGAGGGACCAACGTTCCCCAGCACAGTATAACAAGCGGGTTCGGTCAATATATCCGTTTTATTATCTTGATTAAGGCGTGACATGGTCGCTACCAGAAGAGCGAGAGAAGAAAACACTCAGCGTATGCTCTTGCAAGATTAGATTGGTTATCTAATATATCTAATCAGGATGTCTCCCACTATTTTAATCAAATCTTCCTTCAAACCTTAAAAGGAAAGACTAGCCGGGATTAATCACACGCTACAAGTTCGCAAATCTTTCAGCCAGGCCAGTGTCGGTACTTTGAGGGAGGTCCCCCGTGCTTTCGCACGAACCTAATTAAGGTAAACCTCGTTTTCCCAGAGGCGAAACCCCGTTAACACCTTTCTAGACACCTACTTGATCGGCTAATTGTAATGTGTAAAACTCTCCCAGGAGTAACTCTTACTCGCAGCGGGTATCGGGATCCAACTATCTCATAGAAGGTATGCAATCTCATTGCAAATTTCAACACTTGAAATTCCTAATAATATTTTCCCCCTAGCGTCCTATGACCTTGACGGAGGCCAAACTACCCATAGTCCGCTAGTCAAGTTCAACCCGTCATTTCCTGATTGAATTAAACCCACCCGCACGACCCTTGACGGAGGCCAAACAACGCCGTACGAATACCCTAATCCAATCGCATCATATGCTAGCAGATAAGCACTAGTCAGCTACCGTACACTACGCCTTGACGGAGGCCAAACTACCGCAGCACGAATACTAACTAGTACTTATCTGAAATGACGGAGGGCTACGACAGGTTTTTAAGAAAACCTATTGCGTAATGAACTTGATATCGTTGTAGAATCGAGTGATTTTAAATGGAGTGTTTTTTTAGGCTTTTCTAGTTTTACTAAAGGGGTCACTCCCGGTGAAGGGATCGTCGGCCCTTTCCTCATCGAATAAGGTGCAGGATATTTCACAAATATCACTATGCAAAGCAAGAACTATAGAAGCAATCAAAAGACAAACCGAGTTTGTAGCATCTGCTAGTTCCACTAAAGAGGTCACTCCCGGTGAAGGGATCTCGGCTCTTTCCATATCGAATAAGGTGCTGGATGTTCTACAAGGAACACCGCTATGCAAAGCAAGAACTAGAGCTACCAGTTTTTAAACAAGTTTCTACAACATCTTAGGTTTCTTTTATTTCATTAATCTTATTAATGAAGTCCCATTTTATTATGCTTCGCAAGCATCTCTTTTGAAAACGAAATCTGCAATATAACATATATCTCATATATATAATATATAAACATTCGTCTCAGGCAGTAATATGATCTCATCACAGAACAATGCAGCAGAAGAACATATATGAAATTTTGGATATACTAGGACGTCCGTGTTTTTAATACGAGCCTGTATAAAACACGGATTCCACGGTCGCGATGAATAACCAAACCCACATCCCTAGACCCCTACGAGAGCGGCAAGCAACACTGCCAATTCTAGGGTTAGGAAACCCGGTCTCGACTCCTTGAGATGGTCTCCCACTGGATCCTAGAACCCGGTTACTTCTGCTCCCCGTCTTGGGTCTACCTAATGCGGAAAAGTAAATAATATACAACGGTGACATCTTCCGCAACCTCGAAGTGCCCCAATAAAAGAATATTACATATAAATGAATTTTACATGAATGAAAAAGAAAAAACTCTCATCTCACATAAAACCTCCGGCTATTCAAACGCGACGATCCAATACAACATATCACAGCAACACATAATATCTCATATCATCAACGTAAGCAAGTATGCGTATCCCGATTGTCGTTGATGTATAGCAACGAAGCCGGCGATACACCACATACTACGCTTACGGTTACAGAAAAGAAAGTGTAAAACTACAACAGTTGGAATCCGCAACTTCCTTAGACATCTCATGCCTAACCAAATGAATTCCTTAGACATGGCATGCCTAACAATTATAAACCCCGCATTTTAGTCTCATTATCGAAAACTCTTTTCAATATCAAGTCGGGTAATTCAACAAGATTCTCGACATCCTGATCGAATGCTCGTCGCAAACTTTAGTAGACGGCCGCACCCCCAGATGCCGTCGACGAAGTGCACTAAGGCAGAACACCGCTACCGCGAGCACCCGAATGGATGCTTTCGGCGACGGGGTTCTCCTACAGTCACTTGGTCGGGGCTATGGGGCGTAGCTGTCTATTAAGTTTACCCGGCGAGTATCCGCGTACGCTACGTGATTGCGACGGACTTTTGATCACATCAAAATTCCGTGGCAACCGATCATCTGAGACTGAACTACTAGATTTATAATATTCAAATTCGTTATCTCATAACTTTTTGTGGATTCCAAATATTGTATCACATTCCAGATAAAACAGAAAATGTTAAACTTTCCGATCGAACAATCAAACACCTAAGATTTCCCCAATATATCTCAACACTTGAAATCAGTTTAAAAACATCCATCACATGCCACAGTACCAATGGTCCAGCCGTAGAAGAGTCAAGCCAACGCCTCACATGTGGTACGCCGTACTGCCCCAAGCCCTAAGGTTCAAAAGGCAGTTCAAGAAGGTCACATAATCGAGTTAAGGTTTGTTGTCTTCTAGAGGATCCACCGCGTTACTTGCACGAATTAGAACATTCTTAAACATGAGAAAAAATCAAACTTTCGAAAAAATTTCCGACAGGGGAAAAAGTGAGTTATTGATATCCGTTCGAACTTTTTAACAGTTTCTAAAATTATCCGGACAAACTAAACAAAGTTAAATTATCCGATCGAATCAATGATTCCCCAATACAACCCTTGAAAACTCAACACTTGAGTGGAATTAAAATATTCCCAGAAAAAATTAACAAGAAAAGGCCTAAAAATAATTACATGAAATTTCAGGGACTAAGTCCAAATTTTGGTCGCGGAACCGCCGCAACACCCATGGCTTCGCCACGGTTCCTCGGTCAAATTTTCGAGTTAGAGGTCCGTACTTCACAGTAATTCTTAGGTTTTCCTGCTTAATTTTCTGAGAATTTTTAATTCAGAAAAAACCTCATTTTTGAAAAATGTACAGAGAGGGTTCCGTGTCGGGGTTTCGGCGTTCGATCGGACTTTAAACTTCGTCTAGACTTCGCCTAAAGCTCTAGCTTGGCTCTGATACCACTGTAGGTCAGGCAGCCACCCCATCCAATGGGGTCGCCGTGGCACCAACGGGTCCGTCAGCCGCTACTTTTTACGCATGCCCCCTCGCGAGGACTACAACCCGCCGGAACACCTTCCGGTCTCGGGACACCCTGGGGGTAAGATCCTATGCTTCGCCACACTGTCAAACAGTGAGAACCCCCCATAGGTTGACATCCAATGCCTAGTAGCTCTGATACCACTGTAGGGTTGCTAGGCACGTGCACAAGGGTCTACGAGGCATCAACCATGCCCGATTAAAAAATTAGCCGTGCCGAACAACCCGAATACGGATCTTTAAACTAGAGATTAGGCGAAAACTAACATGCTAAACACTTTAACACTAAGTGAGAGGGATTACAACCTTTGTAGATCCGGTCCTTCACTTCATATGCTCCGTTTTGAGGTCCCTTCGCTGCGATCATCGTGCTCTGGACTCTCGAGAGGCTTCACAAAGAGAAAGGTGCAGTCTTGCTTCCGATCTTCGATACAAAGATGATCTACCTTGAAGTTCCATTAACACAAGCTAACACTCACTAAAATTGAGTGAACACTCTCATCTAAAGGGCAAGGGAAGATGAGGATGATGAAGTAGGATTTTTGCTCTCTTTATTTATCTTTTTCTCACATATTTTCATCACAAATATCAAAACAAGAAATCTTTGCATGAAGAACTCAAGGAAGAAGAAGAATAGTGATCCATTTTCTATTGTGATGAATAATGAAAGGATTAATATGATAAATAATGCAACCATGGTTGACTTAACCATTGTAGAGAATTAACCAAGGGTTAGGGTTTGGGTTGAGTCAAGAATGAGTCACTTGAAAATATCTTTTCCAAAACAAAAAAGAAAACCTTCTAGAATCTACTAGAAGTCATTAACCCAAATCAAACCCTAATCTTGATTAATCTTTACTAAACATGTTGCATTAGTTATCATATCATCTTACAATATTATATATCACATATATAATATTTATTGTAACCAAATAAAATAATACAATTAACATATATCGCATATATATCAATGTATTACCCGAGTGAGAAAAAGAATCTTTTAGTGAGCTAATATTAGGTAATGTAATTTAATATATCATATATATTATTATACATTAAATTATCGAATCAACACTTGATCCGACAATCCAGCTATATCGCATATAACCGACTAATATTTATCCGTACCGATTCATCGAATCAACACTTGATCCGATGACCCGGCTGATATCATATATCGCGAGAATAGAATACGGTATCTCATATCGCATTATCCTCGGTCCCGCACATATCACATATGTGCTCCTACTCCGTTTTGCCTGAGCCAAGAAACCTCTGTGTAGGACTCTAATGAATCGTCAATACGCCGGCAGTAGGTGATAATCATAGCAAACACCCACAAGCTGCAAGCGGTCAGCTAAACGTAACAGCCACCCAGGTATTGAGCGCTCAGAAGATCAACAAGCAATCCTGTATATTCTCCTGTGAATCCAATCAGTAACACTCCCGTACAGTCCGGTCTCGTCGTCTGATATGTCGCATATCTCGCCTAGGGGTGGTAAACGTCAGACCCTAGTAGCTTGATAAGTCGTGTCGATATGAGGTCTATAACAGTTCGAGAAACTACTGATAACACTTACCAGTAAATCTCAGTAACCCTGGCCAGGGATTTTCGGTTATAGCCAATCGAACACAGCACAACATCAACTCCCTATACCGGGAGATACGAATCCCCTCCTATCGCTCATTGCCTCTATGTGATTCGGGACTGTACCCAAAAGCCACCTTTTTGCACACCCTCTTGGACGTGGTATGATGGAAATCAAAGCACAGTGGGAATCACACAAGACTCTATGACGATCTCGGGTCAACAGACTACTCTGTACCAGTGTCACCGGAGAACTGCCATCTGACGTGAGGTATAATACCATCTGGGAGTTCTCGGCGAGTCCGTCCAGTGTACCCAGTCTCCACTGAGCACCCATACACCATCCTTGATGTAAAACACCGATGGATATGGGATCATCCATCGCCCATCATATGGGTCAAGATGCGTATACGCTAGTCTACTCTGGTGTATCGATGCCCTGTCTCGATACACCCTCGACTAGGAACAGTTATAGGATGTACTCCTCGACTACCGTGGCCCCACTAGTATGATCTCATCATAGTCCCAGTAGTCGAGTACATATCCTAAGTGCTTTATCAACATGTAACATAGAGACAATCTGAGTACATGTTAAGATAAAGTACAACCAGATAGCATACTATCTTGTCGAGCAAGAAAGTCCTCCCTATATATGTCCTAGCATCCACTACAATATATATCGTATGTACAGTAATGGCCTCTAGGGCATACATATAACTAACATCTTTATTAGTAAAGAAAGGATATAATTTTGTATTGTTGGATAATGTTTTGAACATTTCCTATATCAAAAGTTGATCGATTCAGGCACGTTATCTAAATGCATTGATGTTCTAATTCAAACTACAATTCTTTAGTATACAGAGCACACACAAGAAGAAAGACTTCAGAGTTGAACGATTCCTTCTTAAGGCATTGTAGACTAGGTCATATCAATGCGACCCGACTAGCTGAACTTACATGTCGATGCATATTTAAATCAGTTTGAATTTCCATCTTGTGAAACTTGCCAGTCATGTCACAAAGATATAATGATACCAGCTCTGTTTATTGGAAACAGAGAAAGAGTTAGTGAACTCTTGGGATGATACATGTTAATGTATGTAGGTCCCCTGTCTACACATACCAAGACCGGTCCTTTGTACTTCATTACATTCTCTGATGATCTCTCAAGATTCAGTCATATGTTCCTGTTGAAACATGAGTCCGAACCTTTTGAGATATTCACAGAATATAAGTTAGAAGTAGAGAACCAAATACGGGTATAAGTATTATGTCCTTTGATGTGATCAAGGAGGATAATACTTGAGCACGGAACTCCTGGACTAGGCAATGAGCGATAGGAGGGGTTTCGTCTCTCCCGGTATTGGGGGTTGATGTTGTGCTGTGCTCGATTGGCCGTAACAGGGAAGTCCCTGGCCAGGGCTGATCAGAGATTTGCTGGTAAGTGTTACCAGTAGTTTCTCGACCCGTTATGAGCCTCACATTAGCACGACTTATCGGTTATTGGGGTCTGACGTTTACCACCCCTAGACATGATATGCGACATATCAGACGAACAGACCGGACTGTACGGTAAGTGTTACTGGTTGGATTCACAGGAGTGTGAGCGGGCTGGCTCATCGATGTTCTGATCGCTCAATACCCGGATGGCCGTTACGTTTAGCAGACCGCTTGCGGCTTGTGGGTGCTTGATATGATCATCATATGCTGCCGGCGTATTGACGAGTCTTTAGAGTCGTACACAGAGGTTTTCTGGCTCAAGCGAAACGAAATAGGAGCGCATATGAGATATGTGCAGGACCGAGAATAATGCGTGTATGTGATACCGTATTTCAATCTCGTGATGAATATATCGATTGGTTATATGCGATATAACCTAGATATCGAATCAAGGATTGATTCGATAAGCCGATACATAGGATACTAGTCGGTTATATGCGATATGACCGGATCGTTAAATCAAGTATTGATTTAATGATTTAATGTATAATTATATATTTGATATATTACTTTGCATTAACTAGTATTGGTTCACTTTAAATGGATTTTCTCACTTGAATGTGCAAGTTGTATATGTGATATACTTTTGTGCATATGATTGTATCATGTTTGATGATACATGCTTATTTGGTTAAGTGTAAAGAATTAAACCATGGTTAAGTTGATGATTAGGGTTTTGCTTATTCATTTTTGATAGATAAACATGAATGGTGGCTTTGTTTGTTTTTAGTTGAAGATTCATGAAGCTTTGACTTAGTCACCATTCTTGTCTCATGCTTAACCCTAACCATTTGAACTAACCCTAGTTCATTCTCTACACTTAACTATGGTTGAGAATATGATAAGAATGATTTTTTTTTTCAATTATTGAAAAATACTTATCATATTCTATCTTCTTCATCTTCTTCTTCTTCTTCTTCTTGACATGAAGAAAATCTTGCTACCAACAATGGCAACTTGAGCAAAAGTGTGAGAAATCCAATTCTAAAGTCAACCCACCTCCTATTTCTTCACCCTCTACCTCTTGCCAAGTAGTATAGGGTGTTTTCTTCACAAGTTTCACGACTTGTTGAAGTTGGAGCTTGATCTTGTGTAACCTCGACGTAGATCATCTTCGGCATCGTACCCGACGACTAGTCCGCTCATTTCTCCGATGAAGCCGATGTTAGAGTCCGAGATCTCACTTGGACAGCGAGAGGACGAGTACGTGGAGCTAAGGAAGTGGATTACCGGATCTACAAAGGTTGTAGCTTCTTATCTTTAGTGAAGTTGTTTACTAGTTTAATGTTTCGCCTAAAATTCTAGTTAACGATCCGTATTAGAGTTTCTCGGCACTTGTAAAATTTGAAATTGGCATGGTTGATGCCTTGTGAGACCACTTGAGAGTGCCTAGGAACCCTACAGTGGTATCAGAGCACAGTGGGAATCACACAAGACTCTATGACGATCTCGGGTCTGCAGACTAACCTGCACAAGTGTCACCTGAGAACTGCCATCTGACGTGAGGTATAATACCATCTGTGAGTTCTCGGCGAGTCTGTCCAGTGTACCCAGTCTCCACTAAGCACCCGTATATCATCTCTGATGTCATACACCAATGGATATGGGATCATCCATCGCCCATCTCATGGGTCGAGAAGCGTATACGCTAGTCTACACTGGTATATCGATGCCCCGTCTCGATACACCCTCGACTAGGGACCTTGAAGGATGTACTTATGGACTACCATGTCCCCACTAGTATGATCTGCATCATAGTCCAGGCAGTCAAGTACACATCCTAAGGGCTTTACCAACATGTAACTATAAGACAGTTTAAAGAGACTAGTATACATGGTAAGATAAAGAGAAACCAGATAGCATACTATCATATCGAGCAAGAAATTCATCTCTATATATATCCAAGCATCCAATATAATATACATCATATGTACAATACTGGCCTCTAGGGCATACATACAACTAACACCTATGGTCTTAACATCCATGCTAGCTCCGTTTGCAACTTTGAGGGTCATGTCACCTGCCTTCAAAACCCTACGGTTTCTCAACGCCTGCAAAGAATTACAGATATGAGATCCTGATCCGGTATCCAAAACCCACGAGGTAGAGTTTATTGAAAGACAGTTTTCAATAACATACACACCTGAAGCTGAAGCCGCAACCTGCTTCAATTTTTGTGTCCTGGCTTTCCAAGCCCTGCAATCATTCTTCCAGTGTCCCTTCTTATGACAATAGAAGCATTCTTCTTTATCCACAAGCTGTCCCGCTTTCTTTGTTGCTTTTGCTTTTCATTTCGTATCCACTTTACCAACACCGCCCCTTGGTTTGGCGGGGGCTTTCTTCTACTTTCCCTTGGCTTTCGCCTTGGACCTAGAAGAGGAAGATCCTCCTACAAACAAAGTGGATGTTTCTCTACCTTTATGTAGGGTGTCTTCTGCACTCCTCAGCATGTTGAGGAGTTCTGAAAGTTCAACTTCTTTTTCTTGTAAGTTGAAGTTCAGGATAAACTGGGCGTAAGTGGAAGGAAGGGACTGGAGAATCAAGTCCGTATAGAGCTCGTTTTCTAACGTGGTCCCAAGTTCGGCGAGCTCCTCAATGAAGCCAATCATCTTAAACACGTGTTCCGCTACCGATGATCCGATGGCCAACCTTGCCGAAAATAACTTCTTCGACACTTCGTATCTTGTGATACGAGATTGCTCTCCATACAGTTCTTTTGTATGGAGAAATATGGATTCGAGGTCCATATTCTCGTGCCTCCTCTGATGTTCGTTGTCCATAGAGGCAAGTACGAGGCACTTGGCCTTCGCGCTATCAATCTCCCAAGTCTTACGGATTTCCTTATCCGCGACGCTGGAGGTGGGACCTAGGACAGGGGGAGCTTTGGTGGTAAGAAGATACCCCAGCTTGTCGTAAGTGATTGCCATTTTGACATTCCTGAGCCAATCTTTGTAGTTTGGCCCTGTCAGTATGTTTTTATCTAGAAGTAACTTAAGTCCAGTCATGTCGATTGGTCGCTGCAATTAGGAGAGAGAAGAAACACTCAGCATGATGCTCTTGCAAGTTTAGAGTGGTTTTTAGTTTGTCTAAACAGGATGGCTCCCACCGTTTCTCGAATCCCTCCTCAAACCAAACAGGAAGAATTAGTCAGGATGAATCTCATCGTACAATACTTGCTTAACCGTTCGGTTAGGCTGGTGTTGGTACTTCGAGGGAGTTTTTCCAACGGTTTCGCGAAGTTCCTTAATTTAAGAACCTCTTTTCCCTGGGGGCGTAGCCCCGCTAACACCTTTCTAGATACCTACTAGGTTTATAGCATTGATCGTTAAGTGAGAAATTTCCCGAGGAGTAGCATATACTCACAGTAGGATCGGGATCCAAATATCATCGCGTGACGAAACTGAAGGAATCCTACCAGAATCATCACACTCCAAATGGTATGCAACGCTAGCAAGTTTCAGTACTTATGAAACTCCCGATGTGGATTTTTGCCCCATGCTCTTATGATCTTGGCGTGAGGTCAAAATGTCATAAGTCACATGTCAAGTTCTTCCCATCATTATCCAGGTTAATTTGAACGCACCCGTACATACCCTTGATGTAGGCCAAAATGGCAGTACGACTGTCTCAAAACAACGCATTCTATCTATGCAATAGATAAATATCCGGCAGCTACCAATCACTATGCCTTGGCGTGAGGTCAAAATACATAGCTTGAATACAACCGAATATTTAACTGAAATGATGGAGGGCAACGGATGGTTTTGGCGAAACCGTGAACATAGTGAACTTGATATAATCGATGGAATGAGATAGCTTTCAAAAGGAGTGGTTCATGCTCCGCATTTAAAAGTTTGGTTTTGAAAAGAACCGAGTGGTTTTTTCAAAGTGTTCCAACGACTTTTACTTGGTTTATTTTTCTTTGCATTAGTTCTTTTAATGCGTATTTTTCTTGCATTAGTTCTTTTAATGCGTCCCATCATTTAATCCTGCAATTGCAGAAAACAACCAAAATATGACGTACGCTTATGCCATTCACATTCGCCACGGGGCCCCGTCATTACCCGTTAGGTTACTTAACTAACGATAGAGCGGTGGCTGGGCTAGCGCGGCTGTAAAACATAAGCAACACCTAAATAATATCATATATAGATATATTGCAATGATAGCCATTTCAGATCATAGATGAACACATTGGATATACTAGGAACCCGCAATTCGTACGAGCCTGTAACGAAAAGCAGATTACACGGTCGTGGTGAATAGCCAAAACCCCACCCAAGACCCCTACGGGTGCGGCAAACTACCCGCCAAGTACCCGAACCGAAGCAACCTCTCTCAACTCCGTGAGTAGGCCACTCAGCACTTCGGCATACCCGGTAGTTTGTGCACCCACTCCATGGGTCTATCCTAGGAGCAAAAACAGTAAAAAGAAATTATACAATGACGGCTACAACCCCGACCCGGTTGTGCGGTCATACAAATAATTATTACATCAATTTACAAATTTACATGAATTGAAAGAAAAGAAAACTCTCGTCTCACAACCCCCGGCTATTCACCCGCGATAATCCAATGAATTCATATACACATTCCAATGACATTACAGATCACAGATTTGTATAACCCCCACTAATCGACATATAGCGATTAGCAGACGTTCAATACAAATATCACATCACAGATAAAACCCGTCAGCTTAAGTCTTTAGAAGTTCGATCAAAAATATGGATTTTTAGGCCCCAAACACAAAATTTTCGTTCTGGAAAATCTGGGCAGAAAATACATATTCCAAAAATCCCAAAACAACCCCAGAAATATACTGCACTAAATTTGGACCTCGGCCGAGTCAACTCGGCCGCGGAACCGCGGCGGAAGCGTGCTCCCGCCGCGATTCCGCGGCGCTTTGAACGGTTCGTGGGACCAAATTTTTTGGTTATTCTATAAAAAGCCCGAGCCGATTTTTAAGATGAAATTTATCAATTTTTTAACAGAATAAAAATCGGCAGAAACTTGACATATCGGGTTCGTTTCGTGACTTTTCCTTTGATCGATCTTCTAGTTACTTTGCTAACATATTAGATAGTGTTTAACTAGGCTCTGATACCACTGTAAGTCCATGCTACCTCTCCCGGTACTTTCGGGCATGCGGAATTCGGTGAAAAACAATTTTCTAGAGTTGGTAACATGGACTCAAAACCAGATCTTTGTTAAACATCTAACTAACAACCTAGCTAGGAGTCGTTAACTACTCGGTTAGGGAGTTATACCTTTCTTTCTTGAACCCCTTCGTCTTCAAGTCTCGATGGTTGTCCGGATCGGCTTCACCCTGTCATCTCCTTACGCCGAGGATCGATCCACCAGAAAGCTTCTACCTTTGGCTTCTTCTTCGGTCTTTGAAGAAACTAGTTCACTTGGTTTGCTAAACCTCATGAACTAGAGTGAGTAGAGAAGAGTGTGTTGGGATTTTCTCTATGGTTCTTGGTTCTCAACACATGAGACAAGTGAACCATAGACTAAAGAGAGGAAGAGAAAGAGGAAGAAGATGAGAGCTCAAGAACACAAGAGAGAGAATGAAAATGATAGAATGAGAAAGACTTTTCTCTCTTGGCTCTCATAATCCAAAGCCATCATCACAAAAATAGTAATCAAGTATTGTGTAAATGGTTTAAGTCAAAATGGCTAGATCATTTCATGCACTCATATTGCATAAGAGAACAAGCAAGTGAAAAGTCTTTGCTATGAAATGATAGCCATTGTCATCATGATGGTCAACTAGTCCAACCTAGTCAACCGGTCAACAAAGTCAACAAGTCAACAAAGTCAACCCCTCAACAACCATGTCACCACAATACTTAATTAATATTATTGTTAATCATATATCATATTCTCATTCGGGTTGAGCAAAAAGTCAATAGTCAACAGTCAACGGTCAACAACCCTAGTGAGAATCCTCTGCCTCTGTCTCTCCGTCAACTGTGCATACACACCCGCATCCGCGTTCCGAGGAACACGAATACATACTGGATAAAACCAATCCCAATACGTACACTAGGATCTGGTTTAAACCAAAGCCCGCTAGTGTAAACTGTCCGGACACTAAACGTGCACAAGTGCACGGATGTGACTGAACCCTGTCGCAAAACCATGCGACCTCTACTCTTTTGCCTAAAGGCGAATAGCTTTCTGTGTAGGACTCTAAAGACTCAACACTACGCTGGCAGTGGGTTTAACCACGGACCGCAAGCGGCACTAGCTGTGCGTAACGTTCTCCAGGTAGATGCCGACAAGAAGACTGACGAGGTGAAACCCATCTGAACTCCTACTGAGCCTGAATGTGACAATCTCCGTACAGTCCGGTCTGTTAGTCTGATACATCGCATGGCGGGCCTAGGGGGGAGGTAAACGTCAGTCCCCTAATAGCGGTACAAGTCTTGTCGGAGTGAATCCCAAAACACCCTGAGATAACACTGGAAGCCTACCAGTATATCTCGATTGCCCTGGCCAGGGACTACTCGTGTAATGGCTCTCCTAGACACAGCGCGATGTCAACCCCCAATACTGGGAGAGACGAATCCTGTCTAACCGTCACTGCCTCCAAGTGCTTCGGGACTGCACCCAACCACTACCTGTTTGCACGACTCCTTTGAGCCGTGGTACGGTAGTAATCAAAGTACAGTGGGAACACACTCGAGGTGCAGTGACAGTGTCAAGTCAGCGGACTAAGCTGTACTCATATCACCTGGGAACTGATAACTGACGATAGGTATAATACCAACCGGTCAGTTCCCGACGAGTCATGTCCAGTATACTCGTAACCTAACGAGCACCCGCATACTATCTCCAGTACGATGTACTGATGGCTGTGGGATAGACCATCTCCCACTCTGGGATGAGAAGTGCATGCGCTAGTCTACTCCGGAGTATCGATGCCCTATCTCGATAGTCCTGCGACTAGGGACCTGCATAAGGATGTGCTTATAGATTGCCCAGCCCCCACTAGTGTGACTGCCATCACAACGCTGGTAATCAAGCAAAGATCCTAAGGGCTCCACTAATGTGTATAGGTGATATACTAAAATAAACACATGTACACATTGAAGTAGAAACAAATCAAGTAGCATACTACTATTTTGAGCAAGATTGTATATACAAGGTGAATATCCCAAGTTTCCATTAAGTAATATACAAACTAGTATGATACAGTAATGGCCTCTAGGGCATATACACTAACAACTAGGATCCGGCTTAAACCAAAGACGGCTAGTTTTATCCGTCCGATCCTGATCCATGCAATACTGCATGTATCTGATCGAACCCTGCCATATATCCATACGGCCTCTAGTACTAACCGTCCGATCCTGATCCGTGCAATACCGCACGTATCTGATCGAACCCTGCCATATCTCCATACGGCCTCTACAGCGTTTCGCCCGAAACTTGAGTAACTGGATGTGGGGGACTCTAAGAATCGTCAATACTATGGCTGTGGATTTAACCACTAGCACGTCAGATGTATTAGCCATACGTGACGGGCTACCAGCTATTGACCAAAAGGGACGTCGATGAGCGAACTCATCCTGACACCTACTGAGCCTGTCAGTGACAATATCCGTACAGTCCGGTCCGTTCGTCTATGAGCATCGCATGGCGGGCCTAGAGGGTTGGTAAAAGTCAGACCCCCAAAAGCGGTACAAGTCGTGTCGGAGTGTATCCCAGAACACCCTGAGATACTACTGGAATACCAACCAGTAAATCTCCTGCCTTGGCCAAGGACTTCATGCAATGGCTCTCCTAGACACAGCGCGACCTCACCCCCAATACTGGGAGAGACGAACCCCTGAAGATCCGCTCACTACCTCTTTGTGGCTCGGGACTGTACCCAACTAAAACCTGTTTGCACGTCTCCTTTGAGCGTGGTAGGGTAGTAATTAAAGTACAGTGGGAACTCACACGAGACAAATGACGATCCTCGGGTCGATGAACTAACCTGTACACATGTCACCAGAAAACTGCTATCTGACATCAGGTATATGACCAACTAGCATGTTCCCGGCGAGTCCTATCCGGTGTACTCATAACCCAATGAGCACCTGTATACATCTTAGGTGAACCAACTGACACCAGTGGCTTGTGAGACCGGCCACCGCCCCTCGTCGGGGCCTCGACTGTATACACTAGTCTACACTGGAGTATCGATGCCCTGTCTCGAAACTCCCACGACTAGGGACCTTTTAAGGATGTGCTTATAGACTACCAGCTCCCACGTATATGATCGCCCTCATACTGCCGGTAGTCAAGCAAGAATCCTAGGGGCTCTATCAACGTGCAATAGTGACCTGTAAGGTCACCTAAAGCAGTACACGATGATAAAGGTAAACCAGATAGCATACTATCATCTCGAGTAAGACTGTCCTACCGGTATAGGTCCTCCCTCAATCATTGCAATCACGTGCCTGTGATCCAATAATTGACTCTGAGGGCACTATCTCCAACAATCTCCCACTTGCACTCAAGGCTAATTATTGCGATGTCGCATACTCACAGCCCGTGTGATACCGAACACCCAACTCCTCTACTAGTCAGTCTCACAAAGCTCGTTTGCGAAAATGTTGCGTTCGAGGAATAGCCTCAGTGAGTGGATCCGCCTTGATGTTTCTTTCTATGTCTCTCTATATCTCAAGTTTGCGGAGAAACCCATCTCCCGAAATGAGCAATACCTGTCTTAGAATGTGTCTGGATGTCTGATGGGACCTAGCTCATAAATGAACTCCAAATCCAAACTTCTTAGACTGTATCGTCAACTGAACTTAATCAGTATCCTGCGCCATGCCTCCCTCGGTATTGCCTTGGACCATCTGTCCAAACTACTACCCCTCGTCAGAAGGAAAAACTATAACTCTGACAACCTCCCTGTCGTCCAGGTCACCTTGGAAGCCTGGAATGATAACTGTCTCCTAAATGAGGCTGTCGTTATCAAATCCCTAGAACATCCACTTATGTTCTAAAACTGCTTCCGACCGCTTCTCCAGCATTGGATCAATGTCAACTTATTGCATCTAGTGCAAGAACAACATCTGGTGTGGTACTTGACATCTTATGATTGACTCAATTGCCTGAGCAAGTGATCTGCCAATCATGCACATCCCTCTCCCCTTTAGTCTGTAAGACACCTTTAGAGAGGGTGACTCCATCACCTGCTGGTACACCACCATGCCAGGAGTCGTCCATTCTAAATACTCTTAGAATGCTGTCTAAGTACCCTGATTGGGAAACCACCCAAATCTAGATCTAAAACCATAGATCCAATAACCAGAATGTTTGATATAATATCCAAGCCCCATGTGGAGAAACCACTGTGTGACGACCAAAGCATAACCGATCGTAGTATAGGAATATCACTTCCTACTCTGTGTATGTCATCCAAATACCAGGACATCACACCCTACTACCTTTTTAACAGATCCATCCCCTATTCTGATGAAGTCAAACCTATGACTGTCACATCAGAAATAAATGATCTATCTCCGCTACTCTGCTTTAGTCTATAAATAGACATAAGCCACCTGTCCACCAATGCTTCCGCTGCTCCCACTGACTACGACAATCCTCTGGCAGACTCATATAGAAGTACACTTCTAAAGCTAGTTTAGAACGACGCTATACTCATCCTCCTGCCGGGTCTCGTATCCTGGAACAACAGCAATGGCCAGTGGGGGTAAACAAGAACCTCCCTGTCACCGTCCTTGAGGCTACCGGAGTACCCCTCGAGTGCCTGAGGTTACCCACCTATCTGTGGAGTGGCCAATGGAATGTCAAGCCAGATTGAATCTTTAGGTTCCTATGAAATCTTCAGTAATCGTTTGTGATTCTGGAATCTCTTCCAGTTCTACCATACTCCCATTACTGTTTTTCTGAAAAAATCCATTTTTTTTAATAAAACTGTAGCGAGTCAAGAACAATATCACTATTGAACTTCTAGATGGTAGAAAGTCAACCCTCTTCATAGCCTGGGTCAACCCACAAACAGCCATTACAGAAACGTACCTTGAGTTATCCAGAGTCTGGTTTTAAGCATAGGCCGGACAACTCCCCGTACCTTAACATCGTTAATGTAGGGTTGCTATGCACGTGCACAAGGGTCTACGAGGCATCAACCATGCCCGATTTAAAATTTAGCCATGCCGAACAACCCGAATACGGATCTTTAAACTAGAGATTAGGCGAAAACTAACATGCTAAACACTTTAACACTAAGTGAGAGGGATTACAACCTTTGTAGATCCGGTCCTTCACTTCATATGCTCCGTGTTGTGGTCCCTTCGCTGCGATCATCGGGTTCTGGACTCTCGAGAGGTTCCACGAAGAGAAAGATGCAACCTTTGCTTCCGATCTTCGATACAAAGATGATCTACCTTGAAGTTTCGTTAACACAAGCTAACACTCATGAAATGATGTGAACACCCTCATCTAAATGGTAAGGGAAGATGAGGATGATGAAGTAGGATTTTTGCTCTCTTTATTTATCTTTTTATCATATTTATTCATCACTTGGAAAAAAGCTAGTAAGCTTTTTCCATGAAGAAAGAAGAAGGAAGAAGATGAAGAATAATGATTGAATTCCTTTTGTGATGAATAATGCAAAGGAGATAATGATCAATAATGCAACCATGGTTGACTAAACCTTTGTAGAGAATTAACCAAGACTAGGGTTTGGGTTAGGTTAAGAATGAGTCACTTGAAAATATCTTTCACAAAACAAAACCAAAACTTTCTAGAATCATCTAGACAGCTTAACCCTAATCCAAACCCTAATCATGTTTAAACTCCACTAAACATGTTGCATTAGTTATCATATCATGTTACAATATTATATATCACATATATAATATTTATTGTAACCAAATAAAATAATTCAATTAACATATATCGCATATATATCAATGTATTACCCGAGTGAGAAAAAGAATCTTTTAGTGAGCTAATATTAGTTAATGTAATTTAATATATCATATATATTATTATACATTAAATTATCGAATCAACACTTGATCCGACAATCCGGCTATATCGCATATAACCGACTAATATTTATCCGTACCGATTCATCGAATCAACACTTGATCCGATGACCCGGTTGATATCAAATATCGCGAGAATAGAATACGGTATCTCATATCGTATTATCCTCGGTCCTGCACATATCACATATATGCCCCAACTCCTTTTTTCCTAAGTCAAGAAACCTCTGTGGAGGACTCTAAAGAATCGTCAATACGCCGGAAGTAGGTGATGATCATATCAAACACCCACAAGATGCAAGCGGTCAGCTAAACGTAACAGCTATCCAGGTATTGAGCGCTCAGAAGATCAACAAGCAAGCCTGTACATTCTCCTGTGAATCCAAACAGTAACACTCCCGTACAGTCCGGTCTCGTCGTCTGATATGTCGCATATCTCGCCTAGGGGTGGTAAACGTCAGACCCCAGTAGCTCGATAAGTCGTGTCGATATGAGGTCTATAACAGTTCAAGAAACTACTGATAACACTTACCAGTAAATCTCAGCAATCCTAGCCAGGGATTTCCGGTTATAGCCAATCGAACACAGCACAACATCAACTCCCTATACCGGGAGAGACGAATCCCCTCCTATCGCTCATTGCCTCCATGTGATTCGGGACTGTACCCAAAAGCCACCTTTTTGCACGCCCTCTTGGACGTGGTATGATGGAAATCAAAGCACAGTGGGAATCACACAAGACTCTATGACGATCTCGGGTCAACAGACTACTCTGTACCAGTGTCACCGGAGAACTGCCATCTGACGTGAAGTATAATACCATCTGGGAGTTCTCGGCGAGTCCGTCCAGTGTACCCAGTCTCCACTGAGCACCCGTACACCTTCCTTGATGTCAAACACCGATGGATATGGGATCATCCATCGCCCATCATATGGGTCAAGATGCGTATACGCTAGTCTACTCTGGTGTATCGATGCTCTGTCTCGATACACCCTCGACTAGGAACTGTTATAGGATGTACTCGTCGACTACCGTGGCCCCACAAGTATGATCTCATCATAGTCCCAGTAGTCGAGTACACATCCTAAGGGCTTTATCAACATGTAACATAAAGACAATCAGAGTACTTGTTAAGATAAAGTACAATCAGATAGCATACTATCATGTCGAGCAAGAAAGTCCTCCCTATATATGTCCCAGCATCCATTACAATATACATCGTATGTACAGCAATGGCCTCTAGGGCATACATATAACTAACAATCTCCCACTTACACTAGGGCCATCTGTTGTGGTATCACATACCCAACAATTAGCTGCGGTTGAAGTATCTCATACTCAACCATCCCATAAAAGTCTCTACTGGGAAAAAGGCCTTTGTGAGTAGATCCGCGCTGTTGTCCTCTGTGTCTACTCTACAAACCTCGATCTTCCTGCAGATCAACCATCTCCATGATCAGGTGATACTGCCTAAGAATTATATCTGGATTTCTGATGGGACGGGGGTTCGTTGGCAAAAGCCACAACTCCATTGTCACACAATGGTAGGAACGAAGTTCATATCATGAACTTATATATATCCAGACTGCCTCTTTGGTAGCATCCTTGGTAATGATGTATCTTGCCTTTAATCGTCTAGTATATCACGGTATCTAGCTTGGAACTCTTCCAACATACCGTCCCTCCACTGAGGGTATAGACAATGCCTACGACTGACATTCAGTCGTTCTTATCACCCTGGAACCTTTCCAGTGATTCTCCCCAGGATCGACAGATACCATCTCACTACAACTAGTGAGTATCCTAACATCCAATTAGATCTATCTCATAGATCCAAGAACCCAGGATTTAGGAGGTATCACTTTGATCCTATATGGTGAATCCTTGTGATAAGCGGAGATTGACCGAGCGTAGCATAGGAAACTCCTTCCCTATCAAGAGTATGTCATCACCATACTCCCTACTACCTTTTTGTATAAACAAGGTTCATCTACCATTTTGATGAAGTCAAACTCTTTGACTACCATATCAAAACAGATGTTCCAACTCCGCGATACCTGTTTTATCATATAAAACATCTTGCACACGTTTCCGCTGCTCCCACTGTCTACGAAGCCCTCTGGCTGTGTACTTATAGACGCTCTCTTCTAAAATATCATTTAGAAAACCAGTCATGACACCCAACCACCAGATATCGTAGTCATGGTATGTAGCCGTGGCAAGTAGGATCTGGATGGACTTATGCATAGCTATAAAAGTCTCAACTTTTCCATGTACACCAAGTAATCTTCTCAAGATATACTCGCTCCTGATGGGGATTTAACCCTTCAGATAAAGCAACCAAAGTCCATACTTTGTTGGTGTATAAGGATTCCATCTCAGATCGATAAGCATCCAGCCATTCTTACAGAGTCTCACTCCTGATGGCCAGCTCGAAACTAGTTGGGTCATCATCTCATGATGCAATCCTCGCTCCCACTGTGATTGAGAAACCGAAGTATCTCTCAGGTGGGTGAGGAACCGTACTAGATCGGCGGAGAGGCTGAGGTTCGTTGGAAACTATTGAATCCTTTGGTTCTACCAAATCATCAGCTGCAGTTTGTATAGCTGTAACATTTCCAGTTCTACATAACAGACCTTGCCTCGAGCTTGTCCGGATTTTTCTTTTAAACATAGGCCGGACAACCCCAAATCTTAACTAACTTAAGATATGGGCTCTTCTCTTTCCATATCACATATGAAGTGGTAGGCAACTGATTTGATTGGAACCCTTATTCAATAGGTATGCAGCTTCATAAGTGTATAACTCCCAAAAGGAAATAAGAAACTCAGTAGTACTCATCATAGAGCACACCATATCACATAGGGTGCTATTGCTCCGCCCCGATATACCATCGTTCTATGGTGTATACGGAGGAGTAATGCTGAGAGAGAATCTCATTCTCCTTTAGAATAGTCCAGGAATTCCGTGCTTAAGTATTCTCCTCCTTGATCACATCAAAGGACATAATACTTTTACCCGTATTGTGGTTCTATACTTCTAACTTATATTTTGTGAATATCTCAAAAGCTTTGGACTTATGTTTCAACAGGAACACATGTCTGAATCTTGAGAGATTATCAGAGAACGTAATGATGTAAAAAGAACCGGTCTTGGCATGTGTAAACAGGGGACCTTCATACATCAGCATGTATCAATCCCAAGAGTTCACTAACTCTTTCTCTGTTTCCAATAAACAGATCTGTGGTCATCTTATCTTTGTGACATGACTGGAAAGTTTCACAAGATGTAAATTCAAAATAATTTAAATATGCATCTATATGTAACTTAGCTAGTCGGGTCGCATTGATATGACCTAGTCTACAATACCTCAAGAAGGATTGGTTCATTTCTGAATCTTCCTCTTGTGTGTGTTCCGTATACTAAGAACTGTATTTTGATTTAGAACATCAATGCTTTTAGATAACGTGCCTGAACCGATCAACTTTTGATATAGGAAATGTTCAAAACATTATCCAACAATACAAAATTATATCCTTCTTTACTAATAAAGAGACCGATATGATTTTGTATATCAGGTTCGGTATCTAATAACATTTGTTCAGAATCAATGTATTCTGGTAATACAGGGTGATAGTGACCAACAGACTTGGCCGCAACACTTGCACCGTTTTCTGTCTCATGAAACTTATCACCTGTTCTCAGTTCTCTACCTATCTATAGCCCATGTAACAGATTACATATGCGGGATCCTAATCCGGTATCACATACCCAGGACGTAAAGGATACTGAGAAACAGTTCTCTGTAATGAACACACCCGAAGATGATGCATCAGCATGCACTTTCTTCGTTTGGGCGGCACGGGAATTCTGGTAATCCCCAATTTCCTGCTCTGTCTTATAACAATTATAAGTTGGAGCGGGACCAACGTTCCCCAGCTCAGTATAACAAGCGGGTTCGGTCAATATATCCGTATTATTATCTTGATTAAGGCGTGATATGGTCACTACCTAGAGAGAGAGAGAAGAAAACACTCAGCGTACGCTCTTGCAAGATTAGATTGGTTATCTAATATATCTAATCAGGATGTCCCCCACTGTTTTAGTCAAATCTTCCTTCAAACCCTAAAAGGAAAGACTAGCCGGGATTAATTACACGCTACAAGTTCGCCAATCTTTCAGCCAGGCCAGTGTCGGCACTTTGAGGGAGGTCCCCCGTGCTTTCGCACGAACCTAATTAAGGTAAATCTCGTTTCCCAGAGGCGTAACCCCGTTGACACCTTTCTAGACACCTACTTGATCGACTAATTGTAATGTATAAAACTCTTCCAGGAGTAACTCTTACTCGCAGCGGGTATCGGGATCTAACTATCTCATAGAAGTTATGCAATCTCATTGCAAATTTCAACACATGAAATTCCTAATAATATTTTGCCCCAAGCGTCCTATGACCTTGACAGGGGTCAACAAACCATAGGCTGCGAGTCAAGTTCAACCCGTCATTTCCTAATTGAAGTAAACCCACCCGCACGACCCTTGACAGAGGTCAACAAGGTCGCACGACTTCCCTAAATCAGTCACATCATATGCTTATACAGATAAGCACTAATCAGCTACCGCACACTACGCCTTGACAGAGGTCAACAAATGCAGCACGAATACTAACTATTACTTATCTGAAATGACGGAGGGCTACGACAGGTTTTTAAGAAAACCCTTTGCGTAATGAACTTGATATCGTTGTAGAATCGAGTGATTTTAAATGGAGTGTTCTTGAGGCCTTTCTAGTTTTGCTAAAGGAGTCACTCCCGGTGAAGGGATCGTCGGCCCTTTCCTCATCGAATAAGGTGCAGGATATATCATATATACCGCTGTGCAAAGCAAGAACTATAGAAGCAATCAAAAGACAAACCGAGTTTGTAGCATCTGCCAGTTATTGCTAAAGGAGTCACTCCCGGTGAAGGGATCTCGGTCATTTCCTTATAGAATAAGGTGCTGGATGTTCTACAAGGAACACCGTTATGCAAAGCAAGAACTGTAGCTACCAGTTTTTAAACAAGTTTCTACAACATCTTAGGTTTCTTTTATTTCATTAATCTCATTAATGAAGTCCCATTTTATTACGCTTCACAAGCATCTCTTTTGAAAACGAAATCTACAATATAACATATATCTTATATATATAATATAAACATTCGTCTCAGGCAGTAATATGATCTCATCATAGAACATTGCAGCAGAAGAAATATATATGAAATATTGGATATACTAGGATGTCCGTATTTTCAATACGAGCATGTATAAAACACGGATTCCACGGTCGCGATGAATAGCCAAACCTACATCCCTAGACCCCTACGAGAGCGGCAAGCAACACAGCCAGTTCTAGGGTTAGGAGACCAGGTCCCGACTCCTCGAGATTGTCACGACCCAAATTAGGAACGTAACCGGCACTTAAATCACGTGACGTCTAAAGGCGTAACGTAACTCAAGTAAGCCGAAACCCAGTAATCTAAACCATGAAAAGATTAGAGTGATAAAGCTTTAAAACATTTGTTTAAAAGATTAGTTAAAACATTTAGAATCTTAGTTTAAAAATCGTAGAAAAACTTAAAGTTTCATTTTTCCTTTGTATATTTCGGCTGCATCTCCTTTGTAAAAATCAATCCTGAATGATACAAATCATAGAGATGAAACACAACTACAACATGTGTACAAATGTCGCCATAGCGAAGAAATAACATAATATGAATCAAATCCGGCTCATACGAGCACAACAACCAAAGTCACATAAGGTACAAATACCGAACCTCTCAGTCTCTAAGTCGATACAGGTGAATAGTAGATGGAGAGTACTAGATACAATAAGATACATAAATGAAAATAATGGATAACCGCACAAATCCACATACCAAAAAGAAAGGGTCTCAACCCAACAGTAGCGGTATCCACGGAAAAGATGCAATAAGAAGCCTGGCGCTTCCAAACTGCAGATCAAACCTGCACAAATGCTGTGGCACAACGGGGGTGAGTTGCCAACTCGTGAGAAGTAAATAACATCGTACAAGTAATCACATGTATGTACGATAAACAACCATTTCTACATAGGTATCATGATAAGGTATATATGTCAATATGAACTGCAGTAAATCATGATCTGGTAAATGACTATATATAGAGAATGTATCATAAATACCTGAGTATGGGGTAAACATAATACTCATCCATAATCACTATCAGTAAAATAAATCCAGTGTCCATCAACGACACGTAAATCTCAATATCTCAGGCGCCGTCACTATGACCGGCCCTCACATCTGTAAATCTCATGGAAAACCCGAGTGTCCAACACCGACACTCGAAATATCATGAAAAACACCGTGTCTAACATCGACACATAAATCCAAATATATCTCTCTATGGACTTCGTCATTCCGAATCGGTCCATATCTCTGGGTTTCGTCATTCCGAATCGACCCATATCTCATGACTCCGGCCGGTATCCTCCGAACAACCGCCGAGTCCAACCAATCACCGGTAGGTAGTATGCCCTCTGCCAGGCTCATTGGCTACACCACGATATCATTCTTGCCCCGGGGTACCATACCGGGTCCACCATGTACCCGCAGACGGTTCCCACATCTCCTCGAATCGGGTTCGAAAACCAAGCTCATAACCGAGAAAACTCATGGTGGACATCCTAAAATCACATCAAGAGAAACCGCGTTTAAAACAATTTATAGCTTTCTTTGAAAAATACCAGCGGTTCTCAAATCCAGAAATCTCATGAAAACAATATCTCAATGCATAT
Source organism: Agapanthus africanus (assembly GCA_030015575.1). Lineage (NCBI taxonomy): Eukaryota > Viridiplantae > Streptophyta > Magnoliopsida > Asparagales > Amaryllidaceae > Agapanthus > Agapanthus africanus. Next base: position 278,101,054 of record JASDDO010000010.1, on the reverse strand, counting down.
ATTCATGAACTACAATGTATGCAATATGGAAGTAATGTGATCATATCAAGGGAAATCCACACTTTTATAAATAAATCCTAGTTTTTAGAGAGTATCTTGTGATTTCTCAAATCCATGATATCGAATAAAACATCATATAAAAATATTACTACATCAATGTAAGTATCATAATGTGAACTAATACAAGAATACTATCTAACTACAAATCATCAATATGGTTCAATATATTTATCTAAGGCCATTTCTATAGTGTGCGTGACATAACAATTACCAACGGTGTGTGTGTAACATATAGTGCTCGTGCAACATGAACCGTTTGTAATGGTGCAGTGTCCTATCAATATTATATCAATGTTTAACAAGAAATATGATGAAATATGATGTACTAATTATTACTAGTTCAATATATGTTTTTATCTATGTATGGTCAATAGGCATATCACTTAAAGTAATTCACTTGAATCCTAGCCTTTGGCGCTTAGCGCCACACAGGCGATTTCTCCGTAGATGTTAAATCTACTCACCAGACAATCCTGAATTAGGTGAATCCAATCACCTACTTTCCTTTCCTTCTTTCGTCTGAAGTCTCTGCTTGCGATCCTAATATCACACAAATAAAGCCAATACTTACCAATATTAGTAAACTAAGGATAACACACGGACACGGACACCTAGCTAACGATTTAGTTCACACAAACTATTTGGTGATAGCTCGGTGACTAAACGTGTGAAGCGACACGACTTAAAAACACGCACGCGCAGAACCGACGCGATGCGCAGAACTGACTCGAACCACAGAACTGAATCATAAGCTCAAAATTTAGTGAAACTATACAAATACGGTAACAAGTACACTCTGTCGGAAGTTCATAGAAATTTGTTTCGGTACAATCGGATTTCGGGTTCGCAAGTTACAGTCGTTTCATTTTAAGTGTTCGCTGCTGGAATTTCAGTTTCTGAACTGAATGTCCATTTCGTAACACAGTTTTAACCCTGTTGGGATGAAAATTAGGTGACGCTATAGTTGAACAAAATTTAGGTTTATCAGTTAGGTTTCCAAAGCATCATACAGATCAATAATATCCATTGTGTACTGGAAGTTATGCACTGAAAAACAAAGTGGTATACGTTCTGTCCCTGTTTGGGACTGCTATACGTTCTGTTGATTTAAAATACATTTTAAATAGTAAACGACAGTAGAAATGAATGAAATCACTTTCATTGGTTAGCTAACAGATTTATCTTCACTATGATATATAGTTCCGCATTAGAACATTTTCATACAGAAGATTGAAAGCATTGCAAAACGAGAATCGACAACCAGAACTGCTCTGGACAGCAGTCCAGAACCGCACTCCGAACCAGTTTCTGTCATCTTTTTAAAACCGAAACAGACTAAAATCATACCTCACCAAAACATTACTGAATTCCTATCCATCCATGCTCCAAAACAACATAACCAAGATTTTTTTTTGAAGGTTTGTGAATGAGAGAATGTAGAGGGTGAGGGTGGGTATTTATAGCCAAATTCCTTCTCTTTAATGATTCTTCATAACACTTATGCATGTTTCCACCATACCTACCATTCCTTTACACTCATGCCACTCATGCCTTGATTCCATGACAACCTTGCATATTCATTATGCCTCCCATGCCACAAATTTTAAAATCCTTCTCTTTAATTAAGATAAAACATTTTTGATATTTAATGAAAATGTAAATAAAACTTATCTTAAAGGTAAACTTTTTAAGTAAAAGTTAATATGGCATGGTAAAATGTAAAATGTCATGGTTAACCTAGCATGGTTAACATCTCCAAAACCCTAGATTAACATGCAAAAGTGTGTGCATGTCACAAAATAATTTAATAAAATATTAATTAATTCAAATAAAATATATAAAAACAGTTTTGGTTAAATTTTATTAAAAATCCGCATTCATTCGCTTAATTATTCTAAACGCATTCTAAAGTGTTACAATCTCCCCCCCTTAAAGAAATTCGGTCCCCGAATTTAAAAATCTTAATATGCATACCTTCGAAAAGATGAGGGAATTTCTTCCGCATCTCGCCCTCGGCTTCCCATGTAACCTTTTCGCTACTTGGGCCACGCCAAAGAACTTTCACTGACGGTAAGACTTTTGACCGAAGTTTCTTCACCTACCGATCCAAAATTACTACCGGCTGCTCGGTGAAAGAAAGATCGTGCTCCAGTTGGACGGTCTGGGGCTGAATCACGTGTGAAGGATCATGAAGGTACTTGCGAAGCATTGATACATGAAAAACGGGGTGAACAACCGAAAAACTGGGTGGAAGTGCCAAACGATCGGCAACGGTACCAACTCGCTCAAGGATCTCAAAAGAACCCACAAATCTGGGACTAAGCTTCCCTTTCTTACCAAATCTCATCACGCCTTTCATCGGAGAAATCCGTAGGAATACATGATCATGTACAGCGAACTCAAGTCTGCGACGACGACGGTCGGCATAAGACTTCTGTCTGCACTGGGCTGCTCTCATCCTATCTTGGATTAACCGAATCTTCTCTGTTGTCTCTTCGACTAGCTGTGGTCCCAAAATCCTGCTCTCGCTGAGTTCGGTCCAACAGACTGGTGATCGACACTTTCTACTATATAAAGCCTCAAAAGGTGCCATTTGAATCGTCTCCTGAAAACTGTTATTGTAGGAGAATTCAATTAAAGGCAAGTGACGATCCCAACTGTCACCAAAATCAAGCACACATACTCGAAGCATATCCTCGAGAGTCTGAATAGTCCGCTCTGACTGACCATCGGTCTGTGGATGGAAAGCGGTGCTAAAAGTCAATCGAGTACCCAAGGCTTCCTGAAGTTTCTGCCAAAGACGGCTGGTGTCAGATACAATGCATGTAGGAACACCGTGCAAACGCACAAGCTCGTCAATGTACAGTTGAGCATACTGAGAAAATCCGAAAGTGGTCTCACTGGAAGGAAGTGAGCCGCTTTCGTCAACCGATCAACAATCACCCAAATGGAATCATACCTTCGACTGGTCCTGAGTAGACCCACAACGAAATCCATAGAGATTTGCTCCCATTTCCACTCCGGAATAGGCAAAGGCTGCAATTCTTATGCCGGTCTTTGATGCTCAGCCTTGACCTGCTGACAAGTCAGGCACTTCGAAACGAAGTCCGAAACATCTCTCTTCATCCCTTCCCACCAGTAGACATCTCTCAAATCACGATACATATTGGTGGAACCTGGGTGAACACTGTAAGCTGATTGATGTGCCTGATCTAAGATATCGCATCTCAGCTCTTTGGAATTTGATACACATAAACGAGTCCCAAAACGTAGCACACCCTGGTCATCAATCACAAACTCTGAATCTTTACCTTGCCGAACAAGTTCAAAGATCTCGGACAAACGATCATCGTCGGATTGTGCATCACGGATAAGATCAAGCAGAAGTGGACGAGCACGGACATGAGCAAGCTGTCCACCGGCTGAAGTGAACTCGAATTGAACTCTACTATCACACAAGATCTGCCAATCTGTAGAAGATTGTCTCAAAACTACGTTCAAATGGAACAAGCTACCTCCGGGTCTACGACTCAAAGCATCAGCTACTACATTCGCCTTGTCCGGGTGATAAAGAATTTCACAATCATAATCTTTTACAAGCTCCATCCAACGACGCTGCCTCAAATTCAAATCCCGCTGCTGGAAGATGTACTTCAAGCTCTTATGATCCGTGAAAATCTGGCACGACTCTCTGTACAAGTAGTGTCTCCAAATCTTAAGAGCAAATACCACCGCGGCCATCTCAAGATCATGGGTAGGATAGTTCTGCTCGTGCCTCTTCAACTGACGAGAAGCATAAGCGATAACCTTATCCTGTTGCATTTAACACGCAACCAAGTCCCACTCGAGAAGCATCACAATAGACGACATAGCCACCCGGTCCAGAAGGTAAAGATAAAACTGGTGCAGTCGTCAACCGCGTCTTCAACAGCTGGAAACTCTGCTCGCAAGCCTCGGTCCAAAGAAAAGGAATCCCCTTCCGGGTCAGTCCGGTCATCGGTGCAGCGATACTTGAAAAATCCTGCACGAAGCGTCGGTAATAACCGGCTAATCCCAAGAAACTACGGACCTCCGTCACCGATACGGGTCTAGGCCAAAGTTGTACGGCTTCAATCTTCTTCGGATCCACTCGGATACCGTCTCCCGTAACGACATGACCCAAAAAGTCAACGCTATCAAGCCAAAATGCACACTTTGAGAACTTAGCAAACAACTGGTGTTCTCTCAATGTCTACAAAGCAATTCTCAAGTGATGCTCATGCTCCTCATGACTTCTAGAATAAACCAGAATGTCATCAATAAACACAATAATGAACTGGTCGAGGAATGGCTTGAAAATTCGGTTCATCAAGTCCATGAACGCTGCTGGGGCATTGGTAAGTCCTAACGACATCACCAAAAAACTCATAATGCCCGTAGCGCGTATGAAAAGCAGTCTTCGGAATGTTATCCTTCCGGACTCGCAATTGATGATAACCCGACCTTAAATCAATCTTGGAAAATGTCTTGCATCCTGGAGTTGATCAAATAAATCGTCAATGCGAGGTAAAGGATACCTATTTCGCAATGTGACTCGATTCAATTGACGATAGTCAATGCACAATCTCATACTTCCATCCTTCTTTTTTTTTGACGAAAAGAACAGGAGCTCCCCAAGGTGAAACACTCGGACGAACAAGTCCCTTGTCCAGCAACTCTTGCAGTTGATCCTTAAGCTCTTTAAGCTCAGCCGGAGCCATCCGATAAGGAGGTATAGAAATAGGCCCCGTGCCGGAAATCAGATCGATACAGAACTCGATGTCACGCTCTGGTTGTCACGACCCAAAATTGGCCCGTGACGGCCCTAATACTACGCGACGCCTAAAGACGCGACGTAGTAAAAGAAAGCCAAACCTAGAAATCTAAACCATGGAAAATACGGAAAGATAATATAAGTTTTGAAAACATTGGAATCGCAACCCAAATTCTTTAAAAGTCTTACTTTCTTTCTTTAAAATTTTAGCAACACCCCATTTTTTTCTATAAAGACTATTCAATATGAATACACCAGAAGAATAAGGACAGTAGAGAAAAAGCTGCATATATAAAGACACCAAATCCACCATAATACACATAACGTCCTCACCAAGTCTCTATGTCAATAATACAACAGTAGATGGAGAGTACAATACAACGAAGGTACAAAATATAATACAGATAACCGTCTAACCCACCTATGCAAAATGGTACTGTGAGCTGATGCGGTATCTGTAGCAAAAGATGGTGGCTGGATAGCTGGATAGGGGAATAGCCTGCCTCGACTACTCTGGGGAAAGACCTGAAACACCTGCGGCACAACGGGGGTGAGTTGCCAACTCGTGAATAGTATAAAACATATGCAGGTAATCGCAGGAATGCACGCACAGCATGAATCTAAGATATGCGATTACAGTAGTAACAATATGTCATGAAATGCTGAGATAAAGAGAGTACACTAGCAGGTACGATCAATAAGTGAAGCAATGATGGCATGATAGTGGTATGCAATGTCAGTGCAATAGAGATATGAGAAAGCAAATATGCAACTATCATAAGGGTACACCACAAGTACTACCAATATATGAATCTGTGCATAAGATAGGTAATGGTGAGGTGTAGGGTGGAATATGTCACTTTCCACGGAAACCTGACGTCGTGGCAGGATCACAATCCACTAAGATACTCCAATCCCAAATCCTCAAACCAGGCCCCACATTGGGCACTCATATCAAATAAGTCTCACATCTCCTCAATGTACAATGTCGAGTAATCTCCTATATCCCGAATGTACAAGTCATCAATCACATAGGTAATCCAATGCCCAAGTCTCAATGAATCACCTAGTATCCCAAGTCCAATCTCAAGTAAGTTTCAAGCATCCTAAAGGTAAATATATATACAGAATAAATATGATGGGGGCAATACACATATATTAGCGTCCCATTCCACTAATATTGGTGTAAGGGTATATATAACAACGGCTAAGTCCCCTGTTATATATACAAAAAGGGGGGTTAAAGAAATATCATGAAACCATGTGTCAAGCATCGACACAGAAATCCTCGTATATGGGGCTCCGTCGGTCCGGACAGCCCACGGGGTCCGTCTGCAGTGTCGGCCCTCGGCCTCGACAGTACAGGTCATCCCGCATCCATCTCTCTGCTCTGGCCAGTAGCCTCCAGACAACTGCCAGGTCCAAACAATCACCGGTAGGTACTCGCCCGCCTCCAGGCTCAATCGGCAAACCCATCGATCTTCTTGCCGAGGGGAACCATACCGGGCCCCACCATGTACTCTCATACGGCAACCACACCTCGTATGGAGTATAGAATCAGCACCGATAAAACTCATGGGGGACGCTCGAAATATCATAACAAGGAAACCGGGTTGTTACATGTATGCATAATTTCATGAACTCCCGCGGTTCCCAAATCCCGAAAACATCATATGAAATCCAGATAAACAATGCATAAATACAGGAATAAAAGTATGCGATATATCTGAATGCGAGCAGGTAAACACAAGTATATAGCTGAACCAGATGTATGCGACAACCACTGAATATGTATCTAACATACAGGTGTAGCAAAGTATAGGTATCTACCTATAAGAACTGATGTCGTATACCCCCCTGGGTATAAGTAACATATGTAGGAAATCCCTCCCGGTATAAGTAAAGTGTGTATGAGGTATACCTGTAGCTGTATCGCAAGTGAAAATATACCTATCACTAAAGGTATGATACACTATAGGTATACCGATAAACTAGATGTCAAGTGGGTCCAGCAATGGTAGCTATAAGGAGTAGTGTGTGACATGGCAATTATTGACGGTGTGTGTGTAGCATGCAATCCGTGCTCGTGCAACATGAACCGTCAATAATGTGTGCAGTGTCCTACGGCTGCTAGTCACAGTATATAGCTATATCTAGGAAATGCAGTAAATGCGCAATTCTACAATGACGTAGAAAGTGCGACAGGAAATTGAATCCTAGCCCAGACGCATAACGCCATGCGGGCGATTCCCCTGTAGATGTTATATCTACTCACCTACACTCCACGCTGGGTGAATCCTACCGTCTGCTCCCTCTGTAGTGATGTCTGTAGTCCCTGTCTGCAACCCTGCAAATAAGACATGGAAATCACATATAAGCCAAATATCCCGCGAAACGCGATATCGAAACGAAACGAGAAACTCGCGTCGCGAACTAAGCGCGCGTGTGCACGATACGCTGAATCGTGTGTGTACGCGTCTAGAAACCATCGCGACACGCCGCGATACGCTGGATCACCGAACCCACTCACGTATCGCGCGTATCGCGCAAACACAACTAAACACAAAAGCGACACGCTAATACACGTGTGTGCTGAACCAAGAATCACCCCGACGCGCTACGATGCGTAGCACACACCAGACCAAAACAAGCATGCATGTCACACTAAACCCACACCCCAACAAAAAGGGAAACAACTCCCAGATTTTTACCTGGAAGAAATCCCACAAATTCAACAAGACCAAACACTGCAAAACACCCCAAGGAACTACCCTGCACAAAACCCAACTCAAAATGGGGAGGGGAGGCCGGCGTCGCCGGGCCGACAATGAAGGGCCGCCGGGCAAAAGCCGGTGGACTGGGCTCGAACTTCACACACAAACCCCAAAAACCCTGCACAACACTCTGAAGTTGTTTCAAACTATCAAAAACTCATGCAGTAAAAGCAGATCACCATATCCTAAAATCTGGCACAAACACGATATTTTGCATCGAATCGTGAAATCGGTGGTATTTTAGCGTAATAGGGGTTGGACTAGGTTACAATGGCCTCACTAACTCACTAACAAGCTACTGAAACCACAACTCACATCGTTGCACAAGATTCTCACAAATTACCCCATATCACACTAAAACGCACTAAAATCCGATAACCGAAGCAAAACTACACCATCTAAGCTAACTAGGGAATCAAGTTAGGAAATATACCTCACTCTTGACCCTAGGGAGCTGCAGGAAGGAGAAGAAGTGAAGTGAAGGGGCTGCACTGGGTGCTGGAGCTGCTGCTGCCCACTGCTGCTACTGCTATTGCTTCATGTGTTGCTGCTGTTGCTGAAGATGATGATGATGATGTTGTTGTTGTGTTGTTGCTGCTGGGGCAGCTGCTGTTCCTGCTGCTCTCTCTCTCCCTCTCTCTCTCGGCAGTGTGTGTGTGAGTGTGTGTGGGTGAGTGAAATGAGAGAATGAGAAGTGAGGGTGAGAGAATGAGGCCCCAAGTCAAACCACCTCTCCCTCTCTCATTAAATGAGCATGGGCCAAGTCAAGTTGCCCATACTCTCTCTCTCTCTAAACACCAAGTCAACAAAAAGGAAAAGAAATTTCAAGTAATAAAACACAATTTAAATCCCAAAGCACTTAACAACCCAAAACACTTAAACAAAACTTAACCCTAGATTAAGAAATGGATATACCACTAAATACCTCCTAGTTTACATGCACAAGTGTGTGTGTGCCTAACAAAATTATAATAAAATATTCAATAAATAGGGTAAAATATTTAAAAACCAATTTGGTAAACTTTTTATTTAAAAACAATACATTAAAATATAATTAGCTACAAAACACAATCTAAGGTGTTACACTGGTGGCAATCCAGGTAACTCATCAGGAAAAACGTCGAAAAACTCTCACAATAGGAACCTTGTTCAATGGTTCTATTGTGGCTCCCGTATCACGAATAAAAGCTAAAAACCCGTGATATCCTATCCTCAAAAGCCGATTAGCGCAAAGGATAGAAAGAAAATTGTGAGGAGTGGCACTACGGTCCCCCTGCACAACAAGAACCGTTTCTCCCGGAAAACAGAACCTGACTGCTTTTTAACGGCAGTCCACAAACGCATAGCATGTAGCTAATCAGTCCATGCCGAGGAGAACGTCAAAGTCCAACATATCAAGAAGGATCAAGTTGACAAACGAAACTCTATCTCTAATATGAACGGTACATGACCGAAACACATGTCGAGCAACAAAAGACTCTCCAACAGGGGTAATCACGACAAGTGGCTCATCTAACAAGGATGAGTCTCGGCCTAACCTCGGTACAAAGTGTGTGGACACATAAGAGTGTGTAGATCCTGGGTCGAATAATACACGCACATGGAAAGAACACACTAAATATGTACCTGACACAACGGCATTCGATGCTCGCGCATCCTGCGGAGTCAATGCAAAAACTCGGGCATGTCCTCTACTAGCATCTGGCTTTCCTCCGCCTCTGCCACCTCGTCCTCTATGAATAGGACCGCCACAACCACGGCCTCTCTGAGAATGGGTCTGGTGTGGAACAACAACGGTCGAAAGGGGCAAAGCTCTCTGGGGTGGTGAAGTAACATGCTGAACTGGTGCATCGCTCTGGCGCCTCGCAGGACAATCCTTGATGTGGTGTTGTAGACTCCTACATCGAAAACATCCAGACGTCGATTGCTGACCCTGTGGATAAGAGCCAAACAACTGACCTTGTCTAAAGCCTCTTCTACCATCATCACTTGGAAAGAATCTGTTACGGCGTATACCAAGCTGCTTCTGAGCTGGCATACCGGTACGAATTCTCTTCAATCCTTGAACAATCGAAGTCTCTGAAACACGCTCTTCTACCAGTAGAGCTGCATCTACTGCGGCTGAATACGTATCGAAGTGTTGAGCTCCAACAGAAAGAAATAACTGAGTGTTAAGGCCTCGACTAGAGATCAAATTATCAGACGTAAGTGTTGAACATTGGCTTCAAGCCTAGAAATACGTCCTGAAGAAGGTGGATCACTCTTCTCATGAACACTAGGTATATCATCCAGGTCAATCCTTGTCTCAGACGGGCCTGCTCTGACCTCATCTCTAGCAGCAACTCTTTGCGCCCTAGTAGTCTTTGGCGGCACAAAGGCTCAAAAAGGAAACATGATTCGATAGGGATATGGATTCGAATCATAGGGATACAAGGAATCAAGGAAGGAATTACAAGCAAAAATGTCCTAAGGTCACTTAGGCGGAGTTCGTATCGTAAGTATGCCGCGGAACATACCCACGCTACGTCACTCTACTCAAGTTACCTACTCCATCATACTAAGGGTCATCCTACACTCCGAAAGGTAAAACCTAATGCTCTGATACCAACTTTGTCACGACCCAAATTAGGAACGTAACCGGCACTTAAATCACGTGACGTCTAAAGGCGTAACATAACTCAAGTAAGCCGAAACCCAGTAATCTAAACCATGAAAAGATTAGAGTGATAAAGCTTTAAAACATTTGTTTAAAAGATTAGTTAAAACATTTAGAATCTTAGTTTAAAAATCGTCGAAAAACTTAAAGTTTCATTTTTCCTTTGTATATTTCGGCATCATCTCCTTTGTAAAAATCAATCCTGAATGATACAAATCATAGAGATGAAACAAAACTACAACATGTGTACAAATGTCGCCATAGCGAAGAAATAACATAATATGAATCAAATCCGGCTCATACGAGCACAACAACCAAAGTCACATAAGGTACAAATACCGAACCTCTCAGTCTCTAAGTCAATACAGGTGAATAGTAGATGGAGAGTACTAGATACAATAAGATACATAAATGGAAATAATGGATAACCGCACAAATCCACATACCAAAAAGAAAGGGTCTCAACCCAACAGTAGCGGTATCCACGGAAAAGATGCAATAAGAAGCCTGGCGCTTCCAAACTGCAGATCAAACCTGCACAAATGCTGTGGCACAACGGGGGTGAGTTGCCAACTCGTGAGAAGTAAATAACATCGTACAAGTAATCACATGTATGTACGATAAACAAACATTTCTACATAGGTGTCATGATAAGGTATATATGTCAATATGAACTGCAGTAAATCATGATCTGGTAAATGACTATATATAGAGAATGTATCATAAATACCTGAGTATGGGGTAAACATAATACTCATCTATAATCACTATCAGTAAAATAAATCCAGTGTCCATCAACGACACGTAAATCTCAATATCTCAGGCGCCGTCACTATGACCGGCCCTTTCATCTGTCAATCTCATGGAAAACCTGAGTGTCCAACACCGACACTCGAAATATCATGAAAAACACCGTGTCTAGCATCGACACATAAATCCATATATATCTCTCTATGGACTTCGTCATTCCAAATCGGTCTATATCTCTGGGTTTCGTCATTCCGAATCGACCCATATCTCATGACTCCGGCCGGTATCCTCCGGACAACCGCCAAGTCCAACCAATCACCGGTAGGTAGTATGCCCTCTGCCAGGCTCATCGGCTACACCACGATATCATTCTTGCCCCGGGGTACCATACCGGGTCCACCATGTACCCGCAGACGGTTCCCACATCTCCTCGAATCGAGTCTCGAAAACCAAGCTCATAACCGAGAAAACTCATGGTGGACATCCCAAAATCACATCAAGAGAAACCGCGTTTAAAACAATTTATAGCTTTCTTTGAAAAATACCAGCGGTTCTCAAATCCAGAAATCTCATGAAAACAATATCTCAATGCATATATTCATGAACTACAATGTATGCAATATGGAAGTAATGTGATCATATCAAGGGAAATCCACACTTTTATAAATAAATCCTAGTTTTTAGAGAGTATCTTGTGATTTCTCAAATCCATGATATCGAATAAAACATCATATAAAAATATTACTACATCAATGTAAGTATCTTAATGTGAACTAATACAAGAATACTATCTAACTACAAATCATCAATATGGTTCAATATATTTATCTAAGGTCATTTCTATAGTGTGCGTGACATAACAATTACCAACGGTGTTTGTGTAACATATAGTGCTCGTGCAACATGAACCGTTTGTAATGGTGCAGTGTCCTATCAATATTATATCAATGTTTAACAAGAAATATGATGAAATATGATGTACTAATTATTACTAGTTCAATATATGTTTTTATCTATGTATGGTCAATAGGCATATCACTTAAAGTAATTTACTTGAATCCTAGCCTTTGGCGCTTAGCGCCACACAGGCGATTTCCCCGTAGATGTTAAATTTACTCACTAGACAATCCTGAATTAGGTGAATCCAATCATCTACTTTCCTTTCCTTCTTTCGTCTGAAGTCTCTGCTTGCGATCCTAATATCACACAAATAAAGCCAATACTTACCAATATTAGTAAACTAAGGATAACACACGGACACGGACACCTAGCTAATGATTTAGTTCACACAAACTATTTGGTGATAGCTCGGTGACTAAACATGTGAAGCGACACGACTTAAAAACACGCACGCGCAGAACCGACGCGATGCGCAGAACTGACTCGAACCACAGAACTGAATCATAAGCTCAAAATTTAGTGAAACTATACAAATACGGTAACAAGTACACTCTGTCGGCAGTTCATAGAAATTTGTTTCGGTACAATCGGATTTCGGGTTCGCAAGTTACAGTCGTTTCATTTTAAGTGTTTGCTGCTGGAATTTCAGTTTCTGAACTGAATGTCCATTTCGCAACACAGTTTTCACCCTGTTGGGATCAAAATTAGGCGACTCTATAGTTGAACAAAATTTAGGTTTATTAGTTAGGTTTCCAACACATCATACAGATCAATAATATCCATTGTGTACTGGAAGTTATGCACTGAAAAACAAAGTGGTATACGTTCTGTCCCTGTTTGGGACTGCTATACGTTCTGTTGATTTAAAATACATTTTAAATAGTAAACGACAGTAGAAATGAATGAAATCACTTTCATTGGTTAGCTAACAGATTTATCTTCACTATGATATATAGTTCCGCATTAGAACATTTTCATACAGAAGATTGAAAGCATTGCAAAACGAGAATCGACAACCAGAACTGCTCTGGACAGCAGTTCAGAACCGCACTCCGAACCAGTTTCTGTCATCTTTTTAAAACCGAAACAGACTAAAATCATACCTTACCAAAACATTACTGAATTCCTATCCATCCATGCTCCAAAACAACATAACCATGATTTTTTTTTGATGGTTTGTGAATGAGAGAATGTTGAGGGTGAGGGTGGGTATTTATAGCCAAATTCCTTCTCTTTAATGATTCTTCATAACACTTATGCATGTTTCCACCATACCTACCATTCCTTTACACTCATGCCACTCATGCCTTGATTCCATGAGAACCTTGCATATTCATTATGCCTCCCATTTTACAAATTTTAAAATCCTTCTCTTTAATTAAAATAAAACATTTTTGATATTTAATGAAAATGTAAATAAAACTTGTCTTAAAGGTAAACTTTTTAAGTAAAAGTTAATATGGCATGGTAAAAAGTAAAATGTCATGGTTAACCTAGCATGGTTAACATCTCCAAAACCCTAGATTAACATGCACAAGTGTGTGCATGTCACAAAATAATTTAATAAAATATTAATTAATTCAAATAAAATATATAAAAACAGTTTTGGTTAAATTTATTAAAAATCCGCATTCATTCGCTTAATTATTCTAAATGCATTCTAAAGTGTTACAGAGATGGTCTCCCACTGGACCCTAGAACCCGGTTACTTGTGCTCCCCGCCTTGGGTCTACCTAATGCGGAAAAGTAAATAATATACAACGGTGGCATCTTCCACAACCTGGAAGTGCCCCAATAAAAGAATATTACATACAAAAGAATTTTACATGAATGAAAAAGAAAAAACTCTCATCTCACATAAAAAACCCCGGCTATTCAAACGCGACGATCCAATACAACATATCACAGCAACACATAATATCTCATATCATCAACGTAAGCAAGTATGCGTATCCCGATTGTCGTTGATGTATATCAACGAAGCCGGCGATACACCACATACTACGCTTACGGTCACAGAAAAGAAAGTTTAAAACTACAACAGTTGGAATCCGCAACCTTCTTAGACATCGCATGCCTAACCAAATGAATTCCTTAGACATCGCATGGCTAAAAATTATAAACCCCGCATTTTAGTCTCATTATCGAAAACTCTTTTCAATATCAAGTCGGACAATTCAACAAGATTCCCGACATCCTGATCGAATGCTCATCGCAAACTTTAGTAGACGGCCGCACCCCTAGATGCCGTCGACGAAGTACACTAAGGCGGAACACCGCTGCCGCGAGCACCCGAACGGATGCTTTCGGCGACGGGGTTCTCCTACAGTCACTTGGTCGGGGCTATGGGGCGTAGCTGTCTATTAAGTTTACCCGGCGAGTATCCGCGTACACTACGTGATTGCGACGGACTTTTGATCACATCAAAATTCCGTGGCAACCGATCAAATGAGACTGAACTGCTATGTTTATAATATTCAAATTAGTTATCTCATAACTACCTGTAGATTCCAATTATTGTATCACATTCCAGATAAATAGACAAAGTTAAACTTTCCGATCGAATAATCAAACACCCAAGATTTCCCCAATATATCTCAATACTTGAAATCAGTTTAAAAACATCCATTACATGCCACAGTACCAATGGTCCAGCCGTAGAAGGGTCAAGCCAACGCCTCACATGTGGCACGCCGTACTGCCCCAAACCCTAAGGTTCAAAAGGCAGTTCAAGACGTTCACATAATCGAGTTAAGGTTTGTTGTCTTCTAGAGTGTCCACCGCGTTACTTGCACGACTTAGAACGTTCTTAAACACGAGGAAAAATCCAATTTTTGAAAAATTTTCCGACAGGGGAAAAGTGAGTTATTGATATCCGTTCGAACTTTTTAACAGTTTCTAAAAATTATCCGGACAAAACTAAACAAAGTTAAAATATCCGATCGAATCTTTAAGTCCCCAATACAACCCAGATAATTCAACAGTTGAATAAATATTAAAAATTCCCATAAAATACAGCACTAAAAGATAAGAATTACTGTGCAAATTTCAAATGCTGAAGTGAGTAAATGGCCGCGGAACCGCCGCACAATCCATGCTTGTGCCGCGGTTCCGCCGCGCTTTGGTGGAATCAGGCGCACTTGCTTCACAGTAATTCCTAAAATACCCTGCTTTATTTTTTGAGCATTTTTAATATGAAAAAATTCACAGTTTTGAAAAATTTCCAGAGAGGGGGTTTTATCGGGTTTTCCGGGTTCGATCGGACTTTAAACTTCGTCTAGACTTCGCCTAAAGCTCTAGCTTGGCTCTGATACCACTGTAGGGTTGATATGCATGCGCACAAGGGTCTACGAGGCATCAACCATGCCCGATTTAAAAACTAGCCGTGCCGAACAACCCGAATACGGATCTTTAAACTAGAGATTAGGCGAAAACTAACATGCTAAACACTTTAACACTAAGTGAGAGGCATTACAACCTTTGTAGATCCGGTCCTTCACTTCATATGCTCCGTGTTGTGGTCCCTTCGCTGCGATCATCGGGTTCCGGACTCTCGAGAGGTTCCACGAAGAGAAAGATGCAACCTTTGCTTCCGATCTTCGATACAAAGATGATCTACCTTGAAGTTTCGTTAACACAAGCTAACACTCATGAAATGATGTGAACACCCTCATCTAAATGGCAAGGGAAGATGAGGATGATGAAGTAGGATTTTTGCTCTCTTTATTTATCTTTTTCTCATTTTTATTCATCACTTGGAAAAAAGCTAGTAAGCTTTTTCCATGAAGAAAGAAGAAAGAAGAAGATGAAGAATAATGATTGAATTCCTTTTATGATGAATACTGCAAAGGAGATAATGATCAATAATGCAACCATGGTTGACTAAACCTTTGTAGAGAATTAACCAAGGCTAGGGTTTGGGTTAGGTTAAGAATGAGTCACTTGAAAATATCTTTCACAAAACAAAACCAAAACCTTCTAGAATCATCTAGACAGCTTAACCCTAATCCAAACCCTAATCATGTTTAAACTCCACTAAACATGTTGCATTAGTTATCATATCATGTTACAATATTATATATCACATATATAATATTTATTGTAACCAAATAAAATAATACAATTAACATATATCGCATATATATCAATGCATTACCCGAGTGAGAAAAAGAATCTTTTAGTGAGCTAATATTAGTTAATATAATTTACTATATCATATATATTATTATACATTAAATTATCGAATCAACACTTGATCCGACAATCCGGCTATATCGCATATAACCGACTAATATTTATCCGTACCGATTCATCGAATCAACACTTGATCCGATGACCCGGTTGATATCAAATATCGCGAGAATAGAATACGGTATCTCATATCGTATTATCCTCGGTCCCGCACATATCACATATGTGCCCCTACTCCGTTTTGCCTAAGTCAAGAAACCTCTGTGTAGGACTCTGAAGAATCGTCAATACGCCGGCAGTAGGTGATGATCATATCAAACACCCACAAGCTGCAAGCGGTCAGCTAAACGTAACAGCTACCCAGGTATTGAGCGCTTAGAAGATCAACAAGCAAGCCTGTACATTCTCCTGTGAATCCAAATAGTAACACTCCCGTAGAGTCCGGTCTCGTCGTCTGATATGTCGCATATCTCGCCTAGGGGTGGTGAACGTCAGACCCCAGTAGCTCGATAAGTCGTGTCGATATGTGGTCTATAAAAGTTCGAGAAACTACTGATAACACTTACCAGTAAATCTCAGCAACCCTGGCCAGGGATTTCCGGTTATAGCCAATCGAACACGGCACAACATCAACTACCTATACTGGGAGAGACGAATCCCCTCCTATCTCTCATTGCCTCCATGTGATTCGGGACTGTACCCAAAAGCCACCTTTTTGCACGCCCTCTTGGACGTGGTATGATGGAAATCAAAGCACAGTAGGAATCACACAAGACTCTATGACGATCTCGGGTCAACGGACTACTCTGTACCAGTGTCACCGGAGAACTGCCATCTGACGTGAGGTATAATACCATCTGGGAGTTCTCGGCGAGTCCGTCCAGTGTACCCAGTCTCTACTGAGCACCCGTACACCATCTTTGATGTCAAACACCGATGGATATGGGATCATCCATCGCCCATCATATGGGTCAAGATGCGTATACGCTAGTCTACTCTGGTGTATCGATGCCCTGTCTCGATACACCCTCGACTAGGAACAGTTATAGGATGTACTCCTCGACTACCGTGGCCCCACTAGTATGATCTCATCATAGTCCCAGTAGTCGAGTACACATCCTAAGGGCTTTATCAACATGTAACATAGAGACAATCAGAGTACATGTTAAGATAAAGTACAACCAGATAGCATACTATCATGTCGAGCAAGAAAGTCCTCCCTATATATGTCCCAGCATCCATTACAATATACATCGTATGTACAGCAATGGCCTCTAGGGCATACATATAACTAACAGTTAAGATATGAACTGTTCTATATCCTATATAGAACCAGAGGCACTGATTTAATTAAACCAGATTCAAATCATGCAGCTGTCCCCAGTGCATGTCAACTAAATGGAAAGAGGTCGATCAGCGTTACTCAACTTAGGAGTGCTACCAATTATGAGTAACCTGAAAAGAGAAGCAAGTTCTCTTAACCATTACTATCAACTAAATACCATACTCAATTATCTACATCTTCGATCAACTTGAAGAATCCCGATACTTGCAATACCTGGTTCTCTACTCTATCCATATACCTATAACTTCTCAAAATTCGGACCTTGTGTTTCCACGAAACACCTGTCTAAAAACTAAAGAAGTCATAAGTAAACCGAATATAGTACGAGGACCAACCCCTCTGTCCTGATGGACCCTGGACAACATACAATACTCTGTATAAGTCGCTTGAGTCTGATAACTCATTCACTGTGTGTCGTAGGTTGAAAACTGTACTTATGGTTAGAAAGAATTACACCGCTGTTTAATGCTCCTTACCTAACCATCCACTGATATAGGTAAATGTCATAGACATAATTTCAAAAAGGTATATCTCACTCTATGAAAATAGACGTACAGATATATCAATTTGAAATTGGTGCATAACAGCGGATATTCAAAACCAAATATTTGCCGTCCGGTAAACAACCCAGGTGACTTCCTCAGATATCACCGATTACAATGAATCCCGATATAATGAGGATGATCACCTAATTCCCAATAACTTACTCCCACTCATCATCTGTAAAACCATACACATGTGTGAATCAAACCTGGTAAATACATACCGTGGAGCAAGTGTCTAATCGGGAAATCAGTTTTCTTTTAACATTACACAGTGAAACTGAAACATTGAAATGTTTCGATGGGGTATCCGGGTATTCCTAGTAATGCCTCTTCCAGATTCATGACTGTAACCTTATAATTCTTTTCCACGTCTCCAAATCCCTTTATATGTCTTTAGTCATTACCTTCTACACACCCCTTTAGGCCAAATGGTTTTCTTCCTTCCCTACCGTTCGGCACCAGCCTATGGTTTGGAAGAAGACTATCCAATAAGCATAATGGGTGTACTGTCCTAATCCTAGGAGCACTCGCAATGCGAGAGAAGGTGAAGATAAAAGACAACTGAATAAACCTTATTCCTATTTCTTCTGAACCACAATCCATCCCCGAACTGGAACAAGTTCCTTTCGAGTTCGTATATAACCATACGATGGAGTATCCAATAAACCGTGGATCTTCGTAGTGATACGGAGTGTCCTGGAAAAATACAAAGGTGAAGTGAGAGTGGTAATGAAATACCTGGTTTGGTCGAGAATATCAGTCGCAATTTACTTTGCCCTCTTACTAATCCCTTGCTTTGTATTAACTTAATACCTTCTGCACACCATCGTTATGCTAATTGGTTTTCTTCATTCCCCACCGTTCGGCACCAGCCTAAGGTTTGGAAGAAGACTTTCCAATTTGCGTAATAGGTGTACTATCTCCTAAACCAAGGAGTACTCGCAACCTGAGAGAAGGTAAAAGGAAAAGACAACTGAATAGTCCTATTCGTTTTCTCCAGAACCGGAAACCATCCTCGAATTTCTTAGAGTTCATATCTAACCATACGATGGTTTTGTCCAATGGAAGTGGACGTTCGTAGTAATACAGGGTGTCCTGGAGAAAAGGGTAAAAGTAGGAGTGGCAATGAGGTTTGCAACTCTGACAATCCAAAAGCCAGTGTTTTAGAAGGTTCGGTTAATATTGGTCTCTGAGTGATAGTCTTAGGGTCAGGTCAATGGTCGCTGCCAAAGAGAGCGAGAAAAGAAACACTCAGCGTGCACTCTAACCTAGATCAGAATGGTTACCAATTTATCTAATCTGGAAACCTCCCACTGTCACCTCAAATTCTCCTCCAAACTTAAAAGAAGAATTAGTCGGGGTCACCCGAGGAGTAAACTAACTCATCAGTGGGAATCGGGATCCAACTATCATCGCATGATAACGTGACGGAATCCGCTCACGTCATCACACTCCAGAAGGTATGCGCATATCTGGCAAGTTTCAGTTTCTTTAGAAACTCCCGATGTGATTTTTACCCCATGCTCTTATGACCTTGACTTTGGCCAACATATCATAAGTCACATGTCAAGTTCTACCCGTCATTCTCCAGGTTAATTTGAGCCCACCCGTACATACCCTTGATTTTGGCCAAAATAGTAGTACGACTGCCCCAAACCAACGCATCTATCTATGCTGCATATGAATACCCAATAGCTACCAATCACTGTGCCTTGACTTTGGCCAACATACACAGCATGAATACTATTGACCACCCATATGAAACGACGGAGGGCTACGAATGGTTTCTGGAGAAAACCTTTAACGTAATGAACTTGATATCGTTGAAGGAACCGGATAGCTTTTTAAAATATAGTGACGAAAACCTTTGCTAAAGAGGTCACTCCCGGTGAAGGGATCTTGGCTCTTTCCCCGTAGAATGAGGTGCAAGATATTCCAACTGAATACCACGATGCAAAGAAAAAGTAATCGGTTATAGTGAAGTTATTGCCCTGACGCAAACTTTTTGTCCAAGGGGTCACTCCCGGTGAAGGGAGATCGGACCTTGCCTCGTCGACTGAGGAGCAGGATATTCCAACTGAATACCACGATGCAAAACAAAAGAGAACGTCCTTGCAATAACAGCTTTTTGAAAAGTGTTCCAACAACATCAGAATAGGTTTGTTTTTAACTTGCATTGATCCGAATCAACGCAGTCCCATCAATTGATCACACCACAAAGAACGAAATATAATGATGTACGTATATGCCATCCGCATTCGCCACTGGGTCCCGTCATTACCCGTTAGGTTAGCTAACTAACGACAGAGCGGGGACTGGACTAGCGCGGATGCAAAAAATATACAACATCTACTAGTATATATATCAATATATAATATTTCGCTCAAGGCATGATAAAATGCAACATCACAGAAATGTACAGCATCACAGAACAATACAGATATCTGGGATCCCCGGGTTTCACAGAGCCACTATTGAAACCCGACGTTCCCATGGTCGTGTGGATAGCCTGTGCAATGAAATCCTAGACCCCTATGGGCGCGGCAAGTTACCCGCCAAAACCTGAAGCGAGGCAGCACCCTTCAGCACCATGAATGGACCACCCAACACTTCACGGAATCCGGTAACTTGGGCACCCCTCCTGGGTCAACCTGTACCCCCTACGAGTGCGGCGAATAGCCTTCCAATTCTAGAGTGAAGCCCCCTCCGTCTCAATGCCATGAGATGCGGGCTCGTTGCCCTCTAGAACCCGGCTATCTGTGCACCCCTCCGCGGGGTAATCCTAATACAGAAAGTAAAATATACATACAACAGGTACATCGACAACAACCTGGTCGTGCTCCAAAATAATAATACAAACAGGCAGTGACTGCAGTCCACATGTCGGACGCTCGCCCCGCAATACCAAATATACAAAATACAACAAACACAGTACTAGCATTGCATCCAGGCTATCCCCCACGACCAATCCGCAACTTCACAGCATAATCTCAGAACATCAACGTGAAAGTCACGTTCGCAAATCCGTCTAACCGGGCTATAGCAGTTAGACAGGATTTACCGATCAAGTGACATTCACGGTCGCAGATATAATGTAAATACTGTGAACAAATGTGTTTAAAATATCCGATCGATTAAATTTTACCAAGTAGGTCCCCAAGCAATTGTTAGTGTATATGCCCTAGAGGCCATTACTGTATCATACTAGTTTGTATATTACTTAATGGAAGCTTGGGATATTCACCTTGTATAAACAATCTTGCTCAATATAGTAGTATGCTACTTGGTTTGTTTCTACTTCAATGTGTACTTGTGTTTATTTCAGTATATCACTTATACGCATTAGTGGAGCTCTTAGGATCTTTGCTTGATTACCAGCGTTGTGATGGCAGTCACACTGGTGGGGGCTGGGTAATCTATAAGCACATCCTTATACAGGTCCCTAGTCGCAGGACTATCGAGACAGGGCATCGATACTCCAGAGTAGACTAGCGTATGCGCTTCTCATCCCAGTGTGGGAGATGGTCTGTCCCACAGCCATCAGTTCGTCGTACTGGAGATAGTATACGGGTGCTCGTTGGGTTACGAGTACACTGGACAGGACTCGTCGGGAACTGACAGGTTGGTATTATACCTATCGTCAGTTATCAGTTCCCAGGTGACATGAGTACAGCTTAGTCCGCTGACTTGACACTGGCACTTCGCCTCGAGTGTGTTCCCACTATGCTTTGATTACTACCCTACCACGGCTCAAAGGAGTCATGCAAACGGGTAGTAGTTGGGTACAGTCCCGAAGCACTTGGAGGCAGTGACGGTTATACAGGATTCGTCTCTCCCGGTATTGGGGGTTGACATCGCGCTGTGTCTAGGAGAGCCATTACACGAGTAGTCCCTGGCCAGGGCAAGCGAGATATACTGGTAGGCTTCCAGTGTTATCTCAGGGTGTTTTGGGCTTCACTCCGACACGACTTGTACCGCTATTAGGGGACTGACGTTTTACCGCCCCCTAGGCCCGACATGCGATGTATTAGACGAACAGACCGGACTGTACGGAGACTGTCACATTCAGACTCAGTAGGAGTTCAGATAGGGTTCACCTCGTCATCCTTCTTGTCGGCATCTACCTGGGGACCGTTACGCACAGCTAGTGCCGCTTGCGTTCTGTGGTTAAACCCACTGCCAGCATAGTGTCGAGTCTTTAGAGTCCCACACAGAGGGTATTCGCCTCTGGGCAAAACTGACTAGAGGTCGCATGGTTTTGCGACAGGGTTCGTTCTCATTCGCGCACTTGTGCACGTTTGGAGTCCGGACGGTTTTTACTGGCTGGCTCTGGTTTGAGTCAGATACTGGTATATGTTTTGGGGTTTCTTTTATCTCTCAGTATTCATGTTCCTCGGAACAAGAATGCAGGTGTGTATGCACAGTTGTTTGATGAGGAGGAAGAGGACTTTCATTAGGGTTTCAGAACGGGTGCGTATGCACAGTTGACAGTCGTCTTTTTCCAAACCCTAATGGATTTATGTTATATCAATTAATAATATTAATAAAATGAAATTGTGTCATGGTTGGATTTTGTTGACTAGTTGACCATGGTTGACTTCTTGACCATGGTTGAAGTTTTGACCATCATCATTACAAAAGAAAGATGCTCTTTGATTCTAGCATTTTCATTTAATGTTTGAAATGATAATGGCCATTCCTAAACCTTCCATCAACTATTTCATTTTCATTATTATTATTAATTTGATAATTCTTTTTCTTTTGGTATTATGGTTGCAAGAAAGAAAAAGATAGCTCATTCTATCATTTAGCTTCTCTCTCCTCACTTCATCTTCTTCTTCCTCTAGCAAAAGGAGAATCCTTCTCATGTGTTGAGAATCCCTCTCCTTAAAAGAAAAGCACCCCTTAGACACTCTCTACTCACTCTAGGATCAAAGGTTTAGCAAGCCGAAGATTCTAGTTCTCTCCAAGTTCGAGAAAGAGCCCGAAGGTTGAACCCTCAGATGGATCCATCTTTGACGGAAGAAGGTAACGAGGAAGAACCATCAACCTCTACAAGTTTTCAAGAAGAAGGAGTTCAAGTTAGGTATAACCTTTCATCCGAGTAGCTAACTCTCTTTAGCTTGTTTGCTAGTTTAGTTTAGAAAAGATCCCGACTTTGTTAGTCCATGTTGCCCCATGCGCCAAAAATTTGATTTTTATACCGTTTCCGCCTCCCCGTAAGAACCGGGGGTCGCAACGTGGACTTACAGTGGTATCAGAGACTAACTAATCTTAAACTAGCTTGGTAGTGAAGTGTAACGAAGTTCGGAACCGAAAAATCCAAAAAAAACCAAACTTTTCAAAAAACCTAGTTTCTGTTAAAAATTTTTCTGGTCAAAACAAAATTTGTTATACAACTAAATTCGGCTCAGGGTTTTGTGAGAACTCCCAAGAAAAACGATCCCCTGATTCCTTCAAACCGCCGCGGTTCCGCGGCAATAGGTATGCATTTGCCGCGGAACCGCCGCCGTTTAGGGTCCTCTCGTGATCGGGTTTTGTGCAGTGTTTTTCTGGTAGGGTTTTGGGATTTTTCAGATATATTATATGTGCCCAGATTTTCCAGAATAGAAATTTATTTTTGGGGGCCTATAATTCCGTATTTTTTCCGAACTTCACTACACTTGGACTATATTGGTTATATCTGTGATGTTTGAATGTATTGAACGTCGGCTAATCGCTATAAGTCGATTAGTCGGGGTTATACATCTCTGTGTTCTGTGTTTGATATTGGAATGTGTATATGAATGTGTTGGACTGTCGCGGGTGAATAGCCGGGGTGGATGTGAGATGAGCTTTTGTTTTTCTTTCATTCATTTGTAACATGTAAATTGATGTAATATTATTATTTGTTTGGCCGCACAACCGGGTCGGGGTTGTAGCCGTCATTGTATAATTCTTTTTACTGTTTTTGCTCCTAGGATAGACCCATGGAGGGGTGCACAAACTGCCGAGTACTTGGTGGGTAGTTTGCCGCACCCGTAGGGGTCTTGGGTGGGGTTTTGGCTATTCACCGCGACCGTGTAATCCGCTTTTCGTTGCAGGCTCGAACGGATTGCGGATTCCTAGTATATCCAATGTATTCATCTGTGATCTGTAATGTCTATCATTGCTATATTTATAACTATTTAGGCGTTGCTTATGTTTTACAGCCGCGCTAGCCCAGCCCCCGCTCTGTCGTTAGGTAAGTAACCTAACGGGTGATGACGGGGCCCCGTGGAGAATGCGAATGGCATAAGCGTACGTCATATTTTGGTTGTTTTCTGCAATGGTAGGATTAAATGATGGGACGCATTAAAAGAACTAATGCAAGAATATCACGCATTAAAAGAACTAATGCAAGATAATAAACCAAGTTAAAATCGTTGGAACACTTTCGAAAAACCACTCGGTTCTTTTCAAAACTAACTTTTAAATGCGGAGCTTGAGCCACTCCTTCTAAAAGCTATCTCGTTCCATCGATTGTATCAAGTTCACTACGTTCACGGTTTCGCCAAAACCATTCGTAGCCCTCCGTCGTTTCACATGAATAGTCAATAGTATTCAAGCTGTGTTTGTTGGCCAAAGTCAAGGCATAGTGATTGGTAGCTATTGGGTATTCATGTGCAGCATAGATAGATGCGTTGGTTTGGAACAGTCGTACTGCCTTGTTGGCCAAAGTCAAGGGTAGGTACGGGTGGATTCAAATTAACCTGGAGAACGACGGGTAGAACTTGACATGTGACTTATGATTTGTTGGCCAAAGTCAAGGTCATAAGAGCATGGGGCAGAAATCCACATCGGGAGTTTCATAAGTACTGAAACTTGCTAGATTTGCATACCATTTGGAGTGTGATGATTCTGGTAGGATTCCTTCAATTTCTTCACGCGATGATATTTGGATCCCGATCCTACTGTAAGTATATGCTACTCCTCGGGAAATTTCTCATTAAACGATCAATGCTATAAACATAGTAGGTGCCAAGAAAGGTGTTAGCGGGGCTACGCCCCTAGGGAAAAGAGGTTATTTAATTAAGGAACTTCGCGAAAGCGTTGGAAAACCTCCCTCGAAGTACCAACACTGGCCTGGCTGAACGGTTAAGCAAGTATTGTGCGGTGGGATTGATCCCGACTAGTTCTTCCTTTATGGTTTGAGGAGGGATTCGAGAGACAGTGGGAGCCATCCTGTTTAGAAAAACTAAAAACCATTCTAAACTTGCAAGAGCATCATGCTAAAGTGTTTCTTCTCTCTCTCCTAATTGCAGCGACCATTCGACATGACTGGACTTAAGTTACTTCTAGATAAAAACATACTGACAGGGCCAAACTACAAAGATTGGCTCAGGAATGTCAAAATGGCAATCACTTACGACAAGCTGGGGTATCTTCTTACCACCAAAGCTCCCCCCGTCCCAGGTCCCACCTCCAGCGTCGCGGATAAGGAAATCCGTAAGACTTGGGAGATTGATTGCGCGAAGGCCAGGTGCCTCGTGCTTGCCTCTATGGACAATGAACATCAGAGGAGGCACGAGAATATGGATTTGGAATCCATATTTCTTCATACAAAAGAACTGTATGGAGAGCAGTCTCGTATCGCAAGATACGAAGTGTCGAAGAAGTTGTTTTCGGCAAAGTTGGCCGTCGGATCATCGGTAGCGGACCACGTGCTTAAGATGATTGGCTACATTGAGGAGCTCGCGGAACTTGGGACCACGTTAGAAAGTGAACTCTATACGGATTTAATTCTCCAGTCCCTTCCATCCACTTACGCCCAGTTTATTCTGAACTTCAACTTACAAGAAAAGGAAGTTGAACTTTCAGAACTCCTCAACATGCTGAGGAGCGCAGAGGGCACCCTACAGAAAGGTAGGGAAACACCCGCTTTGTTTGTAGGAGGATCTTCTTCCTCTAGGTCCAAGGCAAAAGCCAAGGGAAAGAGGAAGAAAGCCCCCGCCAAACCAAGAGGCGGTGTTAGTAAAGTGGGTACGAAGGGAAAGGAAAAGGCAACAATGATTGCGGGGAAGCTTGTGGGAAAGGAAGAATGCTTCTATTGTCATAAGAGTGGACACTGGAAGAAAGATTGCAGGGCTTGGAAGGCCAGAACACAGGAACTGAAGCAGGTTGCGGCTTCAGCTTCAGGTGTGTATGTTATTGAAAACTGTCTTTCTATAAACTCTACTTCCTAGGTATTGGATACCGGATCAGGATCTCATATCTGTAATTCTTTGCAGGCGTTGAGAAACCGTAGGTTTTTGAAGGCAGGTGACATGACCCTCAGAGCTGCGAACGGAGCTAGCATGGATGCTAAAGCCGTGGGGGACTATCACCTGGGAATGTCAGATGGGCATATTTTGGTTTTGCGTAATTGCTTTTTTGTACCCAACGCAACTTGTAATATCATTTCTGTATCTTTGGTTTCTAAAGAAGGTTATGAATTTGCGTTTGTAAGTAATGTTGTAAACATTAACCTTAATCAAGTTCTGATTGGGTCAGGTACACTGAGCAATGGTATATACGTGTTAAACCAACCACAGATTTTCAATGTCCAGAATACACACAAAAGAAAGTCTCCAGATATTAATCAGGCTTTCTTATAGCATTGTAGACTGGGTCACATCAATGAGACACGGTTGACTAAGTTACATAAAGAAGGATACTTGGATCCGTTCGAGTATCAGTCTTATGCCACTTGTGAATCTTGTCTCATGGGAAAGATGACAAAGACTCCGTTCACTGGACACGGAGAAAGAGCGAGCGAGCTCTTAGGACTCGTACACAACGACGTGTGCGGTCCAATGTCTACACATGCGCGAAGCGGTTACTCTTACTTCATTACTTTTACGGATGATTTTTCAAGGTACGGTTATGTCTTCTTAATGAAGCATAAGTCCGAAGCCTTTGAAAAGTTCCAGGAATATAAGAATGAAGTAGAGAAACAGACCAGCAAAAGTATCAAGATTCTAAGATCGGATCGACGTGGAGAATACTTAAGTGTCGAGTTCCTGAATTATTTAAAAGAGAACGGAATTCTCTCTCAGCTTACTCCTCCATACACTCCGCAACACAACGGTGTATCGGAGAGACAGAACCGAACCCTATTGGATATGGTACGGTCCATGATGAGCAACGCTGAGTTACCGCGATCATTCTGGGGGTATGCGCTAGAATCAGCTGCGTACCTTTTGAACCAAGTTCCTACTAAGACTGTGCCTACTACACCATATGAGATGTGGAGTGGGAAGAGACCCTATCTTAAGCACATTAAGACATGGGGATGTCCAGCTTTTGTTAAAAAGCAGCATGCGGACAAGCTCGAGGCACGCTCAGTACAGTGCAAGTTCATGGGATATCCAAAGAACTCCAAGGGATATTTCTTCTACTGCGAAGAGGAACAAAAAGTTCTTGTTTCTCGTCATGCCTACTTCTTGGAAACTGAGTTTTTGGAAAACCAGATAAGTGGGAGCACAGTAGAACTGGAAGAAATTCCAGAACCACAAACCATTACTGAAAGCTTAGAGGAACCAGAGGGTTCGAAAGAACAGGACATTCCTACGCCGCTACGCAGGAGTAGTAGGCAGTCTCATCCGCTCGAGAGATACTACGGTTTTCTCATAGACGGGGATAGAGAGGATTGCATCATAGATTATGATGAGCCTACTAGCTTCCAGCAGGCCGTTCAGAGCGTTGACTCGGTAAAATGGCTGAATGCAATGCGGACCGAAATGGAGTCCATGTACACCAACAAAGTATGGACGTTGGACATTGCTCCAGACGGGGTAAAACCCATAGGATGCAAGTGGATCTTCAAAAGGAAGATTGGTGTAGATGGACAGGTTGAGACCTATAAAGCTAGACTTGTAGCAAAGGGTTTCCGTCAAAGACCTGGTTTGGACTATGACGAAACCTTTTCTCCAGTGGCTATGCTGAAATCCATTCGGATCCTTCTTGCCATTGCTGCCTTCCACGATTATGAGATTTGGCAGATGGACGTAAAGACAGCTTTTCTAAATGGAAATTTAGAGGAGTGTGTCTATATGGATCAGCCAGAGGGTTTCATTCAGAGTGGGAGCAGCGGAAAGGTGTGCAAGTTGCTTAAGTCCATCTATGGACTAAAGCAGGCATCGCGGAGTTGGAACATCTGTTTTGATGAGACGGTCAAGGAATTTGGCTTTATCAAAAATCCAGATGAACCATGCATCTATAGTAGATTTGTAGCGAGAACTGTAGTATTCCTCGTTTTATACGTGGATGACATTCTCTTAATAGGAAATGACATTCCTATGCTACAATCTGTCAAGGGGTTCTTGTCGCACAGGTTCTCTATGAAAGACCTGGGTGATGCCTCATACATCCTGGGGATCCGGATCCATCGTGATAGATCCAAGAGGATATTAGGACTTTCTCAGTCCAGGTACATCGACACCATAGTGAAAAGATTCAGTATGGAAGATTCCAAGCGCGGTAACCTACCGACTTGTCACGGGATCACCCTCTGTAAAGAGATGTCTCCCAAGACTGATTTGGAGAGGGATCGCATGTCTATTATACCCTACGCTTCTGCGGTAGGCTCTATAATGTATGCGATGTTGTGTACCGGACCGGATGTAGCTTATGCACTGAGTGTGGTAAGCCGGTATCAGTCAAACCCTGGGGAGAAACACTGGATAGCGGTAAAGAACATTCTCAAGTACCTGAGAAGGACTAAGGAGATGTTCTTGGTGTATGGCGGAAATGACCTCCAGATCGAGGCCTTTGCTGACTCCAGCTTCCAGAGTGACAAGGATGATTCCAAGTCCATGTCGGGTTTCGTCTTTACCCTCAATGGAGGGGCGGTATGTTGGAAGAGCTCCAAATAGGAAACCGTTGCAGACTCGACTATGGAAGCGGAATACATTGCTGCATCTGATGCCGCAAAAGAAGCTGTCTGGATGAGGAAGTTCTTGAAAGAACTTCAGGTGGTTCCGTCCATTGTTGACCCAATACCTCTGTATTGCGACAACAACGGAGCTATAGCTTTAGCGAAGGAACCCAGGTCCTATCAGAGATCCAGGCACATCTTGAGGCGGTATCACCTGATCAGGGAGATCGTGGATCGCAAGGAGATCGAGGTTCGGAGGGTTGCTTCAGAAGAAAACACTGCAGATCCATTCACCAAGTCCTTATCCCAGACTCAGTTCGAGCGGCTGATCGAGATGATAGGTCTTCGATACGCCAGTACATGGCCTTAGTGCAAGTGGGAAATTGTTAGTGTATATGCCCTAGAGGCCATTACTGTATCATACTAGTTTGTATATTACTTAATGAAAGCTTGGGATATTCACCTTGTATAAACAATCTTGCTCAATATAGTAGTATGCTACTTGGTTTGTTTCTACTTCAATGTGTACTTGTGTTTATTTCAGTATATCACTTATACGCATTAGTGGAGCCCTTAGGATCTTTGCTTGATTACCAGCGTTGTGATGGCAGTCACACTAGTGGGGGCTGGGTAATCTATAAGCACATCCTTATACAGGTCCCTAGTCGCAAGACTATCGAGACAGGGCATCGATAATCCGGAGTAGACTAGTGTATGCGCTTCTCATCCCAGTGTGGGAGATGGTCTGTCCCACAGCCATTAGTACGTCGTACTGGAGAAAGTATACGGGTGCTCGTTGGGTTACGAGTACACTGGACAGGACTCGTCGGGAACTGACAGGTTGGTATTATATCTATCGTCAGTTATCAGTTCCCAGGTGACATGAGTACAGCTTAGTCCGCTGACTTGACACTGGCACTTCGCCTCGAGTGTGTTCCCACTGTGCTTTGATTACTACCCTACCATGGCTCAAAGGAGTCGTGCAAACGGGTAGTAGTTGGGTACAGTCCCGAAGCACTTGGAGGCAGTGACGGTTAGACATGATTCGTCTCTCCCGGTATTGGGGGTTGACATCGCGCTGTGTCTAGGAGAGCCATTACACGAGTAGTCCCTGGCCAGGGCAAGCGAGATATGCTGGTAGGCTTCAAGTGTTATCTCAGGGTGTTTTGGGCTTCACTCCGACACGACTTGTACCGCTATTAGGGGACTGACATTTTACCGCCCCCTAGGCCCGACATGCGATGTAATAGACGAACAGACCGG
Source organism: Agapanthus africanus (assembly GCA_030015575.1). NCBI lineage: Eukaryota > Viridiplantae > Streptophyta > Magnoliopsida > Asparagales > Amaryllidaceae > Agapanthus > Agapanthus africanus. The sequence continues at coordinate 278,070,902 of JASDDO010000010.1, read as the reverse complement.
ACTGTACGGAGACTGTCACATTCAGACTCAGTAGGAGTTCAGATGGGGTTCACCTCGTCAGCCTTCTTGTCGGCATCTACCTGGGGACCGTTACGCACAGCTAGTGCCGCTTGCGGTCTGTGGTTAAACCCACTGCCAGCATAGTGTCGAGTCTTTAGAGTCCCACACAGAGGGTATTCGCCTCTGGGCAAAACTGAGTAGAGGTCGCATGGTTTTGCGACAGGGTTCGTTCTCATTCGCGCACTTGTGCACGTTTGGAGTCCGGACGGTTTTTACTGGCTGGCTCTGGTTTGAGTCAGATACTGGTATATGTTTTGGGGTTGCTTTTATCTCTCAGTATTCATGTTCCTCGGAACAAGAATGCAGGTGTGTATGCACAGTTGTTTGATGAGGAGGAAGAGGACTTTCATTAGGGTTTCGAAACGGGTGCGTATGCACAGTTGACAGTCGTCTTTTTCCAAACCCTAATGGATTTATGTTATATCAATTAATAATATTAATAAAATGAAATTGTGTCATGGTTGGATTTTGTTGACTAGTTGACCATGGTTGACTTGTTGACCATGGTTGAAGTTTTGACCATCATCATTACAAAAGAAAGATGCTCTTTGATTCTAGCATTTTCATTTAATGTTTGAAATGTTAATGGTCAGTCCTAAACCTTCCATCAACTATTTCATTTTCATTATTATTATTAATTTGATAATTCTTTTTCTTTTGGTATTATGGTTGCAAGAAAGAAAAAGATAGCTCATTCTATCATTTAGCTTCTCTCTCCTCACTTCATCTTCTTCTTCCTCTAGCAAAAGGAGAATCCTTCTCATGTGTTGAGAATCCCTCTCCTTAAAAGAAAAGCACCCCTTAGACACTCTCTACTCACTCTAGGATCAAAGGTTTAGCAAGCCGAAGATTCTAGTTCTCTCCAAGTTGGAGAAAGAGCCTGAAGGTTGAACCATCAGGTGGATCCATCTTTGACGGAAGAAGGTAACGAGGAAGAATCATCAACCTCTACAAGTTTTCAAGAAAAAGGAGTTAAAGTTAGGTATAACCTTTCATCCGAGTAGCTAACTCTCTTTAGCTTGTTTGCTAGTTTAGTTTAGAAAAGATCTCGACTTTGTTAGTCCATGTTGCCCCATGCGCCAAAAATTTGATTTTTATACCGTTTCCGCCTCCCCGTAAGAACCGGGGGTCGCAACGTGGACTTATAGCAATACTGTAGCATTCACAGAAATTCTGGGCCCAAACAAAGTATACCAAAACCCATATTTTCAGCCCAAAAGCCCACTGCAAAAAATTGGTGAAGTGAAGCTAAATTCCTGCGGTGGAACCGCGGCCAAAGAGGGGTTACGGCCGCGGTTCCGCTGTCATATGGAGAAATCATGTCACCAAAATTTTACAGTGTTCTTAGGATTCTCTGAACATCATTCTGCAACAACCTGAAAAATTTTTGGACTCCAAAAAATTTCGACAAAAACTGATGCTGTGAAAATACGGGTTTTGGAATTTTGTTCGATAGAAAGAGTAAACACATTAGACCAAGCTAGACTAGGTTAATGGCGAGTCTTTGATACCACTGTAAGTGCACGGCGGCGCCCCGGCCGTCAATCCGACGCTGGAATGCGGAAGCGATGATTTTCTTTAACTTTTCAAACCGGCACCACCGCGCACTATAAACCTGGATCTTGCCATTAAATTCTAGTCCTAGCTATCAAAAGAGGGTAGAGAGATATACCGAGTGATCCGTGTCCTCCGGTCTTCTCGTCGTCGTCCCGATCTCCTGCGGAATCTCCGGTCTCCATCAAGTCGCCGGAAGAGCACCACGTCGCCTGCTTCTTTTACGGGCTCCCACCTCTGGACCGAGGCAACTCAGGCACGAAGTTGGCGAGCCGACGTGCCCAAGGTTTGCTGTAGAATGTTTGTAGAACCATGTCTCATTTGGGGTAGTGGATGTTGCCTCATTAGTGGAGGAAAGGAGATATGAACTTTTAGAGATCAACTTGGGGATTTTTGCAAGCATCAAGAGAGTGAAAAATCCCACACCCAAAAATGAATCAACCCCCACCAAGTTATGGCCGGCCATCCATGGAGTGAATGGTGAGAGAGAGAGATAATAATCAAGGGGGGAAAACTCTCATCCAAAGGAGAGAGAAAAAGGATATGATGATCAAGAATCATTTCAACCAAAACCCCACTCCAGAAACCCATCATCAACAACCTTGATTGCTCACAAAGTCAAGCAATCATGAACCATGGAAAGTCAAGGGATGGTCCTCCATCATGAGACCATCATGAAACAACAAGATGCAAATAACACCCTCCACAAATGCTTATTTGCACAAATGCAAATAAGCCCTCCTCCACCAATCTTCAGCCAATGAAGATACAAAGAAATATGGCTGAAACGGAAAACAAACTGGTAACTCCAAAAAACTGATCCCGTAATAAATTACAGGAAAAACCCCGATACTGTGTATACACACCCGCTTCTGTATTCCGACCGAATACAAATGCAATGAGACAAAATCTACACTGTACTATACTAGGATCCGGCTTAAACCAAAGCCGGCTAGTATTATCCGTCCGATCCTGATCCGTGCAATACCGCACGTATCTGATCGAACCCTGCCATATATCCATACGGCCTCTAGTACTAACCGTCTGATCCTGATCCGTGCAATACCGCACGTATCTGATCGAACCCTGCCATATCTCCATACGGCCTCTACAGCGTTTTGCCTGAAACTTGAGTAACTGGATGTGGGGGACTCTAAAGACTCGTCAATACTATGGCTGTGGATTTAACCACTAGCACGTCAGAGGTATTAGCCATACGTGACAGGCTACCAGCTATTGAACGAAAGGGACGTCGATAAGCGAACTCATCCTGACACCCTACTGAGCCTGTCAGTGACAATATCCGTACAGTCTGGTCCGTTCGTCTATGAGCATCGCATGGCGGGCCTAGGGGTTGGTAAAAGTCAGACCCCCAAAAGCGGTACAAGTCGTGTCGGAGTGTAGCCCAGAACACCCTGAGATACTACCGGAATACCTACCAGTAAATCTCCTGCCTTGGCCAAGGACTTCGTGTAATGGCTCTCCTAGACACAGCGCGACCTCACCCCCAATACCGGGAGAGAAGAACCCCAGAAGATCCGCTCACTACCTCTATGTGGCTCGGGACTGTACCCAACTAAAACCTGTTTGCACGTCTCCTTTGAGCATGGTAGGGTAGTAATCAAAGTACAGTGGGAACTCACACGAGACAAATGACGATCCTCAGGTCGATGAACTAACCTGTACACATGTCACCAGGGAACTGCTATCTGACGTCAGGTATAAGACCAACTAGCATGTTCCCAGCGAGTCCTGTCCGGTGTACTCATAACCCAATGAGCACCGGTATACATCTTAGGTGAACCAACTGACACCAGTGGCTTGTGAGACCGGCCACCGCCCCTCGTCGGGGTCTCGACTATATACACTAGTCTACACTGGAGTATCGATGCCCTGTCTCGAAACTCCCACGACTAGGGACCTTTTAAGGATGTGCTTATAGAGTACCAACTCCCACGTATATGATCGCCCTCATACTGCCGGTAGTCAAGCAAGAATCCTAAGGGCTCTATCAACGTGCAATAGTGACCTGTAAGGTCACTAAAGCAGTACACGATGATAAAGGTAAACCAGATAGCATACTATCATCTCGAGTAAGACTGTCCTACCGGGATAGGTCCTCCCTCAATCATTGCAATCACGTGCCTATGATCCAATAATTGACTCTGAGGGCACTATCTCCAACATCGACCGCTTACGCGATCAGTGACCAAAGCGCAGGAGCAGTAGCAGAAGCTCCAAGAGATGATGAACGCTATGGCCGCACTTACTGGGCCAAAAGAAAACCCTGAAACGTCCTCGAATGAACTCCAGGAGGAAGAAACCGACGCTGAATTCCTTCGTCGAATATTGGAGAAGGATAAAGAGGCTGCTAAACAAGCAACCAACATACAGCGTTTGGGCCTCTGATTAGTCCAAACATACTTGTTAACCGTAATCAGAAACGGCGTCGCATGAAGCTAGCCGGTGAGTACGGGTCGATCCACAGAGATGGGTAATTTTCTTAATGTGTTTTTACGAGTTGATTCCAAATGTTGTTTGGATTGATTAAATCTAAAACCTAGATCTATCGATAAACTAAATTAATCTAAATTAAAGTCTTGCTAGGGTTAGGCTTTGAGGAAGTTTGGAGATTAATGGTTTCCTCACCGCTTTCGATGCCTTATTTTTGATCTATTAGATGTTACGGTAATTATCAATAAAGTGGATTAGAATCTTTTGGGAAGATGTTTCTTCCTCTAGATTCTTATCCTTCCTTTATCGATACTTACCCTAACCTCCATGGAAAACGCGCGCAACCGGGCCTTTACACTACGGAGTCATCGTTACCTCGAGGGGTAGGATGCCGTAGGGCGCGGTGTGTGCGCTTATGCATGGAGTTCTAATTCTTAGGTGTGAATGGCACGAAAGGTGTGAGAGATCTCATCTCTCAAACCTTTCCCTAAGGCTAACCCTAACAAGCGAGGAGATTACTCGCTCATTAGGGGATGGAAAGACATTCTAAATTAAAGAGAATAAAAACAAATAATTAAAAATAACTTACTAATTTTATTGATGGCTCCCTCCAAGAAATAATACAGAACAGATCAGAATTTGTGTATTGAAAAGAGCCATAAGTTTTACAGATCTATGATTACAATTTATAAGTAAACAGGGAAAATTAGGGTTTCAGAGTCTCGCGCATGTGCAATTACAGATATGCCCACGAAAAATCCCAACCCCTGCACCGACACGGGCACTAAGCGGCCGCGGAACCGCGGCAAATGTAGGGGTAGGGCCGCGGTTCCGCGGCCCTTTGGTGTGATCAGTGGACCAAATTTTCTGGGCTGGTTCTTTATACATTGGGCTTTATATTTCCATAGTTCTTTTCTCCCTTTGGCTTCTGGTTCTTCTCCAGATCTTTCAGTGAAAACTTGTAGCGATCTTTTAACCGTTTGCCTTGACATTTTGGGCCTTGCACAGTTCTTCATCTAAGCTTGACTAGGATCTGTCTAATTGTTGGTCAAAAGTCCCTTTTCTGTATCAACTTTCGTCTTTTTCACTGTATTCGCTCCAAGAACCTGTATCCTGTAACATGCAACAAACGTGCGTCAAGAGTACCTGTTTATTCATAAAATGAATAAGAATTGGTGAATATAAAATGCAATATTATAGTATGAACAGCCTCCTGTTCCAAGACATGGTGGGGATGATGATCCAACAAGATCCTCCGGCCGAAGATCCCCCGATCGTCCTTGAAGACGATAGGGGAGAGACGTCAAATCCTCCGCCAGCTCTGTCGACGGCTAAGGAGGATACAATCTCCAAAGCTGATTTGGACGAGTATATAGCCCAACAAATAGGGGTTCATCATCCGGCTGAAGCAGCTGGCCAGGTCGTAAAAACGGGGCGGCCATATCCAAGTTGGTACGACCAAATCAAGTACCCGTCCGGTTACACAATTCCCAAGTTCCATGTCTACAAGGGGACGGGCAATCCTCACCAGCATGTTGCCCAGTTCAGGGCACTCTGCGGCAATACCGGCGGTGATGACAAGCTTTTGCTTCGCCAGTTTGTTGGAAGTTTATCAGATACGGCGTTCGAGTGGTACTCTGAGCTCCCGAACGTCTCTATCAAGACCTTCGCGGAGATGGAGCTGTTGTTTACTCAGCGTTTTGCAAGCACCAGTGAACGCACTCCGATGACGTCACTGATTAACGCCAGGGTAAAGCCAGGCGAGACGTGGGTTCAACATGCTATACGGTGGCGGAACTTATGGTCGAAGTGCGAGCAGCGCATTGAAGAAGCTCCCGCGGTGGGTATGTTTGTGGGAACACTTGATCCGCAAGCAACCATCTCGCAATTTATGATGTTTTTCAAGCCGACTATCTTCCAGGCCTTGATTGACAGGCTAGCGCAAATAGATCAGATGGGCCATAAACCCCCTCTTCCAAAGACGGACTCCTAAAATGACAAGGGGAAGGGAAAAGCGATCGTTGTCGCTAATGCACAACAACAACCGAGCAACTCGAAGCCGGTTGTTCGTCAAAATAATACGCGCCCGTACGTAGCCCTTAAGGAGAGGCTAGGACGTTCTTACTCGTTTCCCCGAGATAAAACGAGAAGGCTATTCAAGCTGGCGTTGCGCAATCGACTCATAAATCTGCCGGATCCAAAACGTCCGTCGCAACCAAATGATGTCAATGATCCCAACTACTGTCCTTATCATCAAGTACTGGGCCATCCGATCGAAGATTGCTACGTTTTCAAAAATTGGCTTGAAAACCAGTACCGACAGGGCAAGTTCGCATTATCTGACAAATGGAAGGTGAATCCCCCGCAGCCCCATACCTCTAAGGGGATGAGTACGCCGGGGGCAACATGCTCTGTCGTTGAAGAAGCTCCTTGGGAGGTTGTATTATCAGCCAAGACAAAGAGGATGCTAAATGATCTTCAGACATGTTCAGCGATTAGGTGGAAGAACCCGTTGGAACCGCAGGTCATTGAGGGGATGTTGAAGCCACGTACAACTCCAAAGACCGATGGTGGTGGCCCAAGCACTCACAACCAGCCGTCAAAATCTTCGAAAAAGAAGAAGAAGAAATCAAAGAAGCCCGTGAAGCCTGGCGACAAGCGCACGGACTTGCAAAAATAAATTGACGCGCTGGAGGAATACAACCAGAAGGCACGGACTCCCATTACACTCCAAGAGTTCCTCAATCATGTCTTTCAAGGGGAAGATGAGGGAGAAAGTTCATCTGATGAATCTGAAGAATATGTGGCGAGCTGTCATGTGATTTCCCATTCGTTCATGGACGATGAGGAGACTCCTTGCACTGAAACGTTGGGGGCAGATCCTGAATCAAAAATTCTGGGGCCATCAGATGAAGTAATTGACGCATTCCTTAACGAAGCTCGGTTGAAAAGTAAAGCTGATCAAGAACACGAGGAGGCTATATTTGAAAGGGCCAAGCGCCGGCGACTTGACGATAGGGCTGAAACACTTCCGCTGGAGCAAAATACATCCACTACGGACAAAAGAAAATTCAAGGTGAGGAAAAGGTTTTCTAAGGCCATATCAATGGGCATGAAGCTACCATCCTCCGAAGAAACACTCTTGATGAAGTGGAAACGCACCCCTCCTATTGCTTATATCATCGGAAGATTTCGCACCTCACCGAAGAGTGCAAAGCTTTCGATAGATGGTGGCAAGGATATGTTGTTCATCGACAACATTTTAAGCGGGAAAAGCGTAAAACACGTCGGGAACGAGAAAATACGACCGAAGGGCTTAAAATAACTACCGGCGATTGTCACATGGTTAACACCGGCGGGTCACAAGTGCCTACATTCGGGAACGATTCTGATGATGAGCTGGAACTTGCCCCTCTTTTTAAAGAGTCCACTTCGGGAAAAGAAGAAGAGCCGAAGGTTTGCGAAAATATCCGGCTGCGTAATCGGACGCTGCCTGAAAAGAATCTCGGACCCTCAAACAGAAAAGATAAAGGGAAAAAAGGTCTCTGAAGATATCGTCTTAGATGACCAAGTGGTGGAGGAGCTAAGTGCCAAGGACCCGCCGAAGAGGAATAAGGTGGATTACAACGTCTTAGCGCATCTGAGGAAGCTACAGTCACAGCTCAGCATTCTTGACGCCCTTTTCCTATCAAAGGAGGTGAGAGATTCATTAATCAAGGCATTACAAGATCCGGAACAATTCCAAGCTTGCATGGCCGAGGAAAAGATGAAGGATGAATTGGAGGAAGTGCACACGGCCGATGTCGCTTTTGGTGATGAAGACCTTCTCCTTGGGACGTGCGAACACAATCGCCCCCTTTATGTCTTAGGATACTGCCACGATATAAAGATAGGCACTTGCGAACACAATCGGCCAATGTCGCTTTTGGTGATGAAGACCTTCTCCTTGGGACGTATGAAGATCCTGATCGATAATGGATCCTCCGTTAATCTCCTCAATGTGCGGGTGTTAAAAGAAATCTGCATGAGCGTCCAACACCTTGCTCGGGACAAGATCACCATCTTCGGGTTTGACTCCTAGTCATCAAGAACTCTTGGTTCTGTGATACTGCCACTACGCTTTGGGCTACTCGTCACGGACATTAAGTTCCACGTCATAGACGCCAAGACATGCTACAATGCTCTGCTCGGCTGCCATGGTTACACGAGTACAACGTCATCCCTTCTACACAACATCAGTGTATGAAATACGCTAAGGATGGTCTCGAGTATACCGTGGCGGGAGAACTGAATCCGTTTTCCGTGAACGAAGTCCGCAAATATGAAGATGCCAAGTACTACTTACCGGATTTCGAAGACACGGAAAGGTGTCACATGCCGGAAAACAAAGCTAACGCCACCATCCCTGTCTTCGGCAGTGATACCGAGGAGGAAGAGGAGATAGTTTATTCAGGGCCGCCCCAACACAACAAGCCAGGGCCATCTACTCCTACGTTAATCTTTGGTAGCGACTCGGAAGATGAAGTCCATGCTGTATTCCCTGCTCGACCTTCAATACAAACGTCCGCTGACGAAGAGCAAAGTCTACAAGTCGTTATGGTGCCGCTTAAACACCGTAAAGAACTGGATGCACTTGATATTTACAATGTAGAAGAGCTACAAATGTTCTATATCCCTCCCAGGCGAGAAAGCGAAAAAGCAATTCTATTCTACCGCTCTGAAGAAACCAAAGTGGAGAAAGAAATCTGGCATGGCGCAGATCCTACGCTCTACAGGATTCAGCCTATCCGTCTTCCCAGATATTATACGGAAGGTTTGAAAAAGCTGCTGAAATGCCAGGGGATATCCTTCAAGCAGACCGTTCGAAAAGCCAAATTCTATGACAAAGTCTGGAACGTTCCCGTGACTCAACGCAATCTTCTTAATGGGAGAATGGAGACAAAAGGACTTGGATACATCCGGTCAAAGAAACGAGAGCTACTAAACAGCTGCTATGTCATGTATGACTTCGATGAAGAAGCGGATGCTCAATGGGAGGACGCTAATCCTGAGCCAGTGAAAGTTCCAGATGCAAAAGAGCCAAGTCCGTCATTCGAAGAACAAATGGACAAACTTATAAAGGAAGCTGGTCAAAAAGTCCGAGACAACCATAACCGCGAAATGGTCATCTACGAGAAAGCAAAAACGCAACGCCTCCTCCAACAGGACGTGAAAGATGAAAATGCCGCTCCTTGTCAACCTGTTATAAAGAAGGCTCGACGCAGAGGCAGAAACAAGTCGAAACGCGAAAAAGGCGCTCAACAGCAACGAAGCGGGACTAAAAGGCCACGCAAGCAGGAACCAAGCGGTTCCGATCTATCCCTCATGAGAAAAATGGGTCGAGCATACTCTTTTCCCCGGGACAAGACGAAAAAAATACTTGACCTCGCTTTAAAACATCAGATGCTTACACTGCCGGAGTCTAAACACCCCGAACAAGCAGGCGAAGTCTCTCACCCGGACTATTGCCCTTATCACCGAGTGATAGAGCACCCTCTCGAGGACTGCTTCACCTTCAAGAATTAGGTAGAAGATCAGTATCAGCTTGGCAAGTTCGCTCTGTCCGACAACTGGAGGGTAGCGCCGCCACAGAAGCACGAGCCCAAGGCCACGGAAGAAGAACCAGTTCCACATTAGGATTGGAAACGAATTCGTACTTGTCACGCGATAACAATGTCAAAAGAAGAGCCCGAGAACATGGATGACCTTCCCTGGTGCTTCGAAAACAGCAACGATGAGGTAATCTCAGAATTTCCACCAGCGCCGAAAGAGCTGGAAGATGAAATCCATACCACTGCAGATAACCTCATGAAAATTGAGTTGGGAACGGCGAACGACCCGCGACCGACATTCATCAGCGAGCTGCTATCTGAAGAGAAGGTGGCTTCATTAAAAGACCTGCTTATGCAACACAAAGATTGCTTCGCGTGGAACTATTCCGAAATACCAGGATTAGATCCAGAAATTGCTGTGCACAGGTTGGCAATATCCCCGGATGACAAGCCAGTCAAACAGGTGCCGAGAAGAATGCGGCTCGAGCTTAAGATGAGTATCAATGCCGAGGTCAAGAAGCTGATCGACTCTGGCTTCATCCAGGAAGTTTAATACCCTGAATGGATCGCCAACATCGTCCCGGTAATGAAGAAAAATGGGACAGTGCGCATATGCGTGGACTTCCGGGATCTCAATAATGCTTGCCCGAAAGACGATTTCCAAGTGCCAGTCACCGAACTGATGATAGACAATACGTCCACTTATGAAGTTTTCTCCTTCATAGACGACTCGTCAGGGTATAACCAGATAAAGATGCATCCCGAAGACCAGAAGCACACCGCCTTCAGGACTCCTTTGGGTATATTCTGCTACAAGGTGATGCCCTTCGATTTGAAGAATGCCGGTGCCACCTACCAAAGGGCCATGACGAAGATCTTCGATGACCTTATACACGAAATCGTCGAATGCTATATCGACGATCTCGTGGTTAAAAGCAAATCATACGAGGAACATCTCGAGCATTTGAAGACCGTGTTTCAACGCCTTCGACAATACAACTTGAAGATGAACCCTCTCAAGTGTGCATTCGGAGTTTCTTCGGGCAAATTCCTGGGATTCATCGTCCGACACCGAGGTATCGAAATAGATCCGTCAAAGATCAAAGCGATCATGGAAATGCCTCCGCCAAGGACTCTCAAATAGCTGCGGTCTCTCCAAGGGAAGCTCACGTATATACGGTGATTTATAGCCAATCTTTCAGGCAAGTGCCGTCCTTACAGCCATTTGATGAAGAAGGGAACCCCGTTCATCTGGGATCAAAAATGCCAAAGCGCGCTAGACGAGATCAAGCAATACCTGCAGAACCCGCCAGTGTTGGCTGCTCCGGTCAAGGGAAAGCCCCTCATTCTTTACACAACCGCCCTCGAAGGTTCTTTAGGCGCGTTATGGACACAAGAGAACGACCAAAGGAAAGAAAGAGCACTCTACTACTTAAGTCGAGTTCTACTGGGGGCAGAAAGCAATTACTCCCCCATTGAAAAACATTGCCTAGCATTGATCTTTGCGATAACAAAGCTTAGACACTATGCGTTGGCGCATGAGATCTGTCTCATTTCGAAGGTGGACCCTCTTAAATATTTAATGTCAAAGGCCATATTGACGGGACGACTCGCTAAATGGGCTCTGCTCTTGATGGAGTTCTCAATAACATATCAACCTCTCAAGGCAGTGAAAGGCCAGGCCATCGCCGACTTCCTCGCTGAGTATCCGATACCCGCCGATTCTCCTTTAAATTGCGATCTTCCAGACGAACATGTGTTTGATGCGATCGACGGTGGTGATACTCGATTGGAACTTTATTTCGATGGAGCATCTTCCGTGAAGAAGCGCAAACAAAGTACCCCTATAATCAAATCGGGGGTTGGACTCATCTTTGTAACTCTATAAGGAGGGATAATGCGCTTTGCTTTCTCCCTGACGGAGTCGAGAACAAACAATGAAGCCGAATACGAAGCTCTGATAGCAGGCCTCGAGATCGCCATCGACATGGGAATTGAAAACCTCCTCATATAAGGAGATTCCCAACTGGTCGTTAGTCAAGTAAACGGCGACTACCAGACATGCAAAACAGAATTGGTGAAGTACGGCGAAAAAGTACAACAATTGTTGACCCAAATTCCTTCCTACACTTTGGAAAACATACCGCGCGTAGAAAACAGCAAAGCGGACGCGTTGGCCAAGCTCGCTAAGGAACTGGCTGATGAGAACCTCGATGATGTAAGAATCGTGGTACAAAGCCGTCGGGTGCTTGCCCCAGCAGAAATATCTCCGGAATCACCCGAAGAGAAGGGAGCGACTGAGCAGACGACCCTACAAATAAAAGATCGGAAAAATACCGAGGATTGGAGAGAAGTCTTTATAAACTACTTCAAACACCGTCGAACTCCCGAAGATGCATCCTCAAGACATCAGCTTATGAAACGAGCTTTGTCTTTCGCCTTCGTCAATGATACTCTGTATAAGAGGTCATTTGATTCTCTGTGGTTAAGATGTCTGGGACCTGACGCAGCAAAAAGAGTCATTCAGGAAGTTCATGACGGACTCTGCGGTTCTCACCAAGCAGGCCCGAAGATGAAGTTGAAGATCAAACGGATGAGCTACTACTGGCCCACGATGATTCAAGACGGCCTTGAATATGCGAAGCAATGCCACTCATGCCAAATTCATGGGGACTTCTTCCATCAGCATCCAAATCCGCTACACCCGACAGTGGCTAGCTGGCCATTCGAAATGTGGGGAACTGATATAGTCGGCCCTATCGAACCAGCATCGTCCAGGGGACATCGTTTCATCCTGGCGACAACTGACTACTTTTCCAAATGGGCAGAGGCAGTACCGCTGAGGGAAGTTAAGACGGAGAATATCCTCCATTTCTTCAAGACGCATGTCCTATATCGGTTTGGAACTCCACGACGGATCATCTTCGATAACGGGCCAGCCTAAAGAAGCCACAAAATCAGTCGCTTCGCGCAAAAACATAATATAAACTAGAGATATTCCTCAGTTTATAATCCCCGGGCTAATGCTCTAGCCGAGGCCTTCAACAAAACCTTGACAAAGATCATGAAGAAAAGGGTGTCCCGAAATAAGAAGGACTGGCACGAGAAGCTGCAAGAAGCTCTTTGGGCATACCGAACTACGTTCAAGACAGCCACAAACACAACGCCATATGCGCTGGTCTTCAGTACAGAAGCAGTACTCCCCCTCGAGATAGAGTTACCCTCTCTACGAGTGGCGGTTCACTACGAGCTGACAGATGAAGAAAATGCTCACCTTCGGCTTAAGGAGCTCGATGCCCTCGATGAGACCCGGCTCATAGCGCAACAAAATCTGGAGGCCTATAAAGCAAAGATGACGTGCTCATATGAAAGATTGACCCGGTTAAGGACATTCCACTAAGGCGAACTCGTGCTAGTGGTCAAAAGGCCTATGATCCCCAATCGCGCCAAGCGGGGAAAGTTTGAGCCAAACTATGAAGGCCCGTACATCATAGACAAGGTCTACCATGGTGGAGCCTATTTACTCATGGATATGCACGGTGAAAGGCCTTTCAGGCCAATAAACGGCCCCTTCCTAAAGAAATACTACGCTTAATAAGCCATAGCCTAGGTCAACGATAGATGATGACGACTATGTCCGCTCGCTATCTTCCTAAGCTCAAACTTTATAAGCGGTAGCCATCCCTCTCAATGACGGACCGAAACGTCCTTAAACTAACGGCGGACCGAAACGTCCTTAAACTAATGACGGACCGAAACGTCCTTAAACTAATGGTGGACCGAAACGTCCTTAAACTAATGAAGGACCGAAACGTCCTTAAACTACTACCGCGGCATCTTTAGGCTGACGAGAAGAATAAAAAATATATAAAATAAAAAATATATAAAAACGGTATGTCCAGAAGCAAAAAAGGGCACGGATGAAAACCTGAAAGGGCTCCGTGAGTAAAAACAGCAGGGCTACCGGCGAGTGTTCATGAAAACCCGAAAGGGCGCAACCTCGTAAAAAAATATATAAAAATAAAAAGAAAAAAAAACGGTATGTCCATAAGCAAAATGGGCACGGATGAAAACCCGAAAGGGCTCCGTGAGTAAAAACAGCAGGACTACCGGCGAGTGTTTGTGAAAACACGAAAGGGCGCAACCTCGTTAAAAGACACTTACAGGGTCCCCTCGACCTTGTAAGGAGAAACCACCCGCTTGAGATCCTTACAACTCACAAGGGAGAAACACACTTAGGGATCCTCACGATTCCTAAGGAGAAAATACACTTGCGAGATCCTCATGACTCGTAAGGAAAACTCTCTTATGGGACCCTCATGGCTCACAAGATTCGAAAGTCTTAAGGTACAGAGACTTAAACCTGTGCTTAAGCAAACCCCACAACTTTCGATATTGCCCTACAAGTGGCTCAATACTGACCCTTGTATACAATCCACGGGCACGAATAAACATTTCCCTAACCAAGTTTCATTCGTGATTGGGGATATGTTTGCATGGTGAACAACCCTTGTAGGTCCTCTCGATTTACAAGGAGAAAACCCTCTTTTAGGATCCTTACGACTTACAGAGGGACATACACTTAGGAATCCTCACGATTCCTAAGGAGAAAATACACCTACAAGATCCTCACGACTTGTAAGGAGAAATACCTTTGTGAGACCCCTACGGCTCATGAAGATTAAAAGCCTTAGTCGACGGGACCTTAACCCTGTTCGCTAAGCCACCTTTGTTCGACATCGACGGAGGCAAATGATGATTCGCTCTTGGCAATATCCCAGTTGCAGCGGTGCTGATGCCGAAATAGGTGTCTAATTTCAGATTTGCGGTGAAAAGCAGGTAGGCCGCACATGCATACGAAATAGCCGAAATGATAGGGCAACTTGCAATAAAAAGCAGCAAGTAAAAACGTATGCATACAAAATAGCCGAAATGATTGGGCAACTCGCAATAAAAAGCAGCGAGTGAAAATAAAATAAATAGCCGAAATGATCGGGAACCACGAAAAATAGCCGAAATGATTGGGCAATCGCGGCCTTTGCGATATAAAAGCTGAAATGATAGAGCATCACGGAAATAAAAGATTTTGATAAAACTTTGGCCCTACAGTTAAGATCACATCGATCCCTGTATATAATCCAAGGGCGCAAATAAAGAGGGAACCATACATTCCCAACAGGCTCCGCCAGAAAACGAAGTCAAATCTCGACGGTTCCTCCCAACCCCGAAGAAACCAGTGTCTTCGGAAAATCCTTTGACTCGAGGAAACACGCGTCCTTGACGAAAAAAATCCTGATTCGCGTCTACTCGCAGAGAAACCAGTGTCTCCGTGGGAAATTCTCGATCCGTTTCAACACCAGGGAAACAAATAATCCTCGGCAAATACCTCAATTCAGGGAAACTAACATCCTTGATGAGGGCCTCCGGATTCGCGTCGACTCGCAGAGAAACCAGTGTCTCCGTGGGAAATTCTTGACTCGTTTCAACACCAGGGAAACAAATATCCCCGGCAAATACCTTAATTCAGGGAAACATATCCTTGATGAGAGCCTCCTGATTCGTGTCGACTCGCAGAGAAACCAGTGTCTCCGTGGGAAATTCTCGATCCGTTTCAACACCAGGGAAACAAATAATCCTTGGAAAATACCTCAATTCAGGGAAACAAACATCCTTGATGAGGGTCTCCTGATTCGCGTCAACTCACAGAGAAACCAGTGTCTCCGTGGGAAATTCTCGATCCGTTTCAACACCAGGGAAACAAATAATCCTTGGAAAATACCTCAATTAAGGGAAACAAACATCCTTGATGAGGGCCTCCTGATTCGCGTCGACTCACAGAGAAACCAGTGTCTCCGTGGGAAATTCTCGATCCGTTTCAACACCAGGGAAACAAATAATCCTTGGCAAATACCTCAATTCAGGGAAACAAACATCCTTGATGAGGGCCTCCTGATTCGCGTCGACTCGCAGAGAAACCAGTGTTTCCGTGGGAAATTCTCCATCCGTTTCAACACCAGGGAAACAAATAATCCTTGGCAAATACCTCAATTTAGGGAAACAAACATCCTTGATGAGGGCCTCCTGATTCGCGTCGACTCGTAGAGAAACCAGTGTCTCCGTGGGAAATTCTCGATCCGTTTCAACACCAGGGAAACAAATAATCCTTGGAAAATACCTCGATTCAGGAAAACAAACGTCCTTGATGAGAGCCTCCTGATTCGCGTCGACTCGCAGAGAAACCAGTGTCTCCGTGGGAAATTCTCGATCCGTTTCAACACCAGGGAAACAAATAATCCTTGGCAAATACCTCAACTCATAGAAAAATAACATCCTTGATGAGAGCCTCCCGATTCCCGTCGGCTCGCAGAGAAACCAGTGTCTCCACGGGAAATTCCTGATTCGTCTCAACTTCAAGATGAAGCCTCAGGCAACAAGGATTAAAAACCCGTTTCCTGAACAATGGGACCCTGCAAGTCGGTCTAAAATGGTCTATTGCATACAATTCATGGGTCTCACTCTCCAAAGTCGAATTTCGACAAGGAGGGAAACAACCGCTTACGGGTCCTCTCAACTCGTAAGAGGAATAAATTCGCTTATAAGATCCTTACGACTTATAAGAGAAAACGCGCTTAGGAATCCTCACGATTCCTAAGGAGAAAATACACCTACGAGATCCTCTCGATTCGTAGGGAGAAAATCTCTATGAGACCCTCACGGCTCATTGAGTTGAAAAGTCTTAGGCGGCAGATCTGAACCTGCGGTCTAAGCCATCGCTATCTCTCGAAAAAAATCTAGATGCTTACTCTATTATCGGTCAAGTGTGTTTATCAAGACAGTATGCTGATAATAAGAGAAAAGAAAAAGCAAAGAAATAACACAAGACATTGCAAAGAAAAATGTATATCTTTATTGAATGTAATCAAGTATAAAATGAAGCGTACAAAAGAATAAAGAATGGATACATGTTATTCGAAGAAGGAAAAGAAACTTTTTACAAGTTTATTGATACAAAGGCAGCTATTGGGAAGGAAGCGTCTTGCATAGCCTTATTAATTATTTATGCACTTCCTTCCACACCTTTTCCTGATCCGCCACCACCGCCATCTCTACTTCCACCTGAGCCCTTTGCTGCAAGAGAGATACGAGCTGCAACCTGACGGCCTGCTAAGTGGCTTCGCGGCCTTAGGCATTTCGCTCGGCAGCGTCAAGTGCCTGCTTCAGTTTCAGCCCATTTGAAATGCGCTCCAGAAGGCCCTCGAAGACAGCCTTTACCTCAGCGGCGTTTGCCTCAACTTCAGCACGTAAGCGAGCAGTTTCGCTTGAAGACACCTGGCACTCCTTCAGCCTCAAAACTGCTTCTTGTTCCAAATGGCGGAAATGAGAAGTGCTTTGCTCGAGCCATGCTCCCCGTTGATTACTCACGGCCAAAACCTCGGGGGCATGACGCATCGACTCCAGCTGATGAAGGCGAGCCTCAATCTCCCTGCAGTGGTTAACCCAAGATGCGACGATGCCCTCGTCATGGAAATTAGCAAATATCATCAGCATCGGGTTAACCGTCGTAGAGAAATTTGCAGCGGACGCAGGAGTCTCAACGTCGAGTTCCTCAATATAGTCGCTCAGCATACGCAGACTATTCGCGGCACCTTTCGAGGACGGACGTCTCTAAGAAGGGCCTGTCGGTATTGTAATATGAGACTCAAAAGGCGCCAAGATCGGAACGACAGCTGAAAAAACAAAATGCGATTAGATGACGATTCAAGAGATATGGGAAAAGTCATTGATGAGATAGTCTACTATACCAGTTGAAGCAGGTGGCAAGGCCGGAAGAGCCGGTGGCGCGACCGATCTTTCTTCTCCCCCTTCGATTCGTAGCACTGCAGCCAGGATGAGAAAAAGTTAGAAATAATTCCATCACCGAAAAAGAAAGATATCAGTCGAGAACTATACTCACCAGCGCCACCAGAGGGAGAAGCGAGTTCAGATGGGAAGGAGAAGTGTGGGAGCAACACTTGATATAGATGATCAAAGAGCACTCCTATAAAAATGCAACAATATGACATTAGTACACAAATTATACGTCTGAAAGATAAGATTAATAAGTTGCAAACCCATACCTTCCAACATCTTTGATGGTATAAGAGAGGGTTGAGAGGTGACCACCGCCAAGGTAGTCGTTGAAGGCGCTCCCTCGAGCAATGGGGCATCAGCATTGGCTGCACCTGCGTTACGAACAAAGGTGAACTTGTCAGAAAGGATTGTAAGGTAAAGAAAGACAGCAACTTGGGATTTACCAGATGAGCCGCCAGCTGAAACGAAGGCGACTCCCTCCTCCATCGACATGAGGCCACCGCCCGTGGCCTCATCACCCGACACAATGGGGGAAGTCTTCGTGTTCACGCGGCTAGGAGACGGCGGAAGATTGTAGGAGGGGAGGGCAATGATCGGAGCATTGCCGAACTCTTGAGAGAAAGCGGCTGACTCTTCCCCAAGAATCGTGCCCATCTCACCCGCTACTTCTTCGAGCTCCGCGATCTCCGTCGGCTCATCCACCGTCACCATGAGGTCGCCGGCCTCAAGCGTCTCGTCCGCCATTACCCTGGGCTCAGTTATAACGATCATTTCATCTGCCGCCACTTCAGGCTCGGCATCAATGACCTTCTCGGCTACGGATCCTTCGGCCCCCAACTCAGGCTCCATAACCCCAGCGACGTTGCCCACCGTCGGCTCAAGTTCGGCCGGTGCCTCCCCCCTGCATCCTTGGGTTCGACAGTCTCTGCCTCCCCCTCGGTCGGACTTGGCCCTGTAAGATGAGATGCATAAGAACCGGCAAGTTTACAAGTTTTACAAACAAAATTCTGAAAGAAGTATTACCTGAGGTGGACTTCTCTTTAGCCTCCCTATTGGCGCGAATCGCCTGTCTATGAGCTGTAGACAGGGCGACCGGGGACTCTTCTGACGGGGTATCGGCACGAGGAACGGTGCTCGGGCCCACTCCAATAGCCAAGGCAGCCCTGCGTGCCTTTGCTTCGCGCCTCAACCGCTTCCTCTCCTCCCGAGCCGTTGAGACGGATTCCACTAGAGCCTCTTTCATTGAGGCATCTTCGTCCGTGAATAGAGATGCCTCCAAATTTTTCAAGGCATCCCTCGTCGTTTTGTCAAGTCGAGGCTCTCGCGGCAGCCCCGAAGAAGCTGGGACTTCAGTAGAGGATCCGGGGATGGTCCCCACATCAGCTGGTGCAGCCCCTGCAAAGAAACAAAGAAAGGAGGTTAGATTGGCCATCAGATAAGAGGACAAAAATTTATGATAAGGCGATACGTACCAACTCCCATCAAAGCGCGCTTATTCTCTTCCTCCTGGAAGGTTTTCAAAGAAGCAGTGATGGCTTCTTCAGTATTGACCCCTATTTAAAAAAAAGGAGAAAGCATTAGTCAAAAACAATGATAAAAAAATATGTGATAAAATGACGAAGAAAGAAACTAATGGTTACCTGACTCAGCAAGTTTACTCAACATCGCTTCGAGCCTCGCTGATCGCTCAGAAGCTGCAATAGCAGCCGCCAAATCGGTGTCTGCGGGGTCTACCGAGAAGCCCTTATTGCCGCCATACTCTCTTATTCCTTCGTTAAGAGGGGCCTCAGGCTCTAAACCGAGGATCGCATTGAGTGAGAGGAGCGACTTCTTTTTCTTTTGCCCGCCGGCTCTGGATACACCCGGGGCTGATTTGCGCTTGGCAGACACCTTAGGGCGGCGGGTCCCGATAGCCGCGCCTGCGCCGGACTCCGGCGATACCGCCTTTACCACTTCCGCTTGAGAACAGGGGGTTGGTGGCACATCCACAATATCGCGAAGCGGCAATCTGCGCGGAGGAATCAATACGCGCGGAGGTCCAATTCTAGCACCTTTCAATGGAGGAATGACCGGGGTCCTCGGCTTCAGGGGAGCCTTACGATTGCCGCGGGGAGGCGCACCCTTGCGGTCGACCAGCATGCGCTTTTCCGTTTAGATAACTGGACCCATAGCATGCGCATACCAAGCCACGTACGCATTGAGGACCTTGGGGACGCAGCTTGGCTCGCTGATGAAGAAATAGGAACCCGTGTTAAGCCGCATGAAGTGGTGCATCGCATTCTTTATCCCCTCTCGGCTAACCACTGTCTTTTCCAAGAAAGCTTCCATCGGGATCCCTTGGTTGTAGCTCTATTGCTGAGCAAACCGGTGCAGGTTATACCTCATAAAGAGTGCAGTCTAATTCTGCCTGAACACCAAGTAGCCCGGCCGAATGGAGTAGAGATAGAGGATTTCCCGAGCCTTCAATATGGAAGCCCCATCTTTAAATTCATCGCGTAGCGACACTACTGACTTGGTGGTCTCTGAGCCTATTGTTATGACCTTATCCAAGAAAGAAGTCTTCGCTCCGACCAGGCGTGGTTTTAGGAGCAGTCCCCTAACCTCCCGCGGAGGTGCAACTACGATCGAAGCCCCGACCAACCGTATGACCCTCGGGAGTCTGCATCTCTCAAAAAAGGGAGGAATCTTATGGGCGCAGAACACCCCATGCACGTGCATTTCCATCCAAGAGGTAAAATAGTGCATCGGGAAGTTGGCGGGTTGCACCCCGGGCTCACTAGCGTCCGCCTCTATGCTAAGTCTATTATAAAGATAAGCCAGCCCGACGATTCCTACTGACAACTGCAAACCAGCCACCATCCGATGCGCTGGGTAGAAAACAGATGGCCACATGTGGCGCGGGTGCATAGGGAGCGTAAAGCTGCACAGCCACAAGCCCAGGAACCCTACAAAAAAGTCTCCTCATCCATGCCCGGGACGGCAATTTCTGAAAAAGGGATGGCGGCGGCACTGGGGAGGTAAAAGTCTATGTGGTCATCCTCAGATGTGGGTCGGCGATCCAAACCGAATCCAAAAGGGCCGTCGAGCTGGGCGAATTTCTCGCCCTGCTCCGATAAGAACTCCGGCCGAATAAAACGAGCAATAAAATCTACAAAACTGACGCCCCGGACGCCCGATTCCAAATAGAGTCCTTCATAGATCTCCAGCACCTTAACCAAACCCGGGTACTGGTGCTGAATAGCGTTCTCCAGCGTCAGGTCAAAAACCAGCGGCTTTGTGGCAAAGACGTACTCATCGGGAGGAAGCAGCTCCTCGTAGTGCTCCCCCCTCATTGGCAGACCCGAGACTTCAGTGAACTCCTCCAAGGAGATGGAGACCTCCCTGTCCGTCATCAGGAAGGTGTGGGTACGGATATTCCATTGTTCGATAAAGGCCTTGATCCACCACGTTGGAGGAGAGGGATACTCGAAAAGCGAGACGTAGACGGCCGAATATAAACCAATCTTCGTTAGATGAGACCTTTTCGCCGATAAGATGTACCGGGCCCACTGCAAATATCCGGCGGGCGGTCGTAGGACCAATCCAATATTATAAGCCTGTCCCCAAGGGCGTGCTTCACCCTGACAGATTCGCCTCCCTAGAATGTCTATTTCCGGCGGCGGCTGCACGGGAATGGCACCGATTGCAGGCTGGAAGAGGTCATCAGAATTCCAATTTTTGACCTCCACGGCATACTTCACCGGGGGTTCATCCGCATAAGGAATTGAAGTTATGGGCTCAGACGGCGTGGCGGAACTGAAACTGCGGCGACCCTGGATGATTTCATTGTACCACCTACCCCACAGATGAAGGCTCTTGTGCTCGGGGTCATGATCCTTTATGAGAGCGAGCACCACTCGATCCATCGGTGCCTGGGGGAACCCTCCCTCCGAGCGAACAAACGGGAAAGATAAATTAGCGGACATGTTTCCTGCAGGAGGACAAAAAAATTTTATCCGTTAGTGTTGTAATTCCAACGCTTGACAATTTTAAAATTTACACCATGCTACAATGCAGTGTGTTGGGGACCAAATAGGGACCCATAAAATCTGGATGACAGTACATCATTTAATAGGACAGCCCCATCATTGGATGTGACTAACAATTAAAGATAGATTCTACAAGAGAATACCCTCATTGATGGGAAATCCCTAGAGACAAGGAGAAAATCTCCTCTTTCAGAGCAAAGCTCTGTCACAGAGTGACATTTGTCAAATTTTGGTCTAAAGGGAATAAAATTTCCTAAAAAGAGCCTAGCTCTATAATAATGATGAAAACTGTAACTCCTAAGGATTAAAAATTTGGAATCTTAAAGTTCCATGAAAACTTTTAGGAGTTCTCCATTTTCAGATAAAAAATGAGAGATCTACATTTGATCACAAGATCTCTGTAGATCTGTGAACTTTTGAGAGCAAGGCTCTGTTGATGAAACCTCAAAAGAGTTTTCTTTAGATCAAAGATCTATGAGAGCAAGGCTCTGTTAATTAAATTCGATTTAATTTAATTTAATTTTACCTAAAAGAGATTCTGAGTTCTGAAATTTGAAGAAACGAGAGCAAGGCTCTAAAAATTCTCAAACAAGAGCAAGGCGCTGAAGTTCAAATTCTTGAAAGTTGTAAAAAATTACCAAGGACCAAGGGTCCTATTTATAGGCGTCTGCGCCCCTTCAGATCACCCTTTGATCCAACGGTTGGAATCTCGCCACCATCGCACTCACGTGTGTGCCACGTAAGCGCAACGGTGGGGGGGCATTTGTTTCCCCCAATCAGAGCAAAGCTCTGTTTTGCTCTGTTGAAAATTCAAAATTCAAAATTTGAAGCAACGCTTCAAATCCCGGGCGCAACGCGCCATGTGTCAGGTGCTAATACGTCAGCACAGCGCCCGAGACAGCGCGCCCAATAAGAGCAAAGCTCTATTAAAAAACAAAAGGAAGCAACGCTTCAGTTGCGCAAGCACTGCGCTGCGCGACACGTGTCAGCGCAGATGCGCCAGCGCAGTTGCGCTGCGCTGTGCGCTGCTTGACACGTGTCACGCGCTGGGGCGTTTGCGCCAAACAGAATTAAGATTTTAAAGAAATCTTTCTGTTCTTGTTAAAACAAGAAGAATTTCTTCTGTAAAACAGAAGCCCTTGGATCAAAGATCCAACGGTGGGGAAAATTCCCCAAATCACTCAGAGAAAGATCTCTTTAACAAATTTATGGGCACTATATAAAGGCCCCTAGACCTCAATTCAAATGCATCAACATTTTTTGGGAGAAATTAAATACTTCAAACAGAGAGAGCTCTGATGAATTGGAGAGAATTCCTCAAGAACAAAAAAAGGAAGGTAAAACCTTTAGGAAAAAGAGAAAATTCTCTTATGAACAGATCATTAATCTGAGAACAAGATAAAGGATCTCCAATAAAAATAATAATAATATAAATAAATAATAATAAGTGCTTTGCACTTATCTATGAACCATTGGTTCCCTGAGATAAGAAAAACAAGAAGAACTTGTTTTCTTTGATCTAAATTAGATCAATAAAACAAACAGTGCGTTGTACTTCTTTTATGAATCATTGGTTCTGAATCTAAAAGATTCTCAAGTTAACAGTGCCTTGCACTTGCAGAATTGCGCTGTTGCGTTCCTGGGTTGGCGCAAGCCACCAGAGAGCGCCACGTGTCAACATCTGAACCATTTGTGCTATGCACTTTTGAAATAGAGCCTTGCTCTCTGAAACTGGCGCAACTCACCATAGCGCGCCACGTGTCGGCAGTGCAAGCGCAGCGCACTGGCGCAGCGCACTGCTCTTGCATGACACGTGTCATCACCACAAACGCTTGCGCTCTTTGGTTGGCGCAAAGCGCCTGGCAAATGCACTGCATTGTTTACTGAAGGGGCCAGGCCCAAGTCAAAAAGGCCTAGCAGGCTAAAATAAATTGCAAAGCAATAAAAGGGGCAGAGCCCAAATAAAATTGATGCTCTGCATCATTTATAAATGGACAGAGCCCAAATAAAATCGATGCTCTGCATCATTTATAAAGGGCAGAGCCCAAGCAAATTGATGCTCTGCATCCTTTCTGGGCAGAGCCCAAACAAAAATGCAATGCATTATTTAAATGTGGGCAAAGCCCTAGCACAGGTCTAATAGACCAAAAAATAAATAAAAGCGTTGAATATTTTTCAACTGGACTTAGCCCAATCATGGCCGTAAGTCCTCAAATTAAATCGACTGAGCATGGATGCTCTTTTAAATCAATTTACGACCGGTTCAAGGGTACATCTCCGAACTCCTTTGACTCCTATCGTTGTAATTGTTCAACGACGTCAGAGAGGTGACGGGTCCCGACAACCACACATCAACACGGACTGTGGGGTCCTTAAACTCATGGAATTATGTGTCCTTAAACCAAAATACGGATTGTGGGATCCTTAGAACCCGCGGACTTATGCATCCTTAAACTAAAACACGGACTGTGGAGTCCTTAAACTCACAGACTGTGGGGTCCTTAAACTCACGGACTTAAGCGTTCTTAAACTGCCTATGGACCACTATGTCCCTAAACTGGAATGTGGACCACCACGTCCCTAAACTGGAATATGGACCACTATGTCCCTAAACTGGAATAATAGAGTCCCCAAACGCTCTTTTGTCGGATCCAAAACGATCCTGTTAAGTTGATCTTAGTCTCAAATCAGACTAGCGTATCCTTAACAAACGTTTAAGTTGATCTTAGCCTAAATACAGCTAACGTATCCTTAAACCAAAACACCAAATCCAAATCTAAGTAAATACGAATTTGGACTAATCCACGTCCTACGGGCGACGACATCGCTTAGTCTCCGTATACAATCCACGGGCAACCACAAACAAAACAAACACACACAACACGAAGTGAAATTCTGGAGAAGGAGAAAGTTGTTACCGCGATGCGGTAGCGTAATTAACTGCAGGGGCTTGCTCCTGGAGGGAAGAGCGTCCCCACAATCAAAAACCCCCCAATCGAGGGGGAATCTGACGAAGTCTGCTACATCGGCCGCATCCGTCTAAACCTCCGATACACGGTGCCATAATCAACTTGGCATCTTCGGAGAGGTAGACGGATAAAACCAAATAGCATCTGCCCCGAACCCCAGCGTCAGGACTTCGCAGTCTTGTGCGCCGCCTTTCGGAGGGGAACAGGGATCCGGTGCTTTAGTGCTGGTATGGTCGCATCCGCAATTTCTGGGTCGCCAAACTCCTTTATTCTCTCCCAGGCCGTGATGGATTCTGCATACTCTTCATTCATTGTCTTCCAGTTTCTCTCCTTTTTCTAAGTCGGATTCAGCCACAATAAACGTTGCGCCGGATATATCGAAAACCTAACCCTTTTTCCTTGCCCGCCCGTGGATAAATTCAGATTCAGCCCAAGATGCGTTCCGTCTTTACCGCCGACCGTCCCGAAACCCGGCCGGGCTTGTTGCGGGGGGCGTTCGCCCGTTGTACCGAATACCCGCAGCGGATTATTCTACTTTCACAGACACGCATCCCCAGACGGAAAGAGAGAAGGAGGCCGGGGGAAAAAAATAAAAAAATAAAAAGGGGATGCAATACGAGGACTTCACAGGAGGTCACCCATCCTAGTACTACTCTCGCCCAAGAACGCTTAACTGCGGAGTTCTTATGGGATCCGGTGCTTTAGTGCTGGTATGGTCGCATCCGCAATTTCTGGGTCGCCAAACTCCTTTATTCTCTCCCGGGCCAAGACGGATTCTGCATACTCTTCATTCGTTGTCAGCCGGTTTCTCTCCTGTTTCTAAGTCGGATTGAGCCGCAATAAACGCTGCGCCGGATATATCGAAAACTTAAGCGTTTTTCCTTGCCCGCCCGTGGATAATTTCTGATTCAGCCCAAGATGCGTTCTGTCTTTACCGCCGACCGTCTCGAAACCCGGCCGGACTTGTTGTGGGGGCGTTCGCCCGTTGTACCGAATGCCCGCAACGAATTATTCTGCTTTCACAACCACGCATCCCCAGACGGAAAGAGAGAAGGAGGCCGGGGGAAAAAAATAAAAAAATAAAAAGGGGATGCAACACGTGGACTTCCCAGGAGGTCACCCATCCTAGTACTACTCTCGCCCAAGCATGCTTAAATGCGAAGTTCTGATAGGATCCGGTGCTTTAGTGCTGGTATGGTCGCATCCGCAATTTCTGGGTCGCCAAACTCCTTTATTCTCTCCCGGGCCGCGACGGATTCTGCATACTCTTCATTCGTTGTCTGCCGGTTTCTCTCCTTTTTCTAAGTCAGATTCAGCCGCAATAAACGCTGCGCCGGATATATCGAAAACCTAAGCCTTTTTCCTTGCCCGCCCGTGGATAATTTCAGATTCAGCCCAAGATGCGTTATGTCTTTACCGCCGACCGTCCCGAAACCCGGCCGGGCTTGTTGGGGGGCGTTCGCCCGTTGTACCGAATGCCCGCAGCGGATTATTCTGCTTTCACATCCGCGCGTCCCCAGACGGAAAGAGAGAAGGAGGCCGGGGGAAAAAAATAAAAAAATAAAAAGGGGATGCAACACAAGGACTTCCTAGGAGGTCACCCATCCTAGTACTACTCTCGCCCAAGCATGCTTAACTGCGAAGTTCTGATGGGATCCGGTGCTTTAGTGCTGGTATGGTCGCATCCGCAATTTCTGGGTCGCCAAACTCCTTTATTCTCTCCCGGGCCGCGACGGATTCTGCATACTCTTCATTCGTTGTCTGCCGGTTTCTCTCCTTTTTCCAAGTCGGATTCAGCCGCAATAAACGTTGCGCCCGATATATCGAAAACTTAAGCCTTTTTCCTTTCCCGCCCGTGGATAATTTCAGATTCAGCCCAAGATGCGTTCTGTCTTTACCGCCGACCGTCCCGAAACCCGGCCGGGCTTGTTGGGGGGGCGTTCGCCTGTTGTATCGAATGCCCGCAGCGGATTATTCTGCATTCACAGCCGCGCGTCCCCAGACGGAAAGAGAGAAGGAGGCCGGGGGACCAAAATAAAAAATAAAAAGGGGATGCAACACGAGGACTTCCCAGGAGGTCACCCATCCTAGTACTACTCTCGCCCAAGCACGCATAACTGCGGAGTTCTGATGGGATCCGGTGCTTTAGTGCTGGTATGGTCGCATCCGCAATTTCTGGGTCGCCAAACTCCTTTATTCTCTCCCGGGCCGCGACGGATTCTGCATACTCTTCATTCGTTGTCTGCCGGTTTCTCTCCTTTATCTAAGTCGGATTCAGCCGCAATAAACGTTGCGCCGGATATATCGAAAACCTAAGCCTTTTTCCTTGCCCGCCGGTGGATAATTTCATATTCAGCCCAAGATGCGTTCTGTCTTTACCGCCGACCGTCCCGAAACCCGGCCGAGCTTGTTGGGGGAGGGGGGCATTCTCCCGTTGTACCGAATGCCCGCAGCGGATTATTCTGCTTTCACAGCCGCGCGTCCCCAGACGGAAAGAGAGAAGGAGGCCGGGGGAAAAAAATAAAAAAATAAAAAGGGGATGCAACACGAGGATTTCCCAGGAGGTCAACCATCCTAATACTACTCTCTCCCAAGCACGCTTAATTGCGGAGTTCTGATGGGATTCGGTGCTTTAGTGCTGGTATGGTTGCATCCGCAATTTCTAGATCGCCAAACTCCTTTATTCTCTCTCGGGCCGCGACGGATTCTGCATACTCTTCATTCGTTGTCTGCCGGTTTCTCTCATTTTTCTATGTCAGATTCAGCCGCAATAAACGTTGCGCCGGATATATCGAAAACCTAAGCCTTTTTCCTTGCCCGCCCGTGTATAATTTCAGATTCAGCCCAAGATGCGTTCTGTCTTTACCGCCGACCGTCCCGAAACCCAGCCGGGCTTGTTGGGGGGCGTTCGCACGTTTTACCGAATGCCCGCAGCGGATTATTCTACTTTCACAGCCGCGCGTCCCCAGACGGAAAGAGAGAAGGAGGCTGGGGGAAAAAAATAAAAAAATAAAAACGGGATGCAATACGAGGACTTCCCAGGAGGTCACCCATCCTAGTACTTGTAACAACCCTAATTTTCCTATGCACTTTTCTATACAAATTTTTCAAAATTCATAAAAGAGTATTTTAACCTAAGCACAATATATATATATATATATAAGTAATTATTTTATTTTTAAATAATTCTATGTTTAGTGTACATAAAATTCTTTTAAAATTAAAGTAATACTTTGGGTATTTAGTTTTGCTGTTACCACTTTAAGTAGTTATTTTCCCACAATAATTACAAGAAGGATCTTGTAGCTCATTGGCAATACCTTGCACTGCTGAACCAAGCCACCAGAGTTCAAATCCCATGCTCCACATTATTTTTGTATTTATTTTGTTTTAATTTCTTTTGGAAGTCATCGGTCAAAAGGCCATAACTCTCAAAATTTGTACTGGACAACAAAAAGTATAAATACAAAATTGTAGCCCCGAAGATTCCCCGGCCTCTGGTTGCCTGACTCGGCCCGACTCGGCGCCGCCGGCCGGCGACTCGGCCAACTCGGTCCGACGCCGCCGGCCGGACTTGGCCGGACGGCCGAGTCACCAACAGAGAAAAGTCTCCCCTTGACCTGGTCCACCCTCCTGCACACTCTAAATGCTTAGATCGATTATCATTTTGCCAATAAATCGCTTTTAATCCTATGTTTAATGATTTTTAATAATTTTTCATATCTTTTTATATATTTTTTTAATAAAAACCCTAACCCTAGCCTAACCCTATATAAAAAACCCTACCCTCTACCCTCTCATCCTAAAATTCCTAAGCCTACTCTCCCAAAATCACATGAGAACTTGGTACGTCGGAAAACGAGCGAAAGGCGAAGCGTTGACGAAATCGACGGCGACTTTCCGGTGATCGTGCTAGGAGATCTCGACGACGTTTCGACGTGCCGGCAAACCCTCTACCTCCCTCTCACTCACTAGGGTTGTCCAAACCCGTAAGTCCCACTTTTTTACCTTTCTAATCTTTCATAAAAATACGACTTTTCAAACCCGACGGAAATCGGAACAAACCGATTTCCGATTCGGTTTTCTATCAAAACTCATTTATCACTAATTCCATAATGCTTAAACATATTCATATTGACAACTAATCACATAACAACTAATTTGGATAAAGTTTCTCACATGAAATGATAACTTTTGTAATATACCGTATTTTTGCACTTAAATACCACCATGTTTAGTTTATCACATTTAACCCTTTAACATTGATATACCTTAAAATAGATCACGAGGTAATGACCTACCTCCACACACACGTAAATACAACCCTAATTGATATCATCAAAAACTTAGAATACGATAATATAAGATTTGACATTTAAATACCCTTTTCTTAATAAAACCTTTTCTAAAAGTTCTAAGTTTCAAACAATTTTAAAACAATATCTTTTAATAGGAAAATACGATATGTCATGGACATCGATCATTTATCTAAACCTGACTTTGTGGTGTCTAGGCAAGTGTGTCTAAGGTGAGTGGTTACTTAATTAAGACCACTACTTGTAGTGGAGAGCCTCCCACTCACCGGCACTTACCTGGACGCAATTGGCGTTGAAGAGCCGATTTGAGGCTTCTAATGACTTATCGTTTAAACCATTTAGAAATAGGTTAGTTGGCTTAGGAAACCCTAAAATCTAAAATTCGGAAATTTACACCTTTTACAAATAAATACCTTATCTTTATAAAACCGTTTTCTA
Source organism: Agapanthus africanus (assembly GCA_030015575.1). NCBI lineage: Eukaryota > Viridiplantae > Streptophyta > Magnoliopsida > Asparagales > Amaryllidaceae > Agapanthus > Agapanthus africanus. The sequence goes on along the minus strand of JASDDO010000010.1, from coordinate 278,041,641 downwards.
AATAATTAGTAATTATTAAATCTTTGCAAAGCGCCACTACAACCCACCTTTGGAGAACTCGTTAGGGATAGTACGGTTTATCGTGCACCCTCGGGCTTAGTAGTGCGAGATTCAGACCTCCGCAAGGAGCATTCGGTCTCGAAAGGTTTAAAATACGATATCTTAAGGAAATGATATTTTTTATATAAAATATTTATTGAAATTATTTTTGTATGTATATTATCATTAAAAGATTTATTTTGTTATAATATAAATATCCTACTTTTTCTAAAAATCACAAGAATAAATTTTACATTAAAATACCATGAATTTCAAATAAATCAATATTACAAATTAATACCATTTAATTATGAAATTAGGATATTTTCACTAGAAATATCATAAAATAAATCACTCATTATAACTATAAAGACGAATAATAAATACTTGAGATGTATCTTGAAAACTATACAAAAGTATTTTTACATAAACCTCCCTCGAGTTTTATAAATTACAATAATGACCATAACAAATATAGAACTTCGACTTACATCTCTTTTAGTCTGACTCGGGGTTGAGTCTGATTATTTCTGACTTGAATATGAATCAAGTCAATCTATATTCTTTAATATTCCAACTCAATATGAACACATGAATCCCAGAATCCGGTTAACAATCAATACAACTTGACTGAATCAAACCATGGATATACATCCATTATTCCGTTATTCCATTTACCTGATTATGCAGTTACAATCTGTTTACTGATATCATAGTATTGGTCAGTCACCCAACTTACACAATACAATACTACAATACAATCAAAACACTACGGGGTTTAAGGGGTAGATTGGTACGGAAGGTGTTAAAGGTGGCACGAGGCGGTAAGATTAAGACACCTAACATGAATCTAATTGCCGTTGTTCCGGGTTGTATAACGGAGCCTTGTACTCTATATTCCGTTTGCCATGGTCTCTAGCATATAGAGACCACTCTCGTATACACTGGCATTCTTCTGTACCAAGCTACAAACAACAACGTTAATACAACATTATAACAATACAATACAATATTAAAAGCTACTCTCTCTCTCTCCTACTTTTTGTCTATTTCTCGCTTATCTTTGGGACTTACCGAGCGACCCGTTCGCTGACGACATTCTATTTCTTTCTTCGTTGAATGTCGTCACGTGCTTTGGACACAGCAGAGATCGAGCCCACCGGTGATGACTTGGAGCAGTTTCACGAAGACCCCGAGCTCTAGACATTGTACCTTGTTCTATTCAGTATTTTCATTTCCTGTTATGCCATTGTTTAGGCATCGCTTTTCATTCCAGTTGTATTTACTTTTCATGCATTGTACAAAAGATTGTTATTAATAAAGTTGTTGTTATTTCTATATCTCTTGTCTCTTGTGATTTACTTTTATATTGCTTAGATACGCTTAGCGAATGTACTTCTAAGTATATATGTAGCGGACCTCGTCGCGTCCCCTTCGTCGTACACCGGGAAGCAAGGCGTGACAGGTTTTGTTGGTGGCCCATGCAGGTCAGAGCTGTATGAATCCCTATCATGCAGTTTTGGTCTGCGTGAACAACCTAAGCAATATAACACAAGAACCTGCAACTAAAACATTCTTTACAATCATGTTCGTTGAATCCTTTCTTTCATATTCCTTGAATCATATACTTTGAATCTGTCCAAACACAAAATTCTCTCATCTCTTTTACAATGTTATCAAAACCTTCGCATTCTTTCATTCCTTCACACATTCTTCACATTTTTAAAATCCTTGCACCACCTTGTTATTTTTCACATATTGTTAGTACACCAGCACCAAACTTTTCTTGGATCTGTTACACTCTCTTTTTTCAAATTTCGAGGACGAAATTTTTTTTAAGGAGGGTAGAATGTAACAACCCTAATTTTTCTATGCACTTTTCTATACAAATTTTTCAAAATCCATAAAAGAGTATTTTAACCTGAGCACAATATATATATATATATAAGTAATTATTTTGTTTTTAAATAATTCTATTTTTAGTGTACATAAAATTGTTTTAAAATTAAAGTAATACTTGGGGTATTTAGTGTTCCTGTTACCACTTTAAGTAGTTATTTTCCCACAATAATTACAATAAGGAGCTTGTAGCTCATTGGCAATACCTTGCACTGCAGAACCAAGTCACCAGGGTTCAAATCCCATCCCCCACATTATTTTTGTATTTATTTTGTTTTAATTTCTTTTGGAAGTCAACGGTCAAAAGGCATAACTCTCAAAATTTGTACTGGACAACAAAAAGTAAATATAAAAAATTGTACCCCCGAAGTTTCCCCGACCTCTGGTGGCCTGACTCGGCGCCGCCGGCCGGCGACTCGGCCGACTCGGTCCGACGCCGCCGGCCGGACTTGGCCGGACGGCCGAGTCACCAACAGAGAAAAGTCTCCCCTTGAACTGGTCCACCCTCCTGCACACTCTAAATGCTTGGATCGGTTTTCATTTTGCCAACAAATCCCTTTTAATCCTAGGTTTAATGATTTTTAATATCTTTTTATATTTTTTTTAATTAAAACCTTAACCCTAGCCTAACCCTATATAAACCCCCCTACCCTCTACCCTCTCATCCTAAAATTCCTAAGTCCACTCTCCCAAAATCCCAAGAGAACTTGGTACGTCGGAAATCGAGCGAAAGGCGAAGCGCTGACGAAATCGACGGCGACTTTTCGGTGATCGTGCTAGGAGCTCTCGACGACGTTTCGACGCGCCGGCAAACCCTTTACCTCCCTCTCACTCTCTAGCGTTGTCCAATCCCGTAAGTCCATCTTTTTTACCTTTCTATTCGTTCATAAAAATACGACTTTTCAAACCCGACGGAAATCGGAACAAACCGATTTCTGATTCGGTTTTCTATCAAAACTCACTTATCACTAATTCCATAATGCTTAAACATATTCATGTTGACAACTAATCACATAACAACTAATTTGGATAAAATTTCTCACATGAAATGATAACTTTTGTAATATACCGTATTTTTGCACTTAAATACCACCATGTTTAGTTTATCAAATTTAACCCTTTAACATTGCTATACCTTAAAATAGAACACGAGGTAATGACCTATCTCCACACACACGCAAATACAACCCTAATTGATATCATCAAAAACTTAGAATACGATAATACAAGATTTGACATTTAAATACCCTTTTCTTAATAAAACCTTTTCTAAAAGTTCTAAGTTTTAAACAATTTTAAAACAATATCTTTTAATAGGAAAATACGATATATCGTGGACATCGATCGTTTATCTAAACCTGACATTGTGGTGTCTAGGCAAGTGTGTCTAAGTCGAGTGGTTACTTAATTAGGACCACTACTTGTAGTGGAGAGCCTCCCACTCACCGGCACTTACCTGGCCGCAATTGGCGGTGAAGAGGCGATTTGAGACATCTAATAACTTATTGTTTAGACCATTTAGAAATAGGTTAGTTGGCTTAGGAAACCCTAGTATCTAAAATACAGAAATTTACACCTTTTACAAATAAATACCTTATCTCTATAAAACCGTTTTCTAAATGATTAGTAATTATTAAATCTTTGCAAAGCGCCACTACAACTCACCTTTGGGGAACTCGTTAGAGATAGTATGCTTTAGCATGCACCCTCGGGCATAGTAGTGCAAGATTCAGACCTCCGCAAGGAGCATTCGGTCTCGAAAGCTTTAAAATACGATATCTTGAGGAAATGATTTTTTTTATACAAAATATTTATTGAAATTATTTTTGTATGTATATTATCATTAAAAGATTTATTTTGTTATAATATAAATATCCTACTTTTTCTAAAAATCACAAGAATAAATTTTACATTAAAATACCATGAATTTCAAATAAATCAATATTACAAATTAATACCATTTAATTATGAAATTAGGATATTTTCACTAGAAATATCACAAAACTCATTATAACTATAAAGACGAATAATAAATACTTGAGATGTATCTTGAAAACTATACAAAAGTATTTTTACATAAACCTCCCTCGAGTTTTATAAATTACAATAATGTCCATAACAAATATAGAACTTCGACTTACATCTCTTTTAGTCTGACTCGGAGTTGAGTCTGATTATTTCTGACTTGAATATGAATCAAGTCAATCTATATTCTTTAATATTCCAACTCAATATGAACACATGAATCCCAGAATCCGGTTAACAATCAATACAACTTAACTGAATTAAACCATGGATATACATCCAATATTCCGTTATTCCATTTACCTGATTATGCAGTTACAATCTGTTTACTGATATCATGGTTTTGGTCAGTCACCCAACTTACACAATACAATACTACAATACAATCAAAACACTACGGGGTTTAAGGGGTAGATTGGTACGGAAGGTGTTAAAGGTGGCACGAGGCGGTAAGATTAAGACACCTAACATGAATCCAATTGCCGTTGTTCCGGGTTGTATAACGGAGCCTTGTACTCTATATTCCGTTTGCCATGTTCTCTAGCATATAGAGACCCCTCTCGTATACACTGGCATTCTTCTTTACCAAGCTACAAACAACAACGTTAATACAACATTATAACAATACAATACAATATTAAAAGCTACTCTCTCTCTCTTCTACTCTTTGTCTATTTCTCGCTTATCTTTAGGACTTACCGAGCGACCCGTTCACTGACGACATTCTATTTCTTTCTTCGTTGAATGTCGTCAGGTGCTTTGGACACAGCAGAGATCGAGCCCACCGGTGATGACTTGGAACAGTTTCACGAAGACCCCGAGCTCTAGACATTGTACCTTGTTCTATTCAGTATTTTCATTTCCTGTTATGCCATTGTTTAGGCATCGTTTTTCATTCCAGTTGTATTTACTTTTCATGCATTGTACAAAAGATTGTTATTAATAAAGTTGTTGTTATTTCTATATCTCTTGTCTCTTGTGATTTACTTTTATATTGCTTAGATACGCTTAGCGAATGTACTTCTAAGTATATACGTAGCGGACCTCGTCGCGTCCCCTTCGTCGTACACCGGGAAGCAGGGCGTGACAGGTTTTGTTGGTGGCCCATGCAGGTCAGAGCTGTATGAATCCCTATCATGCAGTTTTGGTCTGCGTGAACAACCTAAGCAATATAACACAAGAACCGGCAACTAAAACATTCTTTACAATCATGTTCGTTGAATCCTTTCTTTCATATTCCTTGAATCATATACTTTGAATCTGTCCAAACACAAAATTCTCTCATCTCTTTTACAATGTTATCAAAACCTTCGCATTCTTTCATTCCTTCACACATTCTTCACATTTTTAAAACCCTTGAACCACCTTATTATTTTTCACATATTGTTAGTACACCAGCACCAAACTTTTCTTGGATCTGTTACACTCTCTTTTTTCAAATTTCGAGGACGAAATTTTTTTTAAGGAGGGTAGAATGTAACAACCCAAATTTTTCTATGCACTTTTCTATACAAATTTTTCAAAATCCATAAAAGAGTATTTTAACCTGAGCACAATATATATATATAAGTAATTATTTTGTTTTTAAATAATTCTATTTTTAGTGTACATAAAATTGTTTTAAAATTAAAGTAATACTTGGGATATTTAGTGTTCCTGTTACCACTTTAAGTAGTTATTTTCCCACAATAATTACAACAAGGAGCTTGTAGCTCATTGGCAATACCTTGCACTGCAGAACCAAGTCACCAGAGTTCAAATCCCATCCCCCACATTATTTTTGTATTTATTTTGTTTTAATTTCTTTTGGAAGTCAACGGTCAAAAGGCATAACTCTCAAAATTTGTACTGGATAACAAAAAGTAAATATAAAAAATTGTACCCCCGAAGTTTCCCCGGCCTCTGGTGGCCTGACTCGGCCCGACTCGGCGCCGCCGGCCGGCGACTCGGTCGACTCGGTCCGACGCCGCCGGCCGGACTTGGCCGGACGGCCGAGTCACCAACAGAGAAAAGTCTCCCCTTGACCTGGTCCACCCTCCTGCACACTCTAAATGCTTGGATCGGTTATCATTTTGCCAATAAATCCCTTTTAATCCTAGGTTTAATGATTTTTAATGATTTTTCATATCTTTTTATATTTTTTTTTAATTAAAACCCTAACCCTAGCCTAACCCTATATAAACACCCCTACCCTCTACCCTCTCATCCTAAAATTCCTAAGTCCACTCTCCCAAAATCCCAAGAGAACTTGGTACATCGGAAAACGAGCGAAAGGCGAAGCGCTGACGAAATCGACGGCGACTTTTCGGTGATCGTGCTAGGAGCTCTCGACGACGTTTCGACGCGCCGGCAAACCCTCTACCTCCCTCTCACTCTCTAGCGTTGTCCAATCTCATAACTCCCTCTTTTTTACCTTTCTATTCGTTCAAAAAAATACGACTTTTCAAACCCGACGGAAATCGGAACAAACCGATTTCCGATTCGGTTTTCTATCAAAACTCACTTATCACTAATTCCATAATGCTTAAACATATTCATGTTGACTATTAATCATATAACAACTAATTTGGATAAAGTTTCTCACATGAAATGATAACTTTTGTAATATACCGTATTTTTGCACTTAAATACCACCATGTTTCGTTTATCACATTTAACCCTTTAACATTGCTATACCTTAAAATAGAACACGGGGTAATGTCCTACCTCCACACACACGCAAATACAGCCCTAATTGATATCATCAAAAACTTAGAATACGATAATACAAGATTTGACATTTAAATACCCTTTTCTTAATAAAACCTTTTCTAAAAGTTCTAAGTTTTAAACAATTTTAAAACAATATCTTTTAATAGGAAAATACGATATATCGTGGACATCGATCGTTTATCTAAACCTGACATTGTGGTGTCTAGGCAAGTATGTCTAAGACGAGTGGTTACTTAATTAGGACCACTACTTATAGTGGAGAGCCTCCCACTCACCGGCACTAACCTGGCCGCAATTGGCGGTGAAGAGGCGATTTGAGGCATCTAATGACTTATTGTTTAGACCATTTAGAAATAGGTTAGTTGGCTTAGGAAACCCTAGAATCTAAAATACAGAAATTTACACCTTTTACAAATAAATACCTTATCTTTATAAAACCGTTTTCTAAATGATTAGTAATTATTAAATCTTTGCAAAGCGCCACTACAAACCACCTTTGGGGAACTCGTTAGGGATAGTATGGTTTATCGTGCACCCTCGGGCTTAGTAGTGCAAGATTCAGACCTCGGCAAGGAGCATTCGGTCTCGAAAGGTTTAAAATACGATATCTTAAGGAAATGATTTTTTTTATACAAAATATTTATTGAAATTATTTTTGTATGTATATTATCATTAAAAGATTTATTTTGTTATAATATAAATATCCTACTTTTTCTAAAAATCACAAGAATAAATTTTACATTAAAATACCATGAATTTCAAATAAATCAATATTACAAATTAATACCATTTAATTATGAAATTAGGATATTTTCACTAGAAATATCACAAAATAAATCACTCATTATAACTATAAAAACGAATAATAAATACTTGAGATGTATCTTGAAAACAATACAAAAGTATTTTTACATAAACCTCCCTCGAGTTTTATAAATTACAATAATGACCATAACAAATATAGAACTTCGACTTACATCTCTTTTAGTCAGACTTGGGGTTGAGTCTGATTATTTCTGACTTGAATATGAATCAAGTCAATCTATATTCTTTAATATTCCAACTCAATATGAACACATGAATCCCAGAACCCGGTTAACAATCTATACAACTTGACTGAATTAAACCATGGATATACATCCATTATTCCGTTATTCCATTTACCAGATTATGCAGTTACAATCTGTTTACTGATATCATGGTTTTGGTCAGTCATCCAACTTACACAATACAATACTATAATACAATCAAAACACTACGGGGTTTAAGGGGTAGATTGGTACGGAAGGTGTTAAAGGTGGCACGAGGTGGTAAGATTAAGACACCTAACATGAATCCAATTGCCGTTGTTCCGGGTTGTATAATGGAGCCTTGTACTCTATATTCCGTTTGCCATGGTCTCTAGCATATAGAGACCCCTCTCATATACACTGGCATTCTTCTGTACCAAGCTACAAAAAACAACGTTAATACAACATTATAACAATACAATACAATATTAAAAGCTACTCTCTCTCTCTCCTAACTTTGTCTATTTCTCGCTTATCTTTGGGACTTACCGAGCGACCCGTTCGCTGACGACATTCTATTTCTTTCTTCGTTGAATGTCGTCCGGTGCTTTGGACACGCAGAGATCGAGCCCACCGGTGATGACTTGGAGCAGTTTCACGAAGACCCCGAGCTTTAGACATTGTACCATGTTCTATTCAGTATTTTCATTTCCTGTTATGCCATTGTTTAGGTATCGCTTTTCATTCCAGTTGTATTTACTTTTCATGCATTGTACAAAAGATTGTTATTAATAAAGTTGTTGTTATTTCTATATCTCTTGTCTCTTGTGATTTACTTTTATATTGCTTAGATACGCTTAGCGAATGTACTTCTAAGTATATACGTAGCGGATCTCGTCGCGTCCCCTTCGTCGTACACCGGGAAAGCAGGGCGTGACAGGTTTTGTTGGTGGCCCATGCAGGTCAGAGCTGTATGAATCCCTATCATGCAGTTTTGGTCTGCGTGAACAACCTAAGCAATATAACACAAGAACCGGCAACTAAAACATTCTTTACAATCATGTTCGTTGAATCCTTTCTTTCATATTCCTTGAATCATATATACTTTGAATCTGTCCAAACACAAAATTCCCTCACCTCTTTTACAATGTTATTAAAACCTTCGCATTCTTTCATTCCTTCACACATTCTTCACATTTTTAAAACCCTTGCACCACCTTATTATTTTTCACATATTGTTAGTACACCAGCACCAAACTTTTCTTGGATCTGTTACACTCTCTTTTTTCAAATTTCGAGGACGAAATTTTTTTTAAGGAGGGTAGAATGTAACAACCCTAATTTTTCTATGCACTTTTCTATACAAATTTTTCAAAATCCATAAAAGAGCATTTCAACCTGAGCACAATATATATATATATATAAGTAATTATTTTGTTTTTAAATAATTCTATTTTTAGTGTACATAAAATTGTTTTAAAATTAAAGTAATACTTGGGGTATTTAGTGTTCCTGTTACCACTTTAAGTAGTTATTTTCCCACAATAATTACAACAATGAGCTTGAAGCTAATTGGCAATACCTTGCACTGCAGAACCAAGTCACCAGAGTTCAAATTCCATCCCCCACAATATTTTTGTATTTATTTTGTTTTAATTTCTTTTGGAAGTCAACGGTCAAAAGGCATAACTCTCAAAATTTGTACTGGAGAACAAAAAGTAAATATAAAAAATTGTACCCCCGAAGTTTCCCCGGCCTCTAGTGGCCTGACTCGGCCCGACTCGGCGCCGCCGGCAGGCGACTCGGCCGACTCAGTCCGACGCCGCCGGGCGGACTTGGCCGGACGGCCGAGTCACCAACAGAGAAAAGTCTCCCCTTGACCTGGTCCACCCTCCTGCACACTCTAAATGCTTAGATCGGTTATCATTTTGCCAATAAATCCCTTTTAATCCTAGGTTTAATGATTTTTAATGATTTTTCATATCTTTTTATATATTTTTTTAATTAAAACCCTAACCCTAGCCTAACCCTATATAAACACCCCTACCCTCTACCCTCTCATCCTAAAATTCCTAAGTCCACTCTCCCAAAATCCCAAGAGAACTTGGTACGTCGGAAAACGAGCGAAAGGCGAAGCGCTGACGAAATCGACGGCGACTTTTCGGTGATCGTGCTAGGAGCTCTCGACGACGTTTCGACGCGCCGGCAAACCCTCTACCTCCTTCTCACTCGCTAGCGTTGTCCAATCCCGTAACTCCCTCTTTTTTACCTTTCTATTCGTTCATAAAAATACGACTTTTCAAACCCGACGGAAATCGGAACAAACCGATTTCCGATTCGGTTTTCTATCAAAACTCACTTATCACTAATTCCATAATACTTAAACATATTCATGTTGACTACTAATCACATAACAACTAATTTGGATAAATTTCTCACATGAAATGATAACTTTTGTAATATACCGTATTTTTGCACTTAAATACCACCATGTTTAGTTTATCACATTTAACCCTTTAACATTGCTATACCTTAAAATAGAACACGAGGTAATGACCTACCTCCACACACACGCAAATACAACCCTAATTGATATCATCAAAAACTTAGAATACGATAATACAAGATTTGACATTTAAATACCCTTTTCTTAATAAAAGATTTTCTAAAAGTTCTAAGTTTTAAACAATTTTAAAACAATATCTTTTAATAGAAAAATACGATATATCGTGGACATCGATCGTTTATCTAAACCTGACTTTGTGGTGTCTAGGCAAGTGTGTCTAAGGCGAGTGGTTACTTAATTAGGACCACTACTTGTAGTGGAGAGCTTCCCACTCACCGGCACTTACCTGGCCGCAATTGGCGGTGAAGAGGCGATTTGAGGCTTCTAATGACTTATTGTTTAGACCATTTAGAAATAGGTTAGTTGGCTTAGGAAACCCTAGAATCTAAAATACAGAAATTTACACCTTTTACAAATAAATACCTTATCTTTATAAAACCGTTTTCTAAATGATTAGTAATTATTAAATCTTTGCAAAGCGCCACTACAACCCACCTTTGGGGAACTCGTTAGGGATAGTATGGTTTATCGTTCACCCTCGGGCTTAGTAGTGCAAGAATCAGACCTCTGCAAGGAGCATTCGGTCTCGAAAGGTTTAAAATACGATATCTTAAGGAAATGATTTTTTTTATTCAAAATATTTATTGAAATTATTTTTGTATGTATATTATCATTAAAAGATTTATTTTGTTATAATATAAATATCCTACTTTTTCTAAAAATCAAAAAAATAAATTTTACATTAAAATACCATGAATTTCAAATAAATCAATATTACAAATTAATACCATTTAATTATGAAATTAGGATATTTTCACTAGAAATATCACAAAATAAATCACTCATTATAACTATAAAGACGAATAATAAATACTTGAGATGTATCTTGAAAACTATACAAAAGTATTTTTACATAAACCCCCCTCAAGTTTTATAAATTACAATAATAACCCTAACAAATATAGAACTTCGACTTACATTTCTTATAGTCTGACTCGGGTTTGAGTCTGATTATTTCTGACTTGAATATGATTCAAGTCAATCTATATTCTTTAATATTCCAACTCAATATGAACACATGAATCCCAGAATCCAGTTAACAGTTTATACAACTTGACAGAATCAAACCATGGATATACCTCCATTATTCCGTTATTCCATTTACCTGATTATGCAGTTACAATCTGTTTACTGATATCATGGTTTTGGTCAGTCACTCAACTTACACAATACAATACTACAATCAATCAAAACACTACGGGATTTAAGGGGTAGATTGGTACGGAAGGTGTTAAAGGTGGCACGAGGCGGTAAGATTAAGACACCTAACATGAATCCAATTTCCGTTGTTCCGGGTTGTATAACGGGGCCTTGTACTCTATATTCCGTTTGTCATGGTCTCTTGCATATAGAGACCCCTCTCGTATACACCGGCATTCTTCTGTACCAAGATACAAACAACAACGTTAATACAACATTACAACAATACAATACAACATTAAAAGCTACTCTCTCTCTCCTACTCTTTGTCTATTTCTCCCTTATCTTTGGGACTTACCGAGCGACCTGTTCGCTGACGACATTCTATTTCTTTCTTCGTTGAATGTCGTCAGGTGCTTTGGACACAGCAGAGATCGAGCCCACTAGTGAAGACTTGGAGAAGTTTCACGAAGACCCCAAGCTCTAGACATTGTACCTTGTTCTATTCAGTATTTTCATTTCCTGTTATGCCATTGTTTAGGCATCACTTTTCATTCCAGTTGTATTTACTTTTCATGCATTGTACAAAAGAATGTTATTAATAAAGTTGCTGTTATTTCTATATCTCTTGTCTCTTCTGATTTACTTTTATATTTCTTAGATACGCTTAGCGTATGTACTTCTAAGTATATACGTAGCGGACCTCGTCGCATCCCCTTCGCCGTACACCGGGAAGCGGGGCGTGACAGGTTTTGTTGGTGGCCCATGCAGGTCAGAGCTGTATCAATCCCTATCATGCAGTTTTGGTCTGCGTGAACAACCTAAGCAATATAACATAAGAACCGGCAACTAAAACATTCTTTATAATCATGTTCCTTGAATCCTTTCTTTCATATTCCTTGAATCATATAATTTGAATCTGTCCTAACCCAAATTCTCTCACCTCTTTACAATGTTATCAAAACCTTCGCATTCTTTCATTCCTTCACCCATTCTTCACATTTTTAAAATGTAAGTCCACGTTGCCCACCCCGGTGCTTGCGGGGAGGCGGAAAACGGAATAAAAATCAAATTTTTATCAACTTAGGCAACATGGACTAGACAAAGAAGGATCTTTGGTAAAAAAAAACAAGCTAAAGCTAACTAGAAACTAGCTAAGTGTTAGAAAGGTTATACCTAGGGCTTTATGTCCTTCTCTCCTTGCTCTTTAGAGTGGTGGAAAGAGGTCACCTTTGTCGTCTTCTCACGTCGAAGAAAGATCCACCCGAAAGTCTCAACCTTTGGCTTCAACTCCATGCTAGAGGTAACTAGGGTGCAAGAAGTGCTAATCCTTGAACCCTATTTGAGAGTAGAGATTATCAAGAAGGGGTTTTTCTTAAGCTCAAGTGTTTCTCAACACATGAGAGGGGAGAGCTTGTGGGAGAGGAAGAACAAGAGAGAGAAAGTAAATGATAGAATGGGAGAATAATAACTATTCTCACATATATGTGTGAATTATTATAATTAGATAATTAGTGAGATATTTGTCATGGCTTAATCAAGACATGACCATTATCATTTCATATTTAATGCTAATTGCAAGGATCAAAGAGCATCTTTTATATGGAATGATGATGGTCAATATGTCAACTAAGGTCAACAAGTCAAGATAGTCAAATGGTCAACAACCATAACCATGCACAATTATATTAAACTAATATCAATTAACCATAATTCACACATAAGCATTAGGGTTAATAAAATGACAATAGTCATTAACCCTAATCAAAGTCCTCTCCCTCTATCTCAAGCAACTGTGCATACGCACCCGTATTCATGATCCGAGGAACACGAATACAATGAGAAAAACAAATCCCAAATCATATACTAGGATCCGGCTTAAACCAAAGCCCGCTAGTATAAGCTGTCCGGACAGCAAACGTGCACAAGTGCGCGGATGTGAATGAACCCTGTCACAAAACCATGCGACCTCTACTCATTTTGCCTAAAGGCGAATAGCTCTCTGTGTGGGACTCTAAAGACTCGACACTACGCTGGCAGTGGGTTTAACCACAGACCGCAAGCGGAACTAGCTGTACGTAACGGTCCCCAGGTAGATGTCGATAAGAAGACTGACGAGGTGAACCCCATCTGAACTCCTACTGAGCCTGTATGTGACAGTCTCCATACAGTCCGGTCTGTTCGTCTGATACATCGCATGGCGGGCCTGGGGGGCGGTGAAACGTCAGTCCCCTAATAGTGGTACAAGTCGTGTCAGAGTGTAGCCCAGAACACCCTGAGATAACACTGGAAACCTACCAGTATATCTCGCTTGCCCTGGCCAGGGACTACTCATGTAATGGCTCTCCTGGACACAGCGCGATGTCAACCCCCAATACCGGGAGAGACGAATCCTGTCTAACCGTCACTGCCTCCAAGTGCTTCGGGACTGCACCCAAAAACTACCTGTTTGCACGACTCCTTTGAGCCGTGGTAGGGTAGTAATCAAAGTGCAGTGGGAAGACACTCGAGGCGAAGTGACAGTGTCAAGTCAGCGGACTAAGCCGTACTCATGTCACCTGGGAACTAATAACTGACGATAGGTATAATACCAACCAACAGTCCCCGACGAGTCCTGTCCAGTGTACTCGTAACCTAACGAGCACCCGTATACTATCTCAAGTACGACGTACTGACGGCTGTGGGACAGACCGTCTCCCATACTGGGATAAGAAGCGCATACACTAGTCTACTTCGGAGTATCGATGCCCTGTCTCGATAGTCCAACGACTAGGGACTTGTATAAGGATGTGGTTATGGATCACCCAGCTCCCACGAGTGTGAGTGCCATCACAACGCTGGTAATCAAGCAATAATCCTAAGGGCTCTACTAATATGTATATCAGCAATATGCTAAAAGAAACACATGGACATATTAAAGCAGAGACAAACCAAGTAGCATACTACCATTTCGAGCAAGATTGTATATACAACTGTGAATATCCCAAACTTCCATTAAGTAATATACAAACTAGTATGATACAGTAATGGCCTCTAGGGCATATACACTAACAATCTCCCACTTGCACTAAGGCCATGTACTGGCGTATCGAAGACCTATCATCTCCATCAGCCGCTCGAACTGAGTCTGGGGCAAGGCTTTGGTGAATGGATCTGCTGTGTTATCTTCTGAAGCAACCCTCCGAACCTCGATCTCCTAGCGATCCACGATCTCCCTGATCAGGTGATACCGCCTCAAGATGTGTCTGGATTTCTGATGGGACCTGGGTTCCTTCGCAAAAGCTATAGCCTCGTTGTTGTCGCAATACAGAGGTATTGGGTCAACAATGGACGGAACCACCTGAAGTTCTTTCAAGAACTTCCTCATCCAGACAGCTTCTTTTGCGGCATCAGATGCAGCGATGTATTCCGCTTCCATAGTCGAGTCAGCAACGGTTTCCTGTTTGGAGCTCTTCCAACACACCGCCCCTTCATTGAGGGTAAAGACAAAACCTGACATGGACTTGGAATCATCCTTGTCACTCTGGAAGCTGAAGTCAGCAAAGGCCTCAATCTGGAGGTCTTTTCCGTCATACACCAAGAACATCTCCTTAGTCCTTCTTAGGTACTTGAGAATGTTCTTTACTGCTATCCAATGTTTCTCCCCAGGGTTTGACTGATACCTGCTTACCACACTCAGTGCATAAGCCACATCCGGTCTGGTACACAACATCGCATACATTATAGAACCTACCGCAGAAGCGTAGGGTATAATAGATATGCGATCCCTCTCCAAATCAGTCTTGGGAGACATCTCTTTGGAGAGGCTGATCCCGTGACAAGCCGGTAGATTACCGCACTTGGAATCTTCCATACTGAATCTCTTAAGTATGGCGTCGATGTACCTGGACTGTGAAAGTCCTAATATCCTCTTGGATCTGTCACGGTAGATCCGGATACCCAGAATGTATGAGGCGTCACCCAGGTCTTTCATGGAGAACCTGTGTGACAAGAACCCCTGGACAGATTGTAGCATAGGAATGTCATTTCCTATTAAGAGAATGCCATCCACGTATAAAACGAGGAATACTACAGTTCTCGCTACAAATCTACAATAGATGCATGGTTCATTTGGATTTTTGATAAAGCCAAATTCCTTGACCGTATCATCAAAACAGATGTTCCAACTCCGCGATGCCTGCAGATTAGTCGAAAATATTGCATATTTTAGCCGGCAATTTCCTCATCATTTGCATTCATATAGAAGTGTTCGGCATTCATATTTTACATATTAGCAAAACTGTCGCAAAATATCAGATTACATGTATTAGACTCTAAAACCAACACTATAAAGGAAATTGACTACATTTCATGGCATCGCATCATCCCTACATTTGCGCAACACTTGTTTTGAGATCTGTGCAGGAAAATCCAAAAGAAAGGCCAAAAATTTACAGGTACCGATCAAACATTACACCAACTCAAAGTTTGAAGATCTGGTAGCAATCCAAAAGGCAAAACACAATTCCACATATCAGATAAAGCCCCAAAGTTTAGCCCAAAGCAACACTGAAATTTTGAAGCCACCAAGAGCCAACATAGCTGCGGAACCGCGGCCGTAGCCGGCTTGCGCCGCGGTTCCGCGGCGGAGATGCCACGTCAGCCCTAAATATTTGGTGCAGAATTCTTACCTCACTTCCAGAAGCTCAGAAAGACATAACAAATTCCAGAATATTCCAGAGACTTCTGCCAGATAAGCAAACTAGGGTTTCTAATGCTTAATTAATCCTAGCTTAAAACCTAAGCTAGCTCCTAACAAACTCTTCCTAGAAACTCCTCAACAAACTTTTGGAGGGAATTGTAATTTCAAACCTAGACCTAGGGTTTGGGAAATCTATAAATAGAAGCCTAGACCTAGAGTTATGAATCTAATATTTACCCAATTCTAGTATCAATCTAGAGCCATTCTATCTCTTATCTCTTTCTTCATCTTCCACAAGTCTAGTGACAAGGCTTGTGTGAAACCTTAACCCTAATTCCAATCAAAAGCCAAGATTCCCGAGTACCAAATCAAGCAAGAAGCCCTGCAACCTTTTATGAGCCGAGCCGGTCTTCAACAGAGCAAGTGGTCCAAGCCGATCTGCGACTCACGGAGCCGAGCGAAGCCAAGTCGACAATTTAATTCTTCCTCTTGTAGTTCTTGAGCGACCGTAATCAAATTGTTGATATAAATAAAATGTGATATTCTTTTATTTTGTTTTCTTTAAATTCTTGCATCATGATTCGATCTAAAATTCTAGTTGTAATTCTTGTTGTGATGTTTGAGTAATACTCTGCTCGTCGAGGAGTCTAGACGATCAATAGAATGATAATGTAATAAATCTAAAAACGATTCTTGATTCCAACGAGTTTTGTAAACCCTAGCAAATTCAAGAACCGACAACCCATTTCGTTGCGATGCTTTCTTGATTGATATCGCTCGAAATTGGGGAGTTACGATCGTTTCTTGAAATTGCTAGAGCCTAGAATGTGAATAATATCGACGAAAGAACAAGGGTTAAATGATGAAACCCTAGTTTCACGAGAAAGCCCTAACTCTCGTCGATCATCATCAATCTAGTATCAATTCTTCGAAGGACAAGAACACGTTATCTTGAGATTACATCACGTCTATAGATCCGATCGATTCCTGCGAGCCTCATTTAGATTCTTGACATTTTGGTTGGAAATATTATCGAAACCCAATTATTGATTGTTTATCAGTTTCTTGATTCTTGATTAAACTCGTGACACCTGAATCAATTGATAAATTCTTGAATCTTGTTTTCTTTTCTTTTCGATTAACTTTTCGATTCAAACAAATCAAATATATAAACGAATCGCACAATCCCTGTGGACGATCCGCACTCGCTTACGATCTACAATCGACACCGTAATTGATTGCGGTCAAATATAATTTTTGGTTGTGATTTCTTTACAATTTTCAAATACTACACATCAAGAATTCTTTACAATCAAATGGCGCCGTTGCCAGGGATCGCGCGCTAATTCATTTCATTTTATGGTTTGAATTGAAAGATTTATTTCATTGTGATTTTTGAGATCAAAATTCGTGCAAACCCTAAACGATTTGTTGTGGTTCATTGCGAGGAAATCTGGAGCTTGCTGGAAATTTGGAAAATTTTTTGGAAAATACCAGAGAGCAGAGGGAGTCTACAGAAGCTCCCTGGTGAAGTTTTGTGCATTGATCCCATCATACAACCGCGGAAGCACGGTGGGAGTGCCCAATTGCGGCGGAACCGCAGCAAGTTTGGGGGATCTCTGAAAACGTTTTGTTTCAGGTACTTTCTTGACTTCTCCTCTCTCCTATTTTTAGCTCCAACTAATATTTTTCTGCAGGATTCTTTGCAAATAATCGCAGCTCGCAAATTGCAAAATTAAATCTGTGCGTGATTTTGTTTCTTGGTTGTTTGCATTATAAATACGGATATTAAGGGGCACGGCCAAATCCAAATTAGGTGGGGATTTCATTACCCTTCCTAGGCCCCGAAAACCACAAAACTTGCATCTGCATTGAACCACATTAACTAAAAGAAATCTAGAGATGACTCTAAGGACTGTCGCGCTCAATTAGGACTGAAGAAGGCCGTGGGTAATTCATTGCTTATCCGCGTTTTCTTGTGGTGCCTAGGAAAGTGTGTCGAAGGCTAGTGGTTATTAATTAGGCCCACTACTTACATAGTGGAGTACCTTCCCACTTACCTGGCACTTACCTGGCCACAGGGGGACAAAGAGGCAGTGGAGGATTCTATCCCGCGACTTGTCTTTTGGCAGTTAGGAGCGGTCTAGAGCCGGACCTAGATGACCACTAGATTCTAGGGTTTGTGTGCTGCATTTGTTGTGTCGCATCATTTTTTCAAAAATCCGTCCCTTTTTCAAAGCAAACACCGCATTCATTCATTACCCCTAATTATAAGCCAACGCTGCCACTTGTACTAACCTTTTTTAGTACAAGATAAGCTGGACACGGGATTCTAGTGCCCGTTTAGTCCGCGTGCCCTTTATCGACTCCGAAGTCGATATTTCTCCATTTACCTTTTCTTTACCCACTACCACACCCACACCGATGGATCCACCTCCATCAAACTTCTTTAACCCTAATCTGCCGCCGTCCGTTGGTGCGCAGAATCCACCCCGCATCTCTCTCCAGGAGAGGTGCTATCCTATTCGAGGTCCTCTTTCGACCTGCTTATCCACACCACCAGCCAATGGGGATAACTTTGAGATTAAACCCCAATATATCAATCTTTTACCCAAATTCCACGGACTCGAGACTGAGGACGCTTACGTTTTCATTACCAAATTTGAAAACGTATGCGGAATAATGGGTACGTCATAACTTTCAGTGGATGATATGCGTCTATGACTTCTTCCATTTACCTTGTGCGATATAGCCGAGAAGTGGCTATATAACACTACCGCACATTCTATTTCGAATTGGGAAGAATTCTTAGCTGCATTCCTTAAGAAATTTTACCCAATACAAAAGACAGCTCGAATCCGCAGCGAACTGAATCAATTTGCCCAGGTCCCTGCTGAACCATTCTCTAAATGCTTTGAACGTTTCAAGGATCTATTGGTTCAATGTCCTCATCACGGCATCCCTAGATGGGAGCTTTGCCGAATCATATATGAGGGCAGTAACCCTAACACTAAACAGAGCCTTGAAAACATGTGTCAAGGTACCTTCATGACCAAGGATGATGGGGAAGCTTGGCGATATTTAGAAGAGTTCGCTGAAAAGTCTTTAGAGTGGGAAAGTCCATCATTTAGGAGTGGCAATAACCAATCGGATGTTTCCATAGGAGTTAGAGCTGACATTTCAGCTATACACAAGAAACTCGAGACTATGGAAAACAAATTTTTAGCCGCCTCCCTTAATCAAATGTCACTTTCTAAAACTGTATGTGGCTGCTGTTCTGATCCGTCTCACTTGACGGAAGAATGTCCGTTTCAAGGTCATGAGCATACCAATGCCGCATTTCAAAGACCTAGAAGCGATCCTTTTTATTCCACATATAATCAGGGTTGGAGGAATCACCCTAATTTTGCTTGGAACCAATCACACTCTCAAACCATGGTTCCAAACCAAAACAATTTCCAAAGGGTCCCTCCACCAAAACAGCAACCACAACTTCAATTAAGTCAGCACCCCTTTCAAGAACATAACTTTCAAAATCCGGTTAACACACCTGCACTGTCTAGTCCTTTACAGTTGACCGGAACTGATGAATCCTCTTCTTTTGCACAATACATGAATTTGGTCTTATCAAATATCATGCAAGTTTCGGCTGAAATGAAGTCTTCTGTCGATAAAATTGAGAAAAACTCTGTGTCCCAAAACGAGAGTATTAAATCGATGGAAAAAGAAATTGCACGATTAAAAGCCGAAATTAGTGCAAGAGAGAAAGGGAAACTTCCAGCTCAACCCTTACCCAATCCTGGCTATTCACATCATGTGAATGCAATCACCACATTGAGATCTGGAAGAGTGCTTGACAATCATGTTGGGGAAGAAGTTGATGATATTGACAATCCTATCAACACCCCGGCTGAGACCTTTCCTCACACACACACTTCTAGTTCTGACCCCACTTCTTCTACCCTACCACCTTCTTCCGAGCCTATTCTTCGTTTCCCAAAAGGCTCGCCACTTCAGCCCACCTCTTTTACTCCTCCACGGACGATCCCCACTTCTATTCTGGGATCGGTTCCACACACACTTCCTTCTCCTATGATGGACCCAGCGCTTATTGCTAAAGCACCTTATCCTAATCGGTTAAGGGTTAACACACCAAGTCCACAAATGGAGAAGATCACTGAGATGTTTAAACAGGTTAACATCAATATCCCTCTTCTAGATGCCATCCAATAAGTCCCTGCATATGCGAAAGTTCTTAAAGACTTGTGCACTAGAAAGAGGAAGAAACAAATGCCCAAGAAGATATTCATGGCAAAAACAGTAGACACGGCTTTCCCCCAGCAATTACCGAGGAAACGTAAGGATCCTGGATATCCTACGATTTCCATCTCTATCGGGGAGAAACACATTAACCGTGCTCTACTAGATCTTGGGGCAAGTGTTAACCTGCTTCCTTTCTCAGTTTATGAGCAGTTAGGGATCGGAGAGTTAAAACCATCTTCTTGCACTCTCCAGATGGCTGACCGATCAATCACCAGACCTAGGGGTGAACTAGAGGATGTGTTAATAAAAATAGGGGAATTTATATTCCATGTGGACTTTATTGTAATTGATACACAGCCTGTAGCGAACTCACGGAATCAAATTCCGGTGATTTTTGGTCACCCCTTTTTGGCCACTTCCAATGCTATCATCAACTGTCGTAATGGTTCTATGACCCTATCCTTCGGGAAGAGGACAATTGAGATGAACATTTACAAGTTGGGATGTGTACCCTCCGAACCTACTGCTCAGGTCTGTTCTGTCGACTTAATGGATGTCGACAGCAGCGAATTTGATAACCCTCATAATACTGATCTTGACTCTTTTTATACATTATTGTTTTACCCAACTATGTATCATACACATACGGACTCTTCCACCGAGATGTCCGGGTCAATAATTAACACTGATTATGAACTGTTCTTAGAGTCTGAAGATCACCTCGCACTTTGTGATGACATTATTCTTCGGGGTATAGATGAAACTTTTGAGGAGATCTTCGCTGATGAACTCGCATTTCTAAAAAGCACGGGTGTTGAGATGAATCATGTCCAAATCAATGAAATTGAACCTCCACCCCTTCTTCTGAAATGTAAAAAGAATGCGAGCAATCCATCACAATCACTGCATCGTCTCTCCAAAATGAGACGCACACACATTCTATTCCACCCCTTACCCTTTCCACACTTCTTCTTCCACCAACCAGAGCACTGCATTGATAAAATTTTTGAATGGTTGGTGTTAACCTTCGGTCTTTGCAAAGCTTGGCATAGACCAATGATTTTTGACCCCCACTTGTGATTTTCAAAGCTTAACATTGCATAACTCAAGTTTGGGGGGGTATGTTTTTCTGGCTCATGAAAAGAAAATTTTTACAAAATTTGGAGCCAAAAATAATTTGGGGGAGGTTCTTCACTTAAATATTTTGCCCCCGTTAATAAATTCCTCCCAAGCTTACAGGTTTTTCGAGATTTAGCAGATGACAACAGTGAGGACACTGTTGAAAACAAGTTTGGGGGAGGTTTGTGCTCATTTGCTCATCATTTGCATAACATTTGCATAAGCACAAAACATTTTTTGAAAACCATAAAAATTTAAAAATTTTAAAAATATAAAAATATTTTTTGTACACAAATAAGATAATGAAAGTTTAGATAGTGAAAAATTACATCCATGAGATTAGAAAAATTTAAGTAAACCAAGAAAATTAGAAGTTTTCTTATACGAACTAGTAATAAGTAGTTATGAGCCGTTGTCCCAAGGGTTAGTAAGATGAAAGAAATCACTAATCTGAGGATAAAAATAAGTCTGAAAAATAGTTTCTATTTTGGATGCCAAACATTTTTAACATTGATACCCTGCTATTCGCACTTACACACGTCTTGAAGCCTGGGATAGTAGAGGATACCTTGAAATGCTCTTGTCTTAAAGCCAATGTATGAAGGAAATAAAAAGAAAAAAGTGAATAAAAAAAAAATAAAGTGTTGAGAAAAATGGACACTGGTTTTGTTATCACCGAGGGCAATAAAAAAATATATAGCGAGGGTGCTTCTTCACCTAGTGCCCTAAGGCCAACTGGTCTGGGAGTCACTGCTATGCGTGAAGTGGTGCAAGACGAGGAAAATACACCAAGTAAGCAAACACAGGAGTAATCGGTCGGTTAGTACCTCAAGAAGTATTAACGGTCACATGAAAGTGTGTGAGCAATCTCATCTAAATATTCATTAATTAAAAAGTACTAAGGCTGATGGACAAGAGTATGATAGCTTGAATTGAATTCTCCGGGTGTAGGGATGTCCTTTACACACACGCAGGGTTATATGATCGATGTTTGGAAAACAGATAGGAATGAAGAATAAGAAGATGTTCTATTGAGGGAGGATGTGATTTCTAACATCTTTTCATGACCATTAAGATAGGGCTCATGACAACTGAAAAGCTAGCTTAGTTGGAAACCCTAATTTTCAAAGTCTTTCTTTTACAATTCTTGTCTTTAAATGTAATATTCATGATCTTCCTTTTTATTATTGGATTTTGTGGGTGCAATCCGCTAAAAACCCTCAGGAGACAACACTCCTCCTACTAGGGACACCTAGAGGTTTAAAGGCTTGTTGCACGTGCTCAGTGCAATCGTGTTGCCTACGAAAGTGTGCTAGTTAGTTTTTCTCTTTCTTTATTTTCTCCTTCTCTTTTTAATAAAACAGTTCGCTCGAGACGATCGAAATTAAGTTTGGGGGAATTTGATTAGTCGAAAATATTGCATATTTTAGCCGGCAATTTAGTCATCATTTGCAATCATATAGAAGTGTTCGGAATTCATATTTTACATATTAGCAAAACTGTCACAAAATATCAGATTACATGTATTAGACTCTAAAACCAACACTATAAAGGAAATTGACTACATTTCATGGCATCGCATCATCCCTACATTTACGCAACACTTATTTTGAGTTCTGTGCAGGAAAATCCAAAAGAAAGGCCAAAAATTTACAGGTACCGATCAAACATTACACCAACTCAAAGTTTGAAGATCTGGTAGCAATCCAAAAGGCAAAACACAATTCCACATATCAGATAAAGCCCCAAAGTTTAGCCCAAAGCAACACTGGAATTTTGAAGCCACCAAGAGCCAACATAGCCGCGGAACCACGGCCGTAGCCGGCTTGCGCCGCGGTTCCACGGCGGAGATGCCACGTCAGCCCTAAATATTTAGTGCAGAATTCTTACCTCACTTCCAGAAGCTCAGAAAGACATAACAAATTCCAGAATATTCCAGAGACTTCTGCCAGATCAGCAAATTAGGGTTTCTAATGCTTAATTAATCCTAGCTTAAAACCTAAGCTAGCTCCTAACAAACTCTTTCTAGAAACTCCTCAACAAACTTTTGGAGGGAACTGTAATTTCAAACCTAGACATAGGGTTTGGGAAATCTATAAATAGAAGCCTAGACCTATGGTTATGAATCTAATCTTTACCCAATTCTAGTATCAAACTAGAGCCATTCTATCTCTTATCTCTTTCTTCATCTTCCACAAGTCTAGTGACAAGGCTTGTGTTAAACCCTAACCCTAATTCCAATCAAAAGCCAAGATTCCCGAGTACCAAATCAAGCAAGAAGCCCTGCAATCTTTTATGAGCCGAGCCGGTCTTCAATTGAGCAAGTGGTCCAAGCCGATCCGCGACTCACGGAGCCGAGCGAAACCAAGTCGACAATTTAATTCTTCCTCTTGTAGTTCTTGAGCGACTGTAATCAAATTGTTGATATAAATAAAAGGTGATATTCTTTTATCTTGTTTTCTTTAAATTCTTGCATCATGATTCGATCTAAAATTCTGGTTGTAATTCTTGTTGTGATGTTTGAGTAATACTCCGCTCGTCGAGGAGTCGAGACGATCAATAGAATGATGATGTAATAAATCTAAAAACGATTCTTGATTCCTACGAGTTTTGTAAACCCTAGCAAATTCAAGATCCGACAACCCATTTCGTTGCGATGCTTTCTTGATTGATATCGCTCGAAATTGGGGAGTTACGATCGTTTCTTGAAATTTCTAGAGGCTAGAATGTGAATGATATCAACGAAAGAACAAGGGTTAAATGATGAAACCCTAGTTTCACGAGAAAGCTCTAACTCTCGTCGATCATCATCAATCTAGTATCAATTCTTCGAAGGACAAGAACACGTTATCTTGAGATTACATCACGTCTATAGATCCGATCGATTCCTGGGAGCCTCATTTAGATTTTTAACATTTTGGTTGGAAATATTATCGAAACTCAATTCTTGATTGTTTATCAGTTTCTTGATTCTTCATTAAACTCGTGACACCTGAATCAATTGATAAATTCTTGAATCTTGTTTTCTTTTGTTTTCGATTAACTTTTCGATTCAAACAAATCAAATATATAAACGAATCGCACAATCCCTGTGGACGATCCGCACTCGCTTACGATCTACAATCGACACCGTAATTGATTGCGATCAAATATAATTTTTGGTTGTGATTTCTTTACAATTTTCAAATACTACACATCAAGAATTCTTTACAATCACGTGCTTTAGTCCATAAATGGACTTCAGCAACTTGCACACCTTTCCGCTGCTCCCACTCTGAATGAAACCCTCTGCCTGGTCTATATAGACACACTCCTCCAAATGTCCATTTAGAAAAGCTGTCTTTACGTCCATCTGCCAAATCTCATAATCGTGGAAGGAAGCAATGGCAAGAAGGATCCGAATGGATTTCAGCATAGCTACTGGAGAAAAGGTTTCGTCATAGTCCAAACCAGGTCTTTGACGAAAACCCTTTGCAACCAGTCTAGCTTTATAGGTCTCAACCTGTCCATCTACACCAATCTTCCTTTTGAAGATCCACTTGCATCCTACGGGTTTTACCCCATCTAGAGCAATGTCCAACGTCCATACTTTGTTGGTGTACATGGACTCCATTTCGGTCCGCATTGCATCCAGCCATTTTACCGAGTCGACGCTCTGAATGGCTTGCTGGAAGCTAGTAGGCTCATAACAATCTATGATGCAATCCTCTCTATCCCCGTCAATGAGAAAACCGTAGTATCTCTCGGGCGGATGAGACTGCCTACTACTCCTGCGGAGTGGCGTGGGAATGTCCTGATCTTTCGAACCCTCTGGTTCTACTAAGCTTTCAGTAATAGCTTGTGGTTCTGGAATTTCTTCCGGTTCTATTGCGCTCCCACTTATTTCTTTTTCTAAGAACTGATGTTCCAGAAAATGGGCATTACGAGAAACAAGGACTTTTTGTTCCTCTGAGTAATAGAAAAGATACCCCCTAGAGTTCTTTGGGTATTCCACAAACTTGTACAGTACTGAGCGTGCCTCAAGCTTGTCCACATGCTGCTTTTTGACATAAGCTGGACATCCCCAAATCTTCAGGTATTGAAGATAGGGTTTCTTCCCACTCCATAACTCATATGGTGTGGTAAGCACAGTCTTAGTGGGAACTCGGTTCAAAAGGTATGCAGCTGATTCTAGTGCATATCCCCAGAACGATCGCGGCAACTCAGCGTTACTCATCATGGACCGTACCATATCTAATAGGGTTCGGTTCCGTCTCTCCGATACACCGTTATGTTGCGGAGTGTATGGAGGAGTAAGCTGAGAGAGAATTCCATTCTCTTTTAAGTAACCCAGGAACTCGGCACTCAAGTATTCACCACCTCAATCAGATCTTAGTGTCTTGATACTTTTGTCTGTTTGTTTTTCTACTTCATTCTTATATTCCTGGAACTTTTCAAAAGCTTCGGATTTATGTTTCATTAAGAAGACATAACCGTACCTTGAAAAGTCATCCATAAAAGTAAGGAAGTAAGAATAACCGCTTTGCGCATGTGTAGACATTGGACCGCACACGTCGCTATGTACGAGTCCCAAGAGCTCGCTCGCTCTTACTCCGTTTCCAGTGAACGGAGTCTTTGTCGTCTTTTCTTTGAGATAGGATTGACAAGTTGCATACGATTGATATTCGAACGGATCCAAATATCCTTCTGCATGTAACTTAGTCAACCTTCTCTCATTGATGTGACCCAGTCTACAATGCCATAAGAAAGTTTTATTGATTTCTGGAGACTTTCTTTTGTGTGTATTCTGGACATTGAAAATCTGTGGTTGGTTTAATACGTATATATCGTTGTTCAATGTACCTGACCCAATCAAAACTTGATTAAGGTGAATGTTCACTACATTACTTACAAATGCAAATTCATAACCATCTTTAGATAATAAAGATACAGAAATGATATTACTGGTTGCATTTGGTACATAATAACAACTACGCAAAACCAAAAAGTGTCCATCCCACAATCCCAGGTGATAGTCCCCCACGGCCTCAGCATCCATGCTAGCACCGTTTGCAACTCTGAGGGTCATGTCACCTGCCTTCAAAACTCAACGCTTTCTCAACGCCTGCAAAGAATTACAGATATAAGATCCTGATCCGGTATCCAATACCCAGGAAGTAGAGTTTATTGATAGACAGTTTTCAATAACATACACACCTGAAGCTGAAGCTGCAACTCGCTTCAAATCCTGTGTTCTGGCTTTCCAAGCTTTGCAATCCTGTTTCCAGTGACCACTTTTGTGACAATAGAAGCATTCTTCCTTCCCCACCAGCTTTCCCGCTACCTTTGTTGCTTTTCCTTTTCCCTTCGTATCCACTTTACTGACACCGCCTCTTGGTTTGGCGGGGGCTTTCTTCTTCTTACCCTTGGCTTTCGCCCTGGATCTAGAAAAGGAAGATCCTCCTACAAACAAAGTGGATGTCTCCCTACCTTTCTGTAGGGTGCCTTCAACACTCCTCAACATGTTCAGAAGTTCGGAAAGTTCAACCTCCTTTCCTTGCATGTTGAAGTTAAGGATAAACTGGGCGTAAGTGGAAGGAAGGGACTGGAGAATCAAATCAGTATAGAGTTCATTCTCCAACGTGGTCCCAAGGTCCGCGAGCTCCTCTATGTAGCCAATCATCTTAAGCATGTGTTCTGCTACCGATGATCCGACGGCCAACCTTGCTGAAAACAACTTCTTCGACACTTCGTATCTTGCGATACGAGACTGCTCTCCATACAGTTCTTTTGTATGAAGAAATATGGACTCTAGGTCCATATTCTCGTGCCTCCTCTGATGTTCGTTGTCCATCGAGGCTAGTACGAGGCATTTGGCCTTCGCGCAATCTATTTCCCAGGTCTTGTAGATTTCCCTATCTACGATACTGGTTTTGGGACCTGGGACAGGGGGAGCTTTGGTGGTAAGGACATACCCCAACTTGTCGTAAGTGATTGCCATCTTGACATTCCTGAGCCAATCTTTGTAGTTTGGCCCTGTCAATATGTTTTTATCTAGTAATAACTTAAGTCCGGTCATGTTGAATGGTCGCTGTAATTAGGAGAGAGAAAAGAAACACTTTAGCATGATGCTCTTGCAAGTTTAGAGTGGTTTTTAATTTGTCTAAACTGGATGGCTCCCACTGTCTCTCGAATCCCCTCTCAAACCGTAAAGAAAGGATTAGTCAGGATCAATCTCACCGTACAATACTTGCTTAACCGTTCAGCCAGGCCAGTGTCGGTACTTCGAGGGAGGTTTTTCAATGCTTTCGCGAAGTTCCTTAATTTAAGAACCTCTTTTCCCTGGGGGCTTAGCCCCGCTAACACCTTTCTAGACACCTACTAAGTTTATAGCATTGATAGTTAAGTGAGAGTTTTCCCGAGGAGTAGCATATACTCACAGTAGGATCGGGATCCAAATATCATCGCGTGATAAAACCGAAGGAATCCTACCAGAATTATCACACTCCAAATGGTATGCAGCGCTAGCATGTTACAGTACTTATGAAACTCCCGATGTGGATTTTTGCCCCATGCTCTTATGACCTTGGCGTGAGGTCAAAAATGTCATAAGTCACATGTCAAGTTCTTCCCATCATTATCCCGGTTAATTTGAACCCACCCGTACCTACCCTTGACGTAGGCCAAAATGGCAGTACGACTGTCTCAAACCAACGCATTCTATCTATGCAACAGATAAATATCCGGCAGCTACCAATCACTATGTCTTGGCGTGAGGTCAAAATACATAGCTTGAATACTACCGAATATTTAACTGAAATGATGGAGGGCTACGGATGGTTTTGGCGAAACCGTGAACGCAGTGAACTTGATATAATCGATGGAACAAGATAGCTTTTAAAAGGAGTGGTTCAAGCTACGCGTTTAAAAGTTTAGTTTTGAAAAGAACCGAGTGGTTTTCAAAGTGATCCAATCGACTTTTACTTGGTTTATTTTCTTGCATTAGTTCTTTTAATGCGTCCCATCATTTAATCCTACCATTGCAGAAAACAACCAAAATATGACGTACGCTTATGCCATTCGCATTCGCCACGGGGCCCCGTAATCACCCGTTAGGTTACTTAACTAACGACAGAGCAGGGGCTGGGCTAGCGCGGCTGTAAAACATAAGCAACGCCTAAATAGTTATCATATATAAATATATAGCAATGATAGACATTACAGATCACAGATGAATACATTGGATATACTAGGAATCCGCAATCCGTTCGAGCCTACAACGAAAAGCGGATTACACGGTCGCGGTGAATAGCGAATACCCCATACAAGACCCCTACGGGTGCGGCAAACTATCCGCCAAGTACCCGAAGCGAAGCAACCTCCCTCAACACCGTGAGTAGGCCACTCGGCACTTCAAGATACCCGGTAGTTTGTGCACCCTCTCCATGGGTCTATCCTAGGAGCAAAAACAGTAAAAAGGATTATACAATGACGGCTACAACCCCGACCCGGTTGTGCGGCCAAACAAATAATAATATTACATCAATTTACATATTACAATGAATGAAAGAAAAAAGAAACACTCATCTCACATCCACCCAGGCTATTCACCCGCGACAATCCAACGCATTCATATACACATACCATCATCAAACACAGATCACGGATATGTATAACCCTGACTAATCGACATATAGCGATTAGCCGACGTTCAATACATATAAACATAACAGATATAACCTTTTAGTCAAAGTGTATTGAAGTTCGATAAAAAATACGGATTTATAGGCCCCCAAAAACAAATTTCTATTCTGGAAAATCTGGGCACATATAAAGCATCTTAAAAATCCTAAAACCAAGCCAGAAAAACACGGCACCAAACTCGACCCAGAACTGAACCTAAAGGGCCGCGGTTGCACGGCAATAGCTTGCTATTGCAGTGGAACCGCGGCTCTTTGAGCGAGTTACCGGATCGTTTTTGGTGGCTTTCTTCACAAAACCCTGAGATGATTTTTGGAGTATGATTTATTTTGTTTTGAACAGAAAAAATTTTAACAGAAACTTAGGGTTTTTCGATTTTTTTCGATTGAACTTACATACACTTTACTACCTAGCTAGTTTATGTTTAGTTAGGCTCTGATACCACTGTAAGTACACGTTGCCCACCCCGGTGCTTGCGGGGAGGCGGAAAACGGAATAAAAATCAAATTTTTATCAACTTAGGCAACATGGACTAGACAAAGAAGGATCTTTGCTAAACAAAAACAAGCTAAATCTAACTAGAAACTAGCTAAATGTTAGAAAGGTTATACCTAGGGCTTTATGTCTTTCTCTCCTTGCTCTTTGGAGTGGTGGAAAGAGGTCACCTTTGTCGTCTTCTCACGTAGAAGAAAGATCCACCCGAAAGCCTCAACCTTTGGCTTCAACTCTAAGCTAGAAGTAATTTGGGTGCAAGAAGTGCTAATCCTTGAACCCTAGATGAGAGTAGAGATTATCAAGAAGGGGTTTTTCTCAAGCTCAAGTGTTTCTCAACACATGAGAGGGGAGAGCTTGAGGGAGAGGAAGAACAAGAGAGAGAAAATAAATGATAGAATGAGAGAATAATAACCATTCTCACATATATGTGTGAATTATTATAATTAGATAATTAGTGAGATAATTGTCATGGCTTAATCAAGACATGACCATTATCATTTCATATTTAATGCTAATTGCAAGGATCAAAGAGCATCTTTTATGTGGAATGATGATGGTCAATATGTCAACTAAGGTCAACAAGTCAAGATAGTCAAATGGTCAACAACCATAACCATGCATAATTATATTAAACTAATATCAATTAACCATAATTCACACATAAGCATTAGGCTTAATAAAATGACAATAGTCATTAACCCTAATCAAAGCCCTCTCCCTCTGTCTCAAGCAACTGTGCATACGCACCCGTATTCGTGATCCGAGGAACACGAATACAATGATAAAAATCAATCCCAAATCATATACTAGGATCCGGCTTAAACCAAAGCCCGCTAGTATAAGCTGTCCGGACAGCAAACGTGCACAAGTGCGCGGATGTGAACGAACCCTGTCGCAAAACCATGCGACCTCTAATCATTTTGCCTAAAGGCGAATAGCTCTCTGTATGGGACTCTAAAGACTCGACACTACGCTGGCAGTGGGTTTAACCACAGACCGCAAGCGGCACTAGCTGTACATAACGGTCCCTAGGTAGATGTCGATAAGAAGACTGACGAGGTGAACCCCATCTGAACTCCTACTGAGCCAGTATGTGACAGTCTCCGTACAGTCCGGTCTGTTCGTCTGATACATCGCATGGCGGGCCTAGGGGGGCGGTGAAACGTCAGTCCCCTAATACCGGTACAAGTCGTGTCGGAGTGTAGCCCAGAACATCCTGAGATAACACTGGAAACCTACCAGTATATCTCGCTTGCCCTGGCCAGGGACTACTAGTGTAAAGGCTCTCCTGGACACAGCGCGATGTCTACCCCCAATACCGGGAGAGACGAATCCTGTCTAACCGTCACTGCCTCCAAGCGCTTCAGGACTGCACCCAAAAACTACCTGTTTGCATGACTTCTTTGAGCCGTGGTAGGGTAGTAATCAAAGTGCAGTGGGAACACACTCGAGGCGAAGTGACAGTGTCAAGTCAGCGGACTAAGCTGTACTCATGTCACCTGGGAACTGATAACTGACGATAGGTATAATACCAACCAACAGTCCCCGACGAGTCCTGTCCAGTGTACTCGTAACCTAACGAGCACCCGTATACTATCTAAAGTACGACGTACTGACGGCTGTGGGATAGACCGTCTCCCACACTGGGATGAGAAGCGCATACGCTAGTCTACTCCGGAGTATCGATGCCCTGTCTCGATCGTCCAACGACTAGGGACCTGTATAAGGATGTGCTTATGGATCACCCAGCTCCCACGAGTGTGAGCGCCATCACAACGCTGGTAATCAAGCAATTTTCCTAAGGGCTCTACTAATATGTATATCAGCAATATGCTAAAAGAAACACATGCACATATTAAAGCAGAGACAAACCAAGTAGCATACTACCATTTCGAGCAAGATTGTATATACAACTGTGAATATCCCAAGCTTCCATTAAGTAATATACAGACTAGTATGATACAGTAATGGCCTCTAGGGCATATAAACTAACATAAAACCCTTGCACCACCATGTTATTTTTCACATATTGTTAGTACACCAGCACCAAACTTTTCTTGGATCTGTTACACTCTCTTTTTTCAAATTTCGAGGACGAAATTTTTTTAAGGAGGGTAGAATGTAACAACCCTAATTTTCCTATACACTTTTCTATACAAATTTTTCAAAATCCATAAAAAAGTATTTTAACCTGAGCACAATATATATATATATATATAAGTAATTATTTGGTTTTTAAATAATTCTATTTTTTGTGTACATAAAATTGTTTTAAAATTAAAGTAATACTTGGGGTATTTAGTGTTCCTGTTACCACTTTAAGTAGTTATATTCCCACAATAATTACAAGAAGGAGCTTGTAGCTCATTGGCAATACCTTGCACTGCTGAACCAAGTCACTAGAGTTCAAAACCCATCCCCCACATTATTTTTGTATTTATTTTGTTTCAATTTCTTTTGGAAGTCAATGGTCAAAAGGCCATAACTCTCAAAATTTGTACTGGACAACAAAAAGTAAATATACCAAATTGTACCCCCGAAGTTTCCCCGGCCTCTGGTGCCCTGACTCGGCCCGGCTCGGCGCCGCCGGCCGGCGACTCGGCCGACTCGGTCCAACGCCGCCGGCCGGACTTGGCCGGACGGCCGAGTCACCAACAGAGAAAAGTCTCCCCTTGACCTGGTCCACCCTCCTGCACACTCTAAATGCTTGGATCGGTTATCATTTTGGCAATAAATCCCTTTTAATCCTAGGTATAATGATTTTTAATGATTTTTCATATCTTTTTATATATTTTTTAAATTAAAACCCTAACCCTAGCCTAACCCTATATAAACACCCCTACCCTCTACCCTCTCATCCTAAAATTCCAAATTCCACTCTCCCAAAATCCCAAGAGAACTTGGTACGTCGGAAAACGAGCGAAAGGCGATTCACTGACGAAATCGACGGCGACTTTTCGGTGATCGTGCTAGGAGCTCTCGACGACGTTTCGACGCGCCGGCAAACCCTCTACCTCCCTCTCACTCTCCAGCGTTGTCCAAACCCGTAAGTCCCTCTTTTTTACCTTTCTATTCTTTCATAAAAATACGACTTTTCAAACCCGACGGAAATCGGAACAAACCGATTTCCGATTCGGTTTTCTATCAAAACTCACTTATCACTAATTCCATAATGCTTAAACATATTCATATCGACTACTAATCACATAACAACTAATTTGGATAAAATTTCGCACATGAAATGATAACTTTGTAATATACCGTATTTTTGCACTTAAATACCATCATGTTTAGTTTATCACATTTAACCCTTTAACATTGCCATACCTTAAAATAGATCACGAGGTAATGGCCTACCTCCATACACACGCAAATACAACCCTAATTGATATCATCAAAAACTTAGAATACGATAATACAAGATTTTACATTTAAATACCCTTTTCTTAATAAAACCTTTTCTAAAAGTTCTAAGTTTTAAACAACTTTAAAACAATATCTTTTAATAGGAAAATACGATATGTCGTGAACATCGATCGTTTATCTGAACCTGACTTTGTGGTGTCTAGGCAAGTGTGTCTAAGGCGAGTGGTTACTTAATTAGGACCACTACTTGTAGTGGAGAGCCTCCCACTCACCGGCACTTACCTGGCCGCAATTGGCGGTGAAGAGGCGATTTGAGGCTTCTAATGACTTATCGTTTAGACCATTTAGAAATAGGTTAGTTGGCTTAGGAAACCCTAGAATCTAAAATACGGAAATTTACACCTTTTACAATAAATACCTTATCTTTATAAAACCGTTTTCTAAATGATTAGTAATTATTAAATCTTTGCAAAGCTCCACTACAACCCACCTTTGGGGAACTCGTTAGGGATAGTACGGTTTATCGTGCACCCTCGGGCTTAGTAGTGCGAGATTCAGACCTCAGCAAGGAGCATTCGGTCTCGAAAGGTTTAAAATACGATATCTTAAGGAAATGATATTTTTTATATAAAATATTTATTGAAATTATTTTTGTATGTATATTATCATTAAAAGATTTATTTTGTTATAATATAAATATCCTACTTTTTCTAAAAATCACAAGAATAAATTTTACATTAAAATACCATGAATTTCAAATAAATCAGTATTACAAATTAATACCATTTAATTATGAAATTAGGATATTTTCACTAGAAATATCACAAAATAAATCACTCATTATAACTATAAAGATGAATAATAAATACTTAAGATGTATCTTGAAAACTATACAAAAGTATTTTTACATAAACCCTCCTCAAGTTTTATAAATTACAATAATGACCCTAACAAATATAGAAGTTCGACTTAACTTTTCTTTTAGTCTGACTCGGGGTTGAGTCTGATTATTTCTGACTTGAATATGATTCATGTCAATCTATATTCTTTAATATTCCAACTCAATATGAACACATGAATCCCAGAATCCGGTTAACAATCTATACAACTTGACTGAATCAAACCATGGATATACATCCATTATTCCGTTATTCCATTTACCTGATTATACGGTTACAATCGGTTTACTGATATCATGGTTTGGTCAGTCACCCAACTTACACAATACAATACTACAATACAATCAAAACACTACGGGGTTTAAGGGGTAGATTGGTACGGAAAGTGCTAAAGGTGGCACGAGGCGGTAATATTAAGACACCTAACATGAATCCAATTGTCGTTGTTCCGCGTTGTATAACGGAGTCTTGTACTCTATATTACATTTGCCATGGTCTCTAGCATATAGAGACCCCTCTCGTATACACTGGCATTCTTCTGTACCAAGCTACAAATAACAGCGTTAATACAACATTACAACAATACAATACAACATTAAAAGCTACTCTCTCTCTCCTACTCTTTGTCTATTTCTCTCTTATCTTTAGGACTTACCGAGTGACCTGTTCGCTGATGACATTCTATTTCTTTCTTCGTTGAATGTCGTCAGGTGCTTTGGACACAGCAGAGATCGAGCCTACCGGTGAAGACTTAGAGCAGTTTCACGAATACCCCGAGCTCTAGACATTGTACCTTGTTCTATTCAGTATTTTCATTTCCTGTTATGCCATTGTTTAGGCATCGCTTTTCATTCCAGTAGTATTTACTTTTCATGCATTGTACAAAAAAATGTTATTAATAAAGTTGCTATTATTTCTATATCTCTTGTCTCTTGTGATTTACATTTATATTGCTTAGATACGCTTAGCGTATGTACTTCTAAGTATATACGTAGCGAACCTCGTCGCGTCCCCTTCGTCGTACACCGGGAAGCGGGGCGTGACAGTACTACTCTCGCCCAAGCACGCTTAACTGCGGAGTTCTGATGGGATCCGGTGCTTTAGTGCTGGTATAGTAGCATCCACAATTTCTGGGACGCCAAACTCCTTTATTCTCTCCCGGGCCGCGACGGATTCTACATACTCTTCATTTGTTGTCTGTCGGTTTCTCTCCTTTTTCTAAGTCGGATTCAGCCGCAATAAACGTTTGCGCCGGATATATCGAAAACCTAAGCCATTTTCCTTGCCCGCCCGTGGATAATTTCAGATTCAGCTCAAGATGCGTTCTGTCTTTACAGCCGACCGTCCCAAAACCCGGCCGGGCTTGTTTGGGGGGGGCGTTCGCTCGTTGTACCGAATGCCCGCAGCGGATTTTTCCGCTTTCACAGCCGCGCGTCCCCTGACGGAAAGAGAGAAGGAGTCCAGGGGAAAAAAATAAAAAAATAAAAAGGGGATGCAACACAAGGACTTCCCAGGTGGTCACCCATCCTAGTACTACTCTCGCCCAAGAAAGCTTAACTGCAGAGTTCTGATGGGATCCGGTGCTTTAGTGCTGGTATGGTCGCATCCGCAATTTCTGGGTCGCCAACTCCTTTATTCTCTCCCGGGCCGCGATGAATTCTGCATAATCTTCATTCGTTGTCTGCCGGTTTCTCTCCTTTTTCTAAGTCAGATTCAGCCGCAATAAACGTTGCACCGGATATATCGAAAACCTAAGCCTTTTTCCTTGCCCGGCCGTGGATAATTTCAGATTCAGCCCAAGATGCGTTCTGCCTTTACCGCCGACCGTCCCGAAACCTGGTCGGGCTTGTTGAGGGGGGCGTTCGCCCGTTGTACCAAATGCCCGCATCTGATTATTGTGCTTGCACAGTAGCGCGTCCCCAGACGGAAAGAGAGAAGGAGGCCGGGGGAAAAAAATAAAAAAATAAAAAGGGGATGCAACACGAGGACTTCCCAGGAGGTCACCCATCCTAGTACTACTCTCGCCCAAGCACGCTTAACTGCGGGGTTCTGAAGGGATCCGGTGCTTTAGTGCTGGTATGGTCGCATCCGCATTTTCTGGGTCGCCAAACTCCTTTATTCTCTCCCGGGCTGCGACGGATTCTACATACTCTTCATTTGTTGTCTGCCGGTTTCTCTCCATTTTCTAAGTCGGATTCAGCCACAATAAACGTTGCGCCGGATATATCGAAAACCTAAGCCTTTTTCCTTGCCCGTCCGTGGATAATTTCAGATTCAGCCAAAGATGCGTTCTGTCTTTACCGCCGACCGTCCCGAAACCCGGCCGGGCTTGTTGGGGGAGGGGGCGTTCGCCCGTTGTACCGAATGCCCGCAGCCGATTATTCTGCTTTCACAGCCGCGCGTCCCCTGACGGAAAGAGAGAAGGAGGCCGGGGGAAAAAAATAAAAAAAATAAAATCGGGATGCAACACGAGGACATCCCAGGTGGTCACCCATCTTAGTACTACTCTCTCTCAAGCACGCTTAACTGCGGAGTTTTGATAGGATCCGGTGCTTTAGTGCTGGTATGGTCGCATCAGCAATTTCTGGGTCGCCAAACACCTTTATTCTCTCCCGGGCCGCGACGGATTCTGCATACTCTTCATTTGTTGTCTGCCGGTTTCTCTCCTTTTTCTATGTCGGATTCAGCCGCAATAAACGTTGCGCCGGAGATATCGAAAACCTAAGCCTTTTTCCTTGCCCGTCCGTGGATAATTTCAGATTCAGCCCAAGATGCGTTCTGTCTTTACCGCCGACCGTCCTGAAACCCGGCTGGGCTTGGGGGGCGTTCGCCCGTTGTACCGAATGCCTGCAGTGGATTATTCAGCTTTCACAGCCGCGCGTCCCCAGACGGAAAGAGAGAAGGAGGCCGGGGGAAAAAAATTAAAAAAATAAAAAGGGGATGCAACACGAGGACTTCCCTGGAGGTCACCCATCCTAGTACTACTCTCGACCAGGCACGCTTAACTGCGGAGTTCTGATGGGATCCGGTGCTTTAGTGCTGGTATGGTCGCATCCGCAATTTCTGTGTCGCCAAACTCTTTTATTCTCTCCCGGGCCGCGACGGATTCTGCATACTCTTCATTCGTTGTCTGCCGGTTTCTCTCCTTTTTCTAAGTCGGATTCTGCCGCAATAAACGTTGCGCAGGATATATCGAAAACCTAAGCCTTTTTTCTTGTCCACCCGTGGATAATTTCAGATTTAGCCCAAGATGCATTCTGTCTTTTCCGCCGACTGTCCCGAAACCCGGCCGGGCTTGTTGGGGGGCGGCGTTCGCCCGTTGTGCCGAAAGCCCGCAGCGGATTTTTCTGCTTTCACAGCCGCGCGTCCCCAGACAGAAAGAGAGAAGGAGGCCGGGGGAAAAAAATAAAAAACTAAAAAGGGGATGCAACACGAGGACTTCCCAGGAGGTCACCCATCCTAGTACTACTCTCGCACAAGCACGCTTGACAGCAGAGTTCTGATGGGATCAGGTGTTTTAGTGCTGGTATGGTCGCATCCGCAAATTCTGGGTCGCCAAACTCCTTTATTCTCTTCCGGGCCACGACGGATTCTGCATACTCTTCATTCGTTGACTGCCGGTTTCTTTCCTTTTTCTAAGTCGGATTCAGCCGCAATAAACGTTGCGCCGGATATATCGAAAAGCT
Source organism: Agapanthus africanus (assembly GCA_030015575.1). Lineage (NCBI taxonomy): Eukaryota > Viridiplantae > Streptophyta > Magnoliopsida > Asparagales > Amaryllidaceae > Agapanthus > Agapanthus africanus. Next base: position 278,004,001 of record JASDDO010000010.1, on the reverse strand, counting down.
AAGCCTTTTTCCTTGCCCGCCCATGGATAATTTCAGATTCAACCTAAGATGCGTTCTGTCTTTACCGCCGACCGTCCCGAAACCCGGCCGGGCTTGTTGGGGGGGCGTTCGCCCGTTGTACCGAATGCCCGCAGCGGATTATTCTGCTTTCACAGCCGCGCGTCCCATGACAGAAAGAGAGAAGGAGGCCGGGGGAAAAAAATAAAAAAATAAAAAAGAGATGCAACACGAGGACTTCCCAGGAGGTCACCCATCCTAGTACTACTCTCGCCCAAGCATGCTTAATTACGGAGTTCTGAAGGGATCCGGTGCTTTAGTGCTGGTATGGTCGAATCCGCAATTTCTGGGTCGCCAAACTCCTTTATTCTCTCCCGGGCCGCGACGGATTCTGCATACTCTTCATTCGTTGTCTGCCGGTTTCTCTCCTTTTTCTATGTCGGATTCAGCCGCAATAAACGTTGCGCCGGATATATCGAAAACCTAAGCCTTTTTCCTTGCCCGCCCGTGGATAATTTCAGATTCAGCCCAAGATACGTTCTGTCTTTACCGCCGACCGTCCCAAAACCCGGCAGTGCTTGTTGTGGGGGGCATTTGCACGTTGTACCGAATGCCAGCAGCAGATTATTCTGCTTTCACAGCCGCGCGTCCCCAGACGGAAAGAGAGAAGGAGGCCAGGGGAAAAAAATAAAAAAATAAAAAGGGGATGCAACTCGAGGACTTCCCAGGAGGTCACCCATCCTAGTACTACACTCGCCCAATCACGCTTAGCTGCGGAGTTCTATTGGGATCCGGTGCTTTAGTGCTGGTATGGTCGCATCCCCAATTTCTGGGTCGCCAAACTCCTTTATTCTCTCCCGGGCCGCGACGGATTCTGCATACTCTTCATTCATTGTCTGTCAGTTTCTCTCCTTTTTCTAAGTCGTATTCAGCCGCAATAAATGTTGCGCCGGATATATCGAAATTCTAAGCCTTTTTCCGTGCCCGCCAGTGCATAATTTCAGATTCAGCCCAAGATGCGTTCTGTCTTTACCGCCGACCGTTCCGAAACCCGGCCGGGCTTGTTGGGGGGGCGTTCGCCCGTTGTACCGAATACCCGCAGCGGATTATTCGGTTTTCACAGCCGCGCGTCCTCAGACGGAAAGAGAGAAGGAGGTCGGGGGAAAAAATAAAAAAATAAAAAGAGGATGCAATACGAGGACTTCCGAGGAGGTCACCCATCCTCGACTACTCTCGCCCAGGCACGTTTAACTGCGTAGTTCTGATGGGATCCGGTGCTTTAGTGCAGGTATGGTCGCATCCTCAATTTCTGGGTAGCCAAACTCCTTTATTCTCTCCGGGGCCGCGACGGATTATGTATACTCTTCATTCGTTGTCTGCCGGTTTCTCTCATTTTTCTAAGTCGGATTCAGCCGCAATAAACGTTGCGCCGGATATATCGAAAACCTAAGCCTTTTTCCTTGCCCGCCCGTGGATAATTTTAGATTCAGCCCAAGATGCATTCTGTCTTTACCGCCGACCGTCCCGAAACTTGGCCGGGCTTGTTGGGGGGGCGTTCGCCCGTTGTACCGAATGCCCGCAGCGGATTATTCTGCTTTCACAGCCGCGCGTCCCCAGACGGAAAGAGAGAGGGAGACCGGGGGAAAAAATAAAAAGGGGGTGCAACACGAGGACTTCCCAGGTGGCCACCCATCCCAGTACTACTATCGCCCAAGCACGCTTAACTGCGGAGTTCTAATGGGAACCGGTGCTTTAGTGCTAGTATAGTCGCATCCGCAAATTTTGGGTCGCCAAACTCCTTTATTCTCTCCCGGGCCGCGACGGATTCTACATACTCTTCATTTGTTGTCTGTCGGTTTCTCTCCATTTTCTAAGTCGGATTCAGCCGCAATAAACGTTGCGCCGGATATATCGAAAACCTAAGCCTTTTTCCTTGCCGGTCCGTGGATAATTTCAGATTCAGCCAAAGATGCGTTCTGTCTTTACCGCCGACCATCCCGAAACCCGGCCGGGCTTTTTGGGGGAGGGGGCGTTCGCCGTTGTACCGAATGCCCGCAGCGGATTATTCTGCTTTCACAGCCGCGCGTCCCCTGACGGAAAGAGAGAAGGAGGTCGGGGGAAAAAAAAAAAAAAATGGGGATGCAACACGAGGACTTCCCAGGTGGTCACCCATCTTAGTACTACTCTCTCTCTCAAGCACGCTTAACTGCGGAGTTTTGATAGGATCCGGTTCTTTAGTGCTGGTATGGTCGCATCCGCAATTTCTGGGTCGCCAAACACCTTTATTCTCTCCCGGGCCGCGACGGATTCTGCATACTCTTCATTTGTTGTCTGCCGGTTTCTCTCCTTTTTCTATGTCGGATTCAGCCGCAATAAACGTTGCGCCGGAGATATCGAAAACCTAAGCCTTTTTCCTTGCCCGCCCGTGGATAATTTCAGATTCAGCCCAAGATGCGTTCTGCCTTTACTGCCGACCGTCCCGAAACTCGGCCGGGCTTGTTGGGGGGGCGTTCGCCCGTTGTACCGAATGCCCGCAGCGGATTATTCTGCTTTCACAGCCGCGCGTCCCCAGACGGAAAGAGAGAAGGAGGCCGGGGGAATAAAATAAAAAAATAAAAAGGGGATGCAACAGGAGGACTTCCCTGGAGGTCACCCATCCTAGTACTACTCTCGCCCAGGCACGCTTAACTGCGGAGTTCTAATGGGATCCGGTGCTTTAGTGCTGGTATAGTCGCATCCGCAATTTCTGGGTTGCCAAACTCCTTTATTCTCTCCCGGGCCGCGACGGATTCTGCATACTCTTCATTCGTTGTTTGCCGGTTTCTCTCCTTTTTCTATGTCGGATTCTGCCGCAATAAACGTTGCGCCGGATATATCGAAAACCTAAGCCTTTTTCCTTGCCCACCCGTGGATAATTTCAGATTTAGCCCAAGATGCGTTTTTTCTTTACCGCCGACCGTCCTGAAACCCGGCCGGGCTTGTTGGGGTGCGGCGTTCGCCCGTTGTGCCGAAAGCCCGCAGCGGATTATTCTGCTTTCACAGCCGCGCGTCCCCAGACGGAATGAGAGAAGGAGGCCGGGGGAAAAAATAAAAAAATAAAAAGGGGATGCAACACGAGGACTTCCCCGGAGGTCACCCATCCTAGTACTACTCTCGCCCAAGCATGTTTGACAGCGGAGTTCTGATGGGACCCGGTGTTTTAGTGCTGGTATTGTCGCATCCGCAAATTCTGGGTCGCCAAACTCCTTTATTCTCTCCCGGGCCGCGACGGATTCTGCATACTCTTCATTCGTTGACTGCCGGTTTCTTTCCTTTTTCTAAGTCGGATTCAGCCGCAATAAACGTTGTGCCGGATATATCGAAAACCTAAGCCTTTTTCCTTGCCCGCCCATGGATAATTTCAGATTCAACCCAAGATGTGTTCTGTCTTTACCGCCGACCGTCCCGAAACCCGGCCGGGCTTGTTGGGGGGGCGTTCGCCCGTTGTACCGACTGCCCGCAGCGGATTATTCTGCTTTCACAGCCATGCGTCCCATAACAGAAAAAGAGAAGGAGGCCGGGGGAAAAAAATAAAAAAATAAAAAAGGAATGCAACACGAGGACTTCCCTGGAGGTCACCCATCCTAGTACTACTCTCGCCCAAGCATGCTTAACTGAGGAGTTTTGAAGGGATCCGATGCTTTAGTGCTGGTATGGTCGCATCCGCAATTTCTCGGTCGCCAAACTCTATTCTCTCCCGGGCCGCGACGGATTCTGCATACACTTCATTCGTTGTATGCCGGTTTCTCTCCTTTTTCTATGTCGGATTCAGCCGCAATAAACGTTGCGCCGGATATATCGAAAACCTAAGCCTTTTTCCTTGCCCCCCCGTGGATAATTTCAGATTCTGCCCAAGATGCGTTCTGTCTTTACCGCCGACCGTCCCAAAACCGGGCAGGGCTTGTTGTAGGGGGCGTTTGCAAGTTGTACCGAATGCCAGCAGCGGATTATTCTGCTTTCTCAGCCACGTGTCCCCAGACGGAAAGAGAGAAGGAGGCTAGGGGAAAAAAATAAAAAAATAAAAAGGGGATGCAACACGAGGACTTCCCAGGAGGTCACCCATCCTTATACTACTCTCGCCCAAGCACGCTTAGCTGCGGAGTTCTGATGGGATCCGGTGCTTTAGTGCTGGTATGGTCGCATCCGCAATTTCTGGGTCGCCAAACTCCTTTATTCTCTCCAGGGCCGCGACGGATTCTGCATACTCTTCATTCGTTGTCTGTCGGTTTCTCTCCTTTTTCTAAGTCGGATTCAGCCGCAATAAACGTTGCACCGGATATATAGAAAACCTAAGCCTTTTTCCTTGCCCGCCAGTGGATAATTTCAGATTCAGCCCAAGATGCGTTCTGTCTTTACCGCCGACGGTTCCGAAACCCGGCCGGGCATGTTAGGGGGGCGTTCGCCCGTTGTACCGAATGACCGCAGCGGATTATTCGGCTTTCACAGCCGCGCGTCCCCAGACGGAAAGAGAGAAAGAGGCCGGGGGAAAAAATAAAAAAATAAAAAGAGGATGCAACACGAGGACTTCCCAGGAGGTCACCCATCCTAGACTACTCTTGCCCAGGCACGTTTAACTGCGGAGTTCTGATGGGATCCGGTGCTTTAGTGCAGGTATGGTCGCATCCTCAATTTCTGGTTAGCCAAACTCCTTTATTCTCTCCCGGGCCGCGACGGATTATGTATACTCTTCATTCGTTGTCTGCCGGTTTCTCTCATTTTTCTAAGTCGGATTCAGCCGCAATAAACGTTGCGCCGGATATATCGAAAACCTAAGCCTTTTTCCTTGTCAGCCCGTGGATAATTTTCGATTCAGCCCAAGATGCGTTCTGTCTTTACAGCCGACGGTCCCGAAACCCGGCCGGGCTTGTTGGGGGGGCGTTCGCCCGTTGTACCGAATGCCCGCAGCGGATTATTCTGCTTTCACAGCCGCGCGTCCCCAGACGGAAAGAGAGAAGGAGTCCGGGGGAAAAAATTAAAAAGGAGGTGCACAACGAGGACTTCCCAGGAGGCCACCCATCCCAGTACTACTATCGCCCAAGCACACTTAACTGCGGAGTTCTAATGGGAACCGGTGCTTTAGTGCTGGTATAGTCGCATCCGCAAATTTTGGGTCGCTAGACTCCTTTATTCTCCCCCGAGCCACGACGGATTCTGCATACTCTTCATTCGATATCTGCCGGTTTCACTCCTTTTTCTAAGTCGGATTCAGCCGCAATAAACGTTGCGCTGGATATATCGAAAACCTAAGCCTTTTCCCTTGCCCGCCCGTGGATAATTTCAGATTCAGCCAAAGATGCGTTCTGTCTTTCCTGCCGACCGTCCCGAAACCCGGCCGGGCTTGTTGGGGGGGCGCTCGCCCGTTGTATCGAATGCCCGCAGCGGATTATTCTTCTTTCACAGCCGCGCGTCCCCTGACGGAAAGAGAGAAGGAGGCCGGGGGAAATAAAATAAAAAAATAAAAAGGGGATGGAACACGAGGACTTCCCAGGAGGTCACCCATCCATGTACTACTCTCGCCCAAGCACGCTTGACAGCGGAGTTCTGATGGGATCCAGTGCTTTAGTGCTGGTATGGTCGCATCAGCAATTTCTGGGTCGCGAAACTCCTTTATTCTCTCCCGGGCCGCGACGGATTCTGCATACTCTTCATTCGTTGTCTGCAGGTTTCTCTCCTTTTTCTAAGTTGGATTCAGCCGCAATAAACGTTGCGCCGGATATGTCGAAAACCTAAGACTTTTTCCTTGCCCGTCCATGGATAATTTCAGATTCAGCCCAAGATGCGTTCTGTCTTTACCGCCGACCGTCCCGAAACCCGGCCGGGCTTGTTCGGGGGGCGTTCGCCCGTTGTACTGAATGCCCGCAGCGGATTATTCTGCTTTCACAGCCGCGCGTCCCCTGACGGAAAGAGAGAAGGAGGCCGGGGAAAAAAATAAAAAAATAAAAAAGGAACCAACACGAGGACTTCCCAGGAGGTCACCCTTCCTAGTATTACTCTCGCCCAAGCACCCTTAACTGCGGAGTTCTGATGGGATCCGGTGCTTTAGTGCTGGTATGGTCGCATCCGCAATTTCTGGGTCGCCAAACTCCTTTATTCTCTCCCGGGCCGCGACGGATTCTGCATACTCTTCATTCGTTGTCTGCCGGTTTCTCTCCTTTTTCTATGTCGGATTCAGCCGCAATAAACGTTGCGCCGGATATATCGAAAACCTAAGCCTTTTTCCTTGCCCGCCCGTAGATAATTTCAGATTCAGCCCAAGATGCGTTCTGTCTTTACCGCCGACCGTCCCGAAACCCGGCCGGCCTTGGGGGGACGTTCTCCCGTTGTACCGAATGCCCGCAGCGGATTATTCTGCTTTCATAGCCGCGCGTCCCCAGACGGAAAGAGAGAAGGACGCCGGGGGAAAAAAATTAAAAGGGGATGCAACACGAGGACTTCCCAGGAGGTCACCCATCCTAGTACTACTCTCGCCCAAGCACGCTAGACTGCGGAGTTCTAATGGGATCCGGTGCTTTAGTGCTGGTATGGTCGCATCCGCAATTTTTGGGTCGCCAAACTCTTTTATTCTCTCCCGGGCCGCGACGGATTCTGCATACTCTTCTTTCGTTGTCTGCCGGTTTCTCTCTTTTTTCTAAGTCGGATTCAGCCGCTATAAACGTTGCGCCGGATATATCGAAAACCTAAGCCTTTTTCCTTGCCCGCCTGTGGATAATTTCAGATTCATCCCAAGATGCATTCTGTCTTTACCGCCGACCGTCCCGAAACCCGGCCGGCTTGTTGGGGGAGGCGTTCGCCAATTGTACCGAATGCCCGCAGCGGATTATTCTTCTTTCACAGCCGCGCGTCCCCTGACGGAAAGGGAGAAGGAGGCCGGAGGAAAAAAATAAAAAAAATAAAATGGGGATGCAACACGAGGACTTCCCAGGTGGTCACCCATCTTAGTACTACTCTCTCTCAAGCACGCTTAACTGCGGAGTTTTGATAGGATCCGGTGCTTTAGTGCTGGTATGGTCGCATCCGCAATTTCTGGGTGGCCAAACACTTGTATTCTCCCCCGGGCCGCGACGGATTCTACATACTCTTCATTTGTTGTCTGCCGGTTTCTCTCCTTTTTCTATGTCGGATTCAGCCGCAATAATCGTTGCGCCGGAGATATCGAAAACCTAAGCCTTTTTCCTTGCCCGCCCGTGGATAATTTCAGATTCAGCCCAAGATGCGTTCTGTCTTTACCGCCGACCGTCCTGAAACCCGGCTGGGCTTGGGGGGCTTTCGCCCGTTGTACCGAATGCCCGCAGCGGATTATTCTGCTTTCACAGCAGCGCGTCCCCAGACGGAAAGAGAGAAGGAGGCCGGGGGAATAAAATAAAAAAATAAAAAGGGGATGCAACACGAGGACTTCCCTGGAGGTCACCCATCCTAGTACTACTTTCGCCCAGGCACGCTTAATTGCGGAGTTCTGATGGGATCCGGTGCTTCAGTGCTGGGATGGTCGCATCCGCAATTTCTGGGTCGCCAAACTCTTTTATTCTCTCACGGGCCGCGACGGATTCTTCATACTCTTCATTCGTTGTCAGCCGGTTTCTCTCCTTTTTCTAAGTCGGATTCTGCCGCAATAAACGTTGCGCCGGATATATCGAAAACCTAAGCCTTTTTTCTTGTCCACCCGTGGATAATTTCAGATTTAGCCCAAGATGCGTTCTGTCTTTACCGCCGACCGTCCCGAAACCCGGCAGGGCTTGTTGGGGGGCCGCGTTCGCCCGTTGTGCCAAAAGCCCGCAGCGGACTATTCTGCTTTCACAGCCGCGCGTCCCCAGACAGAAAGAGAGAAGGAGGCCGGGGGACAAAAATAAAAAACTAAAAAGGGGATGCAACACGAGGACTTCCCATGAGGTCACCCATCCTAGTACTACTCTCGCACAAGCACGCTTGACAGCAGAGTTCTGATGGGATCCGGTGTTTTAGTGCTGGTATGGTCGCATCCGCAAATTCTGGGTCGCCAAACTCCTTTATTCTCTTCCGGGCCGCGACGGATTCTGCATACTCTTCATTCGTTGACTGCCGGTTTCTTTCCTTTTTCTAAGTCGGATTCAGCCGCAATAAACGTTGCGCCGGATATATCGAAAACCTAAGCCTTTTTCCTTGCCCGCCCATGGATAATTTCAGATTCAACCTAAGATGCGTTATGTCTTTACCGCCGACCGTCCCGAAACCCGGCCGGGCTTGTTGGGGGGGCGTTCGCCCGTTGTACCGAATGCCCGCAGCGGATTATTCTGCTTTCACAGCCGCGCGTCCCATGACAGAAAGAGAGAAGGAGGCCGGGGGAAAAAATGAAAAAAATAAAAAAGGGAAGCAACACGAGGACTTCCCAGGAGGTCACCCATCCTAGTACTACTCTCCCCAAGCATGCTTAACTGCGGAGTTCTGAAGGGATCCGGTGCTTTAGTGCTGGTATGGTCGCATCCGCAATTTCTGGGTCGCCAAACTCCTTTATTCTCTCCCGGGCCACGACGGATTCTGCATACTCTTCATTCGTTGTCTGCCGGTTTCTCTCCTTTTTCTATGTCGGTTTCAACCGCAATAAACGTTGCGCCGGATATATCGAAAACCTAAGCCTTTTTCCCTGCCCGCCCGTGGATAATTTCAGATTCAGCCCAAGATGCGTTCTGTCTTTACCGCAGACCGTCCCAAAACCCGCCAGGGCTTGTTGTGGGGGGCGTTTGCACGTTGTACCGAATGCCAGCAGCGGATTATTCTGCTTTCACAGCAGCACGTCCCCAGACGGAAAGAGAGAAGGAGGCCAGGGGAAAAAATAAAAAGGGGATGCAACACGAGGACTTCCCAGGAGGTCACCCATCCTAGTACTACACTCGCCCAAGCACGCTTAGCTGCGGAGTTCTGATGGGATCCGGTGCTTTAGTGCTGGTATGGTCACATCCGCAATTTCTGGGTCACCAAACTCCTTTATTCTCTCCCGAGCCGCGACGGATTCTGCATACTCTTCATTCGTTGTCTGTCGGTTTCTCTCCTTTTTCTAAGTCGTATTCAGCCGCAATAAACGTTGCGCCGGATATATCTAAAACCTAAGCCTTTTTCCTTGCCCGCCTGTGCATAATTTCATATTCAGCCCAAGATGCGTTCTGTCTTTACCGCCGACCGTTCCGAAACCCGGCCGGGCTTGTTGGGGGGGCGTTCGCCCGTTGTACCGAATGCCCGCAGCGGATTATTCGGCTATCACAGCCGTGTGTCCCCAGACGGAAAGAGAGAAGGAGGCCGGGGGAAAAAATAGAAAAATAAAAAGAGGATGCAACACGAGGACTTCCCAGGAGGTCACCCATCCTAGACTACTCTCGCCCAGGCACGTTTAACTGCGTAGTTCGGATGGGATCCGGTGCTTTAGTGCAGGTATGGTCGCATCCTCAATTTCTGGGTAGCCAAACTCCTTTATTCTCCCCCGGGCCGCGACGGATTATGTATACTCTTCATTCGTTGTCTTCCGGTTTCTCTCATTTTTCTAAGTCGGATTCAGCCGCAATAAACGTTGCGCCGGATATATCGAAATCCTAAGCCTTTTTCCTTGCCCGCCCGTGGATAATTTTAGATTCAGCCCAAGATGCGTTCTGTCTTTACCGCCGACCGTCCCGAAACCCGGTCGGGCTTGTTGGGGGGGGCGTTCGCCCGTTGTACCGAATGCCCGCAGCGGATTATTCTGCTTTCACAGGCGCGCATCCCCAGACGGAAAGAGAGAAGGAGTCCGGGGGAAAAAATAAAAAGGGGGTGCAACACGAGAACTTCCCAAGAGGCCACCCATCCCAGTACTACTATCGCCCAAGCACGCTTAACTGCGGAGTTCTAATGGGAACCGGTGCTTTAGTGCTGGTATAGTCGCATCCGCAAATTTTGGGTCGCCAAACTCCTTTATTCTCTCCCGGGCCGTGACGGATTCTGCATACTCTTCATTCGTTATCTGCCGGTTTCTCTCCTTTTTCTAAGTCGGATTCAGCCACAATAAACGTTGCGCCGGATATATCGAAAACCTAAGCCTTTTCCCTTGCCCGTCCGTGGATAATTTCAGATTCAGCCAAAGATGCGTTCTGTCTTTCCCGCCGACCGTCCCAAAACCCGGCCGGGCTTGTTGGGGGGGCGCTCGCCCGTTGTACCGAATGCCCGCAGCGGATTATTCTTCTTTCACAGCCGCGCGTCCCCTGACGGAAAGAGAGAAGGAGGCCGGGGGAAATAAAATAAAAAAATAAAAAGGGGATGGAACACGAGGACTTCCCAGGAGGTCACCCATCCATGTACTACTCTCGCCCAAGCACGCTTGACAGCGGAGTTCGGATGGGATCCGGTGCTTTAGTGCTGGTATGGTCGCATCAGCAATTTCTGGGTCGCGAAACTCCTTTATTCTCTCCCGGGCCGCGACGGATTCTGCATACTCTTCATTCGTTGTCTGCAGGTTTCTCTCCTTTTTCTAAGTTGGATTCAGCCGCAATAAACGTTGCGCCGGATATGTCGAAAACCTAAGACTTTTTCCTTGCCCGTCCGTGGATAATTTCAGATTCAGCCCAAGATGCGTTCTGTCTTTACCGCCGACCGTCCCGAAACCCGGCCGGGCTTGTTGGGGGGGCGTTCGCCCGTTGTACTGAATGCCCGCAGCGGATTATTCTGCTTTCACAGCCGCGCGTCCCCTGACGGAAAGAGAGAAGGAGGACGGGGAAAAAAATAAAAAAAATAAAAAAGGATCCAACACGAGGACTTCCCAGGAGGTCACCCATCCTAGTATCACTCTCGCCCAAGCACGCTTAACTGCAGAGTTCTGATGGGATCCGGTGCTTTAGTGCTGGTATGGTCGAATCCGCAATTTTTGGGTCGCCAAACTCCTTTATTCTCTCCCGGGCCGCGACGGATTCTGCTTACTCTTCATTCGTTGTCTGCCGGTTTCTCTCCTTTTTCTATGTCGGATTCAGCCGCAATAAACGTTGCGCCGGATATATCGAATACCTAAGCCTTTTTCCTTGCCCGCCCGTAGATAATTTCAGATTCAGCCCAAGATGCGTTCTGTCTTTACCGCCGACCGTCCCGAAACCCGGCCGGGCTTGGGGGGGCGTTCTCCCGTTGTACCGAATGCCCTCAGCGGATTAGTTTGCTTTCATAGCCGCGCGTCCCCAGACGGGAAGAGAGAAGGATGCCGGGGGAAAAAAAATAAAAATGGGATGCAACACGTGGACTTCCCAGGAGGTCACCCATCCTAGTACTACTCTCGCCCAAGCACGCTAGACTGCGGAGTTCTAATGGGATCCGGTACTTTAGTGCTGGTATGGTCGCATCCGCAATTTTTGGGTCGCCAAACTCTTTTATTCTCTCCCGGGCCGCGACGGATTCTGCATACTCTTCATTCGTTGTTTGCCGGTTTCTCTCGTTTTTCTAAGTCGGATTCAGCCGCTATAAACGTTGTGCCGGATATATCGAAAACCTAAGCCTTTTTCCTTGCCCGCCCGTGGATAATTTCAGATTCAGCCCAAGATGCGTTCTGTCTTTACCGCCGACCGTCCCGAAACCCGGCCGGGCTTGTTGGGGGGGCGTTCGCCCGTTGTACCGAATGCCCGCAGCGGATTATTCTGCTTTCACAGCCGCGCGTCCCCAGACGGAAAAAGATAAGGAGGCCTGGGGAAAAAATAAAAAAATGAAAAGGGGATGCAACACGAGGACTTCCCAGGTGGTCATCCATCCTAGTACTACTCTCGCCCAAGCACGCTTAACTGCGGAGTTCTGATGGGATCCGGTTCTTTACTGCTGGTATGGTCGCATCCGCAATTTTTGGGTTGCCAAACTCCTTTATTCTCTCCCGGGCTGCGACGGATTCTGCATACTCTTCATTCGTTGTCTGCCGGTTTCTCTCCTTTTTCTAAGTCGGATTCAGCCGCAATAAACGTTGCGCCAGATATATCGAAAACCTAAGCCTTTTTCCTTGCCCGCCGGTGGATAATTTCATATTCGGCCCAAGATGCGTTCTGTCTTTACCGCCGACCGTCCCGAAACCCGGCAGGGCTTGTTGGGGGGGCGTTCGCCCGTTGTACCGAATGCCCGCAGCGGATTATTCTGCTTTCACAGCCGCGCGTCCCCATACGGAAAGAGAGAAGGAGGCCGGGGGAAAAAAATAAAAAGGGGATGCAACACGAGGACTTCCCAGGAGGTCACCCCATCCTAGTACTACTCTCGCCCAAGGACGCTTGATTGCGGAGTTCTGATGGGATCCAGTGCTTTTGTGCTGGTATGGTCGCATCCGCAATTTCTGGGTCGCTAAACTCCTTTATTCTTTCCCGGGCCGCGACGGATTCTGCGTACTCTTCATTCGTTGTCTGTCGGTTTCTCTCGTTTTTCTAAGTCGGATTCAGCCGCAATAAATGTTGCGCCGGATATATCGAAAACCTAAGCCTTTTTCCTTGCCCGCCCGTAGATAATTTCAGATTAAGCCCAAGATGCGTTCTGTCTTTACCGCCGACCGTCCCGAAACCCAGCCGGGCTTGGGTGGCGTTGGCCCATTATACCGAATGCCCGCAGCGGATTATTCTGCTTTCACAGCTGCGCGTCCCCAGACGGAAAGAGAGAAGGAGGCCGGGGGAAAAAAATAAAAAAATAAAAAGTGGATGCAACACGAGGGCTTCCAAGGAGGTCACCCATCCTAGTACTACTCTCGCACAAGCACGCTTGACTGCGGAGTTCTGATGGGATCCGGTGCTTTAGTGCTGGTATGGTCGCATCCGCAATTACTGGGTCGCAAAAAGTCCTCGTGTCGCAAAAGGGATGCAACACGAGGACTTCCCAGGATGTCATCCATCCTAGTACTACTCTCGCCCAAGCACGCTTAACTGCGGAGTTCTGATGGGATCCAGTGCTTTAGTGCTGGTATGGTCGCATCCGCAATTTCTGGGACGCTAAACTCCATTATTCACGCCAGGGCCACGACGGATTCTGCACACTTTTCATTCGTTGTCTGCCAGTTTCTCTCCTTTTTCTAAGTCGGATTCAGCCGCAATAAACGTTGCGCCGGATATATCGAAAACCTAAGCCTTTTTCCTTGTCCGCCGGTGGATAATTTCAGATTCAGCCTAAGATGCGTTCTGTCTTTTCCGCCGACCGTCCCGAAACCCGGCCGGGCTTGTTGGGGGGCGTTTGCCCGTTGTACCGAATGCCCGCAGCGGATTATTCTGCTTTCACAGCCGCGCGTCACCAGACGGAAAGAGAGAAAGAGGCCGGGGGAAAAAATAAAAAAATAAAAAGGGGATGCAACACGAGGACTAACCAGGAGGTCACCCATCCTAGTACTACTCTCGCCCAAGCACGCTTAACTGCGGAGTTCTGATGGGATCCGGTGCTTTAGTGCTGGTAAGGTCGCATCCGCAATTTCTGGGTCGCCAAACTCCTTAATTCTCTCCCGGGCCGCGACGGATTCTACATACTCTTCATTCGGTGTCTGCCGGTTTCTCTCCTTTTTCTAAGTCGGATTCAGCCGCAATAAACGTTGCGCCAGATATATTGAAAACCTAAGCCTTTTTCCTTGCCCGCCCGTGGATAGTTTCAGATTCAGCCCAAGATGCGTTCTTTCTTTACCGCCGACCGTCCCGAAACCCGGCCGGGCTTGATGGGGCGGGCGTTCGCCCGTTGTACCGAATGCCCACAGAGGACTTTTCTAATTTCACAGCCGCGCGTCCCCAGACGGAAAGAGAGAAGGAGGCCGGGGCAAAAAAATAAAAAAATAAAAAGTGGATGCAACACGAGGACTTCCCTAGATGTCACCCATCCTAGTACTACTCTCGCACAAGAACGCTTGACTGCGGAGTTCTGATGGGATCCGGTGCTTTAGTGCTGGTATGGTCGCATCCGCAATTTCTGGGTCGCCAAACTCCTTTATTCTCTCGCGGGCCGCGATGGATTCTGCATACTCTTCATTCGTTGTCTGTCGGTTTCTCTTCTTTTTCTAAGTCGGATTCAGCCGCAATAAACGTTGCGCCGAATATATCGAAAACCTAAGCCTTTTTCCTTGCCCGCCCGTGGATAATTTCAGATTCAGCCCAAGATGCGTTCTGTCTATACAGCCGACCATCCCAAAACCCGGCCGGACTTAGGAGGGCGTTCGCCCGTTGTACCGAATGCCCGCAGGGGATTATTCTGCTTTCACCACTGCGCGTCCCCAGACGGAAAGAGAGAAGGAGGCCGGGGGAAAAAATAAAAAAATAAAAAAGGGATGCAACACGAGGACTTCCGAGGAGGTCACCCATCCTAGTACTACTCTCGCCCAAGCACTCTTAACTGCGGAGTTCTGATGGGATCCGGTGCATAAGTGCTTGTATGGTCGCATACGCAATTTCTGGGTCGCCAAACTCCTTTATTCTCTCCCGGGCCGCGACGGATTATGCATACTCTTCAATCGTTGTCTGCCGGTTTCTCTCCTTTTTCTAAGTCGGATTCAGCCGCAATAAACGTTGCGCCGGATATATCGTAAACCTAAGCCTTTTTCCTTGCCCGCCCGTGGATAATTTCAGATTCAGCCCAAGATGCGTTCTTTCTTTAACGCCGACCGTCCCGAAACCCGGCCGGGCTTGTTGGGGCGGGCGTTCGCCCGTTGTACCGAATGCCCGCAGCGGATTATTCTGATTTCACAGCCGCGCGTCCCCAGACGGAAAGAGAGAAGGAGGCCGGGGAAAAAAAATAAAAAAATAAAAAGGGGATGCAACACGAGGACTTCCCTAGAGGTCACCCATCCTAGTACTACTCTCGCCCAAGCACGCTTGACTGCGGAGTTCTGATGGGATCCGGTGCTTTAGTGCTGGTATGGTCGCATCCGCAATTTCTGGGTCGCCAAACTCCTTTATTCTCTCGTGGGCCGCGACGGATTCTGCATACACTTCATTCGTTGTCTGCCGGTTTCTCTCCTTTTTCTAAGTCGGATTCAGCCGCAATAAATGTTGCGTCGAATATGTCGAAAACCTAAGCCTTTTTTCTTGCCCGCCCGTGGATAATTTCAGATTCAGCCCAAGATGCGTTCTGTCTATACAGCCGACCATCCCGAAACCCGGCCGGACTTGGGAGGGCGTTCGCCCGTTGTACCGAATGCCCGCAGCGGATTGTTCTGCTTTCACCACCGCGCATCCCCAGACGGAAAGAAAGAAGGAGGCCAGGGGAAAAAAATTAAAAAATAAAAATGGGATGCAACACGAGGACTTCCCAGGAGGTCACCCATCCTAGTACTACTCTCGCCCAAGCACTCTTAACTGCGGAGTTCTGATGGGATCCGGTGCATTAGTGCTGGTATGGTCGCATCCACAATTTCTGGGTCGCCAAACTCCTTTATTCTCTCCCGTGCCGTGACGGATTCTGGATATTATTCGTTCGTTGTCTGCCGGTTTCTCTCCTTTTTCTAAGTCGGATTCAGCCGCAATAAACGTTGCGCGGATATATTGAAAACCTAAGCCTTTTTCCTTGACCGTCCGTGGATAATTTCAGATTCAGCCCAAGATGCGTTCTGTCTTTACCGCCGACTGTCCCGAAACCCGGCCGGGCTTGTTGGGGGGGTGCGTTTGCCCATTGTACCGAATGCCCTTAGCGGATTATTCTGCTTTCACAGCCGCGCGTCCCCAGAAGGAAAGAGAGAAGGAGGCCGCGGGAAAAAAATAAAAAAGGGATGCAACACGACGACTTCCCAGGAGGTCACCCATCCTAGTACTACTCTCGCCCAAGCACGCTTAGCTGTGGAGTTCGGATGGGATCCGGTGCTTTAGTGCTGGTATGGTCGCATCCGCAGTTTCTTGGTCTCCAAACTCCTTTATTCTCTCCCGGGCCGCGACGTATTCTGCATACTCTTCATTGATTGTCTGCCGGTTTCTCTCCTTTTTCTAAGTCGGATTCAGCCGCAATAAACGTTGCGCCGGATATATCGAAAACCTAAGCCTCTTTCCTTGTCCGCCCGTGGATAATTTCAGATTCAGCCCAAGATGCGTTCTGTCTTTACCGCCGACCGTCCCGAAACCCGGCAGGGCTTGTTGGGGGGGGCGTTCGCCCGTTGTACCGAATGCCCGCAGCGTATTATTCTGCTTTCACAGCCACGCGTCCCCAGACGGAAAGAGAGATGGAGGCCGGGGGAAAAAAATAGAAAAATAAAAAGGGGATGCAACACGAGGACTTCCCAGGAGGTCACCCATCCTAGTATTACTCTCTCCCAAGCACGCTTGACTGCGGAGTTCTGATGGTATCCGGTGCTTTAGTGCGGGTATGGTCGCATCCGCAATTTCTGGGTCGCCAAACTCCTTTATTCTCTCTCGGGCCGCGATGGATTCAGCATACTCTTCATTCGTTGTCTGCCGGTTTCTCTCCTTTTTCTAAGTCGGATTCAGCCGCAATAAACGTTGCGCCGGATATATCGAAAACCTAAGCCTTTTTCCTTGCTCGCCCGTGGATAATTTCAGATTCACCCCAAGATGCGTTCTGTCTTTACCGCCTACCGTCCCGAAACCCGGCCGGGCTTGGGGGGGCGTTCACCCGTTGTACCGAATGCCCGCAGTGGATTATTCTGCTTTCACCGCCCCGTGTCGCCAGACGGAAAGAGAGAAAGAGGCCGGGGGAAAAAATAAAAAGGGAATGCAACACAAGGACTTCCCAGGAGGTCACCCATCCTAGTACTACTCTCGCCCAAGCACGCTTAACTGCGGAGTTCTGATGGGATCCGGTGCTTTATTGCTGGTATGGTCTCATCCGCAATTTCTGGGTCGCAAAACTCCTTTATTCTCTCCCGGGCCGAGACGGATTCTACATACTCTTCTTTCGTTGTCTGCCGGTTTCTCTCCTTTTCTAAGTCGGATTCAGCCGCAATAAACGTTACGCCGGATATATCGAAAACCTAAGCCTTTTTCCTTGCCCGCCCGTGGATAATTTCAGATTCAGCCCAAGATGCGTTCTGTTTTTACCGCCGACCGTCCCGAAACCCGGCCGGGCTTGGGGGGGCGTTCGCCCGTTGTACCGAATGCCCGCAGCGGATTATTCCGCTTTCACAGCCGCGCGTGCCCAGACGCAAAGAGAGAAGGAGGCCGGGGGAAAAAAATAAAAAAATGAAAAGGGGATGGAACACGTGGACTTCCCAGGAGGTCACCCATCCTAGTACTACTCTCGCCCAAGCACGCTTAACTGTGATGTTCTGATGGGATCCGGTGCTTTTGTGCTTGTATGGTCGCATCCGCAATTTCTGGGTCGCCAAACTCCTTTATTCTCTCCCGAGCCGCGACGGATTCTGCATACTCTTCATTCGTTGTCTGCCGGTTTCTCTCCTTTTTCTAAGTCCGATTCAGCCGCAATAAGCGTTACGCCGGATATATCGAAAACCTAAGCCTTTTTCCTTGCCCGCCCGTGGATAATTTCAGATTCAGCCCAAGATGCGTTCTGTCTTTACCCCCGACCGTCCCGAAACCCGGCCGGGCTTGTTGGGGGGCGTTCGCCCGTTGTACCGAATGCCCGCAGCGGATTATTCTGCTTTCACAGCCGCGCGTCCCCAGACGGAAAGAGAGAAGGAGGCCGGGGGAAAATTTAAAAAAATAAAAAGGGGATGCAACACGAGGACTTCCCAGGAGGTCACCCATCCTAGTACTACTCTCGCCCAAGCACGCTTGACTGCGGAGTTCTGATGGGATCCGGTGCTTTAGTGCTGGTATGTTCACATCCGCAGTTTTTGGGTCGCCAAACTCCTTTATTCTCTCCCGGGCCGCGACGGATTCTGCATACTCTTCATTCGTTGTCTGCAGGTTTCTCTCCTTTTTCTAAGTCGGATTCAGCCGCAATAAACGTTGCGCCGGATATATCGAAAACCTAAGCCTTTTTCCTGTTAGTGTATATGCCCTAGAGGCCATTACCGTATCATACTGGATTGTATATTACTTGATGGATGCTTGGGATATTCACCTTGTATTGACATTCTTGCTCAAAATGGTAGTATGCTACTTGGTTTGTTTGTGCTTTAATGTGTGCATGTGTTTCTTTTAGCATATCGCCTTTACACATTAGTGGAGCCCTTAGGATCTTTGCTTGATTACCAGCGTTGTGATGGCAGTCACACTCGTGGGGGCTGGTTAATCTATAAGCACATCCTTATGCAGGTCCCTAGTCGCAGGACTATCGAGACAAGGCATCGATACTCCGGAGTAGACTAGCGTATGCGCTTCTCATCCCAGCTTGGGAGACGTCCTGTCCCACAGCCGTTAGTATGTCGTACTTGGGATAGTATGTGGGTGCTCGTTAGGTTACGAGTACACTGGACAGGACTCGTCGGGATCTGTTGGTTGGTATTATACCTATCGTCAGTTATCAGTTCCCAGGTGACATGAGTAGAGTTTAGTCCGTTGACTTAACACTGTCACTTCGCCTCGAGTGTGTTCCCACTGTACTTTGATTACTACCCTACCATGGCTCAAGGGAGTCGTGCAAACAGGTAGTTTTTTGGTGCAGTCCCGAAGTACTTGGAGGTGTTCCCCTCCGAACGGCGGCAGAGACGTTAGGACGTCTAGCCTGAGATTCAGGGCAGATGCTATATGGATTTATCCGTCTACCTCTCCAAAGATGCCAAGTTAATTTATGGCACCGTATATCGGAGGTTTAGACGGATGCGGACGATGTAGCAGACTTCGTCAGATTCCCCCTCGTTTGAGGGGGTTTTTGATTGTGGGGACGCTCTTCCCTGCAGGCGCTAGCCCCTGCAGTTAATTACACTACCGCATCGCTGTAGCCACTTTCTCTTTCTCCGGAATTTCACTTCGTGTCGTGTGTGTTTGTTTTGTTTGTGGATGCCCGTGGATTGTATACGGAGACTAAGTTATGTCGTCGTCCATAGGACGTGGATTATTCCAAATCCGTATTTACTTAGGTTTGGGTTTGGTGTTTTAGTTTAAGGATACGTTAGCCATATTGAGGCTAAGATCAACTTAAACGTTCGTTAAGGATATGTTAGTCTGATTTGAGACTAAGATCAACTTAACGGGATCGTTTGGATCCGACAAAAGAGCATTTGGGAGCTCCATTGTTCCAGTTTAGGGACGTAGTGGTCCATTGTATGCATGGCCATCGGGACCCGTCACCTTTCTGACGTCGTTGAAGGATTACAACGATAGGTGTCAGAGGAGTTCGGAGATGTACCCTTGAACCAAAGTTGATTGGGGGTCTTATAGTCCAATTTGGGACTAAAGTCTGTTTGAATGTTTAAGGATACGTTAGCCATTTTTGAGGCTAAGATCAACTTAAACGGGATCGTTTAGATCCGACAAAAGAGCATTTGGGAGCTCTATTGTTCCAGTTTAGGGACGTAGTGGTCCATAGGTAGTTTAAGGACATTGCGGTCCATGTTCCAGTTTAGGGACGTGGTGGTCCATCTTCCAGTTTAGGGACGTGGTGGTCCATCGCCAGTTTAGGGACGTGGTGGTCCATCATTAGTTTAAGGACGTTTCGGTCCAACATTAGTTTAAGGACGTTTCGGCCAACATTCCCATTTTCGGGTAAATATTAGTTTAATGACGTTTCGGTCCACGAGTTTAAGGACCCCGCAGTCCATATTGATGTGTGGTCGTCGGGACCCATCACCTCTCTGACATCGTTGAAGGACTACTACGATATGTGTCAGAGGAGTTCGGAGATGTACCCTCGAACCGGATATAAATTGATTTAGGGAGAAGCCGTGCTCAGTCAATTTAATTTGAGGACTTATGGCCATGACTGGGCTAAGTCCAGTTTCAAGATTCTTTTGTCTTTGGCCTATTTGACCTGTACTAGGCCCTTGCCCGTTTACTGTATTATTTTTCTTTATTTTGGTTGGGCTCTGCCCCTTTTTTAAAAAAAAATGCATAGCATTTTTTATTGGGCCTGTTAGGCCTTTTAATTGGGCTCTGTCCCTTTTCTTAATAATGCAGAGCATTAAATACTCTGACAGTGCCCCACGTGGCTTGTCAAGCGTTTTGCGCCAATTAATGAGCGCAAGCGCTCGTGGAGGTGACACGTGTCACGCTCTGGTGAGCGCAAGCGCAACAGCGCAGTGCGCTGCGTCAGTGCGCTGCGCTGTTGCACTGCTGACACGTTGCGCTTCCCGGCGGCTTGCGCAATAGTGCAGTTTTGGCATGGGCACTGTTCTTATTCTTTTGGATCAATTTTAGATCAAAGAAAACAAGTTTTTTCTTATCTCCGGGAACCAATGGTTCATAGAAAAGTGCAAAGCACTTATTATTATTTATTTATATTCTTTTTTTTATTGGAGATCCTTGATCTTGTTCTCAGATCGATGATCTGTTCATAAGAGAATTTTCTTTTTTTCCTAAAGGTTTTACCTTTTTTTTTGTTCTTGAGGAATTCTCTCCAATTCTTCAGAGCTCTCTCTGTTTGATGTTTTTAATTTCTCAGTACATGTTGATGCCTTTGAATTGAGGTCTAGGGTCCTTTTTATAGTGCCCATAAATTAGTTAAATTTGTTAAAGAGATCTTTCTCTGAGTGATTTGGGGAATTTTTCCCCACCGTTGGATCTTTGATCCAAGGGCTTCTGTTTTACAGAAGAAAATCTTCTTGTTTTAACAAGAACAGAAAGATCTTATTAGAATTTTAATTCTGTTTGGCGTAAACGCCCCAGCTCTTGCGCAGTTGTGCTTGCGCAACTGCACAGACACGTATCGCGCAGCGCAATACTTGCGCGGCTGTGCTTGCGCAGCTGTGCAGACACGCGTCGTGCAGCGCAGCGCTTGCGCAGCTGTGCTTGCGCACCTGCGCAGACACGTGTTGCCTGTAGGGTTCCTAGGCACTATAATGAGGTCTCACAAGGCATCAACCATGCCAATTTCAAAATTTACGGGTGCCGAGAAACCCTAATACGGATCGTTAACTAGAATTTTAGGCGACAAAAGAAACTAGTTAACTACTTTAACTAAGTGAACGGAAATACAACCTTTGTAGATCCGTTTCTCCACCTCCATAGCTCCATGATGAAGTCCTCTCCGCTGTCCAAATCGAACCAAGACTCTAGCATCGGCTTCATCGAAGAAAAAGCGGGCTAGGTCATCGACGACTATGCCGAAGATGATCTATGTCGAGGCATCACAAGATCAAGCTCCACCTTTACCAAGCCATGAAAACTTGTGAAAGAAACACCCTATACTACTTGGCAAGAGGTAGAGGATGAAGAAATAGGAGGTGGGTTCACTTTAGAATTAGATTTCTCACTCTTTTTCACAAGTTGCCATTGTTGGTAGCAAGCTTTTCTTCATGAAGATGAAGAAGAAGAAGAAGCTAGTATATGATAAAAATGTTATGTAAAAATGGAAAATAAAATCAATCCTTATCATATTCAAACCATGGTTAAGTGTAGAGACAAAACTAGGGTTAGTGGGAATGGTTAGGGTTAAGCATGAGACAAAATGGTCACTTAGTCAAAGCTTCATGAAGCTTCAATATCAAACAAAGAATGCCACCATTTTCTCTCATTTCCAAAATGAGATAAATAAATAAATGAATATATAAATAAATGAGAAAATGAAAAACCCTAACCATTACACAACCATGGTTTAATCTTTACACATACCCTAGTGAGCATGTATCATCAAACATGATACAAACTTGTGTACAAAAGTATATCACATATACAATGTGCACAATCCAAGTGAGAAAATCCATTTAAAGTGAACCAATACTAGTTAATGCAAAGTAATATATCAAATATATAATTATGCAATAAATCATTAAATCAACACTTGATTCAATGATCCGGTCATGTCGCACACAACCGACTAGTATACAATGTATCGGCTTATCGAATCAATCCTTGATTCGATAACTAGGTTATATCACATACAACCATTCGATACATTCATCGCGAGAATAGAATACGGTATCACATACACGCATTATTCTCGGTCCCGTACATATCTCATATGCGCTCCTATTTCGTTTCGCTTGAGCCAGGAAACCTCTGTGTAGGACTCTAAAGACTCGTCAATACTCTGGCAACAGGTGATGATCATGTCAAACACCCACAAGCCGCAAGCGGTCTGCTAAACGTAACGGCCACCCGGGTATTGAGCGATGAGAAGATCGACGAGCAAGCCCGCTCACACTCCTGTGAATCCAACCAGTAACACTTATCGTACAGTCCGGTCTCGTCGTCT
Organism: Agapanthus africanus; assembly: GCA_030015575.1. Classification (NCBI taxonomy): domain Eukaryota; kingdom Viridiplantae; phylum Streptophyta; class Magnoliopsida; order Asparagales; family Amaryllidaceae; genus Agapanthus; species Agapanthus africanus. The sequence continues at coordinate 277,981,795 of JASDDO010000010.1, read as the reverse complement.
GATATGTCGCATATCTCGCCTAGGGGTGGTAAACGTCAGACCCCAATAGCTCGATAAGTCGTGTCGATATGAGGTCTATAACAATTCGAGAAACTACTGGTAACACTTACCAGTAAATCTCAGCAACCCTGGCCAGGGATTTCCGGTTATAGCCAATCGAACACAGCGCAACATCAACTCCCTATACCGGGAGAGACGAATCCCCTCCTATCGCTCACTGCCTCCATGTAACTCGGGACTGTACCCAAAAACCACCGTTTTTCACGCCCTCTTGGATGTGGTAAGGTGGAAATCAAAGCACAGTGGGAACCACACAAGACTCTATGACGATCTCGGGTCAACAGACTACTCTGTACCAGTGTCACCTCAGAACTGCCATCTGACGTAAGGTATAATACCATCTGGGAGTTCTCGGGGAGTCCGTCCAGTGTACCCAGTCTCCACTGAGCACCCTTATATCATCTCCGATGTCCAACACCAATGGATATGGGATCATCCATCGCCCATCTGTATGGGTCGAGAAGGTATACGCTAGTCTACACTGGTATATCGATGCCCCGTCTCGATACACCCATGACTAGGGACTTTGAAGGATGTACTTATGGACTACCATATCCCCACTAGTACGATCCGCATCATAGTCCAGGTAGTCCAGTACACATCCTAAGGGCTTTACCAACATGTAACAGAGAGACAATCAGTGTACACGTTAAGGTAAGGAGCAACCAGATAGCATACTATCATGTCGAGCAAGAAAGTCCTCCCTATATATGTCCCAGCATCCACTACAATATACATCCAATGTACAGTAATGGCCTCTAGGGCATACATATAACTAACAATCTCCCACTTGCACTAGGGCCATCTGTAGCAGTGGTTGTAGTATCTCATACTCAACCATCCCATAAAAGTCTCTCTCTGGGAATAGGCCTTCGTGAGTGGATCCGCCGTGTTGTCCTCTGAGTCTGCTCTCCTAACCTTGATCACCCTGGAGATCAACTATCTCCATGATCAGGCGATACTGCATTAGAATATGTCTGGATCACTGATGGGACCGGCGTTCCTTGGCATAAGCCACAACTCCATTGTCTCACAATGGCAGGAACGCAGTTCATCTCATGAACCTGTATACACCCAAACATCCTCTTTGGTAGCATCTTAAGTAGCGATGTATCATGCCTTTATCGTCTAGTATGCCACGGTATTTAGCTTGGAACCCTTCCAACATACCGTCCCTTTACTGAGGGTAAAGACAATGCATGTGACTGACATTCAGTCGTTCTTATCACTCTGGAACACTTCCAGTGATTCTCCCCAGGATCAACTGATACCATCTCACTACAACTAGTGAGTGTCCTAATATCCATTTAGATCTATCTCATAGATCCAAAACCCAGGATTTAGTAGGTATCACTTTGATCCTATGTGGAGAATCATTGTGATAAGCGGAGATTGATCGAGCGTAGCATAATTAACTCCTTCCCTATCAAGAGTATGTCATCCACATACTCTACGAGGATCGTCACCATACTCCCTAATACCTTTTTGTTTATACAAGGTTCATCTACCATTTTGATGATGTCAACTTCTTTGACTAATCCATCAAAACAGATGTTCGAACTCCGCGATGCCTGCTTTATCCTATAAAGCATCTTGCACACGTTTCCGCTGCTCCCACTGTCTACGAGGCCCTCTGGCTGTGTACTTATAGACGCACTCTTCTAAAACATCATTTAGAAAAGTAGTCATGACACCCAACCGCCAGATATCGTAGTTATGGTATGTTGCCGTGGCAAGTAGTATCTGGATGGACTTAAGCATAGGTACTGGAAAAGGTTTCATCATTATCCACGCCTGGTCGATGACGGAAACCTTTAACAAGTCTAGCTTTGAAAGTCTCAACTTTTCCATCTACACCAAGTAATCTTCTCAAGATATACTTGCTCCTGATGGGGATTTAACCCTTCAGATATAACAACCAAAGTCCATACTTTGTTGGCGTACATGGATTCCATCTCAGATCACTAAGCATCCAGCCATTCTTACAGAGTCTTACTCCTGATGGCCAGCTCGAAGCTAGTTGGGTCATCATCTCATGATGCAATCCTCACTCCTATTGTCATCGAGAAACCGAAGTATCTCTCAGGCAGGTGAGGAACCCTACCAGATCGGTGGAGAGGCTGAGGTTCGTTGGCATCTACTGAATCCTTTGGTTCTACCAAATCATCTGCTGTAGTTTGTATAGCTGAAACTTTTCCAGTTCTACATTGCAGACCTTGCCTTGAGCTTGTCCGGATTTTGCTTTTAGACATAGGCCAGTCAACCCCAAATCTTAACTAGCTTAAGACATGGGCTCTTCCCTTTCCATATCACATATGAAATGGTAGGCAATTGATTTGATTTGAACCGTATTCAATAGGTATGCAACTTCCCAAGTGCATAACCCCCAAAAAGGAAAAAGGTAACTCATTAGTACTCATCATAGAGCACACCATATCAAATAGGGTGTATCTGCTCCACCCCGATATACCATCGTGCTTTGGTGTATACGGAGGAGTAATGCTGAGAGAGAATCTCATTCTCCTTTAGAATAGTCCAGGAATTCTATGCACAAGTATTCTCCTCCCTGATCTCATCATAGGACATAATACTTATACCCGTATTGGTTCTCTACTTCTAACTTATATTCTGTGAATATCTCAAAAGGTTCGGACTTGTGTTTCAATAAGAACATAGGTCTGAATCTCGAAAGATCATCAGAGAATGTAATGAAGTATAAAGAACCAGTCCTGGCATGTGTAGATAGGGGACCTTACATACATCATCATGTATCATCCCAAGAGTTTACTAACTCTTTCTCTGTTTCCAATAAACAGGGCTATGGTCATCTTATCTCTGTGACATGACTGGCAAGTTTCATAAGATGTAAATTCAAACTGATTTAAATATGCATCTAAAAGTAACTTTAGCCAGTCGGGTCGTATTGATATGACCCAGTCTACAATGCCTCAAGAAGGATTCGTTCATTTCTGAACTCTTCCTCTTGTGTGTGTTCTGTATACTAGGAACTGTAGTTTGATTTAGAACGTCAATGCTTTTAGATAACGTGCCTGAACCGATCAACTTTTGATATAGGAAATGTTCAAAACATTATCCAACAATACAAAATTTTATCATTTCTTTACTAATAAAGAGACTGATATGATTTTGTATATCAGGTTCGGTATCTAATAACATTCGTTCAGAATCAATGTATTGGTAATACAGGGTGACAGTGACCAACAGGCTTGTCTGCAACACTTGCCCCGTTTTCTGTCTCATGAAACTTATCACCCGTTCTCAGTTTTTCTACCTTTTTGTAGCCCTATGTAACAGATTACATATCTGGGATCCTGATCCGGTATCATATACCCAGGATGCGGAGAATACTGAGAAACAGTTCTTTGTAATGAACACACCCGAAGATGATGCATCAGCATGCACTCTCTTCGTTTGGGCGGCATGGGAATCTTGGTATTCCCCTATTTCCTGCTCTGTCTTATAACAATTATAAGTTGGAGCGGGACCAACGTTCCCCAGCTCAGTATAACAAGCGGGTTCGGTCAATATTCCCTATTATTATCTTAATTAAGGCGTGATATGGTCGCTACCTGGAGAGAGAGAGAGAAGAAAACACTCAGCGTATGCTCTTGCAAGAATAGATTGGTTATTATTTTATCTAATCAGGATGGCTCCCACTGCTTTTTATCAAATCTTCCTTCAAACCCTAAAAGGAAAGACTAGCCGGAATTAATTACACACTACAAGTTCGCCAATCTTTCAGCCAGGCCAGTGTCGGTACTTTGAGGGAGGTCCCCCGTGCTTTCGCACGAACCTAATTAATATAAACATCGTTTTCCCAGAGGCGTAACCTCATTAACACCTTTCTAGACACCTACTTGATCGGCTAATTGTAATGTATAAAACTCTCCCAGGAGTAACTCTTACTCGCAGCGGGTATCGGGATCCAACTATCTCATAGAAGGTATGCAATCTCATTGCAAATTTCAACACTTGAAATTCCCGATAATTTTGCCCCTAGCGTCCTATGACCTTGGCGGAGGTCAACAAACCATAGGCTACTAGTCAAGTTCAACCCGTACATTTCTTGATTGAATTAAACCCACCCGCACGACCCTTGACGGAGGTCATCAAGGCCGCACGACTACCCTAATCCAATCTGCATCATATGCATAAGCAGATAAACACTAGTTAGCTACCGCACACTACGCCTTGACGGAGGTCAACAAACGTAGCATGAATACTAAATAGGACTTATCTGAAATGACGGAGGGCTACGACAAGTTTTTCTGAAAACCTATTGCGTAATGAACTTGATATCGTTGTAGGATCGAATGAATTTTGAAATGGAGTGTCTTTGAGGCATCTCTAGTTTTGCTAAAGGAGTCACTCCCGGTGAAGGGATCGTCGGTCCTTTCCTCGTCGAATGAGGTGCGGGATATATCATATATATCACTGTGCAAAGCAAAAACACTTAAAAGCAATCAAAAGACAAACCGAGGGTTGTAGCATCTGCCAGTTATTACTTAAGGAGTCACTCCCGGTGAAGGGATCTCGGTCCTTTCCTCATCGAATAAGGTGCAGGATATATCATATATATCACTGTGCAAAGCAAGAACTGTAGCTACCTGTTTTATTTTGAAATTCAATTCTACAATATCTTAGGTTTCTTTTATTTCATTAATCACATTAATGAAGTCCCATCATTTAAATACCTAAACATCACAGATAAATACGACGTACACTTATGCCATCCGCATTCGCCTCGATGTCCCCTCGTGCACCATTAGGTTAGGTAACTAACGGCAGAGCAGGGCAGGGCTAGCGCGGGTGTAAAACATAAGTAACATCTATATAATATATCATATATACTGTATCTATCACAGAACATCACATAATCACATCACAGATATCGCAGCAGAAGAATCATATGAAATATTGGATATACTAGGACGTCCGTGTTTTCAATACGAGCCAGTATAAAACACGGATTCCACGGTCGCGATGAATAGCCAAACCCACACCCCTAGACCCCTACGAGAGCGGCAAGCAACCCTACCAATTCTAGAGTTAGGAGACCCGGCCTCGACTCCTCGAGTTGGTCTCCCACTGGACTCCAGAACCCGGTTACTTGTGCCCTCCTTCTTGGGTCTATCCTAGTGCGGAAAAGTAAATAATATACAAAGGGTGACATCATCCGCAATCTGGAAGTGCCCCAATAAAATAATATTACATACAAGTTTTTACATGAATGAAAATGAAAAACACTCATCTCACATAAAAAAACCCGGCTATTCAAACACGACGATCCAATATAACATATCCAGCAACACACAACATCACATGTCATCAACGTAAGTAAATATGTGCATCCCAATTGTCGTTGACATATAGCAACGAAACCGGCGATATCACATATTACACTTACGGTCACAGAAAAGAAAGTGTAAAACTACAACAGTTGGAATCCGCAACCTCTTTAGACATCGCATGCCTAATCAAATGAATTCCTTAGACATCGCATGCCTAACAATTATAAACCCCGCATTTTAGTCTCAAAATCGAAAACTCTTTTCAATATCAAGTCGGGCAATTCAACAAGATTCCCGACATTTTGATCGAATGCTCGTCGCAAACTTTAGTAGACGGTCGTACCCCCGATACCGTCGACGAAGTGCACCAAGGCGGAACACCGCTACCGGGAGCACCCGAACGGATGCTTTCGGCGAGGGGGTTCTCCTACAGTCACTTGGTCGGGGCTATGGAGTGAGGCTGTCTATTAAGTTTACCCGGCGAGTGTCCGCGTATGCTACGTGATTGCGACGGACTTTTGATCACATCAAAATTCCGTGGCAACCGATCAAGTGAGACTAAACTGCTATGTTTATAACATTCATTCAGTTATCTCATAACTATTTGTGAATTCCAATTATTGTATCACATTCCGGATAAGATAAAAAATGTTAAACTTTCCGATCGAACAATCGAACACCCAGGTTTTCCCAATACAGCTCAACACATGAAATAAGTTTAAAACATTCACTTCGTGCCTCAGTACCAACGGTCCAGCCGTGGAAGGGTCAAGCCAACGCCTCACATGTGGCACGCCGTACTGCCCCAAACCCGAAGGTTCAAAGAGCAGTTCAAGACGATCACATAATCGAGTTAAGGTTTGTTGTCTTCTAGAGGGTCCATCGCATTACTTGCACTACTTAGAATGTCTTTAAACCACGGAAAAATCCAACACTTGGAAATTTCCCGACAGGGGAAAAAGTGGGTATTTATAGCCGGTCGAACTTTTTAACATATTCTAAAAAAATTATCCGTAAAACCCATAGACAAAATTAGACATCCCGATCAAAAACCGAGTCCCCAATACAACCCAGAAATTTCAACTCTTGAATAAATATTAAAAATTCCCAGGAAAACCAGCACTGCAAAGTAGGAGTTACTGTGCAAAATTCAATGCATGAAGAGACAAAAGGGCCGTGGAACCGCCGCATTAGCATGCTAATGCCGCGGTTCCGCCGCTCTTTAGTGGACTTAGGAGTACGGGCTTCACAGTAATTCTTAGAATCTCCTGCTGATTTTTCTGCATATTTTTAATACTCAAAAATCCCTGTTTTTGAAAAAAGGCCAGAGAGCATGTTTTATTAGGGTTTCGGGTTCGTTCGGATTTCAAACTTCGTCTATGCATCGCCTAAGGCTCTAGCTAGGCTCAGATACCATGTAGGGTTCCTAGGCACTATAATGAGGTCTCACAAGGCATCAACCATGCCAATTTCAAAATTTACGGGTGCCGAGAAACCCTAATACGGATCGTTAACTAGAATTTTAGGCAACAAAAGAAACTAGTTAACTACTTTAACTAAGTGAACGGAAATACAACCTTTGTAGATCCGTTTCTCCACCTCCATAGCTCCATGATGAAGTCCTCTCTGCTGTCCAAATCGAACAATGACTCTAGCATCGGCTTCATCGGAGAAAAAGCGGGCTAGGTCATCGACGACTATGCCGAAGATGATCTACGTCGAGGCATCACAAGATCAAGCTCCACCTCCACCAAGCCATGAAAACTTGTGAAAGAAACACCCCATACTACTTGGCAAGAGGTAGAGGATGAAGAAATAGGAGGTGGGTTCACTTTAGAATTGGATTTCTCACTCTTTTTCACAAGTTGCCATTGTTGGTAGCAAGCTTTTCTTCATGAAGATGAAGAAGAAGAAGAAGCTTGTATATGATAAAAATGTTATGTAAAAATGGACAAGAAAATCAATCCTTATCATATTCAAACCATGGTTAAGTGTAGAGACAAAACTAGGGTTAGTGGGAATGGTTAGGGTTAAGCATGAGACAAAATGGTCACTTAGTCGAAGCTTCATGAAGCTTCAATATCAAACAAAGAAAGCCACCATTTTCTCTCATTTCCAAAATGAGATAAATAAATAAATGAATAAATAAATAAATGAGAAAATTAAAACCCTAACCATTACACAACCATGGTTTAATCTTTACACATACCCTAGTGAGCATGTATCATCAAACATAATACAAACTTGTGTACAAAAGTATATCACATATACAATGTGCACAATCCAAGTGAGAAAATCCATTTAAAGTGAACCAATACTAGTTAATGCAAAGTAATATATAAAATATATAATTATGCAATAAATCATTAAATCAACACTTGATTCAATGATCCGGTCATGTCGCACACAACCGACTAGTATACAATGTATCGGCTTATCGAATCAATCCTTGATTCGATAACTAGGTTATATCACATACAACCATTCGATACATTCATCGCGAGAATAGAATACGGTATCACATACACGCATTATTCTCGGTCCCGCACATGTCTCATATGCGCTCCTATTTCGTTTCGCTTGAGCCAGGAAACCTCTGTGTAGGACTCTAAAGACTCGTCAATACGCCGGCAGCAGGTGATGATCATATCAAACACCCATAAGCCGCAAGCGGTCTGCTAAACGTAACGGCCACCCGGGTATTGAGCGATGAGAAGATCGACGAGCAAGCCCGCTCACACTCCTGTGAATCCAACCAGTAACACTTACCGTACAGTCCGGTCTCGTCGTCTGATATGTCGCATATCTCGCCTAGGGGTGGTAAACGTCAGACCCCAATAGCTCGATAAGTCATGTCGATATGAGGTCTATAACAATTCGAGAAACTACTGGTAACACTTACCAGTAAATCTCAGCAACCCTGGCTAGGGATTTCCGGTTATAGCCAATCGAACACAGCGCAACATCAACTCCCTATACCGGGAGAGACGAATCCCCTCCTATCGCTCATTTCCTCCATGTGACTCGGGACTGTACCCAAAAACCACCATTTTGCACGCCCTCTTGGACGTGGTAAGGTGGAAATCAAAGCACAGTGGGAACCACACAAGACTCTATGACGATCTCGGGTCAACAGACTACTCTGTACCAGTGTCACCTGAGAACTGCCATCTGACGTAAGGTATAATACCATCTGGGAGTTCTCGACGAGTCCTTCCAGTGTACCCAGTCTCCACTGAGCACCCGTATATCATCTCCGATGTCAAACACCAATGGATATGGGATCATCCATCGCCCATCTGTATGGGTCGAGAGGTATACGCTAGTCTACACTGGTATATCGATGCCCCGTCTCGATACATCCACGACTTAGGACTTTGAAGGATGTACTTATGGACTACCATGTCCCCACTAGTATGATCCGCATCATAGTCCAGGTAGTCAAGTTCACATCCTAAGGGCTTTACCAACATGTAACAGAGAGACAATCAGTGTACACGTTAAGGTAAAGAGCAACCAGATAGCATACTATCATGTCGAGCAAGAAAGTCCTCCCTATATATGTCCCAGCATCCACTACAATATACATCTAATGTACAGTAATGGCCTCTAGGGCATACATATAACTAACATCGCGCAGCGCAGCGCTTGCGCAACTGAAGCGTTGCTTCCTTTACTTTTTTTTTTTAAAAAGCCTTGCTCTGATTGGACGCACTGCCTTGGGCGCTGTGCCGACACATCAACTTCTGACACGTGGAACGTTGCGCACGGGATTTGAAGCGTTGTTTCAAAATTTGAGTTTTTGAAATTCAAACAGAGCCTTGCTCTGATTGGGGAAAACAAATGCCCCCCACCGTTGTGCTCATGTGTCGCGCACGTGAGTGCAGCGGTGGCAAGATCCTGGCCGTTGGATCAAAAGGGGTAAGTTGAAGAGGCGCAGGCGCCTATAAATAGGACCCTTGGTCCTTAGAAAATTCTTTACAACTTTCAAGAATTTTGATTTTCAGAGCCTTGCTCTTGCTTAAGAACTTTCAGAGCCTTGCTCTTGTTTCTTCACAAGAACTTTAAAGTTCAGAACTTAGAATCATTTTAGGTAAAAATCTTAAATTTAATTAAAAGAGCCTTGCTCTCAAGAACTTACAGATCTACAGAGATCTTGTTCATGGGTTTTAACCCATGAACAGAGCTTTGCTCATGGATCAAATGTAGATCTTTTCTGATCTGAAAATGGAGAACTCCTAAAAGTTTTCATGGATCTTTAAGATCCCAAATTTTTAATCTTTTAGGAGTTAAAGTTTCCTTTCTGATGGATTTTTCCATCATTATTATAGAGCTAGGCTTTTTTTTAAAGAAATTTTATCCCTTTGAGACCAGAGTTTGACAAATGTCACTCTGTGACAGAGCTTTGCTCTAAAAGAGGAGATTTTCTCCTTGTCTCTAGGGACTTCCCATCAATAAGGATATTCTCTTGGGGATCTTTTCATTAATTGACAGTCTCATCTAATGATGGGGTTGTCTTATTAAATGATGTACTGTCATCCAGATTTTGTGGGTCCCCCTTTTATCCCCTACCCACTGCATTCCAGTGTAGTGTAAAATTTTAAAATGCCAAGCGTTGGAATTACAACACTGACGGCTAATTAAATTTTTTGTCCCCCCCAGGAAACATGTCTGGTAATTTGTCTTTTCCGTTTGTTCGCTCGGAGGGAGGGATTCCCCAGGCACCGGTGGACCGAGTGGTGCTCGCTCTTATTAAAGATCATGACCCCAAGTACAAAAACCATCACTTGTGGGGTAGGTGGCACTATGAAATCATCCAGGGTCGCCGCAGTTTCAGTTCCGCCATGCCGTCTGAGCCCATAGTTACGATCCCCTATGCGGACGAACCCCCGGTGAAGTATGCCGTCGAGGTTAAGAATTGGAATTTGGATGACCTCCTCCAGCCTGCAATTGGCGCTATTCCCGTGCATCCGCCGCCGGCAATAGACATGTAAGTCTACGGCAGCGCCCCGGCCGTCTACAGACGCCAAATGCGGAACAAAAACTTTTTAACTGGCGCTATCGTATACTTTAACCCGGATCTGCCATTATTGCTAAACTAACAAACTGTAAAGAGTGTAGAAAGGTTATACCGAACGATCCGAGTCCTTCGTTCTTTAACCATCATCCCACGCTCCGTTGCGGCTGCTCCGATCTCGTCGATCTCCGATCTGCTCGTCCAGGTGGCACCACGTCGACGATTCTTTAAACGGGCTCCCGCCTCTGACTCGAGGCAACTCGGTCGTCAAGTTTGCTAAAAGAGACGACCAAGAATGATGTAGAGAATGAGTAGATGACTTTGTCTCACTTCGCCTAAAGCCGTGGACGATCGGTTAATGAAGTTGCCGATGGAAATGAAATGGAACAAGAAATGAACTATGAAATTTCCATGCATCCAAAACTTTGGTCTTTTCTTTTTAACAACCATAATCTTTTCAAGTGAGTGAGTGGAGGAGGAGAGAGGGGGCCGGCCATTTATAGGTGGAGGGAGGTGAGTGTAGGAGAGGGGAGAGTAACCTTAAGAATAAATATCATGTGTGAACACAAGAAAATATCTCAAGTGTGAACATAGAATGTGAACACACCAAAAGCAACCAATAAGGAACAAGTGAGTCATAAGCCTTGTCACCACTTATTAGAAACTTCTAGAACCTTCTAGAAGCATGACTCACCCTCATCCAAGAAAAGATAAATCTGTCTTTAACCGAATGTTAAAAGACGGCTGATAGAAAACAGGAAACTGGCAACATCCAAAAGTGATCCTGAAACAACTTTCAGGATAACCCCGTATCTGTATAAATATACCCGCATTTGTATTATGACCGAATACAAATGCAACTGAGACAAAGATATTATATCTACTCAATACAATACTCGGATCCGGCTTAAACCAAAGCCGACCAGTATCATCTGCCCGAAAAATAACACGTGCGTAAACGCACGTGCATTTTCCGAACCCTGCCATAAAACCATACGGCCTCTACAACGTTTCGCCCGAACTTGGGAAACTTTCTGTGGGGGACTCTAATGACTCGTCAGTACCCTGGCAGTGGGTTTAACCACAAACCGTCAGCGGCACTAGCAATGCGTAACGGCTGCCCATGAACTGACCTCAAGGGAGGCTGATGAGCGAACTCATCCAGAAACCCTACTGAGCCTAACAGTGACTATGTATATACAGTCCGGTCCGTTCGTCTATGAGTATCGCATATCTTCCTAGGGGGCTAGCAACGTCAGACCCCCAATAGCAGTATAAGTCATGTCGGTGTGTAGCCAAATAACACCCTGAGATACTACTGGAGTACCTACCAGTAAATCTCCTGCCACGGCCGTGGGCTTTGTGTAATGGCTCTCCTAGACACAGCACGATCTCGCCCCCAATACCGGGAGAGACGAATCCCCTGCCGATCCGCTCACGTGCCTCCATGTGGCTCGGGACTGTACCCAAAAACTACCTGTTTGCACGACTCCTTTGAGCCGTGGTAGGGTAGAAATCAAAGCACAGTGGGAACTCACAGGAGACAAATGACGACCTCAGGTCGATGAACTAACCTGTACACATGTCACCAGGGAACTGCTATCTGACGATAGATATAGTACTAACTAGCAGATTCCCGGCGAGTCCTGTCCGGTGTACTCATAACCCAATGAGCACCTGTATACATCTTAGGTGATCCAACTGACACCAGTGGCTTGTGAGACCGGCCATCGCCCCTCGTCGGGGTCTCGACTGTATACACTAGTCTACTCCGGAGTATCGATGCCCTGTCTCGAAACTCCCACGACCAGGGACCACAATTAAGGATATGCATATAAACCACCCAACTCTCACGTATATGATCGCCATTATACTGTTGGTGGTAAAGCAAGATCCTAAGGGCTCTATCAAAGTGTAACATGTAATCAGTCACCTGAACATGTACACCACTGATAAAGGCAAACCAGATAGCATACTATCATCTCGAGTAAGACTGTCCTACCGGTATAGGTCCTCCGCAATCATTGCAATCACGTACTTGCGATCCAATAATTGAATCTGAGGGCACTATCTCCAACAATCTCCCACTTGCACTCAAGGCTAATTATTGCGATGTCGACTACTCACAGCCTATGTGAAACCGAACATCCAACTTCTCTACAAATCAGTTTCACAAAGCCCGTTTGTAAAACTATTGTGATCGAGAAATAGCCTCAGTGAGTGGATCTGCCTAGAAATTTCTTTCTATATCTCTCTAAATCTCAAGTTCGCGGAGAAAGCCATCACCCGAATCGAGTAATACATGTCTTAGAATATGTCTGGATTTCTGATGGGACCTAGTTCATAAATGAACTCCAAATCCAAACTTCTTAGACTGTATCGATCACTGAACCTAATCAGTATCCGGCACTATGCCTCCCACAGTATTCTCTTGGACCACCTGTCCATAATACCGTCCCTCGTCAGAGGGAAAACTATAACTCTGACAATCACTCTGTCAACCATGTCACCTTTGAAGCTTGGAATGATAACCGTCTCCCAAAGGAGGCTGCCGTCATCAAATCCGTAGAACATGTACTTATGTTCTAAAACTGCTTCCTTATATTTCTCCAGGATTGGATTAATACAAACTTATTGCATCTAGTGCAAAAACAACATCTGGTGTGGTACTTGACATCTCATGATTGACTCAATTGTCTAAGCAAGTGATCTGCCAATCATGCCCATCCCTCTCCCCTTTAGTCTGTAAGACACCTTTAGAGAGGGTGACTCCATCACCTCCAGGTACACCACCATGCCAGGAGTCAACTTTTCTAAAAACCATTAGAATACTGTCAAAGTACCTACATTGGGAAACTACCCAAATCCAGATCTAAAACCATAGATCTAGAAACCATAATGTCTGATATTATATCCATATCCTGTCTGGAGAAACAACTGTGTGACGACCACAGTACAACCGATCGTAGTATAGGAATTTTACTTCCCACTCTGTGTATGTCATCCAAATACCATGACATCACACCCTACTACCTTCTTAACAGATCCATCCCTTATTCTGATTGAAGTCAAACCTATGACTGTCACATCAAAAATAGACGATCTATCTCCGCTATAACTGCTCAAGTCTATAAATAGACATAAGCTACTTGCCCACTATGCTTCTGCTGCTCCCACTGACTACGACAACCCTCCTATCGGGTCTCATAACCTGGAACAACAGTAGTGTCAAGTCTGGGTAGATAAGAACCTCCCGGTCACCGTCCTTGAGGCTACCGGAGTACCTCTCGGGTGTCTGAGTTTACCCACCATATCTGCGGAGTGGCTATTGAAATGTCAAACCTGATTGAATATAGAGGTCCTATTAAATTTTCCGTAATCGTTCGCGGTTCTGGAATCACTTCCAGTTCTACCATACTCCCACTATTGTTTTCTGAAAAATATCCATTTTACTAAAACTGTGGCGAGTCAAGAACAATATCACTATTGATCTTCCAAATGGTAGAATATCAACCCTCGTCATAGCCAGGGTCAACCCACAAACAGCCATTACAGAAACGTGCCCTGAGTTATCCAGAGTCTGGTTTTAAGCATAAGTTGGACAACTCCCCGTACCTTAACATCTTTTAAGGTACGAACTATTCTATATCCCATATAGAAACTTTGGCACTTATTTAATTGGAACCATATTCAAATCATGCAGCTGTCTCCAGTGCATATCATCTTTAATGGAAAGAGGCTAATCAGCATTACTCAACTTAGGAATCCATCTAATTATGAGTAACCAGAAAGTGAAACACGTTTCTCAAAACCATCACTATCATCTGAATACCAATCACTAGAATCTACATCTTCGATCTCTTTGAAGAATCCCGATACTTGTGATACCTGGTTCTCTACTTTATTCTTATACCTACAACTTCTCAAAACTTAGACCTTGTATTTCTACGAAACGCTTATCTAAATACTAGAGAAGTTATAAGTAAACCGAACATAGTACGAGGACCTACCCCTTTGTCCTGATGGACACTTGGACAACATACAATACTCTGTATAAGTCCGCTGAGTTAAACAACTCAAAACCTGTGCGTCGTAGGTTGAAAACTGTACCCTGGCGATTTCCTCAAATATCACCAATTACAACGAATTCCGATATAATGAGGATGATCACCTAATTCCCAATAACTTCCTCCCACTGATCATCTATAAAAACCATACAGATATGAGAATGAAACCTGGTAAATACATACCTTTGGAGTAAGAATCTAATCGGGAAAACAGTTTTCTTTTAACAGTGCACTGAAACATGAAAATGTTTCGTAGGGGTATCCTGGTATTCATAGTAATGCCTCTTCCATAATCCAATTCATGACTTCAACCGTATATTTTATTGCTGTCTCTCCAAATCCCTTTATTTGACTTTAGTCGTTACCTTCTGTACACCATCGTTAGGCTAAATGGTTTTCTTCCTTCCCTACCGTTCGACACCAGCCTATAGTTTGGAAGAAGACTATCCAGTAAGCATAATAGGTGTACCCTCCTAAACCAAGGAGTACTCGTATCTTGAGAGAAGGTGATGATAAAAGACAACTAAATAATACCTTATTCCTTTAAAGGTGAAATAGGAGTGGCGATGAAGTACGCGGTTTTGGTCGTGAATGATATCAGTCGCAATTTATTTTCCCCTCTTTCTAATCCCTTTGTTTTGTCTTTACATATTACCTTCTGCACACCCTACTTAGGCTAATTGGTTTTCTTCATTCCCTACCTTTCGGCACCTGCCTATGGTTTGGAATAAGACTATCCAATAAGCGTAATAGGTGTACTCTCCTAAACCAAGGAGCCCTCACAACCTGAGAGAAGGTGATAATAAAAGACAACTGAATAAACCAATTCTATTTCTCCTGAACCTGGATCCATCCTCGAAGAAGTCCCTTCGAGTTCGTATATAACCATACGTTGGATCTATCCAATGGAAGTGGATGTCCATAGTAATACGGGTGTTCTGAGAAATACAAAGGGTAAAAAAAGGAGTGGCAATGACTTATGCAACATAGACAATCCAAAAGCCAGTATTTTAAGAAGGTTCGGTCAACTTGGTCACTGAGTCATAGTCTAGGGTCGGTCAAAGGTCGCTGCCAAAGAGAGAGAGAAAAGAAACACTCTGCGTGCACTCTAACCTAGATTAGAATGGTTATCACTTTATCTAATCTGGAAACCTCCCACTGTCCTGTCAAATTCTCCTCCAAACCTAAAGAAGAATCAATCGGGATCACCCGAAGAGTAAACCAACTCATCAGTGGGAATCGGGATCCAACTCTCATCGCATGATAACGTGATGGAATGCATCCACGTTACTCATACTCCAGAAGGTATGCGCATACTTGGCAAGTTCCAGTTTCTTTAGAAACTCCCGATATGATTTTGGCCCCATGCTCTTATAACCTTGGCTTTGGTCAAAATGTCATAAGTCACATGCCAAGTTCTACCCGTCACTATCTTGTCAATTTGAACCCACCCGCACATGCCCCTGACTTTGGCCAATCGGTAGAACGACTGTCCCAAACTAACTCATCTATCTATGCAATAAATGAATACCCAGCAGCTACCAAACACTATGCCTTAACTTTGGCTAAAATGCAAAGCTTGAATACTACTGAATACCCAAAAGAAGTGACGGAGGGCTACGGCTGGTTTTTGGCGAAAAACCTTTAACGTAACGAACTTGATATCGCTGAAGGAACCTGATAGCTTTTTAAAATATAGTGGCGAAAACCTTTAGCTAAAGAGGTCACTCCCGGTAAAGGGATCTCGGCTCTTTCCTCGTGGAATGAGGTGCAGGATATTCCACTGAATACCGCGGTGCAAAGCAACTTGTAATCGACTATAGTGAAGTTATTACCCTGACGCAAACTTCTGCCTAAGGGGTCAGTCCCGGTGAAGGGATATCGGCCCTTGCCCCGTCGAATGAGGTGCAGGATATTCCACTGCATACCGCTATGCAAAACAAAAGGAAACGTCTTTGTAATAACACTTTTTAAATTTGTTCCAACAACTGTAAACAGCTTTGTTTTACTTTGCATTAATCAGAATCAACGCAGTCCCATCAATAATCACACCAGAAAAGAACGAAAATAAAATATACGTATATGCCATCCGCATTCGTCACTGGGTCCCGTCATCACCCATTAGGTTACTTAACTAACGACAGAGCGGGGACTGGACTAGCGCGGGTGTAAAACATATACAACATCTAATAGTATATAAACCAATATACAATAATCGCTCCAGGCGTGATAATATGCAACATTACAGAAAAGTAATAAGCATCACAGAACAATACAGATATCTGGGATCCCCGGGTTTCACAGAGCCGTTGCTGAAACCCGACGTTCCCCTGTCGTGTGGATAGCCTGTGCAATGAAACCTAGACCCCTACGGGTGCGGCAAGTTACCCGCCAAAACCTGAAGCGAGGCAACCCCCTACAGCATAGTGAATGGACCACCCAGCACTTCACGGAATCCGGTAATCTTGGGCACCCCTCCTTGGGTCAACCTGTACCCCCTACGAGTGCGGCGAATAGTCTGCCAATTCTAGAGTGGGGCCCCTCTGCCTCTCAAAGCCATAAGATGCGGACCCGTTGCCCCTCCAGAACCCGGCTATCCGTGCACTCCGTCGCGGGGCAAAACCTATTACAATAATGAAAAATAGTACAACAGGTACATCGACCGCAACCTGGTCGTGCCCCAAAAGAATATTATACAACAGGCAGTGACGGCAGTCCACAAGTTGGACGCTCGCCCCGCAATATCAAATGTACAAATAAACTCAAACTGTACTACCATTGCACACTGCTATCCACCACGATAAATCCGCAACATCACAGCACAACACAGAACATCAACGCGAATGTCACGTTCGCAAACCCGTCTAAAAGAACTATAGCAATCAGACGCGGTTTACCGATCAAATGACATTCCCGGTCGGAGATATAATGTAAGCACTGTAAACTAACATGTTTAAATTTCGATCGACTAAATATCACAAAGTGGGCCCCACGCAAATCTGCTGAACAGTAATAAAATCTGGGCCCAAAATATATATACCAAAAACCCTAATTTCCAGAGAAGAACCCACTGAGCAAATTTGGGGGCATGATGACACAGAATGGCCGCGGATCCGCGGCCAAACCATAGGTTTGGCCGCGTTTCCGCGGCAGTCTTGTCGAATCATGATCCCAAATTTGTACGGTGTTCTAATATAACCCTGCACTGATTTCTGTGATATGTGGAATATTTTTAGGACACCATTTAAAATCGACAGAAACTGTGAAAATTGGATTTTGCAGTTTTTGATTTCCGGTTCGATCGATGTTTTAAACGCGTTAGCACAAGTTAGTATAGCAAAATGGTTAGGCTCTGATACCAATTTAAGTCTACGGTAGCGCCCCGGCCGTCTACAGACGCCAAATGCGGAACAAAAACTTTTTAACTGGCGCTATCGTATACTTTAACCCGGATCTGCCATTATTGCTAAACTAACAAACTGTAAAGAGTGTAGAAAGGTTATACCGAACGATCTGAGTCCTTCGTTCTTTAACCATCATCCCACGCTCCGTTGCGGCTGCTCTGATCTCGTCGATCTCCGATCTGCTCGTCCAGGTGGCACCACGTCGACGATTCTTTAAACGGGCTCCCGCCTCTGACTCGAGGCAACTCGGTCGTCAAGTTTGCTAAAAGAGACGACCAAGAATGATGTAGAGAATGAGTAGATGACTTTGTCTCACTTCGTCCAAAGCCGTGGACGATCAGTTAATGAAGTTGCCGATGGAAATGAAATGGAACAAGAAATGAATTATGAAATTTCCATGCATCCAAAACTTTGGTCTTTTCTTTTTAACAACCATAATCTTTTCAAGTGAGTGAGTGGAGGAGGAGAGAGAGGGCCGACCATTTATAGGTGGAGGGAGGTGAGTGTAGGAGAGGGGAGAGTAACCTTAAGAATAAATATCATGTGTGAACACAAGAAAATATCTCAAGTGTGAACATAGAATGTGAACACACCAAAAGCAACCAATAAGGAACAAGTGAGTCATAAGCCTTGTCACCACTTATTAGAAACTTCTAGAACCTTCTAGAAGCATGACTCACCCTCATCCATGAAAAGATAAATCCATATTTAACCGAATGTTAAAAGACGGCTGATAGAAAACTGGAAACTGGCAACATCCAAAAGTGATCCTGAAACAACTTTCAGGATAACCCCGTATCTGTATAAATATACCCGCATTTGTATTACGACCGAATACAAATGCAACTGAGACAAAGATATTATATCTACTCAATATAATACTCGGATCCGGCTTAAACCAAAGCCGACCAGTATCATCTGCCCGAAAAATAACACGTGCGTAAACGCACGTGCATTTTCCGAACCCTGCCATAAAACCATACGGCCTCTACAACGTTTCGCCCGAACTTGGGAAACTTTCTGTGGGGGACTCTAATGACTCGTCAGTACCCTGGCAGTGGGTTTAACCACAAACCGTCAGCGGCACTAGCAATGCGTAACGGCTGCCCATGAACTGACCTCAAGGGAGGCTGATGAGCGAACTCATCCAGAAACCCTACTGAGCCTAACAGTGACTATGTATATACAGTCCGGTCCGTTCGTCTATGAGTATCGCATATCTGCCTAGGGGACTAGCAACGTCAGACCCCCAATAGCAGTATAAGTCGTGTCGGAGTGTAGCCCAATAACACCCTGAGATACTACTGGAGTACCTACCAGTAAATCTCCTGCCACGGCCGTGGGCTTTGTGTAATAGCTCTCCTAGACACAGTACGTTCTCGCCCCCAATACCGGGAGAGACGAATCCCCTGCCGATCCGCTCACGTGCCTCCATGTGGCTCGGGACTGTACCCAAAAACTACCTGTTTGCACGACTCCTTTGAGCCATGGTAGGGTAGAAATCAAAGCACAGTGGGAACTCACACGAGACAAATGACGACCTCAGGTCGATGAACTAACCTGTACACATGTCAGCAGGGAACTGCTATCTGACGATAGATATAGTACTAACTAGCAGATTCCCGACGAGTACTGTCCGGAGTACTCATAACCCAATGAGCACCTGTATACATCTTAGGTGATCCAACTAACACCAGTGGCTTGTGAGACCGGCCACCGCCCCTCGTCGGGGTCTCGACTGTATACACTAGTCTACTCCGGAGTATCGATGCCCTGTCTCGAAACTCCTACGACTAGGGACCACAATTAAGGATATGCATATAAACCACCCAACTCTCACGTATATGATCGCCATCATACTGTTGGTGGTAAAGCAAGATCCTAAGGGCTCTATCAAAGTGTAACATGTAATAAGTCACCTGAACATGTACACCACTGATAAAGGCAAACCAGATAGCATACTATCATCTCGAGTAAGACTGTCCTACCGGTATAGGTCCTCCGCAATCATTGCAATCACGTACCTGCGATCCAATAATTGACTCTGAGAGCACTATCTCCAACAATTCTAGGGAGGTGAATCTGTCAGGGTGAAGCACGCCCTTGGGGACAGACTTACAATATTGGATTGGTCCCGCGATCACCCGCCGGATATTTGCAGTGGGCTCGGTACATCTTATCGGCTAAATGGACTCATTTGACGAAGATCGGTTTGTATTCGGCCATCTACGTCTCGCTCTTTGAGTATCCTTCTCCTCCGACGTGGTGGGTTAAGGCTTTTATCGAGCAATGGAACATCCCCACCCACACCTTCCTGATGACGGACCGGGAAGTCTCTATCTCCTTCGAGGAGTTTGCTGAAATCTCGGTTCTGCCGATGAGGGGAGAGCTTTACGAGGAGCTGCTTCCTCCTGATGAATATGTCTTCTCCACCAAGCCGCTGGTGTTCGACCCGACGCAAGAGAACGCTATTCAGCACCAGTATCCGGGCTTGGTGAAGGTGTTGGAGATCTATGAAGGACTCTATTTGAAATCGGGCGACCGGGGCGTCAGTTTCGCAGATTTTATTGCCCGCTTCATTCGACCGGAGTTCCTATCAGAGCGAAGCGAGAAGTTCGCCCAGCTCGATGACCCTTTTGGCTTCGGCTTGGACCGCCGGCCCATATCGGAGAATGATCAAAGGGATTTTTATCTCCCCGGCGCTGCCATCGTCCCTTTCTCAGAAATCGCCGTCCCGGTCATGGATGAGGAGACCTTTTTTGTAGGTTTCCTGGGCTTGTGGCTATGCAGCTTTGCGCTCCCTATGCACCCGCGCCACATGCGTCTATATATCTTCTACCCAGCACATCGGATGGTGGCTGGTTTTCAGTTATCGGTAGGAATCGCCGGGCTGGCTTACCTTTATAATGGACTTAGCGTAGCGGCGGACGCTAGTGAACCTGGGGTACAGCCCGCTAACTTCCCGATGCACTACTTCACCTCCTGGATGGAAATGAAAGTGCAAGGGGTGTTCGGCGCCCATAAGATTCCTCCGTTCTTTGAGAAATGCAGACTCCCGAGAGTTATGTGGTTGGTTGGCGCTTCAATTGTAGTTGCATCTCCGCGGGAGTCTAGGGACTTGCTCCTCCGTCCACATCTGGTCGGAGCGAAGGTTTCCTTCTTGGATAAGGTCATAACGATAGGCTCAGAGACCACCAAGTCGGTAGTGCCGCTGCGCGATGATTTTAAGGACGGGGCTTCCATATTGAAGGCTCGGGAAATCCTCCACCTCTACTCCATTCGGTCGGGCTACTTAGTGTTTATGCAGAATGAGACGGTACTCTTCATGAGGTATAACCCTCACCGGTTTGCTCAGCAATCGAGCTATCACCAGGGGATCCCGATGGAAGCCTTCTTGGAAAAGCCCGTGGTCAGCCGAGAGGGGATAAAGAATGCAACGCACCATTTCATGCGACTTAACACGGGTTCCCATTTCTTCATCAGCGAACCAAGCTGTGTCCCCAAGGTACTCAGCACGTACGTGGCTTGGTATGCGCATGCTATGGGCTCAGTTATCCTGATGGAGAAGCGCCTGCTGGTTGACCGCAGGGGTGCGCCTCCAGGCGGTGATCGCAAGGCTCCCCTGAAGCCGAGGACCCCAGTCATTCCTCCATTGAAAGGTGTTAGAGTTGGACCTCCGCGTGTGTTGAGCCCTCCGCGCGGATTGCCGCTTCGTGATACTGTGGCTGTGTCACCAGCCCCCCGTGCTCCAGTGGTAAATGTGGTATCGCCGCAGTCCGGCGCAAGCGCGGGTATCGGGGCCCGCCGCCCCAAGGTGTCCGCCAAACGCAAATCAATCCCGGGTGCATCAAGAGCTGGCGGGCAAAAGAAGAAGAAGTCACACCTCACCCTTGACGCAATCTTCGGTTTAGAGCCTGAGGCCCCTCTTACCGAAGGAATAAGCGAGTATGGTAGCAATAAGGGCTTCTCGATAGACCCCGCAGACACCGACCTTGGGGCTGCTATTGCAGCTTCTGAGCGATCAGCGAGGCTCGAAGCGATGTTGAATAAACTCGCTGAGTTAGGTAATCATTAGCTTCTTTCTTCGTCATTTTATCGCATTTTTTTACTAATAATTTCCCCCTTTTTCAACAGGTGTCACTACCGAAGAAGCTATTGCTTCCTCTTTAAAGACCTTCCAAGAGGAGGAGGAGAAGCGCGCTCTGGCGGGTGCTGGTACGTCCCATCCCTTTTTTGAAAAAAAATTTTGTTATCTCTTCTGATGGTCAACCTAACCTTCTTCCTTTGTTTCTTTGCAGGGGCTATACCAGTTGATGCGGGGATGCTCCCCAAGCCTGTTGCTGAAGTTCCGGTCTCGTCGGGGCTGCTGCAAGAGCCTCGACTTGACAAGTCGACGAGGGATGCCTTGAAGAATTTGGAGGCATCCCTGTACACGGACGAGGACGCTTCAATGAAAGATGCTCTGGTGAGGTCCGTCTCAACGGCTCGGGAGGAGAGGAAGCGGCTGAGGCGCGAGGCGAAGGTGCGCCGGGCTGCTTTGGCCACGGGAGCGGGCCCAAGCACCGTTCTTCATGCCGATACCCCGTCAGAAGAGTCCCCGGTCGCCCTATCTACAGCTCATAGACAGGCGATTCACGCCAATAGGGAGGCTAACGAGAAGTCCACCTCAGGTAATACTTCTTTCAGAATTGTGTTTGTAAAAATTGTAAACTCGCCGGTTCTCATGCATCTCATCTTCCAGGGCCAAGTCCGACCGAGGGGGAGGCAGAGACTATCGAACCCAAGGACACAGGGGGAGAGGCACCGGCCGAACTTAAGCCGACGGTGGGCAACGTCGATGGGGTTATGGAGCCTGAGTTAGGGGCCGAGGGATCCGCAGCCGAGAAGGTCATTGATACCGAGCCTGAAGGGGCGGCAGATGAAATGATCGTTATAACTGAACCCAGGGTTGTGGCGGACGAGGCGCTTGAGGCCGACGACCTTGTGGTGACGGCGGATGAACCGATGGAGACCGCGGAGCCCGAAGAAGTAGCGGGTGAGATGGGAATGACTCTTGGGGAAGAGTCAGCCACTTTCTCTCAAGAGTCCGGCAATGCTCCGATCATTGCCCTCCCCGCCTACGATCTTCTGCCGTCTCCTGGCCGCGCAAGCACAACGACGGCCCCCGTCGAGTCCGGTGAAGATTCTACGGGAGGAGGACTTGTATCACTGGAGGAGGGAAACGCCTCCGTTTCGGCTGGCGGCTCATCGGGTAAATTTCGAGTTACTGTCATTCTTTTTTTATATCTTGCAATCTTTTCTAACAAGTTTGTCTTTGTTTTCAACGCAGGTGCGGCCAGCGCTGATGCTCCATTGCTCGAAGGAGCACCGTCAACTACTGCATTGGCGGTGGTCACCTCCCAGCCTTCCCTTGTGCCATCGCAGATGTTGGAAGGTATGGATTTGCGACTCATTAGTTTATCTTTTAGCCGCGTAACTTATGTACTAACGTCGTACCACCGTGTCTTTTCAGGAGTGCTTTTTGATCACATCCATCAAGTGTTGCTTCCGCACTACTCCTTCCCATCTGAGCTCGCTTCCCCCTCCAGTGGTGCTGGTGAGTATATTTTCGTTTCGATGTCTCTCTTTATTTTTTGGCAATGGGATTATTTCTGACTTTTCCTCTTCCTTATTGCAGTGCTACGAATCGAAGGAGGGGACGCAAGACCGGCCACGCCACCGGCTCCTCCGGCTTTGCCGTCCGTTGCAGCTGGTATAGTAAATTCCCTTATTGATGACTCTTCTACATCTCTTGAACCGTCGTTTAACTATGTTTTGTTTTGCAGCTATCGTTCCGGCTCCGGTCCCTCTTGAGTCTCGCATCCTTTCACCGGCGGGCCTCTTCCTGAAACGTCCATCTTCAAAGGGTGCCGTGATGAGTTTGGGCATGCTGAGCGGGTATATCAAAGAGCTTAACACAGACGCTCTCCCACCTGCCGCAGATTTTTCTTTGGAGGTTAACCCAATGTTGGCGGCGCTCGTAAACTTTCATAACAAAGGCGTCTTCAAATCTTGGATTAATCACTGCAGGGAAATCGAGGCCTGCCTGCATCGGCTGGAGTCGACGCGTCCTTCCCCTGAGATTTTGGCCGTGAGTACTCAACGGACAGCCTGGCTCGAGCAAAGCACATCTTATTTCCGCCATTTGGAGCAAGAAGCAGCTTTAAGGTTAAAGGAATGTCAGGAGTCTTCAAGCGCAACTGCTCGTCTACGTGCCGAAGTTGAGGCGAACGCTGCCGATGTGAAGGTCATCTGTGAGGGCCTTCTGGCGCGTATTACTAATGGGCTAGCGCTGAAGCGGAAGCTTGATACCGCCGAGCGTGATGCCCGAAGCCGCGAAGCAGCTCAGCAGGTTATTAGGGAGCAGCTCGCATCCTTGATGCAGCAACGGGCTCGAGTGGAGGCCGAACTGGCAGTGGCGGCTGATCAGGAGAAGTCGTGGAAGGAAGTGCGTGAGAAATTGATAGAGCTGTTCAAGAAGCTTCCTTCGCCTTGAACATTTTGTATCACTTACACACTTGTAATTTTTTGCATAGTATATACACATTCTTTGTTCTTCATATGATTCGCCTTGTATTTGATTGAACTCATGAATAAAGATATACATTTTCTCCTTTGCAATGTCTTGTATGCTCTTTTGCTTTCTCCCTTCTCTTATTATCAGCATGCTGTCTTGATAAACATAATTGGAAGATAACTTAGTTTTTCCAAAAGATAGCGATGGCTTAGGCCGCAGGTTCGGATCTTCCGCCTAAGACTTTTCAACTCTATGAGCCGTGAGGGTCTCATAGAGACTTTTCTCCCTACGGATCGAGAGGATCTCGTAGGTGGGTTTTCTCCTTAGGAATCGTGAGGATTCCTAAGTGTGTTTTCTCTTGTAAGTCATAAGGATCCTATAAGAGAATTTTTCCTTCTTACGAGTTGAGAGGCCCCGTAAGCAGTTGTTTCCCTCCTTGTCGAAACTCGACTTTGGAGAGTGAGACCCGTGAATAGTATGCAATAAACCGTTTTAGATGACTTGCAGGGTCCCATTGTTCAGGAAGCAAGTTTTTTAGTCCTTGCTGCCTGAGACTTCATCTTGCAAGTTGAGACGAATCGGGAATTTTCCCGCGGAGACACTGGTTTCTCTACGAGCCTACGCGAATCAGGAAGCTCTCGTCAAGGATGCTTGTTTCCCTGAGTTAAGGTATTTGCCGAGGATATTAGTTTCCCTGGTGTTAAAACGAATCGAGAATTTCCCACGAAGGCACTGGTTTCTCTGCGAGTCGATGCGAATCAGGAGGCTCTCGTCAAGGATTGTTTGTTTCCCTGAGTTGAGGTATTTGCCAAGGATTATTTGTTTCCCAGGTGCCAAGGATTATTTGTTTCCCTGGTGTTGAAACGAGTCGAGAATTTCCCACGGAGACACTGGTTGCTCTGCGAGTCGACGCGGATCAGGAGGCTCTCATCAAGGACTATTTGTGTCCCTGAGTTGAGGTATTTGCCAAGGATTATTTGTTTCCCTGGTGTTGAAACGAATCGAGAATTTCCCATGGAGACATTGGTTTCTCTGCGAGTCGATGCAAATCAGGAGCCTCTCGTCAAGGATTGTGTGTTTCCCTGAGTTGAGGTATTTGCCAAGGATTATTTGTATCCCTGGTGCCAAGGATTATTTGTTTCCCTGGTGTTGAAACGAGTCGAGAATTTCCCACGGAGACACTGGTTGCTCTGCGAGTCGACGTGGATCAGGAGGCTCTCATCAAAGACTGTTTGTTTCCCTGAGTTGAGGTATTTGCCAAGGTTTATTTGTTTCCCTGGTGCCAAGGATTATTTGTTTCCCTGGTGTTGAAACGAGTCGAGAATTTCCCACGGAGACACTGGTTGCTCTGCGAGTCGACGTGGATCAGGAGGCTCTCATCAAGGATTGTTTGTTTCCCTGAGTTGAGGTATATGCCAAGGATTATTTGTTTCCGTGGTGCCAAGGATTATTTGTTTCCCTGGTGTTGAAACGAGTCGAGAATTTCCTACGGAGACGCTGGTTGCTCTGCGTGTTGACGTGGATCAGGAGGCTCTCATCAAGGATTGTTTGTTTCCCTGAATTGAGGTATTTGGCAAGGATTATTTGTTTCCCTGGTGTTGAAACGAATCGAGAATTTCCCACGGAGACACTGGTTTCTCTGCGAGTCGATGCGAATCAGGAGGCTCTCATCAAGGATTGTTTGTTTCCTTGAGTTGAGGTATTTGCCAAGGATTATTTGTTTCCCTGGTGTTGAAACGAATCGAGAATTTCCCACGGAGACACTGGTTTCTCTACGAGTCGATGCGAATCAGGAGGCTCTCGTCAAGGATTGTTTGTTTTCCTGAGTTAAGGTATTTGCCAAGGATTATTTGTTTCCCTGGTTCCAAGGATTATTTGTTTCCCTGGTGTTGAAACGAGTCGAGAATTTCCCACGGAGACACTAGTTGCTCTGCGAGTCGACGCGGATCAGGAGGCTCTCATCAAGGATTGTTTGTTTCCCTGAGTTGAGGTATTTGCCAAGGATTATTTGTTTCCCTAGTGCCAAGGATTATTTGTTTCCCTGGTGTTGAAACGAGTCGAGAATTTCCCACGGAGACACCTGTTGCTCTGCGAGTCGATGCGAATCAGGAGGCTCTCATCAAGGATATTTGCTTCCACGAGTCAAAGGATCTGCCGAAAACATTGGTTTCTTCGGGGTTGGGATGAACCGTCGAAATTTGGCTTTGTTTTCTAGCGGAGCCAGTTGGGAAAATATGGTTCGCTCTTTGTTTGCGCTCTTGGATTGTATACAGGGATCGATGTGATCTCAACTGTAGGGCCAAAGTTTTATCATCATTTTTTTTTATCATTTTTTTTGTTTTATTTCCGCGATGCTCTATCATTTCGGCTTTTATATCGCGAAGGTCGCGATTGCCCAATCATTTCGGCTATTTCTCACGGTGCCCAATCATTTCGACAGTTTATTTTGTTTTCACTCGCTGCTTTTTATTGCAAGTTTCCCAAGCATTTCGGCTATTTTGCATGCATACATTTTACTTGCAGTTTTTTTTTTCAAGTTTCCCCATCATATCGGCTATTTCGTATGCATGTGCGGCCTACTGGCTTTCCGCCGTAAACCTGAAATTAGACACCGATTTCGGCATCAGCACCGCTACAACTGGGATATTGCCAGGAGCGAATCATCATCTGCCTCTGTCGATGTCAAAAAAAGGTGGCTTAGCGATCAGGGTTAAGGTCCTGTCGACTAAGGCTTTCGACTTCGTGAGCCGTAAGGGTTTCACAAAGGTATTTCTCCCGACAAGTCGCGAGGATCTTGTAGGTGTATTTTCTCCTTAGGAATCGTGAGGATTCCTAAGTGTTTGTTTCTCTGTAAGTCGTAAGGATCCTACAGGAGGGTTTTCTCCTTGTAAATCGAGAGGACTTACAAGGGTCATGCGAACATATCCCAGTCACGGATGGATCTTGGTTAGGGAAATGTTTATTCGCGCCCGTGGATTGCATACAAGAGCCGGTATTGGACCACTTGTAGGGCAATATTAGAAGTTGTGGGGGTTGCTTAAGCACGGGTTTAGGTCTCTGTAACTTAAGACTTTCAAATCTTATGAGCCGTGAGGGTCCCATAAGAGAGTTCTCCTTACGAGTCGTGAGGATCTCGCAAGTGTATTTTCTCCTTAGGAATCGTGGGGATCCCTAAGTGTGCTGCTCCCTTGTGAGTCGTAAGGATCTCACGCGGGTGGTTTCTCCATACAAGGTCGAGGGGACCCTGTAAGTGTCTTTTAACGAGGTTGCGCCCTTTCGGGTTTTCACAAACACTCGCCGGTAGTCCTGCTGTTTTTACTCACGGAACCCTTTCGGGTTTTCATACGTGCCCATTTTGCTTATGGACATACCGTTTTTTTTAATTCTTTTTATTTTTACATATTTTTTTTACGAGGTCGCGCCCTTTCGGGTTTTCACGAACATTCGCTGGTAGCCCTGCTGTTTTTACTCACGGAGCCCTTTCAGGTTTTCATCCGTGCCCCTTTTTTTGCTTCTGGACATACCGTTTTTATATATTTTTTATTTTATATATTTTTTATTCTTCTCGTCAGCCTAAAGATGCTGCGGTAGTAGTTTAAGGATGTTTCGGTCCTTCATTAGTTTAAGGACGTTTCGGTCCGGCATTTGTTTAAGGACGTTTCGGTCCGCCATTAGTTTAAGGACGTTTCGGTCCGCCATTAGTTTAAGGACGTTTCGGTCCGTCCGGGAGAAGGCTGGCTACTGCTTATAAAGTTTGAGCTTAGGAAGATAGCGAGCGGACATAGTCGTCGTCATCTATTCTTGACCTAGGCAGTAACTCGCTAAGCGTAGTATTTCTTTAGGAATCGACCATTTATTGGCCTGTAAGGCCTTTCACCATGCATATCCATGAGTAGATAGGCTCCACCCTGGTAGACCTTGTCTATGATGTACGGGCCTTCATAGTTCGGCTTGAATTTTTCCCGCTTGGCGCGATTGGGGATCATAGGTCTTTTGATCACTAGCACAAGTTCGCCTTCGCGGAATGTCCTCGGTCGGGTCAATCTTTCATATGAGCGCGTCATCTTTGCTTTATAAGCTTCTAGATTTTGTTGCACTATGAGCCGGGTTTTATCAAGGGCATCAAGCTCCTCAAGCCGAAGGTGAGCATTTTCTTCGTCCGTCAGCTCATAGTGGACTGCCACTCGTAGAGAGGGTAACTCTATCTCGAGGGGGAGTACTGCTTCTATACCGAATACCAGCGTATATGGCGTTGTGTTTGTGGTTGTCTTGAACGTAGTTCGATACGCCCAAAGAGCTTCTTGCAGCTTCTCGTGCCAGTCCTTCTTATTTCGGGACACCGTTTTCTTCATGATCTTTGTCAAGGTCTTGTAGAAGGCTTCAGCTAGACCGTTAGCTCGCGGATTTTAAACTGAGGAATATCTCCAGTCTATATTATGCTGTTGTGCGAAGCGACTGATTTTGTGGCTTCTGTAGGCTGGCCCGTTATCGGAGACAATCCGTCTCAGAGTTCCAAACCGATTGATGACGTGCATCTTGAAGAAATGGAGGATATTCTCCGTCTTTACTTCCCTCAGCGGTACTGCTTTTGCCCATTTGGAGAAATAATCAGTCGTCGCCAAGATGAATCGATGTCCCCTGGATGATACTGGTTCAATGGGGCTTTCCCTATGAATGAGCATGATGCCCCCGGCATATCCATCTTTCTTGGAGCATGTGGTTGTGGCGGGCACACATTTCATTTATCAGACAACGCGAACTTGCCCTGTCGGTACTGGTCTTCAAGCCAATTTTTGAAGACGTAGCAATCTTCGAACGGATGACCCAGTACTCGATGATAAGGACAGTAGTTGGGCTCATTGACATCATTTGGTTGCGACGGACGTTTTGGATCCGGCAGATTTATGAGTCGGTTGCGCAACGCCAGTTCGAATAACCTTCTCGTTTTATCACGGGGAAAAGAGTAAGAACGTCCTAGCCTCTCGTCCAGGGCTACGTACGGGCGCATATTATTTCTACGAACAACCGGTTTCGAGTTGCTCGGTTGTTATTGAGCATTAGCGACAATGATCGCTTTTCCCTTTCTCTTGTCATTTCGGGAGTCCGGCTTTGGAAGAGGGGGTTTATGGCCCATCTGATCCATTTGCGCTAGCTTGTCAATCAAGGCCTGGAAGGTAGTCGGCTTGAAAAACATCATAAATTGTGAGATGGTTGCTTGCGGATCAAGGGTTCCCACAAACATACCCACCGCGGGAGCTTCTTCAATGCGCTGCTCGCACTTCGACCATAAGTTCCGCCACCGTATAGCATATTGAACCCATGTCTCGCCTGGTTTTACCCTGGCGTTAATCAGTGCCGTCATCGGGGTGCGTTTACTGGCGCTTGCAAAACGCTGAGTAAATAACAGCTCCATCTCCGCGAAGGTCTTGATAGAGTCGTTCGGGAGCGCAGAGTACCATTCGAACGCCGTATCTGATAAACTTCCAACAAACTGGCGAAGCAAAAGCTTGTCATCACCGCCGGTGTTGCAGCAGAGTGCCCTGAACTGGGCGACATGCTGGTGAGGATTGCCCGTCCCCTTGTAGACATGGAACTTGGGAATTGTGTAGCCCGGCGGGTACTTGATTTGATCGTACCAACTTGGATATGGCCGCCCCGTTTTTATGACCTGGCCGGCTGCTTCAGTTGCATGATGAACCCATATTTGCTGGGCTATGTACTCGTCCAAATCAGCTTGGAGATTGTATCCTCCTTAGCTGTTGATAGAGCTGGCGGAGGATTTGACGTCTCTCCCCTATCGTTTTCAAGGACAATCGGGGGATCTTCGACCGGAGGATCTTGTTGGATCATCATCCCTACCATGTCTTGGAACAGGAGGCCCATGCGCTTTATGTTGGCTGCTTGTTCAGCAGCTTCTTTGTCCTTCTTCTCCAATATTCGACGAAGGAATTCGGCGTCGGTTTCTTCCTCCTGGCGTTCATCCGAGGACGTTTCAGGGTTTTCTTTTAGCCAGTAAGTGCGGCCATAGCGTTCATCATCTCTTAGAGCTTCTGCTGCTGCTCCTGGGCTTTGGTCACTGATCGCGTAAGCGGTCGATGACCCGTAGATATGCGACTGTCCTCTTTACCAGATGCCACGTAGACGGTATGAACTATCATGCCCCCAGACTTAGGGCGTTTGGGTTCACCACCTTTGATATTCATCGTCGGCGTAGGGAATTTTTCTGGCCTTCTTCTCTTATGGGCCGTAGAAGTTGAGGGGGCCGTTGCTTTGGGCACCCAAGCGGTCATTATCTTTCGTTGCTTGACCGGAGGATTTTCTTCTTCCCGACCTTTCGACTTCTTCTGTTGGCGAGAGAACTTAGGATCATTCACAGATTCTCGGACTCGTCGCCGTGTCTTGTAGATCTTGGAGGACAGCGATCGAGGAGACTGCTCTGGCTTTTTTGCTCCCACAGCAGTCTCTACTGGTGGAGGAGATCTTTTGAGCACCGCAGTCGGCGAGTTTCTGCGTACTCTATTCTGTAGCTCGAAGTTGTTCCCGGTTGGAACAGCAGCGTTGACTTCCACCGTTGGAGCTGGCGGAGTCATCCCAGAAGGGGAGTTGCCCCCGGTCTTCCTTACCCGGCGCCAGTGGCGTCGTCGGGCGCGACGAGTTGTCGGTATTGGCTCAGAGACAGAAACAACTTCTTCTTGCCCCCTGTTCAGGTGGGGGGCTGTTGCCGGCGTCAGCCTACTGAAGACTGATATCTTTTGATCAGCAAGAGCAGGAGTGGGAATTGGGATGGTCAATCTTGTAAAGACTGATCTCTTAGCAGGAGAAGTCGCCTTGACGACTTCAGGAGCAGGTTTGGCTATTCTTTTTGGAATAACCTTTTACAGGACTGCAAGCTTCATCGTGGGCCCGCAGGAGTTTTGGCCCAGCCTGGAGAAGACCGAGGCACTGGTGTTGGGCGACCCGTTGGGAGGGGCCGCAGTAGCTGAAAGTCGATCGAAGACCGACTTCTAAGGAGCTTCTTGTACGGGCACAGGGGTACTGAAGCTTGTTGGCGGAAGCATAGTTCCAAAAAACAACCCCGTGATGGCTTGAGTAATCTGTTCCACGGGCATGGTGAACAAAGAGGCCGCTTGGGGCCCGTAGGTTATGCCCCCAGTTGAGGCCGGACACGAGCTGCTGTTGCAGTTAGAGCACTTCGAACAGGTAGAGGCCATTGATGCTTGATTTCTTTTTGCGCCAAGCAAGAGACCAAATCTTAGTAAACTTGAAATCCAAAGGCAACCATTAGCAAACCGTGATTCGTTCGCGAACACGACACACGAAGTGTGGAGTGGAAAGAGGAAAATGTCGCACCGGGCGTGCCAGAATCTGTTCCCCTCCGAACGGCGGCCGAGACGTTAGGAAGTCTAGCCTGAGATTCGGGGCAGATGCTATATGGTTTTATCCGTCTACCTCTCCGAAGATGCCAAGTTGATTTATGGCACCGTATATCGGAGGTTTAGACGGATGCGGCCGATGTAGCAGACTTCGTCAGATTCCCCCTCGTTTGAGGGGTTTTTGATTGTGGGGACGCTCTTCCCTGCAGGCGCTAGCCCTTGCAGTTAATTACACTACCGCATCGCGGTAGCCACTTTCTCCTCTCCAGAATTTCACTTCGTGTCATGTGTGTTTGTTTTGTTTGTGGATGCCCGTGGATTGTATACGGAGACTAAGTTATGCCGTCGCCCGTAGGACATGGATTAGTCCAAATCCGTATTTACTTAGGTTTGGGTTTGGTGTTTTAGTTTAAGGATACGTTAGCCATATTGAGGCTAAGATCAACTTAAACGTTAGTTAAGGATATGTTAGTCTGATTTGAGACTAAGATCAACTTAACGGGATCGTTTGGATCCGACAAAAGAGCATTTGGGAGCTCCATTGTTCCAGTTTAGGGACGTAGTGGCCCATTGTATGCATGGCCATCGGGACCGGTCACCTCTCTGACGTCGTTGAAGGATTACAACGATAGGTGTCAGAGGAGTTCGGAGATATTCCCTTGAACCAAAGTTGATTGGGGGTCTTATAGTCCAATTTGGGACTAAAGTCTGTTTGAATGTTTAAGGATACGTTAGCCATATTTGAGGCTAAGATCAACTTAAACGGGATTGTTTAGATCCGACAAAAGAGCATTTGGGAGCTCTATTGTTCCAGTTTAGGGACGTAGTGGTCCATATGTAGTTTAAGGACATTGCGGTCCATGTTCCAGTTTAGGGACGTGGTGGTCCATGTTCCAGTTTAGGGACGTGGTGGTCCATCTTCCAATTTAGGGACGTGGTGGTCCATTGCCAGTTTAGGGACGTGGTGGTCCATCATTAGTTTAAGGACGTTTCGGTCCAACATTAGTTTAAGGACGTTTCGGCCAACATTCCCATTTTGGGGTAAATATTAGTTTAAGGACGTTTCGGTCCACGAGTTTAAGGACCCCGCAGTTCATATTGATGTGTGGTCGTCGGGACCCGTCACCTCTCTGACATCGTTGAAGGACTACTACGATAAGTGTCAGAGGAGTTCGGAGATGTATCTTCGACCGGATATAAATTGATTTAGGAAGCAGCCGTGCTCAGTAAATTTAATTTGAGGACTTATGGCCATGACTGGGCTAAGTCCAGTTTCAAGATTCTTTTGTCTTTGGCCTATTGGACCTGTGCTAGGCCCTTTTCCGTTTACTGTATTATTTTTCTTTATTTTGGTTGGGCTCTTCCCCTTTTTTTTTAAAAAAAATGCATAGCATTTTTGATTAGGCCTGTTAGGCCTTTTAATTGGGCTCTGTCCCTTTTCTTAATAATGCAGAGCATTAAATACTCTGACAGTGCCCCACGTGGCTTGTCAAGCGTTTTGCGCCAATTAATGAGCGCAAGCGCTCGTGGAGGTGACACGTGTCACGCTCTGGTGAGCGCAAGCGCAACAGCGCAGTGCGCTGCGCAGTTGCACTGCTGACACGTGGCGCTTCCTGGCGGCTTGCGCAATAGTGCAGTTTTGGCAAGTGATGGGCACTGTTCTTATTCTTTTGGATCAATTTTAGATCAAAGAAAATAAGTTTTTTTCTTGTTTTTCTTATCTCAGTGAACCAATGGTTCATAGAAAAGTGCAAAGCACTTATTATTATTTATTTATATTCTTTTTTTTATTGGAGATCCTTGATCTTTTTCTCAGATCGATGATCTGTTCATAAGAGAATTTTCTCTTTTTCTTAAAGGTTTTACCTTTTTTTTTGTTCTTGAGGAATTCTCTCCAATTGAGGTCAAAGGTCCTTTTTATAGTGCCCATAAATTAGTTAAATTTGTTAAAGAGATCTTTCTCTTAGTGATTTGGGGAATTTTCCCCACCGTTGGATCTTTGATCCAAGGGCTTCTGTTTTACAGAAGAAAATCTTCTTGTTTTAACAAGAACAGAAAGATCTTATTAGAATTTTAATTCTGTTTGGCGTAAACGCCCCAGCGCTTGCGCAGTTGTGCTTGCGCAACTGCACAGACACGTGTCGCGCAGCGCAATACTTGCGCGGCTGTGCATGCGTAACTGTGCAGACACGCGTCGTGCAGCGCAGCTGTGCTTGCGCAGCCGTGCTTGCGCAACTGCGCAGACACGTGTCACGCAGCGCAGCGCTTGCGCAACTGAAGCGTTGCTTCCTTTACTTTTATTTTTAAAAAGCCTTGCTCTGATTGGACGCACTGCCTTGGGCGCTGTGCTGACGCATCAACTTCTGACACGTGACGCGTTGCGCGTAGCGCACAGGATTTGAAGCGTTGTTTGAAAGTTTGAATTTTTGAAATTCAAACACAGCCTTGCTCTGATTGGGGAAAACAAATGCCCCCCACCGTTACGCTCACGTGGCGTGCACGTGAGTGCAGCGGTGGCAAGATCCTGGCCGTTGGATCAAAAGGGGTAAGTTGAAGAGGCGCAGGGGCCTATAAATAGGACCCTTGGTCCTTAGAAAATTCTTTACAACTTTCAAGAATTTTGATTTTCAGAGCCTTGCTCTTGCTTAAGAACTTTCAGAGCCTTGCTCTTGTTTCTTCCCAAGAACATTAAAGTTCAGAACTTAGAATCATTTTGGGTAAAAATATTAAATTAAATTAAATTTAATTAATAAAGCCTTGCTCTCAAGAACTTACAGATCTACAGAGATCTTGTTCATGAGTTTTAACCCATGAACAGAGCTTTGCTCATGGATCAAATGTAGATCTTTTCTGATCTCAAAATGGAGAACTCATAAATGTTTTCATGGATCTTTAAGATCCCAAATTTTTTATCTTTTAGGAGTTAAAGTTTCCTTTCTGATCGATTTTTCCATCATTATTATAGAGCTAAGCTTTTTTTAAAGAAATTTTATCCCTTTGAGACCAGAGTTTGACAAATGTCACTCTGTGACAGAGCTTTGCTCTAAAAGAGGAGATTTTCTCCTTGTCTCTAGGGACTTCCCATCAATGAGGATATTCTCTTGGGGATCTTTTCATTAATTGACAGTCTCATCTAATGATGGGGTTGTCTTATTAAATGATGTACTGTCATCCAGATTTTGTGGGTCCCCCTTTTGTCCCCTACCTACTGCATTCCAGTGTAGTGTAAAATTTTAAAATGCCAAGCATTGGAATTACAACACTGACGGCTAATTAAATTTTTTGTCCCCCCGTAGGAAACATGTCCGGTAATTTGTCTTTTCCGTTTGTTCGCTCGGAGGGAGGGTTTCCCCAGGCACCGGTGGACCGAGTGGTGCTCGCTCTCATTAAAGATCACGACCCCAAGTACAAAAACCTTCACTTGTGGGGTAGGTGGTACAATGAAATCATCCAGGGTCGCCGCAGTTTCAGTTCCGCCATGCCGTCTGAGCCCATAGTTATGATCCCCTATGCGGACGAACCCCCGGTGAAGTATGCCGTCGAGGTTAAGAATTGGAATTCGGATGACCTCCTCCAGCCTGCAATTGGCGCAATTCCCGTGCAGCCGCCGCCGGCAATAGACATTCTAGGGAGGCGAATCTGTCAGGGTGAAGCACGCCCTTAGGGACAGGCTTACAACATTGGATTGGTCCAGCGATCGCCCGCCGGATATTTGCAGTGGGCTCGGTACATCTTATCGGCTAAAAGGACTCATTTGACGAAGATCGGTTTGTATTCGGCCATCTACGTCTCGCTCTTTGAGTATCCTTCTCCTCCGACGTGGTGGGTTAAGGCTTTTATCGAGCAATGGAACATCCCCACCCACACCTTCCTGATGACGGACCGGGAAGTCTCTATCTCCTTGGAGGAGTTTGCTGAAATCTCGGGTCTGCCGATGAGGGGAGAGCTTTACGAGGAGCTGCTTCCTCCTGATGAATATGTCTTTGCCACCAAGCCACTGGTGTTCGACCGGACGCCGGAGAATGCTATTCAGCACCAGTATCCGGGCTTGGTGAAGGTGTTGGAGATCTATGAAGGACTATATTTGAAATCGGGCGACCGGGGCGTCAGTTTCGCAGATTTTATTGCCCGCTTCATTCGACCGGAGTTCCTATCAGAGCGAAGCGAGAAGTTCGCCCAGCTCGATGACCCTTTTGGCTTCGGCTTGGACCGCCGGCCCATATCGGAGAATGATCAAAGGGATTTTTATCTCCCCGACGCTGCCATCGTCCCTTTCTCAGAAATCGCCGTCCCGGGCATGGATGAGGAGACCTTTTTTGTAGGTTTCCTGGGCTTGTGGCTATGCAGCTTTGCTCTCCCTATGCACCTGCGCCACATGCGGCCATCTATCTTCTACCCAGCACATCGGATGGTGGCTGGTTTGCAGAAGGATATTTGGATCCGTTCGAATATCAATCATATGCAACTTGTCAATCCTGTCTCAAAGGAAAGATGACAAAGACTCCGTTCACTGGACACGGAGTAAGAACGAGCGAGCTTTTAGGACTCGTACACAGCGACGTGTGCGGTCCAATGTCTACGCATGCACGAAGCGGTTATTCTTACTTCATTACTTTTACGAATGACTTTTCAATGTACGGTTATGTCTTCTTAATGAAATATAAATCCGAAGCCTTTGGAAAATTCCAGGAATATAAGAATGAAGTAGAAAAACAAACTGGCAACAGTATCAAAACACTGAGATCTGATCGAGGTGGTGAATACTTGAGTGCCGAGTTCCTGGATTACTTAAAAGAGAATGGAGTTCTCTCTCAGCTTACTCGTCCATACACTCCGCAACATAATGGTGTATCGGAGAGACGGAACCGAACCCTATTGGATATGGTACGGTCCATGATGAGTAACGCTGAGTTACCGCGATCATTCTGGTGATATGCGCTAGAATCAGCTGCATACCTTTTGAACCGAGTTCCAACTAAGACTGTGCCTACTACACCATATCAGATGTGGTGTGGGAAGAGACCCTATCTTAATCACATTAAGACATGGGGATGTCCATCTTTTGTCAAAAAGCAGCATGCGGACAAGCTCGAGGCACGCTCAGTACAGTGCAAGTTCGTGGGATATCCAAAGAACTCCAAGGGATATTTCTTCTATTGCGAAGAGGAACAAAAGGTATTTGTTTCTCGTCATGCCCACTTCTTGGAAACTGAGTTTTTGGAAAATCAGATAAGTGGGAGCGCAATAGAACTGGAAGAAATTCCAGAATCACGAGCTATTACTGAAAGCTTAGTAGAACCAGAGGGTTCGAAAGATCAGGACATTCCTATGCCGCTCCGCAGAAGTAGTAGGCAGTCTCATCCGCCCGAGAGATACTACGGTTTTCTCATAGACGGGGATAGAGAGGATTGCATCATTGATAGTGATGAGCCTACTAGCTTCCAGCAGGCTATTCAGAGCGTTGACTCGGTAAAATGGCTGGATGCAATGCGGACCGAAATGGAGCTATGTACACCAACAAAGTATGGACGTTGGACATTGCTCCAGATGGGGTAAAACCCGTAGGATGCAAGTGGATCTTCAAAAGGAAGATTGGTGTAGATGGATAGGTTGAGACCTATAAAGCTAGACTTGTTGCAAAGGGTTTCTGTCAAGGACCTGTCTTGGACTATGACGAAACCTTTTCTCCAGTGGCTATGCTGAAATCCATTCGGATCCTTCTTGCCATTGCTGCCTTCCACGATTATGTGATCTGGCAGATGGACATAAAGACCACTTTTCTAAATGGAAATTTAGAGGAGTGTGTCTATATGGACCAGCCAGAGGGTTTCATTCAGAGTGGGAGCAGCGGAAAGTTGTGCAAGTTGCTTAAGTCCATCTATGGACTAAAGCAGGCATCGCGGAGTTAGAACATCTGTTTTGATGAGACGGTCAAGGAATTTGGCTTTATAAAAAATCCAGATGAACCATGCATCTATAGTAGATTTGTAGCGAGAACTGTAGCATTCCTCGTTTTATACGTGGATGACATTCTCTTGATAGGAAATGACATTCCTATGCTACAATCTGTTAAAGGGTTCTTGTCATACAGGTTCTCCATGAAAGACCTGGGTGATGCCTCTTACATTCTGGGGATCCGGATCTACCGTGATAGATCCAAGAGGATATTAGGACTCTCACAGTCCAGGTACATCGACACCATACTGAATAGATTCAGTATGGAAGATTCCAAGCGCGGTAATCTACCGGCTTGTCACGCGATCACCCTCTCCAAAGAGATGTCTCCCAAGACTGATTTGGAAAGGGATCGCATGTCTATTATACCCTACGCTTCTGCGGTAGGCTTTATAATCTATGTGATGTTGTGTACCAGACAAGATGTAGCTTATGCACTGAGTGTAGTAAGCCGGTATCAGTTAAACCCTGGGGAGAAGCACTGGATAGCGGTAAAGAACATTCTCAAGTACCTGAGAAGGACGAAGGAGATGTTCTTGGTGTATGGCGGAAAAGACCTCCAGATCGAGGCCTTTGCTGACTCCAGCTTCCAGAGTGACAACGATGATTCCAAGTCCATGTCGGGTTATGTCATTACCCTCTATGGAGGGGCGGTCTGTTGGAAGAGTTCTAAACAGGAAACCGTTGCTGACTCGACGATGGAAGCGGAATATATCGCTGCTGCAGATGCCGCAAAGGAAGCTGTCTGGATAAAGAAGTTCCTCATGGAGCTTCAGGTGGTTCCTACCATTGTTGATCCAATACCGCTGTATTGCGACAA
The DNA here is from genome assembly GCA_030015575.1 of Agapanthus africanus. Lineage (NCBI taxonomy): Eukaryota > Viridiplantae > Streptophyta > Magnoliopsida > Asparagales > Amaryllidaceae > Agapanthus > Agapanthus africanus. The sequence goes on along the minus strand of JASDDO010000010.1, from coordinate 277,943,231 downwards.
CAACGGAGCTATAGCTTTAGCGAAGGAACCCAAGTCCTATCATAAGTCCAGGCATATCTTGAGGCGGTATCACCTGATCAGGGAGATCGTGGGTCGCCAGGAGATCGAGGTTCGGAGAGTTGCTACAGAAGATAACACTGCTGATCCATTCACGAAGGCCTTACCCCAGACTCAGTTCGAGCGGCTGATCGAGATGATAGGTCTTCGATACGCCAGTACATGGCCTTAGTGCAAGTGGGAGATTGTTAGTGTATATGCCCTAGAGGCCATTACTGTATCATACTGGATTGTATATTACTTGATGGAACTTGGGATATTCACCTTGTATTGACATTCTTGCTCAAAATGGTAGTATGCTACTTGGTTTGTTTCTAGTTTAATGTGTGCATGTGTTTCTTTTATCATATCGCCTTTACACATTAGTGGAGCCCTTAGGATCTTTGCTTGATTACCAGCGTTGTGATGGTAGTCACACTCGTGGGGGCTGGGTAATCTATAAGCGCATCCTTATGCAGGTCCCTAGTCGCAGGACTATCGAGACAGGGCATCGATACTCCGGAGTAGACTAGCGTATGCGCTTCTCATCCCAGCTTGGGAGACGGCCTGTCCCGCAGCCGTCAGTACGTCGTACTTGGGCTAGTATGCGGGTGCTCGTTAGGTTAAGAGTACACTGTACAGGACTCGTCGGGAACTGTTGGTTGGTATTATACTTATCGTCAGTTATCAGTTCCCAGGTGACATGAGTATAGCTTAGTCCGTTGACTTGACACTGTCACTTCGCCTCGAGTGTGTTCCTACTTTACTTTGATTACTACCCTACGACGGCTCAAAGGAGTCGTGCAAACAGGTAGTTTTTGGGGGCAGTCCTGAAGCACTTAGAGGCAGTGACGGTTAGACAGGATTCGCCTCTCCCGGTATTGGGAGTTGATATCGCGCTGTGTCTAGGAGAGCCATTACACAAAGTCCCTGGCCAGGGCAAGCGAGATAGACTGGTAGGTTCCCAGTGTTATCTCAGGTGTTCTGGGCTACACTCCGGCACGACTTGTGTTAGTTATGTATATGCCCTAGAGGCCATTGTTGTACATATGATGTATATTATAATGGATGCTTGGATATATATAGAGATGACTTTCTTGCTCGTCATGATAGTATGCTATTTGGTTTCACTTTATCTTAACATGTTGACTTGTATTGGTTTACTGTTTTACTCTCACATGTTGATAAAGCCCTTAGGATCTGTACTCGACTACTGGGTCTATGATGAAATCATACTAATGGGGCCACAGTAGTCGATGAGTACATCCTATAACTGTTCCTAGTCGAGGGTATATCGAGACAGGGCATCGATGCACCAGAGTAGACTAGCGTATACGCATCTTGACCCATATGATGGGCGATGGATGATCCCATATCCATCGGTGTTTGACATCAGAGATGGTGTACGGGTGCTCAGTGGAGACTGGGTACACTGGACGGACTCGCCGAGAACTCCCAGATGGTGATATACCACACGTCAGATGGCAGTTCTCCGGTGACACTGGTACAGGGTAGTCTGAAGACCCGAGATCGTCATAGAGTCTTGTGTGATTCCAACTGTGCTTTGATTTCCACCTTACCACGTCCAAGAGGGCATGCAAAATGGTGGCTTTTGGGTACAGTCCCGAATCATATGGAGGCAATGAGCGATAGGAGGGGATTCGTCTCTCCCGGTATAGGGAGTTGATGTTGCGCTGTGTTCGATTGGCTATAACTGGAAGTCCCTGGCCAGGGATGATATAGAGATTTACTGGTAAGTGTTACTAGTAGTTTCTCGACCCGTTATGAGCCACACATCGACACGACTTATCGGTTACTGGGGTCTGACGTTTACCAACCCTAGACTTGATATGCGACATATCAGACGAACAGACCGGACTGTACGGGAGTGTTACTGATTGGATTCACAGGAGAACGCATAGGCTAGCTTGTTGATCTTCTGATCGCTCAATACCTGGGTGGCTGTTACGTTTAGCTGACCGCTTGCTGCTTGTGGCTGTTTGATATGATCATCACCTGCTACCGGCGTATTGACGATTCTTAAGAGTCCTACACAGAGGATTCTTGGCTCAGGCAAAACGGAGTAGAGGCACATATGTGATATACGCAGGACCGAGAATAATGCGATATGAGATACCGTATTATATTCTCAAGATATTTAGATATGAACCGGGTCATCGGATCAAGTGTTGGTTCGATGAATCGGTACATAATATATTAGTCGGTAATATTCGATATAGCCGGATCGTCGGATCAAGTGTTGATTCGTTGATTTAATGTATAATAATATATATGATATATTGTATTACATTATCTAATATTGGCTCGCTTTATTATTTCATTTTCTCACTGGATGATACATTGATATATATGCGATATATGTTAATTGTATTATTTTCTTTTGTTGCAAATATATAATATATATGTGATATATATTATTGTGACATGATATGATTTATTGTTAAACATGTTTAAGGATGATTAAATGAGGTTAGGGTTTGATTAGGGTTAGATGCTTCATGCACCTTCTAGAAGCTTTATCTTTTGTCATGGTTAAGATATTTTTGATGACACATTTCTAACCCAACCAAACTCTAACTCTAGTTTATTCTCTACAAAATCTTAGCCACTCATCTTTGACCATGGTTTATATATCAATCATATACATTTCTTTCTATTCATCACAAAAGAAAATTATGATTATCTTTTCCATTATCATCTTTTTCTCTCTTGAAAAAGCTCACTAGAAATTCTTTATGTGATGAATAAATATGAGAAAACGATTTAAAAAGAAAGAAAAAATACTACTCTCTCATCCTCATCTCATCTAGCTCATGAGATTAGTGTGTTCATCTCTTTAGAGTGAGAAAGCTTGAGTCTTTGCAGCTTCGACGTAGATCATCGGAGATTTGGAACACTTCAAGCTAGCATGGATCGTTCGAGTCGTGGAGCCTCTCATGAGTCCGGGAGATCGTGGATCGTAGCAAAGGGACTTCTACTCGGAGCTTGTGAAGCGAAGGAGCGGACTACAAAGGTTGTAATCCCTCACACTTAGATAAAAGTTATCATCTTGCATGTTTAACCCTAATAATCTAGCAAAGATCCCGGCTTTGGGTTGTTCGGCACGTCTAAAATTTTATCTGGGCATGTTTGATGCCTTATGAACCTTCACAAGAGTGCCTAGGAACCCTACAGTGGTATCAGAGACTAGCTAGAGCATTAGGCGACGTGTTTACGAAGTTAAAACTCCGATCGAACCCGAACCGACGAATTTAACCCCCTCTCTGGAAATTTTTCAAAATCTGGGATTTTTCTGAATTAAAAATACCTGAAAAATACAGCAGGGAAAAACAAGAATTTCGGTGGAAAAATAATCCACTGATCCGTACAAACCGTCGCGGAACCGCGGCCGTACCTTGCTTGGGCCGCGGAACCGCGGCAGTTTAGAGAGATCAGGACCCCATTTTTGCACAATAATTCATAGTTCTCTGGTTTATTGTTTATGGGTATTTTTAATCTGTTTCAAGTGTTGAATATTCTGGGGTTTGTTTTGTAATAGTAGACTCGATCGGAAATTTTAAATTCGTATTTCTTTCCGGATATTTAGAAACTGTTAAACTAGTTGAACGGATATCATTAACCCACTTTTTCCCGGCACGTAAAACTTTCAAGTGTTGAATTTTTATCGGGTTTAAATCTTTCGGAAAAATTGTACAAGTTAAGCGGTGGACCCTTTAGAAGACAACAAACCTTAACTCGATTATGTGACCGTCTTGAACTGCCTTTTGAACCTTTGGGTTTGGGGCAGTACGGCGTGCCACATGTGAGGCGTTGGCTTGACCCTTCTACGGCTGGATCACTGGTACTTTGACATATTCTGGGATTATTTGAACTCCGCTCAAGAGTTGAGCACTTTGGGAAATCTTGGGTATTTGATTATCTTTTCGGAAAGTTTAATACCGTCTATTTATCTGGAATGTGATACAATATGTGGAATTCATAGAGTTAGGCATGAAATGCGAAGTATGTGATATTTCGGATTTACGATGTCTAAAGTGATTGTGGATTCCAAATGTTGTAGTTTTACACTTTCTTTTCTGTGACCGTAAGTGTAATATGTGATATCACCGGTTTCGTTGCTATATGTCAACGACAATTGGGATGCGCATATTTACTTACGTTGATGATATGTGATATTATGTGTTGCTGTGATATGTTATATTGGATCGTCGTGTTCAGAATAGCCGGGGGTTTATGTGAGATGATGGGTTTTTTTTCATCTAAAATTCATTTTTAATGTAATATTCTTTTATTTGGGACACTTCCAGGTTGAGGTTGATGTCACCAGTGTATATTATTTACTTTTCCGCATTAGGTAGACCCAAGGAGGGGAGCACAAGTAACCGGATTCTAGGGTCCGGTGGGAGGCCATCTCGAGGAGTCGAGACCGGGTCTCCTAACCCTAGAATTGGCAGTGTTACTTGCCGCTCTCGTAGGGGTCTTGGGATGTGGGTTTGGCTATTCGTCGCGACCGTGGAATCCGTGTTATATACAGGCTCGTATTGAAAACACGGACGTCCTAGTATATCCAATATTTCATATATGTTCTTCTGCTTCAATGTTCTGTGATGAGATCATATTACTGCCTGAGACGAATGCTTATACTATATATATATGCTGATTTATAAATATTAATGCTTTCGTTTCTTCTGTGATGCTTAGGAAGCATAAGCTGATGTGATTTTTATTAATGAGATTAATAAAAGAAAAGAAACCTAAAGATGTTGTAGAATCAAAACTTTATAAAAAAAAGGGGTAGCTACAGTTTTGCTTTGCACAGTGATATATATGATATATCCTGCACCTTATTCGATGGGGAAAGAGCCGACGATCCCTTCACCGGGAGTGACCTCTTTAGCGAAACTGGCAGATGCTACAAAACTCGGCTTGTCTTTTGATTGCTTTTAAAGTTTTGCTTTGCACAGCGGTATATATGATATATCCTGCACCTTATTCGATGAGGAAAGGGCCGACGATCCCTTCACCGGGAGTGACCCCTTTAGAGAAACTAAGAAAAGCCTCAAAAACACTCCTTTTCAAAACTTCACTCGATTCTACGACGATATCAAGTTCATTACGCTTAGGGTTTTCTGAAAAACCTGCATAGCCCTCCGTCATTTCAGATAAAGACTATTTATTATTCGTGCTGCGTTTGTTGGCCTTTGTCAAGGCGTAGTGTGCGGTAGCTAACTGGTACTTATCTGTTTAAACATATGTTGTGATTGGATTAGGGTATTCGTACAACCTTGTTGGCCTTTGTCAAGGGTCGTGCGGGTGGGTTTAATTTCAATCAAGAAATGACAGGTTGAACTTGACTAGCTTCCTATGGTTTGTTAGCCTTTGTCAAGGTCATAGGGGTTAGGGGCAAAAGTATTATCGGAAATTTCAAGTGTTGAAATTTTCAATGAGATTGCATACCTCCTATGAGATAGTTGGATCCCGATACCCACTGCGAGTAAGTGTTACTCCTGGGAGAGTTTTACACAGGACAATTAGTCATTCAAGTAGGTGTCTAGAAAAGTGTTAACGGGGTTACGCCTCTGGGAAAACGAGGTTTACTTTAATTAGGTCCGTGCGAAAGCACGGGGAACCTCCCTCAAAGTACCGACACTGATCTGGCTGAAAGATTGACGAAATTGTAGGGTGTAATTAATCCCGGCTAATCTTACCTTTTTGGGTTTAAAGGTAGATTTGATAAAAACAGTGGGAGACATCCTGATTAGATAAGATAATAACCAATCTAATCTTGCAAGAGCATAAGCTAAATTGTTTTCTTCTCTCTCTCTCCAGGTAGCGACCATGTCAGGCCATAATCAAGATAATAATATGGATGTATTGAATGAACCCGATTATTGTACTGAGCAAGGGAACGTTGGACCCGCTCTTTCTTATAAGAGTTATAAGACTGAACAGGAAACAGGAGAATATCTGGATTCTCACGCCGCCCAAAAGAACATGCATGTTGATGCATCTTCTTCGGGTGTGTTAGTTATTGAGAACTGTTTCTCAGTTCACCCTACGTCCTGGGTATTAGATACCGGATCAGGATCCCATATATGTAAATTGTTACATGGGCAACGGAAAGGTAGAGAACTAGGAAAAGGTGATCATTCCGTTCAAGTAGGGAATGGTGCAAGTATTGTAGCCAAAGCAGTTGGCGAATATCACCTTGTATTACCAAGTCGTAATACACTGATTCTAAATGAGTGCTATTATATACCGAACATGATGTGCAATATTATATCAGTTTCTTTATTAAGTAAAGAAGGATATAATTTTGTAGTAAAGGATAATGTTATGAACATATTCCTAGATCAAAAGTTGATTGCATCAGGCTCGTTACATAATGGCATATTCATTCTAAATCAGAATACAGTCCTGAATATACAAAACACACACAAGAGGAAGAGTTCAGATATGAACGAATCCTACTTGTGGCATTGTAGACTTGGTCATATCAATGCGACACGACTGGCTAAGTTACATAAGGATGGTTATTTGAATCCGTTCGAATTATCATCTTATGATACTTGCCATCCATGTCTCAAAGGAAAAATGACCAAAGCTCCGTTTAGTGGACACTGAGAAAGAGTTACCGAACTCTTAGGACTGGTACATAGTGATGTATGCGGTCCCATGTCTACGCATGCCAGGAACGGTTCTTCCTACTTCATTACATTCACTGACGATCTCTCAAGATTCGGATATGTGTTCCTGATGAAACACAAGTCTGAAGCTTTTGAGAAATTCAGAGAATATAAGCACGAAGTAGAGAATCAAACGGGCAAAAGTATTAAGATTCTTCGATCTGATCGAGGAGGTGAATACTTAAGCAGTGAGTTCCTAGATTATCTAAAAGAGAAAGGAATTCTCTTTCAGCTTACTCCTCCTTATACACCACAGCACAACGGTGTATCTGAGCGGAGGAATCGCACCGTATTAGATATGGTGTGCTCGATGATGAGTACAGCTGAGTTACCTATTTCCTTATGGGGGTATGCACTGGAGACAGCAGCATACCTATTGAATCAAGTTCCAACTAAATCTGTACCTACTACACCATATGAGATTTGGAGTGGGAAGAGACCATGTCTTAAACGAGTTAAGATATGGGGTTGTCTGGCCTATGTCAAAAGGCAAAATCCAGACAAACTCGAGGCACGGTCAGTTCTATGCAAGTTTGTGGGATATCCCAAACATTCACATGGATATCTTTTCTACCATCGCGAGGAACAAAAGGTGTTTGTTTCTCGACATGCCACCTTTATAGAAAAGGAATTTCTTGCAAAAGAAATTAGTGGCGAAGAGGTAGAACTGGAAGAAATTCCAGCTACACAAACTCAAACTGAAACTGAAGATTTGGTAGAACCGGAGGATTCAATAGTACCCAACGAACCCCAGCCTCTCCGCCGATCTAGCAGGGTTTCTCGTCCACCTGAGAGATACTACGGTTTTCTCATTGATGGTGGAAGCGAGGATTGCATCATGGATGATGATGACCCGACTAGTTTCGAGCAGGCCATCACGAGTGGTGACTCTGTGAATTGGCTGGATGCAATGCGGTCTGAGATGGAATCCATGTAGACCAATAAAGTATGGATTTTGGAAAATGCTCCTGAAGGGGTAAAACCCATTGGGAGCAAGTGGATTTTTAAAAGGAAATTTGGTGTAGATGGAAAAGTTGAGACTTTCAAAGCTAGACTTGTAGCAAAGGGATTTCGTCAACGACCAGGTGTGGATTATGACGAAACCTTTTCTCCAGTGGCTATGCTTAAGTCCATCCGGATCTTACTTGCCATTTTTGTATACCATGACTACGAGATCTGGCAAATGGATGTTAAGACCGCCTTTCTAAACGGTGATTTAGAAGAGTGCGTGTACATGACTCAGCCAGAGGGCTTCGTAGATAGTGGGAGCAGCGGAAAGGTGTGCAAGCTGCTTAAATCCATTTATGGGTTAAAGCAAGCATTGCGGAGTTGGAACATCTGTTTTGATGTTGTAGTCAAAGAGTTTGACTTCATAAAAAATATAGATGAACCTTGTATCTATAAGAAGGTAGCAGAGGGTAAGGTTGTCTTCCTCGTATTATACGTGGATGACATACTCTTGAGAGGAAATGATATTCCTATGCTGCAATCAGTCAAGCTCTTCTTATCACAGAGATTCTCAATGAAAGATCTAGGTGATGCCTCCTGCGTATTGGGAATCATGATCTATAGAGATAGATCTAAACGGATACTGGGATTGTCCCAATCCAGGTACATTGACACCATACTAAAGAGGTTTAGCATGGAAGAATCCAAGCGTGGGAACCATCCCACGATCTCTGGACTCACTCTCTCCAAAGAGATGTCTCCTAAGACTGATTTGGAGAGAGCTCACATGCAAGGGATACCCTATGCTTCAGCAGTAGGCTCTATCATGTATGCGATGCTATGTACCATACCCGATGTAGCATACTCACTAAGTGTAGTGAGTCGGTATCAAGAAGATCCTGGAGAGAGTCACTGGACAGTTGTGAAGAACATTCTCAAGTACTTACGAAGGACTAAGGAGATGTTCTTGGTGTATGGTAACGGAGAACTCCAGGTGGAGTCCTCTACCGATTCCAGCTTCCAAAGTGATAAGGACGACTCTAAGTCGCATTCGGGTTTTGTCTTTACCCTCAATGGAGGGGCGGTATGTTGGAAGAGTTCCAAAAAGGATACCGTTGCAGACTCGACGATGGAGGCTGAATACATCGCTGCCAACGATGCTGCCAAAGAGGCTGTCTGGATCAAGAAGTTCATTACTGAACTTGGAGTGGTTCCATCCATTGAGCATCCAATACCTCTGTATTGCGATAACAATGGAGATGAGGCGTTAGCCAAGGAACCCAGGTCCTATCAAAAGTCCAGACATATTCTGAGGCGGTATCACCTGATCAGGGAGATAGTTGATCGCCGGGAGATCGAGGTCAGGAGAGTAGATACGAAGGACAACACTGCGGATCCATTCACGAAGGCTATTCCCCAGATACAGTTTGAGAGATTATTCGGGATGCTAGGTATGAGATACTACAGCAGCTGGCCTTAGTGTAAGTGGGAGATTGTTAGTTATATATATGCCCTAGAGGCCATTGTTGTACATATGATGTATATTATAATGGATGCTTGGATATATATAGAGATGACTTTCTTGCTCGTCATGATAGTATGCTCTTTGGTTTCACTTTATCTTAACATGTTGACTTGTATTGGTTTACTGTTTTACTCTCACATGTTGATAAAGCCCTTAGGATCTTGTCACGACCCGAAAGTACGGAACGCGACTGGCACTTAGATTACGAGACGTCTAGAGGCGTACCGTCACCTAAGTCAGCCAAAGCCCAGAAGAATCTAAACCAAAATCAAAAGAGAGTGAAGGAAACCTTTAATGAAAACGATTTTCAAATCAATTAAGTTGCAAAGAATCCCTTTTTAAAAACATCATAAATTTCTGAAAATTTCGGCAGAGTCTCCCCTGTATTTTCTATCCCCCAAAATGGGTACAACAAGATAATAAACCTGTAATCATAAAATGGCATCCCCAAGTGGGAGCTAGCTCTTCGCCCAAGGCGGATCACAACCACATGCAATATAATAGTAATATCAAGAAAAGAGCATAAAGAAACGCAAAATACCAGAAAACACACGTCGGCTCAAGTGAGCTCGACCCAAAAGAAACCACAAATATACAAATCTCTCAGTCTCATCACTAGGTCGCATATACAATATATAGTGGTAGATGGAGAATACTAGATACAATGATAAAGCAAAAAGAAATAAAGTATACTCGCAACCCACCTACGGGCGATGTCGCGAGTCTGAGCAAAATGAGCTGATGATAAGATAACCCGCCGCTACAAGACTGACGGGTCCGACCTGCAAGACACTGTGGCACAACGGGGGTGAGTTGCCAGCTCGTGAGTAAATATAACATCTAATAAAGCAATCGTAAGAATGCACGCAATGCACCACAACATGTATGTCCATATGTGATATACTATCTCTAGTATGCAAGCACAGGTATGCAATATCATTATTAAGTCTTTAAGTGTTTTAAATGCTACGGGTATTGAATTCTTAACTTTAGAACACGAATATCTATATAATAGCTAAATACCACCAAGAAATCATCTGAAAACCCGTGTCAAGCATCGACACCAAATAGGAATCATATCTGTCTCAATATCGGGCTCCGTCAGTCCGGATCGGCCCATATCATAAATCTCACGACAACGGTCGGTATCCTCCGGATATCCGCCGCGCCAGACATCACCAGTAGGTAGCCTTCCCTTGCCAGGCTCATCGTCTACAACTCGATCTTCTTGCCCCGGGGTACCATACCGGGCCCACCATGTACCCGAGACGGTTCATCCACTCCTCGAATCAGGTCTCGAAATCCAACAGAAAACATGAAAACTCATGGTGGACGACACATACATCACGAGAAAACCGCAACTTTGTTTTGAAAATGATAAATATAAGGTTTTGTTAAATTCTTGCGGTTTTCCCCAAAAATCCAGAAATCGCAGCAATACTGAAATCCTCAAGAAAATCATAATGTCCACATGTTATATATGAAAAATGTCTATGATATCAATGCATACGATGTGAATTTTGCTAGAAATCTATATAAATATGATGATGATGCGAGGTATACGTATGCTATGAAATTTCATATATCAAGTATGAATGCAAGTGGCGATATTATGATAAATGGTTCTATAGTGCACGTGGCATGGCAATTACCAAAGGCGTGTGTGTCACATGAATAGTGCGCGTGCAACAGATGCCAATGGTAATGGTGTTCGTGTCCTACAAAGTGATATCGCATAAGTATGGATGAATGTCCATGCAATCTAATATACTGTTCGCTATAAGGGTATGCAGTGTACATGAATGGATAAGCTAGCTAACAATATGAATCTTGCAAAGAGTAGGGTAATCCTAACTAGGGGCGCATCACGCCATCCAGACGATTCCCCCATAGATGAATACATCTACTCACCTGAAATCTCCGCTAATCCTATCCGGCCACCGCCTTGCCCTTTCGCGCCGTGTCCGATGTTTCTCCGATCGATCCTATATTTGCACAATATCAAGCATAAGATTACAAAACCTAATACAAGGCAAGTCACAACATACAATTTTCCACGCTCTCGTATTAATCATAGCATGCACTCGGTGCGCGGAAAAACGCACGAAAATCGCTAACCTATAACTAGAATCGTCATTTCGGGAAAATCGACTAAACTACAACCCGACTAGATGAAACCCCGCGTTCGCGCACTCTAATAGTCCTATACGAAGCTAATTATATCGCTAACATAACGCATTTCGGTCGCATTCTAATTTCTACAAAAATCTAGTAAGCGATTTTCTAGCCGATTCGATACAAACATCGCAATTTGTCGATTTAGCAAGCGTATCATTACACAATTAACGATTCTAATCAAATATATAACCAAAACCCTAACTTAATTTTTTACAACCATGTTTCAAACCCTAACTCAACATCAAAACCCATTCTTGAATTTTCAAGACAACCCATTATAATGAAATTAACACTTTAAACATCTAATTTAGCATAAACAAACTACAAATTAGCCACTAGTTTAGGATTTTATCTCACCAATTGAATCCTAGCATGATCAAGTCACCAAGAAAGCCTCCTTTCATCATGTTTTTGAACTAATTTGGGCTGGAGAGAGAATGGATTAGGGTTAGGCTTTGAATGGTTAATGAAATTTGTGAATTTTTGATGAATTTTGCTATGAATTTGAAGCAAGAATGAAGTGGAGAAATGGGAAGAAGCTCCTGTTGAGGCTCGGCCAGCAGGTGGGGAGAGGGGTGTGGGAAATTTTGAGAAGTTTCTAGGTCATTACAACATCATATGATATCATTTCATGCTTTCATGTCAACCTTTTTACAAAAAAAAAACCCTTTTTTCATCATTTTTTTCATAATTTTCCCACCAAAAAAACTAAAAGTTTGCAAGCCATGATATAATTTTATTAACACCATAATTTAGCTTATAAAGACTCCTAATTATGAAATTTACCCAATTAAATTTGTATTTATCACTAATTTAATGTATTTAAAAAGGCTTAAAATAATAAAAAAAATAATTAATTACGAATTTTTTTTTATTTAACTAGAAAATTATAAGTGACATTTTAGTGACAAAATTATAGTAATATCTTGTCTAAATTTTGTATAATTAGGTCTACAATGAAAAATATCAATTTTGACTTTTTACGGAAAAAGCCGAAAAATTGGCCGATTACCGAAAAACTGCCTAAACGATTTTCGAAGGGTTACAATCTTCCCCCTTAAAGAAATTCGGTCCCCGAATTTAGAATTTAACTACGCGTACCTTCAAAAAGATGGGGATATCTCTTCCTCATCTCGACCTCGGTCTCCCAGGTGACCTCCTCGCTGTTCGGGCCACGCCAAAGGACCTTGACGAACGGTATAACCTTCGATCTCAATTTCTTCACCTGCCGATCCAAGATGACAACCGGCTGCTTGGTGAAAGAAAGATCACGGTCTAACTGGATCGTCTGGTGCTGAATCGCCTGGGAAGGATCATGAAGGTACTTGCGGAGCATCGAGACATGGAATACGGGGTGAATATCGGGGAAGCTGGGCGGAAGAGCTAACCGATAAGCGACTGGACCAACACGCTCTAGGATCTCGAAAGGACCAACATATCTAGGACTCAGTTTCCCTTTCCGCCCAAATCTCATCACACCTTTCATCGGAGAGACCTTCAGGAAAACCTGATCGCCAACAGCGAACTCGAGTCGGCGACGGCGCCTGTCAGCATAAGATTTCTGCCTGCTCTGTGCCGCTCTCATCCTGTCCCGAATCAGCTGTATCTTCTCGGTCGTCTCCTGTACGATCTGAGGCCCCAAAATACTGCTCTCCCTAAGCTCTGTCCAACATACAGGCGATCGACATCTCCTCCCATATAAAGCCTCGAAAGGTGCCATCTGAATCGTCTCCTGGAAGCTATTATTGTAGGAAAACTCGATCAAAGGCAAATGACGATCCCAGCTACCACCGAAATATAAAACACAAGCTCTGAGCATGTCCTCAAGAGTTTGAATCGTACGCTCCGACTGACCGTCAGTCTGCGGGTGAAAGGCTGTGCTAAAACTCAATCGGGTGCCAAAAGCTTCCTGTAGTTTCTGCCACAATCGGCTGGTAAACTGGGTGCCACGGTCGGACACGATGCAATTCGGAACACCATGCATTCGCACTATCTCATCAATATAAACCTGGGCGTACTGAGAAAATACAAAAGTGGTCTTCACTGGCAGGAAGTGAGCCGCTTTCGTCAGTCGATCCACAATCACCCAAATAGAGTCGTACCCTCGACTGGTCCTGGGTAGACCCACAACGAAGTCCAAGGAGACCTGCTCCCACTTCCACTCAGGGATGGGCAAAGGCTGTAACTCGCCGGCTGGCCTCTGGTGCTCGGCCTTGACTTGCTGACAAGTCAGGCATCTGGACACAAAGTCTGTAACATCCTTCTTCATCCCGTCCCACCAGTAAACCTCTCTTAAATCACGGTACATCTTGGTGGAACCTGGGTGAACACTGTATACTGATCTATGTGCCTCCTCGAGAATATCACGCCTTAGTCCCTCTGAATCTGGCATGCACAGTCGAGTCCCAAATCGAAGTATCCCCTGATCATCAATCACGAACTCAGAAACTCTGCCCTGCCGAATTTGCTCAATAATCTCTAAGATACGGGCATCGCCGGACTGTGCCTCGCGGATACGGTCAAGTAACTGTGGGCGTGCTCTGAAATGGGCCAGCTGTCCCCCCGTAGGAGTAAACTCGAACTGCACTCTGCTGTCACATAACACCTGCCAATCCGCCGTCGACTGCATCTGTACTGCGCTCAAACAAGATAGGCTACCTCCGGGCCTCCTACTCAAAGCATCTGCCACCACATTCGCCTTGCCCGGATGGTATAGAATCTCGCAGTCATAATCCTTCACCAACTCCATCCAACGACGCTGTCTCAGGTTCAGATCTCGCTGCTGGAAGATATACTTCAAACTCTTGTGGTCAGTGAATATCTGGCACGGCTCACCGTATAGGTAATGTTTCCAGATCTTAAGTGCAAATACCACTGCAGCCATCTCTAAATCATGTGTGGGGTAGTTAAGCTCGTGTTTCCTCAGCTGCCGAGAAGCATACGCGATAACTCTGTCGTGCTGCATCAATACACATCCCAGCCTCACTCTAGAAGCATCACAATATACCACGAACCCGCCTGATCCTGAAGGCAATGCTAACACTGGTGCAGTAGTCAGACGAGTCTTCAACTGCTGGAAGCTATCCTCACATGCCTGGGTCCAATCAAAAGGAACCCCCTTCCGGGTCAACCTGGTCAACGGTGCAGCAATGCGGGAAAAATCCTGGACATAACGTCGATAATAGCCGGCCAGACCTAGAAAACTGCGAACCTCTGTAACTGATACTGGTCTAGGCCAACGCTGAACTGCCTCGATCTTCTTCGGGTCCACACAAATACCATCTCTCGTCACCACATGACCCAAGAAGTCGACACTGTCTAACCAGAATGCGCACTTAGAGAATTTGGCGAACAGCTGATGCTCCCTCAAAGTCTGCAATGTGATACGTAAGTGCTGCTCATGCTCCTCCCGGCTCCGAGAATAAACCAAGATGTCGTCAATGAACACAATGATGAACTGATCGAGATACGGCCTGAATACGCGGTTCATCAAATCCATAAACGCTGCCGGGGCATTGGTGAGCCCGAACGACATCACCAAGAACTCATAATGACCATATCGAGTACGGAAAGCTGTCTTCGGAATATCCTCCTTCCGAACCCGCAACTGGTGATAACCTGACCGTAAATCAACCTTCGAGAAAAACCCTGCACCCTGGAGCTGATCAAATAAGACATCAATGCGGGGTAGTGGATACCTGTTCCGCACAGTGACCCGGTTCAGCTGACGATAATCAATGCATAAACGCATACTTCCGTCCTTCTTCTTAACAAACAAAACGGGAGCACCCCAAGGTGACACACTCGGTCGGATAAGCCCTTTGTCCAGCAAGTCCTGTAACTGATCCTTTAGCTCTCTCAGCTCCGCCGGGGCCATCCGATAAGGCGGTATAGAGATAGGCCCCGTGCCAGGGATCAAGTCAATACAGAACTCAATCTCGCGCTCTTGTGGCAGACCAGGCAGCTCGTCAGGAAATACATCAGGAAACTCTCTCACAACAGGGACCTGGTCCAACGGAACCTCTGTGGAGCTAGTATCACAAACATAAGATAAGAATCCCTGACACCCTTTCCTTAAGAGCTGACCAGCGCGAAGAGAAGAAATCAAGCTGGGAAGGGTAGCGCTACGATCTCCCTGAATAATAAGTACCGGCTCACCAGGAAAACTGAATCTGACTGCTTTTTCACGGCAGTCCACGGATGCATAACAGGTGGCTAGCCAGTCCATACCAAGAAGAACGTCAAAGTCTAGCATATCGAGGAGAATCAAATCAACTGAAGAATCTCTCTCCCCGATACGAACGAAACAAGATCGGTACACAAAACGGGCAACAAAAGACTCGCCTACCGGGGTACTAACGACAAGCGGCTGATCTAACGGAGAAGACTCTCGGCCCAACCTCGGTGCAAAATACGTGGAAACATAGGAATGTGTGGAGTCTGGATCAAATAATACCCGTACATCAAAAGAACATACTGGCAGAGTACCTGTCACGACGGCATTGGATGCCTGTGCATCCTGAGGAGTCAACGCGAACACTCGGGCCTGTCCACCACTAATAGCTGGCTGTCCTCTGCCTCTACCTCGGCCTCTGCCTCTGCCTCTGTCGCCTAGTCCTCTCGGAACCGGACCGCCACGCCCACGGCCTCTAGAAGCATCTGGCTGGCGTGAAGCATCATTAGGAGTAGGAAGTAAAGCTCTCTGCGAAGGTGGTGAGGGTGGTAAAGTCACATGCGGGACTTTCGCCGTGCCCGGACGTCCTATGGTACAGTCTCTGACACGGTGATACTGACTCCCACACCGAAAACATCCTGGAGACGACTGCTGGGTCTGTGGATATGAACCAAATAACTGATCTCGTCTCAATCCTCTGCCTCCACCATCTCCCGGAAATAATCTATCACGGTGTCTGCCAATCTGCCGCTGAGCTGGCGTATCAGTACGGATCCTCTTCGGCCCAGAAACGACCGGAGTCTCAGAAATACGCTCCTCCAAAAGTAAGGCTGCATCCATCGCGGCTGCGTATGTATCAAAGTGCTGGGTGCCGATGGCAAGGAATAGCTGTGTATCAAGCCCTCGTACAAACCTCTTTATTCTCTTCTCTTCTGTGTCTACTAGGTACGGAGCATATCGAGACAACTGGGTAAACTGTATATCATACTCCGACACTGTCATCCCAGGAGTCTTGCGCAAAGACTCAAAACTACGGGCTCGAGCATCTCGGACACTCTCCGGAAGAAAACGGGCAAGAAATGCAGCTGTAAACTCATCCCAGGTCATAGAAGGCAGACCTGCAGTTCGGCCTCTCTCTACTGAGTCGTACCATGTCTGGGCAAGACCCTCCAGACGAAAACTCGCAAACTCCACCAATCTATCATCAGAACACCTCAACGAACGGCAAATCCGAGCCATCCTATCAAGAAATGCCTGTGGGTCCTCTGTCGCATCTGTACCGGTAAAAGCTGGAGGTCTCAATCTCATGAACTCCTGTAGTGAAACAGGGATAGTCTCCGTAGTAGCAGCAGGAGTGACCATCTGTGCAGCAGGTACGATCGTAGTCTGTGCGGTGGAAGGAACGTCCTCGGATCTCTGTGCCCGGCTGGACTCAACTAAAGATCCCATCATCTGCCGCAACTCTTGCATGCCGGCCTCTAGTCTGGCAATACGGTCTGGATAAGGCGGATCAGTATGACCCTGAGGGGTAGGAGTATCATCCCGCTCGATCCTCGCCTCAGACGGGCTCGCTCGAATCTCATCCCTAGCGGCAGCCCGCTGAGCTCTCGTAGTCTTTGGCGGCATCGAAGCTGGAATAAGAAACAGGACTGATAAGGACATTGCAATTGAATCAAGGAATACAAGGAATCAAGAAAGGAAATACAAGCAATTATGTCCTAAGGTTACTTAGGCGGAGTACCGTATCGTAAGTATGCCGCGGATCATACCCACGGTACGCCACTCTGCTTAAGTCACCTACTCCATCTACCAAGGTCGTCCTACACTCAGAAAGGTAAAACCTACGCTCTGATACCAACTTTGTCACGACCCGAAAGTACGGAACGCGACTGGCACTTAGATTACGAGACGTCCAGAGGCGTACCATCACCTAAGTCAGCCAAAGCCCAGAAGAATCTAAACCAAAATCAAAAGAGAGTGAAGGAAATCTTTAATGAAAACGATTTTCAAATCAATTAAGTTGCAAAGAATCCCTTTTTAAAAACATCATAAATTTCTGAAAATTTCGGCAGAGTCTCCCCTGTATGTTCTATCCCCCAAAATGGGTACAACAAGATAATAAACCTGTAATCATAAAATGGCATCCCCAAGCGGGAGCTAGCTCTTCGCCCAAGGCGGATCACAACCACATGCAATATAATAGTAATATCAAGAAAAGAGCATAAAGAAACGCAAAATACCAGAAAACACACGTCGGCTCAAGTGAGCTCGACCCAAAAGAAACCACAAATATACAAATCTCTCAGTCTCATCACTAGGTCGCATATACAATATAAAGTGGTAGATGGAGAATACTAGATACAATGATAAAGCAAAAAGAAATAAAGTATACTCGCAACCCACCTACGGGCGATGTCGCGAGTCTGAGCAAAATGAGCTGATGATAAGATAACCCGCCGCTACAAGACTGACGGGTCCGACCTGCAAGACACTGTGGCACAACGGGGGTGAGTTGCCAGCTCGTGAGTAAATATAACATCTAATAAAGCAATCGTAAGAATGCACGCAATGCACCACAACATGTATGTCCATATGTGATATATTATCTCTAGTATGCATGCATAGGTATGCAATATCATTATTAAGTCTTTAAGTGTTTTAAATGCTATGGGTATTGAATTCTTAACTTTAGAACATGAATATCTGTATAATAGCTAAATACCATCAAGAAATCATCTGAAAACCCGTGTCAAGCATCGACACCAAATAGGAATCATATCTGTCTCAATATCGGGCTCCGTCGGTCCGGATCGGCCCATATCATAAATCTCACGACAACGGTCGGTATCCTCCGGATATCCACCGCGCCAGACATCACCGGTAGGTAGCCTTCCCCTGCCAGGCTCATCGTCTACAACTCGATCTTCTTGCCCCGGGGTACCATACCGGGCCCACCATGTACCCGAGACGGTTCATCCACTCCTCGAATCGGGTCTCGAAATCCAACAGAAAACATGAAAACTCATGGTGGACGACACATACATCACGAGAAAACCGCAACTTTGTTTTGAAAATGATAAATATAAGGTTTTGTTAAATTCTTGCGGTTTTCCCCAAAAATCCAGAAATCGCAGCAATACTGAAATCCTCAAGAAAATCATAATGTCCACATGTTATATATGAAAAATGTCTATGATATCAATGCATACGATGTGAATTTTGCTAGAACTCTATATAAATATGATGATGATGCGAGGTATACGTATGCTATGAAATTTCATATATCAAGTATGAATGCAAGTGGCGATATTATGATAAATGGTTCTATAGTGCACGTGGCATGGCAATTACCAAAGGCGTGTGTGTTACATGAATAGTGCGCGTGCAACAGATGCCAATGGTAATGGTGTTCGTGTCCTACAAAGTGATATCGCATAAGTATGGATGAATGTCCATGCAATCTAATATACTGTTCGCTATAAGGGTATGCAGTGTACATGAATGCATAAGCTAGCTAACAATATGAATCTTGCAAAGAGTAGGGTAATCCTAACTAGGGGGCGCATCGCGCCATCCAGACGATTCCCCCATAGATGAATACATCTACTCACCTGAAATCTCCGCTAATCCTATCCGGCCACCGCCTTGCCCTTTCGCGCCGTGTCCGATGTTTCTCCGATCGATCCTATATTTGCACAATATCAAGCATAAGATTACAAAACCTAACACAATGCAAGTCACAACATACAATTATCCACGCTCTCGTATTAATCATAGCATGCACTCGGTGCGCGGAAAAACGCACGAAAATCGCTAACCTATAACTAGAATCGTCATTTCGGGAAAATCGACTAAACTACAACCCGACTAGATGAAACCCCGCGTTCGCGCACTCTAATAGTCCTATACGAAGCTAATTATATCGCTAACATAACGCATTTCGGTCGCATTCTAATTTCTACAAAAATCTAGTAAGCGATTTTCTAGCCGATTCGATACAAACATCGCTAACCTATAATCAATTATATAACCAAAACCCTAACTTAATTTTTTACAACCATGTTTCAAACCCTAACTCAACATCAAAACCCATTCTTGAATTTTCAAGACAACCCATTATAATGAAATTAACACTTTAAACATCTAATTTAGCATAAACAAACTACAAATTAGCAACTAGTTTAGGATTTTACCTCACCAATTGAATCCTAGCATGATCAAGTCACCAAGAAAGCCTCCTTTCATCATGTTTTTGAACTAATTTGGGCTGGAGAGAGAATGGATTAGGGTTAGGCTTTGAATGGTTAATGAAATTTGTGAATTTTCGATGAATTTTGCTATGAATTTGAAGCAAGAATGAAGTGGAGAAATGGGAAGAAGCTGCTGTTGAGGCTCGGCCAACAGGTGGGGAGAGGGGTGTGGGAAATTTTGAGAAGTTTCTAGGTCATTACAACATCATATGATATCATTTCATGCTTTCATGTCAACCTTTTTACAAAAAAACCCTTTTTTCATCATTTTTTCATAATTTTCCCACCAAAAAAACTAAAAGTTTGCAAGCCATGATATAATTTTATTAACACCATATTTTAGCTTATAAAGACTCCTAATTATGAAATTTACCTAATTAAATTTGTATTTATCACTAATTTAATGTATTTAAAAAGGCTTAAAATAATAAAAAAATTAATTAATTACGAATTTTTTTTATTTAACTAGAAAATTATAAGTGACATTTTAGTGACAAAATTATAGTAATATCTTGTCTAAATTTTGTATAATTAGGTCTACAATGAAAAATATCAATTTTGACTTTTTACGGAAAAAGCCGAAAAATTAGCCGATTACCGAAAAACTGCCTAAACGATTTTCGAAGGGTTACAGATCTGTACTCGACTACTGGGACTATGATGAGATCATACTAGTGGGGCCACGGTAGTCGATGAGTACATCCTATAACTGTTCCTAGTCGAGGGTATATCGAGACAGGGCATCGATGCACCAGAGTAGACTAGCGTATACGCATCTTGACCCATATGATGGGCGATGGATGATCCCATATCCATCGGTGTTTGACATCAGAGATGGTGTACGGGTGCTCAGTGGAGACTGGGTACACTGGACGGACTCGCCGAGAACTCCCAGATGGTGATATACCACACGTCAGATGGCAGTTCTCCGGTGACACTGGTACAGGGTAGTCTGAAGACCCGAGATCGTCATAGAGTCTTGTGTGATTCCCACTGTGCTTTGATTTCCACCTTACCACGTCCAAGAGGGCGTGCAAAATGGTGGCTTTTGGGTACAGTCCCGAATCACATGGAGGCAATGAGTGATAGGAGGGGATTCGTCTCTCCCGGTATAGGGAGTTGATGTTGCGCTGTGTTCGATTGGCTATAACTGGAAGTCCCTGGCCAGGGCTGATATAGAGATTTACTGGTAACTGTTACTAGTAGTTTCTCGACCCGTTATGAGCCACCCATCGACACGACTTATCGGTTACTGGGGTCTGACGTTTACCACCCCTAGACTTGATATGCGACATATCAGACGAACAGACCGGACTGTACGGGAGTGTTACTGATTGGATTCACAGGAGAACGCACAGGCTAGCTTGTTGATCTTCTGAGCGCTCAATACCTGGGTGGCTGTTACGTTTAGCTGACCGCTTGCAGCTTGTGGGTGTTGGATATGATCATCACCTGCTACCGGCGTATTGACGATTCTTTAGAGTCCTACACAGAGGTTTCTTGGCTCAGGTGAAATAGAGTAGAGGCACATATGTGATATGCGCAGGACCGAGGATAATGCGATATGAGATACCGTATTATATTCTTGAGATATTTAGATATGAACCGGGTCATCGGATCAAGTGTTAGTTCGATGAATCGGTACATGATATATTAGTCGGTAATATTCGATATAGCCGGATCGTCGGATCAAGTGTTGATTCGATGATTTAATGTATAATAATATATATGATATATTGTATTACATTATCTAATATTGGCTCGCTTTATTATTTCATTTTCTCACTGGATGATACATTGATATATATGCGATATATGTTAATTGTATTATTTTCTTTTGTTGCAAATATATAATATATATGTGATATATATTATTGTGACCTGATATGATTTATTGTTAAACATGTTTAAGGATGATTAAATGAGGTTAGGGTTTGATTAGGGTTAGATGCTTCATGCACCTTCTAGAAGCTTTATCTTTTGTCATGGTTAAGATATTTTTGATGACACATTTCTAACCCAACCAAACTCTAACTCTAGTTTATTCTCTACAAAATCTTAGCCACTCATCCTTGACCATGGTTTATATATCAATCATATACATTTCTTTCTATTCATCACAAAAGAAAATTATGATTATCTTTTCCATTATCATCTTCTTCTCTATTGAAAAAGCTCACTAGAAATTCTTTATGTGATGAATAAATATGAGAAAATGATTTAAAAAGAAAGCAAAAATACTACTCTCTCATCCTCATCTCATCTAGCCCATGAGATTAGTGTGTTCATCTCTTTAGAGTGAGAAAGCTTGAGTCTTTGCAGCTTCGACGTAGATCATCGGAGATTTGGAACACTTCAAGCTAGCATGGATCGTTCGAGTCGTGGAGCCTCTCATGAGTCCGGAAGATCGTGGATCGCGGCAAAGGGACTTCTACTCGGAGCTTGTGAAGCGAAGGAGCGGACTACAAAGGTTGTAATCCCTCACACTTAGATAAAAGTTATCATCTTGCATGTTTAACCCTAATAATTTAGCAAAGATCCCGGCTTTGGGTTGTTCGGCACGTCTAAAATTTTATCCGGGCATGTTTGATGCCTTATGAACCTTCACAAGAGTGCCTAGGAACCCTACAACTTGTACCGCTAGTAGGGGAGTGACGTTTACCGCCCCTCTAGGCCCACCATGCGATGTTCTTAGACGAACAGACCAGACTGTATGGAGACTGTCACATTCAGGCTCAGTAGGAGTTCAGATGGGGTTTACCTCGTCAGTCTTCTTATCGGCATCTACCCGGGGACCGTTACGTACAGCTAGTGCCGCTTGCGGTCTGTGGTTAAACCCACTGCCAGCTTAGTATCGAGTCTTTAGAGTCCCGCACAGAGGGTTATTCGCCTTTAGGCAAAATGAGTAGAGGTCGCATGGTATTGCGACAGGGTTCGTTCACATCCGTGCACTTGTGAACGTTTGGTGTCCGGACAGCTTATACTAGCGGGCTTTGGTTTAAGCCGGATCCTAGTATTGTAAGTGCACGGCGGCGCCCCGGCCGTCGATCCGACGGCCAAATACGGAAGCGGTGATAAACTTTAATTTTTGCGGACTTAGCAAACCGGCACCACCGCGCACTAAACACCCGGATCGAACCATTAAACTTATTCTAGCTAACTACAAGACGAGTTAGAGATATACCGACTGATCCGAGTCCTCCGGTCTTTATCTCCACTCCGATCTCCTCGCGGGATCTCCGTCCGTCTCCTCCTCGTCGGAAAGGGCACCACGAAGCCTGTATCTTTTACGGGCTCCCACCTCAATACCGAGGCAACTCGGGCGCGAAGTAGGCTAGCCGACGCGTCCAAGATTTGCTGTAGAAAGTGTAGGGTTGAAGCTATGTCTCATTTGGGTTTGTTGCCATTTGAAGATGATGGAGGAAACAAGATAAGAAAAATGGTGCTTGCATTTTTCTTAGCATGAAAAGAGATCAAGAATGAAACACTCTCAAAGATGAAGCTCTCCCCTTCTCTTCTCTCAAAATGAAAAACTTATCATCTTAGAAAATGGTGGAGGAAAGAATATGAAGCATGAAGGGAGGTGATGGTAGGAGAAAGCAAGAGGTGACCACAACCAAACATCATGATAACATATCCACAAATCAATCCTAATCCTTTCTTATCTCATTAAAGCAAAGGAAAAGACTAAGAAAGAATCAAATGATGGTTGAAAAGAAAAGATGCCATCATAATTAATACATTTGCAAGAAGATCCTCCACAAAGTGTTATTTGCAAACTTGCAAATAACCCCCTCCATCGAAAAAGTCCGGCCGGGAAAGAACAAAGGAAAACCGGCCGGAACGGAATGCAAACTGGAAACTCCAGAAAACTGGTCCCGTTATAAATTACAGGAAAACCCCGATACTGTGCATACACACCCGCATCTGTATTCCGTCCGGATACAAATGCAATGAGACAAAATCTACACTGTACTAAACTAGGATCCGGCTTAAACCAAAGCCGGCTAGTAATAACCGTCCGATCCTGATCCGTACAATACCGCACGTATCTGATCGGACCCTGCCATATCTCCATACGGCCTCTACAGCGTTTCGCCCGAAAGCTTGAGTAACTGAAAGTGTGGTGGACTCTAAAGACTCGTCAATACTATGGCTGTGGATTTAACCACTAGCACGTCAGAGGTATAAGCCAATACGTGACGGGCCACCAGCTATTGACTAAAAGGGACGTCGATGATCGAACTCATCCTGACACCCTACTGAGCCTGTCAGTGACAATATCCGTACAGTCCGGTCCGTTCGTCTATGAGCATCGCATGTCGGGCCTAGGGGGTTGGTAAAAGTCAGACCCCCAAAAGCGGTACAAGTCGTGTCGGAGTGTAGCCCAGAACACCCTGAGATACTACTGGAATACCTACCAGTAAATCTCCTGCCTTGGCCACGGACTTCGTGTAATGGCTCTCCTAGACACAGCGCGACCTCACCCCCAATACCGGGAGAGACGAACCCCTGAAGATCCGCTCACTGCCTCCATGTGGCTCGGGACTGTACCCAACTAAAACCTGTTTGCACGACTCCTTTGAGCCGTGGTAGGGTAGTAATCAAAGCACAGTGGGAACTCACACGAGACAAATGACGATCCCCAGGTCGATGAACTAACCTGTACACATGTCACCTGGGAACTGCTATCTGACGTCAGGTATAAGACCAACTAGCATGTTCCCGGCGAGTCCTGTCCGGTGTACTCATAACCCAATGAGCACCTGTATACATCTTAGGTGAACCAACTGACACCAGTGGCTTGTGAGACCGGCCACCGCCCCTCGTCGGGGTCTCGACTGTATACTCTAGTCTACTCTGGAGTATCGATGCCCTGTCTCGAAACTCCCACGACTAGGGACCTTTTAAGGATGTGCTTATAGACTACCAGCTCCCACGTATATGATCGCCCTCATACTGCCGGTAGTCAAGCAAGAATCTTAGGGGCTCTATCAGCGTGAAATAGCGACCTGTCAGGTCACCTAAAGCAGTACACGATGATAAAGGTAAACCAGATAGCATACTATCATCTCGAGTAAGACTGTCCTACCGGGATAGGTCCTCCCTCAATCATTGCAATCACGTGCCTGTGATCCAATAATTGACTCTGAGGGCACTATCTCCAACAATCTCCCACTTGCACTCAAGGCTAATTATTGCGATGTCGCATACTCACAGCCCGTGTGATACCGAACACCCAACTCCTCTACTAGTCAGTCTCGCAAATCCCGTTTGCGAAACTATAGCGGTCGAGGAATAGCCTCAGTGAGTGGATCCGCCTAGATGTTTCTTTCTATGTCTCTCTATATCTCAAGTTCGCGGAGAAAGCCATCTCCCGAAATGAGCAATACCTTTCTTAGAATGTCTGGATGTCTGATGGGACCTAGCTCATAAATGAACTCCAAATCCAAACTTCTTAGACTGTATCGTCAACTGAACTTAATCAGTATCCTGCGCCATGCCACCCTCAGTATTGCCTTGGACCACCTGTCCAAAATACTGCCCCTCGTCAGAAGGAAAAACTATAACTCTGACAACCACCCTGTCGTCCATGTCACCTTGGAAGCCTGGAGTGATAACCGTCTCCTGAAGGAGGCAGCCGTTATCATATCCCTAGAACATTCACTTATGTTCTAAAACTACTTCCAACTGTTTCTCCAGGATTGGATCAATGTCAATTTATTGCATCTAGTGCAAGAACAACATCTGGTGTGGTACTTGACATCTCATGATTGACTCAATTGCCTGAGCAAATGATCTGCCAATCATGCACATCCCTCTCCCCTTTAGTCTGTAAGACACCTTTAGAGAGGGTGACTCCATCACCTGCAGGTACACTACCGTGCCAGGAGTCGTCCATTCTAAATACTCTTAGAATGCTGTCAAAGTACCCTGATTGGGAAACCACCCAAATCTAGATCTAAAAACCATAGATCTAGTAACCAGTATGTCTGATATAATGTCCAAGTCCCATATGGAGAAAACACTGTGTGACGACCAAAGTATAACCGATCGTAGTATAGGAATTTCTTTTCCTACTCTGTGTATGTCATCCAAATACCAGGATATCACACCCTACTACCTTCTCAACAGATCCATCCCCTATTCTGATGACGTCAAACCCATGACTGTCACATCAGAAATAGATGATCTATCTCCGCTATATCTGCTTTAGTCTATAAATAGACATAAGCCTGATTTCCACCAATGCTTCCGCTACTCCCACTGACTACGACAACCACCTGCCAGAGTCATATAGACGTGCACTTCTAAAACAAGTTTAGAACGACGCTATACTCATCCTCCTGCCGGGTCTCGCAGCCTGGAACAACAACAATGGCAAGTGTGGGTAAACAAGAACTTCCCTGTCACCGTCCTTGAGGCTACCGGAGTACCTCTCGGGTGCCTGAAGTTACCCACCTTATCTGCGGAGTGGCCAATGGAATGTCAAAAACAGATTGAATCTTTAGGTTCCTTATCAAATCTTCAGTAATCGTTTGCGGTTCTGGAATCACTTCCAGTTCTACCATACTCCCACTACTGTTTTTGAAAAAATCCATTTTTAATAAAACTGTGGCGAGTCTAGAACAATATTTCTATTGATCTGCCAGATGGTAGAAAGTCAACCCTCGTCATAGCCTGGGTCAACCCACAAACAGCCATTACAGAAACGTGCCTTGAGTTGTCCAGTATCTGGTTTTAATCATAAGCCGGACAACTCCCCGTACCTTAACATCGTTAAGATATGAACTGTTCTATATCCAATATAGAACCAGAGGCACTGATTTAATTGAACCAGATTCAAATCATGCAGCTATCTCCAGTGCATGTCAACTAAATGGAAGGAGGCCGATCAGCGTTACTCAACTTAGGAATGCTTCCAATTATGAGTAACCTGAAAGAGAAGCAATTTCTCTTTATCATTACTATCAACTGAATACCATACACAAGTATCTACATCTTCGATCACTTTGAAGAATCCCGATACTTGCTACACCTGGTACTCTACTCTATTCAAATACCTATAACTCCTCAAAAACTTAGACCCTGTGTTTCTACGAAACACATGTCTAAGAACTAGAGAAGTTAAAAGTAAACAGAATATAGTATGAGGACCAACCCCTCTGTCCTAATGGACACTGGACAACATACAATAATATGTATAAGTCCACTGAGTCTAACAACTCTTTCACTGTGTGTCGCAGGTTGAAAATTGTACTTATGGTTAAGAAGAATTACACCGCTGTTTAATGCTCCTTACCTAACCATTCACTGATATAGGTAAATGTCATCGACATAATATCAAAAGGTATATCTCACTCTATGAAAATAGACGTACAGATATATCAATTTGAAATTGGTGCACAACAGCGGATATTCAAAACCAAATATTTGCCGACCGGCAAACAGCCAAGGTGATCTCCTCAAATATCACCGATTACAACGAATCCCGATATAATGAGGATGATCACCCTATTCCCAATAACTTACTCCCACTCATCATCTGTAAAACCATACAGATGTGAGAATCAAACCTGGTAAATACATACCCTGGAGCAAGTGTCTAATCGGGAAATCAGCTTTCTTTTAACAGTACATAGCTGAACTGAAACATTGAAATGTTTCGATGGGGTATCCTGGTATTCCTAGTAATGCCTCTTCCAGATTCACGACTGTAACCGTATAATTCTTTGCCACTTCTCCAAATCCCTTTATATGTCTTTAGTCATTACCTTCTGTACACCCCTTAGGCCAAATGGTTTTCTTCCTTCCCTACCGTTCGGCACCAGCCAATGGTTTGGAAGAAGACTATCCAATAAGCATAATGGGTGTACTGTCCTAGTCCTAGGAGCACTCGCAACGCGAGAGAAGGTGAAGATAAAAGACACCTGAATGTACTTTATTCCTATTTCTCCTGAACTAGGATCCATCCCCGAACTGGAACAAGTTCCTTTCGAGTTCGTATATAACCATACGATGGATTATCCAATAAACTGGGGATCTTCGTAGTGATACGGAGTGTCCTGGAGAAATACAAAGGTGATTTAGGATTGGCGAAGAAATACTTGGTTTGGTCGTGAATATCAGTCGCAATTTAATTTGCTCTCTTACTAATCCCTTGCTTTGTCTTAATCTTAATACCTTCTGCACACCGTTTAGGCTAATTGGTCTTCTTCATTCCACACTGTTCGGCACCAGCCTAAAGTTTGGAAGAAGACTATCCAATTTGCGTAATAGGTGTACTATCTCCTAAACTAAGGAGTACTCGCAACCTGAGAGAAGGTAAAAAGGAAAAGACAACTGAATAGTCCTATCCGTTTTCTCCAGAACCGGAAACCATCCTCGAATTCCTTCGAGTTCGTATATAACCATACGATGGTTTTGTCCAATGGAAGTGGACGTTCGTAGTAATACAGGGTGTCCTGGAGAAAAGAGTAAAAATAGGAGTGGCAATGAGGTTAGCGACTCTGACAATCCAAAAGCCAGTGTTAAGAAGGTTCGGTCAACTTGGTCACTAAGTCATAGTCTTAGGGTCGGGTCAATGGTCGCTGCCAGAGAGAGAGAGAAAAGAAACACTCAGCGTGCACTCTAACCTAGATCAGAATGGTTACCAATTTATCTAATCTAGAAACCTCCCACTGTACCTCAAATTCTCCTCCAAACCTGAAAGAAGAATTAGTCGGGGTCACCCGAGGAGTAAACCAACTCATCAGTGGGAATCGGGATCCAACTATCATCGCATGATAACGTGACGGAATCCGCTCACGCTATCACACTCCAGAAGGTATGCGCATATCTGGCAAGTTTCAGTTCTTTTGAAACTCCCGATGTGATTTCTGCCCCATGCTCTTATGACCTTGACGAAGGTCAACAAATCATAAGTCACATGTCAAGTTCCACCCGTCATTATCCAGGTTAATTTGAACCCACCCGTACAAGCCCTTGACGAAGGTCAACAAGGCTATACGACTGTCCCAAACCAACACATCTATCTATGCAGCAGAAAGGCAACAAGCAGCTACCATGCACTATGCCTTGACGAAGGTCAACAAACATAGCATGAATACTACGTGCTACCCGTCTGAAACGACGGAGGGCTACGAATGGTTTTTGGCGAAAACCTTTAACGTAATGAACTTGATATCGTTGAAGGAACGGATAGCTTTTTAGAAAATATAGTGACGAAAAACTTTACTAAAGAGGTCACTCCCGGTGAAGGGATCTCGGCTCTTTCCCCGTAGAATGGGGTGCAGGATATTCCAAATAAATACCACGATGCAAAGCAAAAGTAATCGTCTATAGTGAAGTTAATGCCCTGACGCAAACTTCTGTCCAAAGGGTCACTCCCGGTGAAGGGATCTCGGCCCTTGCCTCGTCGACTGAGGAGCAGGATATTGCATATGAATACCGCGATGCAAAACAAAAGTGAACGTCCTTGCAATAACAGCTTTTTGAAAAGTGTTCCAACAACATCAGAATAGGTTTATTTAACTTGCATTGATCCGAATCAACGCAGTCCCATCATGGATCACACCACAAAGAACGAAAATATACTGACATACGTATATGCCATCCGCATTCGCCACTGGGTCCCGTCATCACCCGTTTGGTTAGCTAACTAACGACAGAGCGGGGACTGGACTAGCGCGGATGAAAAACATATACAACATCTACTAATATATATACCAATATATTATATTTCGCTCAAGGCGTGATAAAAATGCAACATCACAGAAATGTACAGCATCACAGAACAATACAGATATCTGGGATCCCCGGGTTTCACAGAGCCACTACTGAAACCTGATGTTCCCCTGGTCGTGTGGATAGCCTGTGCAATGAAATCCTAGACCCCTACGGGCGCGGCAAGTTACCCACCAAAACCTGAAGCGAGACAGCCCCCTTCAGCTCCGTGAATGGACCACCCAGCACTTCACGGAATCCGGCAACTTGGGCACCCCTCCTGGGTCAACCTGTACCCCCTACGAGTGCGGCGAATAGCCCGCCAATCCTAGAGTGAAGCCCCCTCCGTCTCAATGCCATGAGATGCGGGCTTGTTGCCCTCCAGAACCCGGCTGTCTGTGCACCCCACCGCGGGGTAATCCTAGTACAGAAAGTAAAGTATACATACACCGGGTACATCGACCGCAACCAGGTCGTGCCCCAAAAGAATAATACAAACAGGGAGTGACGGCAGTCCACATGTCGGACGCTCGCCCCGCAATATCAAATGTACATAATACAACAACACTGTACTAGCATTGCATCCATGCTATCCCCCACGACCGATCCGCAACATCACAGCATAAACACAGAGCATCAATATGAAAGTCACGTTCGCAAATCCGTCTAACCGGGCTATAGCAGTTAGACAGGATTTACCGATCGAGTGATATTCACGGTCGCAGATATAATGTAAATACTGTGAAAAATGTGTTTAAAATTTTCCGATTGACCAAAAATTAACAAGTGGGCCCCATAGCAATACTGTAGCACTCACAGAAATTCTGGGCCCAAAATTAATATTCCAAAACCCCTAATTACAGCCTAGAAGCCCACTGGAGAATTTCGAAGCATGGATCCCACCAACCTGCGGCGGAACCGCGGCAACAAGGGGGGTTTTGCCGTGGTTCCGTGCTTGAGCTGAGGGATCAATGTCTCGAATTTTCCCAGAGTTCTTAGAACTCCCTGCACATCATTCTGAGACCACCTGAAAAATTATTAGACTTCAAAAAATTTCAACAGAAACTGATGTGAAGGAAAAATACGGTTTTTGGAAATTTTGGTCGATCGGAAATGCAAACACATCAAACGAAGCTAGACGAAGTTAATGGCGAGGCTCTGATACCACTGTAAGTGCACGGCGGCGCCCCGGCCGTCGATCCGACGGCCAAATGCTGAAGCGGTGATAAACTTTAATTTTTGCGGACTTAGCAAACCGGCACCACCGCGCACTAAACACCCGGATCGAACCATTAAACTTATTCTAGCTAACTACAAGACGAGTTAGAGATATACCGACTGATCCGAGTCCTCCGGTCTTCATCTCCACTCCGATCTCCTCGCGGGATCTCCGTCCGTCTCCTCCTCGTCGGAAAGGGCACCACGAAGCCTGTATCTTTTACGGGCTCCCACCTCAATACCGAGGCAACTCGGGCGCGAAGTAGGCTAGCCGACGCGTCCAAGATTTGCTGTAGAAAGTGTAGGGTTGAAGCTATGTCTCATTTGGGTTTGTTGCCATTTGAAGATGATGGAGGAAACAAGATAAGAAAAATGGTGCTTGCATTTTTCTTAGCATGAAAAGAGATCAAGAATGAAACACTCTCAAAGATGAAGCTCTCCCCTTCTCTTCTCTCAAAATGAAAAACTTATCATCTTAGAAAATGGTGGAGGAAAGAATATGAAGCATGAAGGGAGGTGATGGTAGGAGAAAGCAAGAGATGACCACAACCAAACATCATGATAACATATCCACAAATCAATCCTAATCCTTTCTTATCTCATTAAAGCAAAGGAAAAGACTAAGAAAGAATCAAATGATGGTTGAAAAGAAAAGATGCCATCATAATTAATACATTTGCAAGAAGATCCTCCACAAAGTGTTATTTGCAAACTTGCAAATAACCCCCTCCATCGAAAAAGTCCGGCCGGGAAAGAACAAAGGAAAACTGGCCGGAACGGAATGCAAACTGGCAACTCCAGAAAACTGGTCCCGTAATAAATTACAGGAAAACACCGATACTGTGCATACACACCCGCATCTGTATTCCGTCCGGATACAAATGCAATGAGACAAAATCTACACTGTACTAAACTAGGATCCGGCTTAAACCAAAGCCGGCTAGTAATAACCGTCCGATCCTGATCCGTACAATACCGCACGTATCTGATCGGACCCTGCCATATCTCCATACGGCCTCTACAGCGTTTCGCCCGAAAGCTTGAGTAACTGAAAGTGTGGTGGACTCTAAAGACTCGTCAATACTATGGCTGTGGATTTAACCACTAGCACGTCAGAGGTATAAGCCAATACGTGACGGGCCACTAGCTATTGACTAAAAGGGACGTCGATGAGCGAACTCATCCTGACACCCTACTGAGCCTGTCAGTGACAATATCCGTACAGTCCGGTCCGTTCGTCTATGAGCATCGCATGTCGGGCCTAGGGGGTTGGTAAAAGTCAGACCCCCAAAAGCGGTACAAGTCGTGTCGGAGTGTAGCCCAGAACACCCTGAGATACTACTGGAATACCTACCAGTAAATCTCCTGCCTTGGCCAAGGACTTCGTGTAATGGCTCTCCTAGACACAGCGCGACCTCACCCCCAATACCGGGAGAGACGAACCCCTGATGATCCGCTCACTGCCTCCATGTGGCTCGGGACTGTACCCAACTAAAACCTGTTTGCACGACTCCTTTGAGCCGTGCTAGGGTAGTAATCAAAATACAGTGGGAACTCACACGAGACAAATGACGATCCCCAGGTCGATGAACTAACCTGTACACATGTCACCTGGGAACTGCTATCTGACGTCAGGTATAAGACCAACTAGCATGTTCCCGGCGAGTCCTGTCCGGTGTACTCTTAACCCAATGAGCACCTGTATACATCTTAGGTGAACCAACTGACACCAGTGGCTTGTGAGACCGGCCACCGCCCCTCGTCGGGGTCTCGACTGTATACACTAGTCTACTCTGGAGTATCGATGCCCTGTCTCGAAACTCCCACGACTAGGGACCTTTTAAGGATGTGCTTATAGACTACCAGCTCCCACGTATATGATCGCCCTCATACTGCCGGTAGTCAAGCAAGAATCCTAGGGGCTCTATCAGCGTGCAATAGCGACCTGTCAGGTCACCTAAAGCAGTACACGATGATAAAGGTAAACCGGATAGCATACTATCATCTCGAGTAAGACTGTCCTACCGGGATAGGTCCTCCCTCAATCATTGCAATCACGTGCCTGTGATCCAATAATTGACTCTGAGGGCACTATCTCCAACAAGTATATGATTTGGGATTGGTTTTATCTCGTTGTATTCGTGTTCCTCGGAACACGGATACGGGTGTGTATGCACAGTTGACTGAGACAGAGGCAGAGGACTTTGATTAGGGTTGATGACTATTGTCATTTTCTTAATCCTAATGCTTTATATGAATTTTGATTTATTAATAATTAGTTAATTATAATTGTGCAAGGTTAGGGTTGTTGACCATTTGACTATACTTGACTTGTTGACCTAGGTTGACAAGTTGACCATCATCATTCCATATGAAAGATACTCTTTGATCCTTGCAAAGGCATTTAATGTGAAATGATAATGGTCATTTCTTGATTAACCATGACAATTATCTTGACTAATTATCTATTATTCCTAAATCACATATATGTGAGAAGGTTGAGAATTTCTTCTCACTTTATCATTTCCATTCTCTCTCCTCCTCTTCCTCTCTCTCTAGCCCTCCCCTCTCATGAGTTGAGAATCACTTTGAGCTTGAGATAATCCCTCCAAAAACACTCTCTACTCTTTCTAAGGTCCTAGGTCTAGCAGACCAAGCACCTTAGTTACTTCTAGTTTGAGGTTGGAGCCAAAGGTTGAGGCCCTCGGGTGGATCTTTCTTCGGCAAGAGAAGCGACAAGGAGAACCCTTTCTTTCAATCCAAGGAGCAAGGAGAGAAGGACTTGAAGCCGTAGGTATAACCCACTTTCCAAGTAGCTAAACTCTTTAGCTTTGTTAGTTAGTTTTGTTTAGCAAAGATCCCTCCTTTACATAGTCCATGTTGCCAAGAGTTGTAAAAATCGAATTTCTCAAAATGTTTCCGCCTCCCCGCAAGCACCGGGGTGGGCAACGTGGACTTACATTTCCTTGCCCGCCCGTGGATAATTTCATATTCAGCCCAAGATGCGTTCTGTCTTTACCGCCGACAGTCCCGAAACCCGGCCGGGCTTGTTGGGTGGGGGCGTTCGCCCGTTGTACCGAATGCCCGCAGCGGATTATTCTGCTTTCACAGCCGCGCGTTCCCAGACGGAAAAAGAGAAGGAGGCCGGGGGAAAAAAATAAAAAAATAAAAAGGGGATGCAACACGAGGACTTCCCAGGAGGTCACCCATCCTAGTACTACTCTCGCCCAAGCACGCTTAGCTGCGGAGTTCTGATCGGATCCGGTGCTTTACTGCTGGTATGGTCGCATCCGCAATTTTTGGGTCTCCAAACTCCTTTATTCTCTCCCGGGCCGCGGCGGATTCTGCATACTCTTCATTCGTTGTCTGTCAGTTTCTCTCCTTTTTCTAAGTCGAATTCAGCCGCAATAAACGTTGCGCCAGATATATCGAAAACCTAAGACTTTTTCCTTGCCCGCCCGTGGATAATTTCAGATTCAGCCCAAGATGCGTTCTGTCTTTACCGCCGACCGTCCCGAAACCCGGCCGGGCTTGTTAAGGTGGCGTTCGCACCGTTGTACCGAATGCCCGCAGCGGATTATTCTGCTTTCACAGCCGTGCGTCCCCAGACGGAAAGAGAGAAAGAGGCCGGGGGAAAAAATAAAAAAATAAAAAGGGGATGCAACACGAGGACTTCCCAGGAGGTCACCCATCCTAGTACTACTCTCGTCCAAGCACGCTTAACTGCGAAGTTCTGATTGGATTCGGTGCTTTAGTTCTGGTAGGGTCGCATCCGCAATTTATGGGTCGCCAAACTCCTTTATTCTCTCCCGGGCTGCGACGGATTCTGCATACACTTCATTCGTTGTCTGCTGGTTTCTCTCCTTTTTCTAAGTCGGATTCAGCCGCAATAAACGTTGCGCCGGATATATCAAAAACCTAAGCCTTTTTCCTTGCCCGGCCGTGGATAATTTCAGATTCAGCCCAAGAAGCACTCTGTCTCTACCGCCGACCGTCCCGAAACACGGGCGGGCTTGTTGGGGGGGCGTTCGTCCATTGTACCGAATACCCGTAGCGGATTATTCTGCTTTCACAGCCGCGCGTCCCCAGACGGAAAGAGAGAAGGAGGCCGGGGGGAAAAAATAAAAAAATAAAAAGGGGATGCAACACGAGGACTTCCCAGGAGGTCACCCATCCTAGTACTACTCTCGTCCAAGCACGCTTAACTGCGAAGTTCTGATTGGATTCGGTGCTTTAGTTCTGGTAGGGTCGCATCCGCAATTTATGGGTCGCCAAACTCCTTTATTCTCTCCCGGGCTGCGACGGATTCTGCATACACTTCATTCGTTGTCTGCTGGTTTCTCTCCTTTTTCTAAGTCGGATTCAGCCGCAATAAACGTTGCGCCGGATATATCAAAAACCTAAGCCTTTTTCCTTGCCCGGCAGTGGATAATTTCAGATTCAGCCCAAGAAGCACTCTGTCTCTACCGCCGACCGTCCCGAAACACGGGCGGGCTTGTTGGGGGGGCGTTCGTCCATTGTACCGAATACCCGTAGCGGATTATTCTGCTTTCACAGCCGCGCGTCCCCAGACGGAAAGAGAGAAGGAGGCCGGGGGAAAAAAATAAAAAAATAAAAAGGGGATGCAACACGAGGACTTCCTAGGAGGTCACCCATCCTAGTACTACTCTCGCCCAAGCACGCTTAACTTCGGAGTTCTGATGGGATCCGGTGCTTTAGTGCTGGTATGGTCCCATCTGCAATTTCTGGGTCGCCAAACTCCTTTATCCTCTCCCGGGCCGCGACGGATTCTGTATACTCTTCATTCGTTGTCTGCCGGTTTCTCTCCTTTTTCTAAGTCGGATTCAGCCGCAATAAACGTTGCGCCGGATATATCGAAAACCTAAGCCTTTTTCCTTGCCCGTCCGTGGATAATTTCATATTCAGCCCAAGATGCCTTCTGTCTTTACCGTCGACCGTCCCGAAACCCGGCCGGGCTTGTTGGGTGGGCGTTCGTACGTTGTACCGAATGCCCGCAGCGGAGTATTCTGCTTTCACAGCCGCGCGTCCCCAGACGGAAAGAGAGAAGGAGGCCGAGGGAAAAAAATAAGAAAAATAAAAAGGGGATGCAACACGAGGACTTCCAAGGAGGTCACCCATCCTAGTACTACTCTCGCCCAAGCACGCTTAACTGCAGAGTTCTGATGGGATCCGGTGCTTTAGTGTTGGCATGGTCGCATCCGCAATTTCTGGGTCGCCAAACTCCTTTATTCTCTCCTGGGCCGCGACGGATTCTGCATACTCTTCATTCGTTGTCTGCCGGTTTCTTTCCTTTATCTAAGTCAGATTCAGCCGCAATAAACGTTGCGCCGGATATATCGAAAACCTAAGCCTTTTTCCTCGCCCGCCCGTGGATAATTTCAGATTCAGCCCAAGATGCGTTCTGACTTTATTTTCGACCGTCCCGAAACCAGGCCGGGCTTGTTGGGGGGCGTTCGCCCGTTGTACCGAATGCCCGCAGCGGATTATTCTGCTTTCACAGCCGCGCGTCCCCAGACGGAAAGAGAGTAGGAGGCCGAGGGAAAAAAATAAGAAAAATAAAAAGGGGATGCAACACGAGGACTTCCAAGGAGGTCACCCATCCTAGTACTACTCTCGCCCAAGCACGCTTAACTGCAGAGTTCTGATGGGATCCGGTGCTTTAGTGTTGGCATGGTCGCATCCGCAATTTCTGGGTCGCCAAACTCCTTTATTCTCTGCCGGGCCGCGACGGATTCTGCATACTCTTCATTCGTTGTCTGCCGGTTTCTCTCCTTTATCTAAGTCAGATTCAGCCGCAATAAACGTTGCGCCGGATATATCGAAAACCTAAGCCTTTTTTCTCGCCCGCCCGTGGATAATTTCAGATTCAGCCCAAGATGCGTTCTGTCTTTATTTTCGACCGTCCCGAAACCCGGCCGGGCTTGTTGGAGGGGCGTTCGCCCGTTGTACCGAATGCCCGCAGCGGATTATTCTGCTTTCACAGCCGCGCGACCCCAAACGGAAAGAGAGAAGGAGGCCGTGGGAAAAAAATAAAAAGGGATGCAACAAGAGGACTTCCCAGGAGGTCACCCATCCTAGTACTACTCCCGTCCAAGCACGCTTAACTGCGAAGTTCTGATGGGATCCGATGTTTTAGTGCTGGTATGGTCGCATCTGCAATTTCTGGGTCGCCAAACTCCTTTATTCTCTCCCGAGCCGCGACGGATTCTTCATACTCGTCATTCGTTGTCTGCCGGTTTCTCTCCTTTTTCTAAGTCGGATTCAGCCGCAAAAAACGTCGCGCCGGATATATCGAAAACCTAAGCCTTTTTCCTTGCCCGTCCGTGGATAATTTCAGATTCAGCCCAAGATGCGTTCTGTCTTTACCGCCGACTGTCCCGAAACCACGTCGGGCTTGATCGGGGGGGGGGGGCGTTCGGCCGTTGTACCGAATGCCCGCAGCGGATTATTCTGCTTTCACAGACGCGCGTCCCCAGAAGGAAAGAGAGAAGGTGGCCGGGGGAAAAAATAAAAAAATAAAAAGGGGATACAACACGAGGATTTCCTAGGAGGTCACCCATCCTGGGCTTGTTCGGGAGGGGCGTTCGCCCGTTGTACCGAATGCCCGCAGCGGATTGTTCTGCTTTCACAGCCGCGCGTCCCCAGACGGAAAGAGAGAAGGAGGCCGGGGCAAAAAAATAAAAAATTAAAAAGGGGATGCAACACGAGGACTACCCAGGAGGTCACCCATCCTAGTACTACTCTCGCCCAAGCACGCTTAACTGTGGAGTTCTGATGGGATCCGGTGCTTTAGTGCTGGTATGGTCGCATCGCCAATTTCTGGGTCGCCAAACTCCTTTATTCTCTCCCGGGCCGCGACGGATTCTACATACTCTTCATTCGTTGTCTGCCGGTTTCTCCTCTTTTTCTAAGTTGGATTCATCCGCAATAAACGTTGCACCGGATATATCGAAAACCTAAGCCTTTTTCCTTGCCCGCCCGTGGATAATTTCAGATTCAGCCTAAGATGCGTTCTGTTTATACCGCCGACCGTCCCGAAACCCGGCCGAGCTTATTGGGGGGCGTTCGCCCGTTGTACCTAATGCCCGCAGCGCATTATTCTGCTTGCACAGCCGCGCGTCCCCAGACGGAAAGAGAGAAGGAGGCCGTGGGAAAAAACAAAAAAATAAAAAGGGGATGCAACACGATGACTTCCCATGGGGTTACCCATCCTAGTACTACTCTCGCCCTAGAACGCTTAACTGCGGAGTTCTAATGGGATCCGGTGCTTTAGTTCTGGTATGGTCGCATCCGAAATTTCTGGGTCGCCAGACTCCTTTATTCTCTCCCGGGCCGCGACGGATTCTGCATACTCTTCATTCGTTGTCTGCCGGTTTCTCTCCTTTTTCTAAATCGGATTCAGCCGCAATAAACGTTTCTCCGGATATATCGAAAACCTAAGCCTCTTTCCTTGCCCGCCCGTGGATAATTTCAGATTCAGCCCAAGATGCGTTCTGTCTTTACCGCCGACCGTCCCGAAACCCGGCAGCGCTTGGGGAGGGGGCGTTCGCCGGTCGTACCGAATGCCCGCAGCGGATTATTCTGCTTTCACAGCTGCGCGTCCCCAGACG
This sequence comes from Agapanthus africanus, assembly GCA_030015575.1. Classification (NCBI taxonomy): domain Eukaryota; kingdom Viridiplantae; phylum Streptophyta; class Magnoliopsida; order Asparagales; family Amaryllidaceae; genus Agapanthus; species Agapanthus africanus. The sequence continues at coordinate 277,904,838 of JASDDO010000010.1, read as the reverse complement.
GAAAGAGAGAAGGTGGCCGGGGGGAAAAAAATAAAAAAACACGAGGACTTCCCAGGAGGTCACCAATCCTAGTACTACTCTCGTCCAAGCACGCTTAACTGCGGAGCTCTGATGGGATCCGGTACTTTAGTGCTGGTATGGTCGCATCCACAATTTCTGGGTCGCCAAACTCCTTTATTCTCTCCCGGGCCGCGACGGATTCTGCATACTCTTCATTCGTTGTCTACCGGTTTCTCTCCTTTTTCTAAGTCTGATTCAGCCGCAATAAACGTTGCGCAGGATATATCGAAAACCTAAGCCTTTTTCCTTGCCCGCCCGTGGATAATTTCAGATTCAGCCCAAGATGTATTCTGTCTTTACCGCCGACCGTCCCGAAACCCGACCGGGCTTGTTGGGGTGGCGTTCGCCCGTTGTACCGAACGCCCCCAGCGGATTATTCTGCTTTCACAGCCGCGCGTCCCCAGACGGAAAGAGAGAAAGAGGCCGGGGGAAATAAATAAAAAAATAAAAAGGGGATGCAACACGAGGACTTCCGAGGAGGTCACCCATCCTAGTACTACTCTCGCCCAAGCACGCTTTGCGGCGGAGTTCTGATGGGATCCGGGGCTTTAGTGCTGGTATGGTCGCATCCGCAATTTCTGGGTCGCCAAACTCCTTTATTCTCTCCCCGGCCGCGACGGATTCTGCATTCTCTTCATTCGTTGTCTGCCGGTTTCTCTCCATTTTCTAAGTCGGATTCAGCCGCAACAAATGTTGCGCCGGATAGATCAAAAACCTAAGCCTTTTTCCTTTACCGCCCGTGGATAATTTCAGATTCGGCCCACGATGCGTTCTGTCTATACCGCCGACCGTCCCGAAACCCGGCCGGGCTTGTTGGGGGGCGTTCGCCCGTTGTACCGAATGCCCGCAGCGGATTATTCTGCTTTCACAGCCGCGCGTCCCCAGACGGAAAGAGAGAAGGAGGCCGGGGGAAAAAATAAAAAAAATAAAAAGGGGATGCAACAAGAGGACATCCCAGGAGGTCACCCATACTAGTACTACTCTCGCCCAAGCACATTTAACTGCGAAGATCTGATGGGATCCGGTGCTTTAGTGCTTGTATGGCCGCATCCGCAATTTCTGGGTCGCCAAACTCCTTTATTCTCTCCCGGGCCACGGCGGATTCTGCATACTCTTCATTCGTTGTCTGCCGGTTTCTCTCCTTTTTCTAAGTCGGATTCAGCCGCAATAAACGTTGCGCCGGATATATCGAAAACCTAACCCTTTTTCCTTGCCCGCCCGTGGATAATTTCAGATTCAGCCCAAGATGCGTTCTGTCTTTACCGCCGACCGTCCCGAAACCCGGCCGGGCTTGTTGGGGGGGCGTTCGCCCATCGTTCCGAATTCCCGCAACGGATTATTCTGCTTTCACAGCCGCGCGTCCCCAGACGGAAAAAGAGAAGGAGGCCGGGGGAAAAAAATAAAAAAATAAAAAGGGGATGCAACACGAGGACTTCCCAGGAGGTCACCCATCCTAGTACTACTTTTGCCCAAGCACGCTTGATTGCGGAGTTCTGATGGGATCTGGTGCTTTAGTGCTGGTATGGTCGGATCCAAAATTTCTGGGTCGCCAAACTCCTTTATTCTCTCCTCGGCCGCGACGGATTCTGCATACTCTTCATTCGTTGTCTGTCGGTTTCTCTCCTTTTTCTAAGTTGGATTCAGCCGCAATAAACGTTGCGCCGGATATATCGAAAACCTACGCCTTTTTCCTTGCCCGCCCGTGGATAATTTCAGATTCAGCCCAAGATGCGTTCTGTCTTTACCGCCCAACGTCCCGAAACCCGGCCGGGCTTGTTTGGGTGCGTTCCCAGTTGTACCGAATGCCCGCAGCGGATTATTCTGCTTTCACAGCTGCGCGTCCCCAGACGGAAAGAGAGAAGGTGGCCGGGGGAAAAAAATAAAAAGGGGATGCAACACGAGGACATCCCAGGAGGTCACCCATATTAGTACTACTCTCGCCCAAGCACGCTTAAATGCGGAGTTCTGATGTGATCCGGTGCTTTAGTGCTGGTATGGTCGCATCCGCAATTTCTGGGTCGCCAAACTCCTTTATTCTCTCCCGGGCCGCGACGGATTCTGCATACTCTTCATTCGTTGTCTGCAGGTTTCTCTTCTTTTTCTAAGTCGGATTCAGCCGCAATAAACGTTGCGCCGGATATATCGAACACCTAAGCCTTTTTCCTTGCCCGCCCGTGGATAATTTCAGATTCAGCCCAAGATGCGTTCCGTCTTTACCGCCCACCATCCCTAAACTCGGCCGGGCTTGTTGAGGGGGCGTTCGCCCGTTGTACCGAATGCCCGCAGCGGATTATTCTGCTTTCACAGCCGCACGTCCCCAGATGGAAAGAGAGAAGGAGGCCGGGGGAAAAAATAAAAAAATAAAAGGGGATGGAACACGAGGACTTCCCAGGAGGTCACCCGTCCTAGTACTACTCTCACCCAAGCACGCTTAACTGCAGATTTCTTATGGGATCCGGTGCTTTAGTGCTGGTATGGTCGCATCTGCAATTTCTGGGTCGCCAAACTCTTTTATTCTCTCCCGGGCTGCAACGGATTCAGCATACTCTTCATTCGTTTTCTCCCAGTTTCTCTCCTTTATCTAAGTCGGATTCAGCCGCAATAAACGTTGCGCCGGATATATCGAAAACCTAAGCCTTTTTCCTTGCCCACCCGTGGATAATTTCAGATTCAGCCCTAGATGTGTTCTGTCTTTACCGCCGACCGTCCCGAAACCCGGCGGGGCTTGTTGAGGGGGTGTTCGCCCGTTGTACCGAATGCCCGCAGCAGATTATTCTGCTTTCACAGCCGCGCGTCCCCAGACGGAAAGAGAGAAGCAGGTCGCGCGAAAAAAATAAAAAGGGGATGCAAAATGGATTCTGCATACTCTTTTATGCATCCGGTGCTTTAGTCCTGGTACGGTCGCATCTCCAATTTCTAGGTCGCCAAACTCCTTTATTCTCTCCCGGGCCGCAACGGATTCTGCATACTCTTCATTCGTTTTCTGCCAGTTTCTCTCCTTTATCTAAGTCGGATTCAGCCGTAATAAACGTTGCGCCGGATATATCGAAAACCTAAGCCTTTTTCCTTGCCCACCCGTGGATAATTTTATATTCAGGCCTTGATGCGTTCTGTCTTTACCGCCGACCGTCCCGAAACCCGGGGGGGCTTGTTTAAGGGGTGTTCGCCCGTTGTACCGAATGCCCGCAGCGGATTATTCTGCTTTCACAGCCGCGCGTCCCCAGACGGAAAGAGAGAAAGTGGCCGGGGGAAAAAAATAAAAAGGGGATGCAAAACGAGGACTTCCCAGGAGGTCACCCATCCTAGTACTACTCTCGCCCAAACACGCTTAACAGCGGAGTTCTGATGGGATCCGGTGCTTTAGTGCTGGTATGGTCGCATCCGAAATTTCCGGGTCGCCAAACTCCTTTATTCTCTCCCGGGCCGCGACGGATTCTGCATACTCTTCATTCGTTGTCAGCCGGTTTCTCTCCTTTTTCTAAGTCGGATTCAGCCGCAGTAAACGTTGCGTCGGATATATCGAAAACCTAAGCCTTTTTCCTTGCCCGCCCGTGGATAATTTCATATTCAGCCCAAGATGCGTTCTGCCTTTACCGCCCCCCGTCCCGAAACCCGGCCGGGCTTGTTGTGGGGGGGCGTTCGCCCGTTGTACCGAATGCCCGCAGCGGATTGTTCTTCTTTCACAGTCGCGCGTCCCCAGACGGAAAGAGAGAAGAAGGCCGGGGGAAAAAAATAAAAAAATAAAAAGGGGATGCAACACGAGGACTTCCCTGGAGGTCACCCTTCGTAGTATTACTCTCGCCCAAGCACGCATAAATGAGGAGTCCTGATGGGATCCGGTGCTTTAGTGCTGGTATGGTCGCATCCGTAATTTCTGGGTCGCCAAACTCCTTTATTCTCTCCCGGGCCGCGACGGATTCTGCATACTCTTCATTCGTTGTCTGCCGGTTTCTCTCCTTTCTCTAAGTCGGATTCAGCCGCAATAAACGTTGCGCCGGATATATCGAAAACCTAAGCCTTTTTCCTTGCCCGCCCGTGGATAATTTCTGATCCAGCCCAAGATGAGTTCTATCTTTACCGCCCACCGTCCCGAAACCCGGCCGGGCTTGTTGGAGGGGCGTTCGCTCGTTGTACCAAATGCCCGCAGCGGATTATTCTGCTTTCACAGCCGCGCGTCCCCAGACAAAATAGAGAAGGAGGCCGGTGGAAAAAAATAAAAAGGGAATGCAACACGAGGACTTCCCAGGAGGTCACCCATCCTAGTACTACTCTCGCCCAAGCACACTTAAATGCGGAGTTCTGATGGGATCCGGTGCTTTAGTGCTGATATGGTCACATCCGCAATTTCTGGGTCGCCAAACTCCTTTATTCTCTCCCGGGCCACGACGGATTCTGCATACTCTTCCTTCGTTGTCTGCCGGTTTCTCTCCTTTTTCTAAGTCGGATTCAGCCGCAATAAACGTTGCGCCGGATATATCGAAAACCTAAACCTTTTTCCTTGCCCGCACGTGGATAATTTCAGATTCAGCCCAAGATGCGTTTTGTCTTTACCGCCCACCGTCCCGAAACTCGGCCGGGCTTGTAGGGGGGGTGTTCGCCCATTGTACCGAATGCCCGCAGTGGATTATTCTGCTTTCACAGCCGTGCGTCCCCAGACGGAAAGAGAGAAGGAGGCCGGGGGAAAAAAATAAAAAAAATAAAATGGGGATGCAACACGCGGTCTTCCCAGGAAGTCACCCATCCTAGTACTAATCTCGTCCAAGCACTCTTAACTGCGAAGATCTGATGGGATCCGGTGCTTTAGTGCTGGTATGGTCGCATCCGCAATTTCTTGGTCGCCAAACTCCTTTATTCTCTCCCGGGCCGCGACGGATTCTGCATACTCTTCATTCGTTGTCTGCCGGTTTCTCTCCTTTTTCTAAGACGGATTCAGCCACAATAAACGTTGCGCCGGATATATCGAAAACCTAAGCCTTTTTCCTTGTCCGCCCGTGGATAATTTCAGATTCAGCCCAAGATGCGTTCTGTCTTTACCGCCCACCGTCCCGAAACCCGGCCGGGCTTGTTAAGGGGGCGTCCGCCCGTTGTACCGAATGCCCGCAGCGGATTATTCTGCTTTCACAGCCGTGCGTTCCCAGACGGAAAGAGAGAAGGAGGCCGGGGGAAACAAATAAAAAAATAAAAAGCCGATGCAACTCGAGGACTTCCCAGGAGGTAACCCATCCTAGTACTAATCTCGCCTAAGCACGCTTAACTGCGAAGTTCTGATGGGATCCGGTGCTTTAGTACCGGTATGGTCGCATCCGCAATTTCTCGGTCGCCAAACTCCTTTATTCTCTCCCGGGTCGCGACGGATTCTGCATACTCTTCATTCGTTGTCTGCCGGTTTCTCTCCTTTTTCTAAGTCGGATTCAGCCGCAATAAACGTTACGCAGGATATTTCGAAAACCTAAGCCTTTTTCCTTACCCACCCGTGGATAATTTCAGATTCAGCCGAAGCACTCTTAACTGCGAAGATCTGATGGGATCCGGTGCTTTAGTGCTGGTATGGTCGCATCCGCAATTTCTGGGTCGCCAAACTCCTTTATTCTCTCCCGGGCCGCGACGGATTCTGCATACTCTTCATTCGTTGTCTGCCGGTTTCTCTCCTTTTTCTAAGACGGATTCATCCACAATAAACGTTGCGCCGGATATATCGAAAACCTAAGCCTTTTTCCTTGTCCGCCCGTGGATAATTTCAGATTCAGCCCAAGATGCGTTCTGTCTTTACCGCCCACCGTCCCGAAACCCGGCCGGGCTTGTTAAGGGGGCGTCCGCCCGTTGTACCGAATGCCCGCAGCGTATTATTCTGCTTTCACAGCCGTGCGTTCCCAGACGGAAAGAGAGAAAGAGGCCGGGGGAAACAAATAAAAAAATAAAAAGCGGATGCAACACGAGGACTTCCCAGGAGGTCACCCATCCTAGTACTAATCTCGCCTAAGCACGCTTAACTGCGAAGTTCTGATGGGATCCGGTGCTTTAGTACCGGTATGGTCGCATCCGCAATTTCTGGGTCGCCAAACTCCTTTATTCTCTCCCGGGTCGCGACGGATTCTGCATACTCTTCATTCGTTGTCTGCCGGTTTCTCTCCTTTTTCTAAGTCGGATTCAGCCGCAATAAACGTTACGCGGGATATATTTCGAAAACCTAAGCCTTTTTCCTTACCCACCCGTGGATAATTTCAGATTCAGGCCAAAATGCGTTCTGTCTTTACCGCCGAACGTCCCGAAACCCGGCCGGGCTTGTGTATATGAGGGGGGCGTTCGTCCCTTGTACCGCATGCCCGCAGTGGATTATTCTGCTTTCACAGCTGCGCGTCCCCAGACGGAAAGAGAGAAGGAGGCTGGGGGAAAAAATAAAAAAATAAAAAAGGGATGCAACACGAGGACTTCCCAGGAGGTCACCCATCCTAGTACTACTCTCGCCCAAGCACGCTTAACTGCGCAGTTCTGATGGTATCCGGTTCTTTAGTGCTGGTATGGTCGCATCCGCAATAGCTGGGTCGCCAAACTCCTTTATTCTCTCCCGGCCCGCGACGGATTCTGCATACTCTTCATTCGTTGTCTGCCGGTTTCTCTCCTTTTTCTAAGTCGGATTCAGCCGACCGTCCCGAATCCCGGCCGGGCTTGTGGGGGGGCGTTCGGCCGTTGTTCCGAATGCCCGCAGCGGATTATTCTGCTTTCACAGCCGCGCGTCCCCAGATGGAAAGAGAGAAGGAGGACGGGTGGAAAAAATAAAAAAATAAAAATGGGATGCAACACCCTTCATGGGAGGTCACCCATCCTAGTACTACTCTCGCCCAAGCACGCTTAACTGCGGAGTTCTGATGGGATCCGATGGTTTAGTGCTGGTATGGTCACATACGAAATTTCTGGGTCGCCAAACTCCTTTATTCTCTCCCGGCCCGCGACGTATTCTGCATACTCTTCATTCGTTGTCTGCCGGTTTCTCTCCTTTTTCTATGTCGGATTCAGCCGCAATAAACGTTGCGCCGGATATATCGGAAACCTAAGCATATTTCCTTGCCAGCCCGTGGATAATTTCAGATTCAGCCCAAGATGCGCCAAGTCTTTACCGCCGACCGTCCCGAAACCCGGCCGTGCTTGTGTGGGGGGGGCATTCGTCCGTTGTACCGAATGCCCGCAGCGGATTATTCTGCTTTCACAGCCGTGCGTCCTCAGACGGAAAGAGAGAAGGAGGCCGGGGGAAAAAAATAAAAAGGGGATGCAACAGCGAGGACTTCCCAGGAGGTCACCCATCCATGTACTACTCTCGCCCAGGCACGCTTATCTACGGAGTTCTGATGGGTTCCAGTGCTTTAGTGCTGGTATGGTCGCATCCGCAATTTCTGGGTCGCCAAACTCCTTTATTCTCTCCCGTCCCACGGCGGATTCTGCATACTATTCATTCGTTGTCTGCCGATTTCTCTCCTTTTTCTATGTCGGATTCAACCACAATAAACGTTGCGCCGGATATATCGAAAACCTAAGCCTTTTTCCTTGCCCGCCCGTGGATAATTTCAGATTCCGCCCAAGATGCGTTCTGTCTTTACCGCCGACCGTCCCGAAAACCGGCCGGGCTTGTGTGTAGGGGGGAGGGGGGGCGTTCGCCCATTGTACCGAATGCCCGCAGCGGATTATTCTGCTTTCACAGCCGCGCGTCCCCAGATGGAAAAAGAGAAGGAGGCCGGGGGGAAAAAAAAAGGGATGCCACACGAGGACTTCCATGGAGGTCACCCATCCTAGTACTACTCTGGCCCAAGCACGCTTAACTGCGGAGTTCTGATGGGATCCGGTGCTTTAGTGCTGGTATTGTCGCATCCGCAATTTCTGGGTCGCCAAACTCCTTTATTCTCTCCTGGGCCGCGACGGATTCTGCATACTCTTCATTCGTTGTCTGCCGGTTTTCTCCTTTTTCGAAGTCGGATTCAGCCGCAATAAACGTTGCGCCGGATATATCGAAAACCTAAGCCTTTTTCCTTGCCCACCCGTGGATAATTTCAGATTCAGCCCAAGATGTGTTCTGTCTTTTCCGCCGACTGTCCCGAAACCCGGCCAGGATTGTGGGGGGGGGGCGTTCGCCCGTTGTACCGAATGCCCGCAGCGGATTATTCTGCTTTCACAGCCGCGCGTCCCCAGACGGAAAGAGAGAAGGAGGCCGGGGGAAAAAATAAAAAAAATAAAAAGGGGAACACGAGGACTTCCGAGGAGGTCACCCGTCCTAGTACTACTCTCGCCCAAGCACGCTTAACTGCGGAGTTATGACGGGATCCGGTGCTTTAGTGCTGGTATGGTCGCATCCGCAATTTCTGGGTCGCCAAACTCCTTTATTCACTCCGGGCCCGCGACGGATTCTGCATACTCTTCATTCGTTGTCTGCCGGTATCTCTCATTTTTCTAAGTCGGATTCAGCCGCAATAAACGTTGCGCCGGATATATCAAAAAACAAAGCCTTTTTCCTTGCCCGCCCGTGGATAATTTTAGATTCAGCCCAAATTGCGTTCTGTCTTTACCGCCGACCATCCCGATACCCGGCCGGGCTTGTGTGTGGGGGGGCGTTCGTCCGTTGTACCGAATGCCCGCAGCGGATTATTCTGCATTCACAGCCGCGTGTCCCCAGACGGAAAGAGAGAAGGAGGCCGGGGGGAAAAAATAAAAAAATAAAAAAGGGATGCAACACGAGGACTTCCAAGGAGGTCACCCATCCTAGTACTACTCTCGCCCAAGCACGCTTAACTGCGCAGTTCTGATGGGATCCGGTTCTTTAGTGCTGGTATGGTCGCATCCGCAATTTCTAAGCCGCCAAACTCCTTTATTCTCTCCCGGCCCGTGACGGATTCTGCATACACTTCATTCGTTGACTGCCGGTTTCTCTCCCTTTTCTAAGTAGGATTCAGCCGACCGTCCCGAAACCCGGCCGGGCTTATGGGGGGCGTTCGCCCATTGTACCGAATGCCTGCAGCGGATTATTCTGCTTTCATACCCGCGCGTCCCCAGACGGAAAGAGAGAAGGAGGCCGGGGGAAAAAGTAAAAAATTTAAAAGGGGATGCAACACGAGGACTTCCCAGGAGGTCACCCATCCTAGTAGTACTCTCGCCCAAGCACGCTTAGCTGCGGAGTTCTGACGGGATCCGGTGCTTTAGAGCTGGTATGGTCGCATCTGCAATTTCTGGGTCGCCAAACTCCTTTATTCACTCCCGGACCGCGATGGATTCTGCATACTCTTCATTCGTTGTCTGCCGGTTTCTCTCCTTTTTCTAAGTCGGATTCAGCCGCAATAAACATTGCGCCGGATATATCGAAAACCAAAGCCTTTTTCCTTGCCCGCCCGTGGATAATTTGAGATTCAGCCCAAAATGCGTTTTATCTTAACCGCCGACCATCCCGAAACCCGGCCGGGCTTGTGTGTGGGGGGGGGGGGCGTTCGTCCGTTGTACCGAATGCCCGCAGCGGATTAATCTGCTTTCACAGCCGCGTGTCCCCAGACGGAAAGAGAGAAGGAGGCCTGGGGGAAAAAATAAAAAAATAAAAAAAGGATGCAACATGAGGACTTCCAAGGAGGTCACCCATCCTAGTACTACTCTCGCCCAAGCACGCTTAACTGCGCAGTTCTGATGGGATCCGGTTCTTTAGTGCTGGTATGGTCGCATCCGCAATTTCTGGGTCGCCAAACTCCTTTATTCTCTCCCGGCCCGTGACGGATTCTGCATACTCTTCATTCGTTGTCTGCCGGTTTCTTTCCTTTTTCTAAGTCGGATTCAGCAGACCGTCCCGAAACCCGGCCGGGCTTATGGGGGGCGTTCGCCCGTTGTACCGAATGCCCGCAGCAGATTATTCTGCTTTCATACCCGCACGTCCCCAGAGGGAAAGAGAGAAGGAGGCCGGGGGGAAAAAATAAAAAAATAAAAAGGGGATGCAACACGAGGACTTCCCAGGAGGTCACCCATCCTAGTACTACTCTCGCCCAAGCACGCTTAGCTGCGGTGTTCTGATGGGATCCGGTGCTTTAGTGCTGGTATGGTCGCATCCGCAATTTCTGGGTCGCCAAACTCCTTTATTCTCTCCCGGCCCGCGACGGATTCTGCATACTCTTCATTCGTTGTCTGCAGGTTTCTCTCCTTTTTCTAAGTCGGATTCAGCCGCAATAAACGTTGCGCCGGATATATCGAAAACCTAAGCCTTTTTCCTTGCCCGCCCGGAGGACTTCCCAGGAGGTCACCCATCCTAGTACTACTCTCGCCCAAGCACGCTTAACTGCGGAGTTCTGATGGGATCTGGTGCTTTAGTGCTGGTATGGTTGCATCCGCATTTTCTGGGTCGCCAAACTCCTTTATTCTCTCCCGGCCCGCGACGGATTCTGCGGACTCTTCATTCGTTGTCTGCCGGTTTCTCTCCTTTTTCTAAGTCGGATTCAGCCGCAATAAACGTTGCGCCGGATATATCGAAAACCTAAGCTTTTTTCCTTGCCCGCCCATGGATCATTTCAGATTCAGCCCAAGATGCGTTCTGTCTTTACCGCCGACCGTCCCGAAACCCGGCCGGGCTTGTATGGGGGGGATGTTCGCCCATTGTACCGAATTCCAGCAGCGGATTATTCTGCTTTCATAGCCGCGCGTCCCCAGACGGAAAGAGAGAAGGAGGCCGGGGGGAAAAAATAAAAAAATAAAAAGGTTATGCAACACGAGGACTTCCCAGGAGGTTACCCATCCTAGGTACTACTCTCGCCCAAACACGCTTAACTGCGGAGTTCTGATGGGATCCGGTGCTTTAGTGCTGGTATGGTCGCATCCGCAATTTTTGGGTCGCCAAACTCCTTTATTCTCTCCCGGCCTGCGACGGATTCTGCATACTCTTAATTCGTTGTCTGCCGGTTTCTCTCCTTTTTCTATGTCTGATTCAGCCGCAATAAACGTTGCGCCGGATATATCGAAAACCTAAGCCTTTTTCCTTGCCCGCCCGTGGATAATTTCAGATTCATCCCAAGATGCGTTCTGTCTTTACCGCCGACCGTCCCGAAACCCGGCCGGGCTTGTGGGGGGGCGTTCGTCCGTTGTACCGAATGCCCGCAGCGGATTATTCTGCTTTCACAGCCGCGCGTCCCCAGACGGAAAGAGAGAAGGAGGCCAGGGGGAAAAATAAAAAAGGGATGCAACACGAGGACTTCCCAGGCGGTCACCCATCCTAGTACTACTCTGCCCAAGCATGCTTAACTGCGCAGTTCTGATGGGATCCGGTGCTTTAGTGCTGGTATGGTCGCATCCGCATTTTATGGGTCGCCAAACTCCTTTATTCTCTCCCGGCCCGCGAAGGATTCTGCATACTCTTCATTCGTTGTCTGCAGGTTTCTCTCCTTTTTCTAAGTCGGATTCAGCCGACCGTCCCGAAACCTGGCCGGGCTTGTGTGGGGGCGTTCGCCCGTTGTACCGAATGCCCGCGGCGGATTATTCTGCTTTCACAGCCGTGCGTCCCCAGACGGAAAGAGAGAAGGAGGCCGGGGGGGGGGAAAAATAAAAAAATAAAAAGGGGATGCAACACGAGGACTTCCCATTAGGTCACCCATCCTAGTACTACTCTCGCCCAAGCACGCTTAGCTGCGGAGTTCTAATGGGATCCGGTGCTTTAGTGCCGGTATGGTCACATCCGCAATTTCTGGGTCGCCATACTCCTTTATTCTCCCCCGGCCCGCGACGGATTCTGCATACTCTTCATTCGTTGTCTGCCGATTTCTCTCCTTTTTCTAAGTCGGATTCAGCCGCAATAAACGTTGCACCGGATATATCGAAAACCTAAGCCTTTTTCCTTGCCCGCCCAAGGATAATTTCAGATTCAGCCCAAGATGCATTCTGTCTTTACCGCCGACCGTCCCGAAACCCGGCCGGGCTTGGGGCGGTGTTCGCCCGTTGTACCGAATGCCCGCAGCGGATTATTCTGCTTTCACAGCCGCGCGTCCCCAGACGGAAAGAGAGAAAGAGGCCGGGGGGATAAAATAAAAAAATAAAAAAGGGGATGCAATACGAGGACTATTTACACCAATCAGAGCAAAGCTCTGTTAAAATTCTGAGGCGGGAGATGAAGCAACGCTTCATCTTCCCCCAATCAGAGCAAAGCTCTACCTTGAAAATCTAAATTTTATTAAATAAAGCAACGCTTCAGATTGTTTGCGCTGCGCGCAACGCGCCACGTGTCAAGCGCAGATGCATCAGCGCAGCGCCTGAAGCAGCGCACCCTATCAGAGCAAAGCTCTATTTAAAAAGTAATGGAAATAACGCTTCAGTTGCGCAAGAGCTGCGCTGCGCGACACGTGTCTGCGCAGTTGCGTACGCTCAACTGCGCAAGGCTGCGCTGCGCGACACGTGTCCGCGCAGGTGAGCAAGCACAGCCGCGCAAGCGCTGCGCTGCACGACGTGTGTCCGCGCAGTTGTGCAAGCACACCTGCGCAAGCACACCTGCGCAAGCGCTGCGCTGCACAACACGTGTCTGCGCGACACGTATCGAGCGCTGAGGCGTTTGCGCAAAACAGAATTGAAATTTTAAAGAAATCTTTTCTGTTCTTGTTAAAACAAGAAGATTTTCTTCTGTAAAACAGAGACCTTTGGATCAAAGATCCAACGGTGGGGAAAATTCCCCAAATCACTCAGAGAAAGATCTCTTTAACAAATTTAACTAATTTATGGGCACTATAAAAAGGACCCCAGACCTCAATTAGAAAAGAGAACATTTTTTGGTGAAAAATTAAACAGAGAAAACTCTGAAGAATTAGAGAGAAATCCTCAAGAATAAAGAAAAAGGTAAAACCTTTAGAAAAGAGAAAATTCTCTTATAAACAGATCATTGATCTGAGAACAAGATCAAGGATCTCTAATAAAAAATAAATAAATAATAAACAGTGCCTCGCACTTTTTTTATGTACCATTGGTTCTGAATCTAAAAGATTCTCAAGATAACAGTGCCTTGCACCTTATATGAACCACTGGTTCTTTAAAAAACAAGAAAAAACTTGTTTTCTTTGATCTGAAATTGATCCAAAAGAATAAGAGCAGTGCCCAGCACTTGCAAAAACTGCGCTATTGCACAAGCCACCAGGAAGCGCCACGTGTCAGCATTGCAGCAGCGCAGCGCACTGTGCTGTTGCTGTTAGTTATATGTATGCCCTAGAGGCAATTACTATACATAGGATGTATATTGTAGTGGATGCTGGGACATATATAGGGAGGACTTTCTTGCTCGACATGATAGTATGCTATCTGGTTGTTCTTTACCTTAACGTGTACACAGATTGTCTCTCTATTACATGTTGGTAAAGCCCTTAGGATGTGTACTTGACTACCTGGACTATGATGCGGATCATACTAGTGGGGACATGGTAGTCCATAAGTACATCCTTGAAAGTCCCTAGTCGTGGGTGTATCGAGATGGGGCATCGATATACCAGAGTAGACTAGCGTATACCTTCTCGACCCATACAGATGGGCGATGGATGATCCCATATCCATTGGTGTTTGACATCAGAGATGATATACGGGTGCTCAGTAGAGACTGGGTACACTGGACGGACTCGCCGAGAACTCCCAGATGGTATTATACCTCACGTCAGATGGCAGTTCTCTGGTGACACTGGTACAATGCAGTCTGTTGACCCGAGATCGTCATAGAGTCTTGTGTGGTTCCCACTGTGCTTTGATTTCCATCTTACCACGTCCAAGAGGGCGTGCAAAACGGTGGTTTTTGGGTACAGTCACGAGTCACATGGAGGCAATGAGCGATAGGAGGGGATTCGACTCTCCCGGTATAGGGAGTTGATGTTGCGCTGTGTTCGATTGGCTATAATAGGAAATCCCTGGCCAGGGTTGCTGAGATTTACTGGTAAGTGTTACCAGTAGTTTCTCGAATTGTTATAGACCTCATATCGACACGACTTATCGAGCTATTGGGGTCTGACATTTACCACCCCTAGGCAAGATATGCGACATATCAGACGATCAGACCGGACTGGACGGTAGTGTTACTGGTTGGATTCACTGGAGTGTGAGAGGGCTTGCTCGTCGATCTTCTGATCGCTCAATACCCGGGTGGCCGTTACGTTTAGCAGACCGCTTGCGGCTTGTGGGTGTTTGATATGATCATCACCTGCTGCCGGCGTATTGACGAGTCTTTAGAGTCCTACACAGAGGTTTCCTGGCTCAAGCGAAACGAAATAGGAGCGCATATGAGATATGTGCGGGACCGAGAATAATGCGTGTATGTGATACCGTATTCCATTCTCGTGATGAATGTATCGAATGGTTATATGCGATATAACCTAGTTATCGAATCGATGGTTGATTCGATAAGCCGATACATTGAATACTAGTCGGTTATATGTGATATGACCGGATCGTTAAATCAAGTGTTGATTTAATGATTTATTGTATAATTATATATTTGATATATTACTTTGCATTAACTAGTATTGGTTCACTTTAAATGGATTTTCTCACTTCGTTGTACAAGTTGTATATGTGATATACTTTTTGTACAAATGTTTGTAACATGTTTGATGATACATGCTTATTTGGTTAAGTGTATAGAATTAAACCATGGTTAGCTTAATGATTAGGGTTTTGCTTTTTCATTTAATTATTTGTTTATTCCTTTTGGATATTAATAAAAGCATAAAAAGAAAAGGAAAATGGTTTCTTTATTTTATTTTCTTTCATGAAGCTTTTTGAAGCTTCATGAAGCTTTGACCATGTGACCATTTTGTCTTGTTCTTTTAACCCCAACCATTCTTATAACTTTAGTTAGTTCTCTACACTTGACCATGGTTTATTATATGATAAGTATTATTTTCTTTTAACTTATCATAACATTATCATCTTCTTCTTCTTCTTCTTCTTCTTCAAGAAGAGAAACTAGACTTCATTAATGGTGGATTGATGAAACAAGTGAGAAATCCAATTCTAAAGTCTACCCACTTCCTATTTCTTCTTCCTCTACCTCTTGCCAAGTAGTAGAGTGTGTTCTCTTCACAAGTTTTTGGACTTGGTGAAGTTGGAGCTTGATCTAGCGATGCCTCGACGTAGATCATCTTCGGCATCGTCGTCGATGACCTAGCCCATCCATTCTCCGATGAAGCCGACGCTAGAGCCCGGGGTTCGACTTGGACAGCGAGGAGACTTCATTGCGGAGCTATGGAGGTGGAGCACTGGATCTACAAAGGTTGTATTTCCGTTATCTTATAGTTTAGTTGTAAACTAGATTTCATTTTCGCCTAGATTTCTAGCCAACGATCCGTAGTCGGGTTTCTCGGCACCTAGATTTTTTGAAATTGGCATGGTTGATGCCTTGTGAGACCTCTTTAGCGTGCCTAGGAACCCTACAGTGGTATCAGAGCCTAGCTAGAGCCTTAGGCGAAGTTTGGACGGAGTTTGAAGTCCGATCGAACCGAAATCCAACCCCAAAAATTGCTCTCTGTACTTTTTCTAAAATCGTGGATTTTTCCAAATTAAAAATATGCAGAAAACACAACAGGGAATTCTAAGAATTACGGCGCAAAAATTATTGCATGAACAGTGTAATAGGCGGCGGAACCGCGGCATAAGCCTAGCTTATGCGGCAGTTCCGCGGCAGAAATGTGACGTCAGCAGTAACTGTTTGCACAGTAATTCATTGTTTCAGGTGCTGAGTTCTCTGGGTATTTTTTAAATTTATTCAAGAGTTGAATTTTCTGGAGTTGTTTTAGGGATTCGGTGTTTCGATCGGAGTATCAAATTTTGTCTGTGTGGCTTTCCGGATAAATTTTAGAATATGTTAAAAAAGTTCGACCGGATATAAATACCCAATTTTTCCCCTGTCGGAAAATTTCCAAGTGTTGGATTTTTTCCGTAGTTTAAAGACGTTCTAAGTAGTGCAAGTAACTCGATGGACCCTCTAGAAGACAACAAACCTTAACTCGATTATGTGACCGTCTTGAACTGCCCTTTGAACCTTCGGGTTTGGGGCAGTACGGCGTGCCACATGTGAGGCGTTGGCTTGACCCTTCTACGGCTTGACCGTTGGTACTGAGGCACGAACTGAATGTTTTTTGACTTGTTTCATGTGTTGATCTGTATCGGGAAAACTTGGGTGTTCGATTGTTCGATCGGAAAGATTAACATTTTCTGTTTATCCGGAATGTGATACAACAATTGGAATTCACAAAAGTTATGTGATAACTGAATGAATGTTATAAACATAGCAGTTTAGTCTCACTTGATCAGTTGCCACGGAATTTTGATGCGATCAAAAGTCCGTCGCAATCACGTAGCGTACGCGGATACTCGCCGGGTAAACTTAATAGACAGCCTCACCCCATAGCCCCGACCAAGTGACTGTAGGAGAACCCTGTCGCCGAAAGCATCCGTTCGGGTGCTCGCGGGGGCGGTGTTCCGCCTTGGTGCACTTCGTCGACGGTATCGGGGGTGCGGCCGCCTACTGAAGTTTGCGACGAGCATTCGATCAGGATGTTGGGAATCTTGTTGAATTGCCCGACTTGATGTTGAAAAGAGCTTTCGATAAAGAGACTAAAATGCGGGGTTTATAAATGTCACGACCCGAAAGAGCATGTGACTGGCCCTTGAACCATATGAAGTCTATAGGACCCCATCTGATCCAAGTAAGCCAAAAGCCCAGAAATCTAAAACCATTTTAAGAGTAAGTGAAGAAACTGGTTTAAATAAGTGAAGGAAAACATGTTTGAAGTCAAGGTTTTTAAATAACTAAGCCGAATGTGCATTTTAAAAGGTAAAGTCTTTTCTAAAAATTTCGGCATGGTTTCTTTTGTGAAACTGGCCCCGAATGGGGTACAACAAGGATAACAATATATGCAATGATAAAGGCATCCCCAAGCGGGAGCTAGCTCTTCGTCAATTGACGGTCAGAACCACACATGCAACAATAATATACAACGCCGAAAGGCGAGGATCAAATCCAAAAGAAACACAGTAAGCATGAAAACCACAATACTACTAAGCGCGACTCTAAGGCCAAATAACACATCACTAAAGTCTGAGTCTGAAACAATATACAAGTTTTGGTTGATGGAAATTCTAGATACAATGGATAAAATAAATACAATGGTGGTTCTTGATGCAAAAGAATCCACCTACCAAAAGCAATGCACCCGCAAGGAAGTAGTGTGCCAGAAATGCCGCAATGGAACCTGTACGGCAGAACCTGCAAGAACTGTGGCACAGCGGGGGTGAGTTGCCAACTCGTGAATAGAAATATCTACAAGCAGAAACCGAATGCAAGACATAAACCTAGGTCAACAATCAGTAATATAAACCACAAGAGTACATATGAAGTATGATAAGGTGGCAAGGTAACATCTAAATATGTATGTAGTGCCAGGTACTCAGGTAATAACATGTCATCAGTATAAGGTATGTCTGCATGAAGTAAAATGATGAAGTATCAAGGATATCAATACACATATATTAGCGTCCCATACCACTAATATTGGTGTAAGGGTATATATAACAGCGCCCTCATACCCTGTTATATATACAAATGAAGTATGATCAGTGTAAATCCAGTCTGTATATGATCCATGTCTGTATATATGTGGAACCCGTCCACCCGTCACCCAATGACAATAACATCATGTATGCGAATATGAGGATATAATAAAATCATGGAAAACATCATGAAAACCCGTGCCTAGCATCGACACGTAAATCCTCATCCATCGGGCTCCGTCAGTCCGGATCGGCCCGCGGGCTATGTCTGCGGAATCGGCCCTCGGCCCCGGCAGTACGCCCATCTCTCAACTCCGGTCGGTACCCTCCAGATATCCGCCGAGCTCAAATACAATCACCGGTAGGTACTCGCCCGCCTCCAGGCTCAATCGGCAAAACCCATCGATCATCTTGCCGAGGGGAACCATACCGGGCCCACCACGAACCCGCAAACGGATCATCCACTCCTCGAATCGGGTTTCAAGCACACGTCTCAGCACCGAGAAAACGCGTGGTGGACGCACCAAAATATCATATCACGAGGTACCGGGTTTTTCAAAATAGAGCATCCTTTCTTAAATAATCCCACGGTCCTCAAACCAGAATCACATGAAAATCCAACATCAAGAAGTAAATCCAATGCGATGTGCTATGCAACAAATCCATGATGTATGCG
Source organism: Agapanthus africanus (assembly GCA_030015575.1). Classification (NCBI taxonomy): domain Eukaryota; kingdom Viridiplantae; phylum Streptophyta; class Magnoliopsida; order Asparagales; family Amaryllidaceae; genus Agapanthus; species Agapanthus africanus. The sequence goes on along the minus strand of JASDDO010000010.1, from coordinate 277,886,585 downwards.
ACATGTAAAGAAAGGTAATCATATCAGAAGTCATGCAACAGTACTACAGTGTAGTGGCATGGCAATTATCGATGATGAAGTGTGTGAGCCGGCAAACAGTGTACGTGGAACATACGCATCATCGATAATGGTGCTGGTGTCCTAACAGCATGATAACAGTAGCAATAAACATATGCGAGCGATGCGAATAGCATGAAAATGCGGAAATCAAATAATCAACATCACAGTGAAGAATCTACTATGCAACTACAGATCTAAGTATCAAGTCAAATGGGATAGGTATGGAAACCACCTAAATCTGAGTCGATAAATATATAGATATATAGTCGATGATCCCGCCTCAACAACATATCGTAGGACATCCTCGAGTTATGAGTGCGGATCTATCATCAATATCGGATCGTACGGTAAATCGTCGTACGGCATCCCAATAGCTGGGTACGGGTCAACATCTCACTATCTCATCACATAATAGGTATCACTATCATCAGATCATATAATCTGGGGTACTACTCTATGTCTAGTACAAATCGATACCATCAATAAAGTATGCATGCGGGGGTAAACACACTTCCCAAGCCCGCAAGAAACACAAGTTATATCCCAAATATGAATCATATCAAATCACCGATCTCGCGGCACAAGCCCACATCATCGACTCATCTCCAAAGTCATCCCATATCATCAAACATAGTGCAAGTATAATGAATATGCAAGGTTGTGCGTGTTGGTGTACCTCTATCCTAGAGCTCGCAACTAGGAATTACGCTAGTTATTTCTATCTCTAACTAACCATAGCACACTACAACTATCACGTAAATAAACTACATAGTATACTATCTACGGACTGCGGGGGTGCTATACGCCATCCACCCGACTTCCCCCTGTAGATATAATCTACTCACCTTGCATCATCATTTGCGGACGTCACCACGCATTTGCTTGTCGTCCCGAAGTCTTCATGGGTACCTACATATCAAAATATCGTATATGCGCATTAAAACCAAATCAAAGCTAAAACGACACACGAAACCCAAACGATACGATAAGGGGGCCTATAGGTGAGAACCTATGGCACGCCTTCAAAACCATCAATAAATCCTCTATATCGTCGTATAAACGCCAAATAGTCGAGGCAAAACACAATCCACAATTGCAGAATCAAAAATACGGAATACGGAAACACGAATCCAAAACAGCAACTTAGGAAATATGTCCCAGATTTCACCCTAGGTCACTTTATACAAATCTATATATACCAGGGGCCTAACATGAACATGTAGGAGCTACAGCACAAAAACGAGACAAAATGGTGGGACCCAGGCCGCAATTTGCGGCCAATTGGGAGAAATTGGCGGCCGGGAAGATGAAGTGGGAGCTGGGGTCTTGGGGTTAGCTTCCTGGGTGCCTGCACATGCTACGGTCCAATCAATTTTATTTTAGGGTGTCTCGGGTGATAGCAGATTCAATATAATCATTACAGATTGCACAAATTTTCCGATATCGGTTTCTAAAATCCGTATTCTTGGTTATGCTTCAGGTTTTGGGTTCCAATTCATACACTAGGGTGTTGGTAAAACCTCTACTGAGCTCAATTTCATAATACAACACCAAATTCCTCAAACCCTAACTTGGTTATCCTCAAGTCCATAATATCGCACAATATCGATTCAAAACTAAACATGGGGTAAAGGAAATGCTAGAACTAAGCTAATGATCCAGAAATTACCTCATTTGGCAACTCAAGAAATTTCTTGAGTTGCCCCTAGTGGCCAAAATCCTAGCTTTCTTGGTCCATCGTGTAGGTCTTGAGCTTGTGCACAATTTTAATGAAATGACATTGGGGTTTTGGTGTAGTTTTTGAGATGATTTGAGGCATTGAAGTGAGGAGGTGAGGTGAAGTGGAAGCAGCAGCAGCAAGGGAGAGGGAGAGAAAAATGAGTGTTGAAAATGAAGGAGAAATGGCTAAGTGTTTAAGTCAAATGAGCCCATACCCCTCTCTCTTTCTCACCTACTACTCAATTCTTTTCTCTTTTCTTTTCTTTTTCCCTAAACCCCCTTCTCACTCAAATAGTAACCCAAAACAAACCATGGCAATAAAAATGTAACACAAGTGTGAAAAAGTGATATGTGCATGTTTTGCACAAAATTACCAAAAAAACCGATTAGCGATTTTTAATCGCGATTAGCACTAAATTAGTGTCAAACTAATCACAAAAACTTTAAAATGTCATAATTCTCTAATTTACCCTATTTTAGAATTTTCCATAATTTTTCTCAAATTTTTCCTATTTATTTGCATTTAATAATACCAAAATATTAAAATATTCAATAAAATAATATTAAATTATAAAAATTCCCGAAATTAATATTTTATCTTTTTGAAAATGTTACAATCTACCCACCTTAAAGAAATTCGGTCCCCGAATTTAAATTTAAACCCCCATTACTAAAACAATTTCAGTAATAATCCAATTTGTCGGGGCTCCGAAAACATCAATACATAGAGAATATCATAAAAATGTACTGCTCTACTAGAAATCAATTCCCAAAATGCATATATAAGAATATCCTATGCGTCTGGTGCGCAAGGAATCAAAATCCATATATGTGTCAAACAGGTGTACAAAACAACATCTAGGTGCAACTGGTGTGCACGAAACATCTGTCTTAGGCAACGTGTGTGCCTGACAGAAAAAAATCAGGTGCATGTGACATGCACGAAGAATCCCGATTTAGTGTATCTGGCGTGCACCAAAATCGTATATCAAAACACTAAAGGTGCATGAAAACTATACTGGAAGTGCAAATCAAATCACTGCATACGGTAGGCATGAAATCTCAATCATCAAAACCAAATCATGCAAACGGAACGCCCAAAATGCCGAAATCCAAAACGACGGATACGTGATAATCAAATCACAAAATCACAAATTATAAATACCGTCGTCGGTAGTTCCTCCTTCGAGGTCGAGAAGGAGTCGGTGCATCCACTGCTAGCAGCGCAGGATATCTACTTGCTTCTTGCTCACGGTCTGGCGTCCTCTGACTCTGGGTCCTTATTTTCCTTGCGGATTTCCTATCTCGCAGTCAATCGGCTCATCGGCCCTGTCAGGTGTGCTAACGGGGACGATTCCGTTCTGACACTTCTCTGGTCATCTCTCGGTCAATCCTCACGACCACTCGTAAGGCAGCATATCACTGGCGTCGGCCTCTGGCTCTCTGAAAACACGTCACACATCTGATCCTGGGTGCAAACATCATTGTAGCAATGTCCCGGAAGGAATCCTTCTCAGGGTCTCTTCCAATCATGCCTATGCCGATCTGTACAGAGGCTGGCTCTCTTGCATAATCTCTTCTCACTCGATAGACATCTGTGTCCTCAGCACAACATTTTCTCGGAAATTGGTCGCATCCCAACGCCTCTGTAAGCATATCAGGTCTCTAGTCTCAACGGGAAGTAATGACAGCTCGTCAGTGTCTCGCACGAACCTCTTGTTCCACCTGTCTCTATCGTCGTCCACCATGACGTCACGCCAAGCTACTACGCACTGCACTGTTCTCGGCCACGGTCAATCTGAAGTCTCTCGCACGGACTCGAAATCGCGTACTCTGTAGCTTCATCATTCTGTAGAAGATGTCAGGCCGAACAGGTCCTCGGGAACGCGTCCTAACCATCGGAGGAATACTGAATACTCGTCCGTCCTTGATCAATTCGCAATGCATCTGGGTAAGTTCCTTTATCCGAACCTGGTCAACTACCCTGTCGAAGATGCCGAACTCTGGCCTGCTGGGTGGTGCGCAAAATGACCACTCCTAGGTTTAGGTCTTCTCGTATCGTTTTCCAGAAGGGTCCTGTCGAGGTTCCTCTCTCAAATCTCATTCCTGCCGAATTGCCCGGAAGTCATCATCCAATGCTGAAGCTAATTCTTATTCCGGAACGGCTGCATACTTATCGCGCTTCTTTCTGGAAAATATATCCATATACCACGCCTCTGGATACATATCACATCTCTGATGTCAGCGGAGTGGGACGCCATCTCGTCGAAATCTCTTGCGAACTCTTTTCTTCACTCTGCTTCAATGTCGACTGATTTGGACTCGTCTCATCGTGGCTGCATGGATTATGCTCCAACGGCTATACTCGTATCTGGAGTCTCCCAAGCAATGCATCCCATCATACGATATCCGAATGATGTCGAATCATCCGATCGACTCGACAGAACTTCATAATCCCCCAAGAGATCAACATCATGGGTACAGTTTAATAGTATCGAGTACATGCCACAGCGTCGGTGGTCCAGCCGTAGAAGGGCAAACCCAAGCCTCACTAATGGCGCCGCGGAACTGCCGCAAACCCTAAGGTTCAAAGGCTTTCACACGGTCATTAATTCGAGTTAGGGTTTCATTCTTCTAGAGGGTCCATAGAATCACCTGCATGTCTTTCCGTATACTTTAAACTTGGAAAATGGGCTCCTGACATTTGATCGTCTCTATCGACTCTCAACGAACCTGCGTGAAGTCGTCTCTAGCTGGAAACAATCAATCTGATGACCTCGCATCGGTAAACGGACGAACCAAATGTCCTAGTCATTCATCCTCAGGTGACTAGCGACTCGCTATCATCTCTCTAAGTCTATGCTCACGCTGCAGCAGCTCCAACCATCTGGGCGATATCTCGTCATTTGCAGTAGCAACTGGCTCATTCGCCTGTACGCCGAACAGCGCCTCAATCCTCCAGGAAAGACGACACATTGGCGGTCATCTCAGAATCGGTCTGCTCTAGATCTGAGTAAGACTCTCCACACTGGAAATCTTCAACTCAATTGGGCCCGCTCCGGCGCATAAATCGGACGAATCACCTTCGTCTCTCCAATCAGGTAGACTAGCTATCATCTGTCTCATATCTGCCTGGAAGCTCCAACAATCTCAGCTCGTAAGCTCCGGAAGCGACATCCTGTCAATCTCAGCAATAGCTGGTCCATCTGTCTGCACGGTAGACGACATCATAATCTCTGAGATATGCTATACATCAACAGTCCTCTCTCAACTGGAAGCTCTAATAATGGCCCGATCATCCGGTGCAAAACCAAGCACTCGCCTCCACTAGAGGTCACAATCATCAATACTAACTCAAAACGTTCCCATGTCACCAGAAAACACAATGGTCGGCCCTCGTACCAGACGAGCTCGCACCGACCGTAACCCTAGCAGCAGCCCAAACTGCGCTCAAACATGGTGACAGGAACCTCAATCGAGTATCAAAGAGAGCACATCAATGGCAAGAAAGAGAACAACAGATCCAGAGTGGGTACATGATCATAGGAAGGAACAGCATCAATGAAGGTATGATCATGAAACTAATAGAATCGAGGATCTCAAATGGATGTATAATCATGGATATGAAGAGAATCACTGATCTCGAAAATATGTACATCATAAGGTTCCTTAAGCGGAGTGGCGTGTAGTAAGTATGCCGTGGAACATACCAACGGTACGTCACTCTACTTTAGTCACCTATTCCATCAACCAAGAGTCATCCTACGCGACGAAAGTTCGGGTCTAATACCCCCTCGACCAAGTCTAAGTTCCGTAAGGTCAAGCCTAATTTCCGTATATATATAAACGCCCTAGGCTCCACATAGTCAAACTTAGACTCAAACCAAGGTCAACCTAGCGCTCTGATACCAACTTTGTCACGACCCGAAAGAGCACGTGACTGGCCCTTGAACCATATGAAGTCTATAGGACCCCATCTGATCCAAGTAAGCCAAAAGCCCAGAAATCTAAAACCATTTTAAGAGTAAGTGAAGAAACTGGTTTAAAGAAGTGAAGGAAAACATGTTTGAAGTCAAGGTTTTTAAATAACTAAGCCGAATGTGCATTTTAAAAGGTAAAGTCTTTTCTAAAAATTACGGCAGAGTTTCTTTTGTGAAACTGGCCCCGAATGGGGTACAACAAGGATAACAATATATGCAATGATAAAGGCATCCCCAAGCGGGAGCTAGCTCTTCGTCAATTGACGGTCAGAACCACACATGCAACAATAATATACAACGCCGAAAGGCGAGGATCAAATCCAAAAGAAACACAGTAAGCATGAAAACCACAATACTACTAAGCGCGACTCTAAGGCCAAATAACACATCACTAAAGTCTGAGTCTGAAACAATATACAACTTTTGGTTGATGGAAATTCTAGATACAATGGATAAAATAAATACAATGGTGGTTCTTGATGCAAAAGAATCCACCTACCAAAAGCAATGCACCCGCAAGGAAGTAGTGTGCCAGAAATGCCGCAATGGAACCTGTACGGCAGAACCTGCAAGAACTGTGGCACAACGGGGGTGAGTTGCCAACTCGTGAATAGAAATATCTACAAGCAGAAACCGAATGCAAGACATAAACCTAGGTCAACAATCAGTAATATAAACCACAAGAGTACATCTGAAGTATGATAAGGTGGCAAGGTAACATCTAAATATGTATGTAGTGCCAGGTACTCAGGTAATAACATGTCATCAGTATAAGGTATGTCTGCATGAAGTAAAATGATGAAGTATCATGGATATCAATACACATATATTAGCGTCCCATACCACTAATATTGGTGTAAGGGTATATATAACAGCGCCCTCATACCCTGTTATATATACAAATGAAGTATGATCAGTGTAAATCCAGTCTGTATATGATCCATGTCTGTATATATGTGGAACCCGTCCACCCGTCACCCAATGACAATAACATCATGTATGCGAATATGAGGATATAATAAAATCATGGAAAACATCATGAAAACCCGTGCCTAGCATCGACACGTAAATCCTCATCCATCGGGCTCCGTCAGTCCGGATCGGCCCGCGGGCTATGTCTGCGGAATCGGCCCTCGGCCCCGGCAATACGCCCATCTCTCAACTCCGGTCGGTACCCTCCAGATATCCGCCGAGCTCAAATACAATCACCGGTAGGTACTCGCCCGCCTCCAGGCTCAATCGGCAAAACCCATCGATCATCTTGCCGAGGGGAACCATACCGGGCCCACCACGAACCCGCAAACGGATCATCCACTCCTCGAATCGGGTTTCAAGCACACGTCTCAGCACCGAGAAAACGCGTGGTGGACGCACCAAAATATCATATCACGAGGTACCGGGTTTTTCAAAATAGAGCATCCTTTCTTAAATAATCCCACGGTCCTCAAACCAGAATCACATGAAAATCCAACATCAAGAAGTAAATCCAATGCGATGTGTTATGCAATAAATCCATGATGTATGCGACATGTAAAGAAAGGTAATCATATCAGAAGTCATGCAACAGTACTATAGTGTGGTGGCATGGCAATTATCGATGATGAAGTGTGTGAGCCGGCAAACAGTGTACGTGGAACATACGCATCATCGATAATGGTGCCGGTGTCCTAACAGCATGATAACAGTAGCAATAAACATATGCGAGCGATGCGAATAGCATGAAAATGCGGAAATCAAATAATCAACATCACAGTGAAGAATCTACTATGCAACTACAGATCTAAGTATCAAGTCAAATGGGATAGGTATGGAAACCACCTAAATCTGAGTCGATAAATATATAGATATATAGTCGGTGATCCCGCCTCAACAACATATCGTAGGACATCCTCGAGTTATGAGTGCGGATCTATCATCAATATCGGCTCGTACGGTAAATCATCGTACGGCATCCCAATAGCTGGGTACGGGTCAACATCTCACTATCTCATCACATAATAGGTATCACTATCATCAGATCATATAATCTGGGGTACTACTCTATGTCTAGTACAAATCGATACCATCAATAAAGTATGCATGCGGGGGTAAACACACCTCCAAAGCCCGCAAGAAACACAAGTCATATCCCAAATATGAATCATATCAAATCACCGATCTCGCGGCACAAGCCCACATCATCGAGTCATCTCCAAAGTCATCCCATATCATCAAACATAGTGCAAGTATAATGAATATGCAAGGTTGTGCGTGCTGGTGTACCTCTATCCTAGAGCTCGCAACTAGGAACTACGCTAGTTATTTCTATCTCTAACTAACCATAACACACTACAACTATCACGTAAATAAACTACATAGTATACTATCTACGGACTACGGGGGTGCTATACGCCATCCACCCGACTTTCCCCAGTAGATATAATCTACTCACCTTGCATCATCATTTGCGGACGTCACCACGCATTTGCTTGTCGTCCCGAAGTCTTCATGGGTACCTACATATCAAAATATCGTATATGCGCATTAAAACCAAATCAAAGCTAAAATGACACACAAAACCCAAACGATACGATAAGGGGGCCTATAGGTGAGAACCTATGGCACGCCTTCAAAACCATCAATAAATCATCTATATCGTCGTATAAACGCCAAATAGTCGAGGCAAAACACAATCCACAATTGCAGAATCAAAAATACGGAATACGAAAACACGAATCCAAAACAGCAACTTAGGAAATATGTCCCAGATTTCACCCTAGGTCACTTTATACAAATCTATATATACCAGGGGCCTAACATGAACATGTAGGAGCTACAACACAAAAACGAGACAAAATGGTGGGACCCAGGCCGCAATTTGCGGCCAATTGGGAGAAATTGGCGGCCGGGAAGAAGAAGTGGGAGCTGGGGTCTTAGGGTTAGCTTCCTGGGTGCCTGCACATGCTACGGTCCAATCAATTTTATTTTAGGGTGTCTCGGGTGATAGCAGATTCAATATACTCATTACAGATTGCACAAATTTTCCGATATCGGTTTCTAAAATCCGTATTCTTGGTTAAGCTTCAGGTTTTGGGTTCCAATTCATACACTAGGGTGTTGGTAAAACCTCTACTGAGCTCAATTTCATAATACAACACCAAATTCCTCAAACCCTAACTTGGTTATCCTCAAGTCCATAATATCGCACAATATCGATTCAAAACTAAACATGGGGTAAAGGAAATGCTAGAACTAAGCTAATGATCCAGAAATTACCTCATTTGGCAACTCAAGAAATTTCTTGAGTTGCCCCTAGTGGCCAAAATCCTAGCTTTCTTGGTCCATCGTGTAGGTCTTGAGCTTGTGCACAATTTTAATGAAATGAGATTGGGGTTTTGGTGTAGTTTTTGAGATGATTTGAGGCATTGAAGTGAGGAGGTGAGGTGAAGAGGAAGCAGCAGCAGCAAGGGAGAGGGAGAGAAAAATGAGTGTTGAAAATGGAGGAGAAATGGCTAAGTGTTTAAGTCAAATGAGCGCATACCCCTCTCTCTTTCTCACCTACTACTCAATTCTTTTCTCTTTTCTTTTCTTTTTCCCTAAACCCCCTTCTCACTCAAATAGTAACCCAAAACAAACCATGGCAATAAAAATGTAACACAAGTGTGAAAAAGTGATATGTGCATGTTTTGCACAAAATTACCAAAAAAACCGATTAGCGATTTTTAATCGCGATTAGCACTAAATTAGTGTCAAACTAATCACAAAAACTTTAAAATGTCATAATTCTCTAATTTACCCTATTTTAGATTTTTCCATAATTTTTCTCAAATTTTTCCTATTTATTTGCATTTAATAATACCAAAATATTAAAATATTCAATAAAATAATATTAAATTATAAAAATTCCCAAAATTAATATTTTATCTTTTTGAAAATGTTACAATAAATGTTAGGCATGCGATGTCTAAGTAATTCATTTGGTCAGGCATGCGATGTCTGAGCTGGTTGCGGATTCCAACTGTTGTAGTTTTACACTTTCTTTTCTGTGACCGTAAGTGTAATATGTGATATCGCCGGTTTCGTTGCTATATGTCAACGACAATTGGGATGCGCATATTTACTTACGTTGATGACATGTGATGTTATGTGTTGCTGGATATGTTATATTGGATCGTCATGTTTGAATAGCCGGGTTTTTTTATGTGACATGAGTGTTTTTCATTTTCATTCATGTAAAAACTTGTATGTAATATTCTTTTATTGGGGCACTTCCAGGTAGCGGAAGTTGTCACCTTTTGTATATTATTTACTTTTCCGCACTAGGATAGACCCAAGGAGGAGGGCACAAGTAACCGGGTTCTGGAGTCCAGTGGGAGACCAACTCGAGGAGTCGAGGCCAGGTCTCCTAACTCTAGAATTGGTAGGGTTGCTTGCCGCTCTCGTAGAGGTCTAGGGGTATGGGTTTGGCTATTCATCACTACCGTGGAATCCGTGTTTTATACTGGCTCGTATTGAAAACACGGACGTCCTAGTATATCCGATATTTCATATGATCTTCTGCTGCGATATCTGTGATGTGATCATGTAATGTTCTGTGATAGATACAGTATATAGTATATATGATATATTATATAGACGTTACTTATGTTTTACACCCGCGCTAGCCCTGCCCCGCTCTGTCGTTAGTTACCTAACCTAACGGTGCACGAGGAGACATCGAGGTGAATGCGGATGGCATAAGTGTACGTCGTATTTATCTGTGATGTTTAGGTACTTAAATGATGGGACTTCATTAATGAGATTAATGAAAGTAAAAGAAACCTAAGATGTTGTAGAATCGAATTTCAAAATAAAACTGGTAGCTACAGTTCTTGCTTTGTACAGCGGTATATATGATATATCCTGCACCTTATTCGATAAGGAAAGGACCGAGATCTCTTCACCGGGAGTGACTCCTTTAGCAATAACTGGCAGATGCTACTCACTCGGTTTGTATTTTGATTGCTTTTAAGTGTTTTTGCTTTGCACAGCGATATATATGATATATCCCGCACCTCATTCGATGAGGAAAGGACCGACGATCCCTTCACCGGGAGTGACTCCTTTAGCAAAACTAGAAAAGCCTCAAAAACACTCCATTTCAAAATCATTTGATTCTACAACGATATCAAGTTCATTACGCAATAGGTTTTCAGAAAAACCTGTCGTAGCCCTCCGTCATTTCAGATAAGTCCTAGTTAGTATTCGTGCTACGTTTGTTGACTATGTTAAGGCGTAGTGTGCGGTAGCTAATTAGTGCTTATCTGTATAAGCATATGATGTGATTGGATTAGGGTAGTCGTGCGACTTTGTTGACTATGTTAAGGGTCGTGCGGGTGGGTTTAATTCAATCGGGAAATGACGGGTTGAACTTGACTAGCACTTATGATTTGTTGACTATGTTAAGGTCATATAGCTGCTAGGGGCGAAATATTATCGGGAATTTCAAGTGTTGAAATTTGCAATGAGATTGCATATCTTCTATGAGATAGTTGGATCCCGATACCCGCTGCGAGTAAGAGTTACTCCTGGGAGAGTTTTATACATTACAATTAGCCGATCAAGTAGGTGTCTAGAAAGGTGTCAACGGGGTTACGCCTCTGGGAAAACGAGGTTTACATTAATTAGGTTCGTGCGAAAGCACGGGGCACCTCCCTCAAAGTACCGACACTGGCCTGGCTGAAAGATTGGCAAACTTGTAGTGTGTAATTAATCCCGGCTAGTCTTTCCTTTTAGGGTTTGAAGGAAGACTTGATAAAAAGCAGTGGGAGCCATCCTGATTAGATAAAATAATAACCAATCTATTCTTGCAAGAGCGCACGCAGAGTGTTTTCTTCTCTCTCTCTCCAGGTAGCGACCATATCACGCCTTAATCAAGATAATAATACGGAATATTGACCGAACCCGCTTGTTATACTGAGCTGGGGAACGTTGGTCCCGCTCCAACTTATAATTGTTATAAGACAGAGCAGGAAATTGGGGAATACCAGATTTCCCGTGCCGCCCAAACGAAGAGAGTGCATGCTGATGCATCATCTTCAGGTGTGTTCATTATACAGAACTGTTTCTCAGTATCCTCCGCATCCTGAGTATATGATACCGGATCAGGATCCCAGATATGTAATATGTTACATAGGGCTACAAAAGGGTAGAAAAACTGAGAACGGGTGATAAGTTTCATGAGACAGAAAACGGGGCAAGAGTTGCAGCCAAGTCTGTTGGTCACTGTCACCCTGTATTACCAATACATTGATTCTGAACGAATGTTATTAGATACCGAACCTGATATACAAAATCATATCTGTCTCTTTATTAATAAAGAAACGATAAAATTTTGTATTGTTGGATAATCTTTTGAACATTTCCTATATCAAAAGTTGATCGGTTCAGGCACGTTATCTAAAAGCATAAATGTTCTAAATCAAACTACAGTTCTTAGTATATGGAACACACAAGAGGAAGAGTTCAGACATGAACGAATTCTTCTTGAGGCATTGTAGACTAGGTCATATCAATGCGACCCGACTGGCCGAAGTTACATTTAGATGCATATTTAAATCAGTTTGAATTTACATCTTGTGAAACTTGCCAGTCATGTCACAAAGATATAATGACACCAGCTCTGTTTATTGGAAACAGAGAAAGAGTTAATGAACTCTTAGGATGATACATGTTGATGTATGTAAGTCCCCTGTCTACACATACCAAGACCAGTTCTTTATACTTCATTACGTTCTCTGATGATCTCTTTAGATTCAGACATATGTTCCTGTTGAAACACAAGTCCGAACCTTTTGAGATATTCACAGAATATAAGTTAGAAGTAGAGAACCAAAATACGGGTATAAGTATTTTGTCCTTTGATATGATCGAGGAGGAGAATACTTGTGCATGGAATTCCTGGACTATTCTAAAGGAGAATGAGATTCTCTCTCAGCATTACTCCTCCGAATACACCATAGCACGATGGTATATCGGGGCGGAGCAGATACACCCTATTTGATATGGTGTGCTCTATGATGAGTACTACAGAGTCACCTATTTCCTTAAGGGTGTTATGCACTTGAGAAGCTGCATACCTATTGAATAAGGTTCCAATCAAATCAGTTGTCTACCACTTCATATGTGATATGGAAAGGGAAGAGCCCATCTCTTAAAATAGTTAAGATTTAGGGTTGTCCGGCATATGTCTAAAAGTAAAATCCGGACAAGCTCGAGGCAAGGTCTGTAATGTAGAACTGAAAAAGTTCCAGCCATACAAACTACAGCTGATGATTTGATAGAACCAAAGGATTCAGTAGATGCCAACGAACCTCAGCCTCTCCGCCGATCTAGTAGGGTTCCTCACCCACCTGAGAGATACTTCTGTTTCTCTATGACAGTGGGAGCGAGGATTGCATCATGAGATGATGACCCAACTAGCTTCGAGCTGGCCATCAGGAGTAAGACTCTGTAAGAATGGCTGGATGCTTAGCGATCTGAGATGGAATCCTTATACACCAACAAAGTATGGACTTTGGTTGCAATATCGGAAGGGTTAAATCCCCATCAGGAGCAAGTATATCTTGAGAAGATTACTTGGTGTAAATGGAAAAGTTGAGACTTTCAAAGCTAGACTTGTTAAATGTTTTCGTCATTGACCAGACGTGGATAATGATGAAACCTTTTCCAGTAGCTATGCTTAAGTCCATCCAAGATCCTACTTACCACGGCTATATACCATCACTACGATATCTGGCGGTTGGGTGCCATGACTGCTTTTCTAAATGATATTATAGAAGAGTGCGTCTATAAGTACACAGCCAGAGGGCTTCGTAGACAGTGGGAGCAGCGGAAACGTGTGCAAGATGCTTTATAGGATAAAGCAGGCATCGCGGAGTTGGAACATCTGTTTTGATGGATTAGTCAAAGAAGTTGACATCATCAAAATGGTAGATGAACCTTGTATAAACAAAAAGGTAGTAGGGAGTATGGTGACTATCCTCGTAGAGTACGTGGATGATATACTCTTGATAGGGAAGTAGTTTCCTATGCTACGCTCGGTCAATCTCCGCTTATCACAAAGATTCTCCATATAGGATCAAAGTGATACATACTAAATCCTGGATTTTGGATCTATGAGATAGATCTAATTGGATGTTAGGAAACTCACTAGTTGTAGTGAGATGGTATTAATCGATCCTGGGGAGAATCACTGGAAGTGTTCCAAAGTGATAAGGACGACTGAATGTCAGTCGCAGGCATTGTCTTAACCCTCAGTAAAGGGACGGTATGTTGGAAGAGTTCCAAGCTAGATACCATGACATACTAGACGATAAAGGCTGGATACATCGCTACTTAAGATGCTACCAAAAAGGATGTTTGGGTGTATATTAGTTCATGAGATGAACTACGTTCCTACCATTGTGAGACAATGGAGTTGTGGCTTATGCCAAGGAACGCCAGTCCCATCAGTGATCCAGACTTATTCTAAGGCAGTATCACCTGATCATGGAGATGGTTGATCTCCAGGGTGATCGAGGCAAGGAGAGCAGACTTAGAGGATAACGCAGCGGATCCACTCACGAAGGCCTATTCCCAGAGAGAGACTTTTATGGGATGGTTGAGTATGAGATACTACAACCACTGCTACAGATGGCCCTAGTGCAAGTGGGAGATTGTTAGTTATATGTATGCCCTAGAGGCCATTACTATACATAGGATGTATATTGTAGTGGATGCTGGGACATATATAGGGAGGACTTTCTTGCTCGACATGATAGTATGCTATCTGGTTGTTCTTTACCTTAACGTGTACACAGATTGTCTCTCTATTACATGTTGGTAAAGCCCTTAGGATGTGTACTTGACTACCTGGACTATGATGCGGATCATACTAGTGGGGACATGGTAGTCCATAAGTACATCCTTGAAAGTCCCTAGTCGTGGGTGTATCGAGATGGGGCATCGATATACCAGAGTAGACTAGCGTATACCTTCTCGACCTTTACAGATGGGCGATGGATGATCCCATATCCATTGGTGTTTGACATCAGAGATGATATACGGGTGCTCAGTAGAGACTGGGTACACTGGACGGACTCGCCGAGAACTCCCAGATGGTATTATACCTCACGTCAGATGGCAGTTCTCTGGTGACACTGGTACAGAGTAGTCTGTTGACCCGAGATCGTCATAGAGTCTTGTGTGGTTCCCACTGTGCTTTGATTTCCATCTTACCACGTCCAAGAGGGTGTGCAAAATGGTGGTTTTTGGGTACAGTCCCGAGTCACATGGAGGCAATGAGCGATAGGAGGGGATTCGTCTCTCCCGGTATAGGGAGTTGATGTTGCGCTGTGTTCGATTGGCTATAACAGGAAATCCCTGGCCAGGGTTGCTGAGATTTACTGGTAAGTGTTACCAGTAGTTTCTCGAATTGTTATAGACCTCATATCGACACGACTTATCGAGCTATTGGGGTCTGACGTTTACCACCCCTAGGCAAGATATGCGACATATCAGACGATCAGACCGGATTGTACGGTAGTGTTACTTGTTGGATTCACTGGAGTGTGAGCGGGCTTGCTCGTCGATCTTCTGATCGCTCAATGCCCGGGTGGCCGTTACGTTTAGCATACCGCTTGCGGCTTGTGGGTGTTTAATATGATCATCACCTGCTGCCGGCGTATTGACGAGTCTTTAGAGTCCTACACAGAGGTTTCCTGGCTCAAGCGAAACGAAATAGGAGCGCATATGAGATATGTGCGGGACCGAGAATAATGCGTGTATGTGATACCGTATTCCATTCTCGCGATGAATGTATCGAATGGTTATATGCGATATAACCTAGTTATCGAATCGATGGTTGATTCGATAAGCCGATACATTGAATACTAGTCGGTTATATGTGATATGACCGGATCGTTAAATCAAGTGTTGATTTAATGATTTATTGTATAATTATATATTTGATATATTACTTTGCATTAACTAGTATTGGTTCACTTTAAATGGATTTTCTCACTTCGTTGTACAAGTTGTATATGTGATATACTTTTTGTACAAATGTTTGTATCATGTTTGATGATACATGCTTATTTGGTTAAGTGTATAGAATTAAACCATGGTTAACTTAATGATTGGGGTTTTGCTTTTTCATTTAATTATTTGTTTATTCCTTTTGGATATTAATAAAAGCATAAAAAGAAAAGGAAAATGGTTTCTTTATTTTATTTTCTTTCATGAAGCTTTTTGAAGCTTCATGAAGCTTTGACCAAGTGACCATTTTGTCTTGTTCTTTTAACCCCAACCATTCTTATAACCTTAGTTAGTTCTCTACACTTGACCATGGTTTATCATATGATAAGTATTATTTTCTTTTAACTTATCATAACATTATCATCATCTTCTTCTTCTTCTTCAAGAAGAGAAACTAGACTTCATCAATGGTGGATTGATGAAACAAGTGAGAAATCCAATTCTAAAGTCTACCCACTTCCTATTTCTTCATCCTCTACCTCTTGCCAAGTAGTAGAGTGTGTTCTCTTCACAAGTTTTTGGACTTGGTGAAGTTGGAGCTTGATCTAGCGATGCCTCGACGTAGATCATCTTCGGCATCGTCGTCGATGACCTAGCCCGTCCATTCTCCGATGAAGCCGACGCTAGAGCCTGGGGTTCGACTTGGACAGCGAGGAGACTTCATTGCGGAGCTATGGAGGTGGAGCACCGGATCTACAAAGGTTGTATTTTAGTTATCTTATAGTTTAGTTGTAAACTGGATTTCATTTTCGCCTAGATTTCTAGCCAACGATCCGTAGTCGGGTTTCTCGGCACCTAGATTTTTTGAAATTGGCATGGTTGATGCCTTGTGAGACCTCCTTAGCGTGCCTAGGAACCCTACAGTTGCGCTTGCGCTCACCAGAACGTGACACGTGTCACCTCCACGAGCGCTTACGCTCATTAATTGCGCAAAGCACCTGACAAGGCATGTGGGGAACTGTCAGGGTATCTAATGCAATGCATTATTAAAGGGCAGAGCCCAATCAAAGGTCTAATGGACCAAATAAAAGTGCTACACATTATTTTAAAAAGGCAGAGCCCAATTAAAAAGTCTAAACAGACCAAAAATAATGCTATGCATTATTTAAAGGGGCAGAGCCCAATTGAGAGGTCCAATGGACCAAAACAAATGCTCTGCATTATAATAAAAAGGGCAGAGCCCAGTCAAAATAGGTATATATGCTATGCATCATTCTAAAAAGGGGAAAGCCCAAACAAAGGTCTAACAGGCCAAATGCAAACAAAATGTGGACATTTTCAACTGGACTTAGCCCAATTTTGGCCGTAAGTCCTTAAATTAAATTGACTGAGCACGGCTGCTCCCTAAATAAATTTACGACCGGTTCGAGGGTACATCTCCGAACTCCTATGACACCCATCGTTGTAATCCTTCAACGACGTCAGAGAGGTGACGGGTCCCGACGACCACACATCGATACGTACTGTGGGGTCCTTAAACTCGTGGACCGAAACGTCCTTAAACTAATGTCGGACCACCACGTCCCTAAACTGGAATATAGACCACCACATCCCTAAACTGGAATACGGACCATCATGTCCCTAAACTGGAACATAGACCACCACGTCCCTAAACTGGAATACGGACCATCACGTCCCTAAACCAGAACATAGACCACCACGTCCCAAAACTGGAATACGGACCATCACGTCCCTAAACTGGAATATAGACCACCACGTTCCTAAACTGGAATACGGACCATCACGTCCCTAAACTGGAACATAGACCACCACGTCCCTAAACTGGAATACGGACCATCACGTCCCTAAATTGGAACATAGACCACCACGTCCCTAAACTGGAATATAGACCACCATGTCCCTAAACTGGAACATGGACCACTACGTCCCTATACTGGAACAATAGAGCCCTCAAATGCTCTTTTTCCGGATCTAAACGATCCCGTTTAAGTCGATCTTAGCCCTAAACACGGCTAACGTATCCTTAAACATTCAAATAGACTATAAAACTCCAAATCAACTTTGGTTCAAGGGTACATCTCTGAACTCCTCTGACATTCATCGTTGTAATCCTTCAACGACGTCAGAGAGGTGATGAGTCCCGACGGCCATATATTAAATGGATCGCCACGCTAAGTCGATCTTAGTCTAAAACAGGACTAACGTATCCTTAACGGACGTTTAAGTTGATCTTAGCCCCAAGCATGGCTAACGTATCCTTAAACTAAAAACACCAAACCCAAATCTAAGTAAATACGGATTTGGACTAATCCACGTCCTACGGGCGACGGCATTACTCAGTCTCCGTATACAATCCACGGGCAACCACAAACAAAACAAACATACACGACACGAAGTGAAATTCTGGAGAAGGAGAAAGTTGTTACCGCGATGCGGTAGCATAATTAACTGCAGGGGCTTGCGCCTGCAGGGAAGAGCGTCCCCACAATCAAAAACCCCTCAAGCGAGGAGGGATCTGACGAAGTCTGCTACATCGGCCGCATCCGTCTAAACCTCCGATACACGGTGCCATAAATCAACTTGGCATCTTCGGAGAGGTAGACGGATCAAACCATATAGCATCTGCCCCGAATCTCAGGCCCAGATGTCCTAACGTCGTCGGCCGCCATTCGGAGGGGAACAAGGACTTCCCAAGAGGTCACCCATCCTAGTACAACTCTCGCCCAAGCACGCTTAACTGCGGAGTTCTGATGGGATCCGGTGCTTTAGTGCTGGTGTCACCCGAGCCCAATGCTACTAATTTCTGTTACAGTTTGAACGTAGTGTGGCACTTAGTTCATTTATCTTGCTTGATTGTTGCTTATTGTAAATTCTACTCGGAAATTCATTTCTGCATATAACAATTTATGGCATCAAAAATAAAATTAAAAATATTCATCTTGGCCTGCTTGACACCCCTAACCCCGTTGTAGCGTCCGTGCGTCGTGTTCTCATCCCGTTCAGTGAAACGGGCGAGTTTGGACAGCTACGTGCACGTACGTGTGTCCGTTTTGGGGGTATGCTTTTTGATTGTAAAATACTTCATTTTCACTTTTGGATCCCGTCTAAAATTCTATTATTTCAATTTTAAAATTTTGGACCCGACCCGGGCATGATTTGGAAATGTTTTACTTTGTGCCAAAATCCTAAATTTTAATATATTTTAAACCGTCACATTTTAAAACCATATACTATATTTTCTCATATCCTATAAATCCTTTATTATTTTTCCTAACCCACAAATCTTTCATTCTCAACCAATCAGAATCTTTTAACCCCCGTGGGCCCCACCTCCTCTCTCTCTCTCTCCCTCTCTCTCTCCTCTGCATACACTTAATTTTTTTACCCTAAAATCTTATTTCCCACGTACATTTCTCTCTCTACCTTTTTCTCTTCTTCTTTAGCCGACTCCATAACCTTCACCCACCATTTTTCCTCGCCGGCGCCTCGCCTTCGCAACACCCAAACCAAGGCCCACTATCGTCGCTTTCCCCTCAACTCCGAGCACCACCCCAAGTATCCCCGACCCCGGCTAGACCACCACAGCCATCTCCTTCCTCCTCTGCAACCTCATACCGCTCCTGCATCTCGCCGCCGACGATCACCTCGTCGTCGCGTCCCGCCATCATCCTCGTCATCCTCATCTCCATCACCTCACCTTCATCTCCCATCTCCAGCCTCGGCAACCATCACCTGAGAACCCGAACCCATCTCACGCAACCCTAGCCGTCTCCCCTCGACGCCGCGGCCCAACGCCGACACCACCATCACCGGCCTCCTCGCCTCCTCGCCCTCGTCATCTCCACTGCACCCTCCTTCCTCCTTCATCAACCCCGTGCACCCTGCACCTGCTACCGCGGCCACCTGCACACCCTGCACGCGTCTGCGCCGCCGGATCTGTCGCCGCCGGCGGTCTCGCCTCCGTACCCCGACCTTCGTACAACCCCGTGTAAGCTTTACCTATCCGTCTTCCTCTCTTCTCCTTTTTCTTTTCTTCCATTACCATTCTTGAAATCGTAGTTTTACTGTTTTTGTGTCTCGCCGGAATCCGGCCGTGTCGGCGACGCGTCCCGACGTTCCAGCGAGGTACCCCGACCCGTGTGGCTTCACTGTTCATCGTTTGGGTTCATTCCGTGAACCGTGCACCCATCGCGAGTTTCCCCGCTGACGTTTCACGTTCCGTTTTCCCGATTCGTGACCCGTCGAGGCAAGTGACCCTTGCTACATACTAAATAATATTTACATACATATTGATGACACCCTAAACCTGTAAATTTAACTTTGGTACGATCATTTCTCATTTTCATATACAATATTGTTATATATCATTTTATCTTTAAACTTGGAACCTACAGTTTGCAATTGAACCTAATAACCACATTTACCTGTTTAATCACATTTTTAATATTGACATAGCTTATGGCATCTATCTCTATAGTTTTGTTCCATTCGGACACTCGTATGCATTTTAAGCTGTAATAGCTGTATTGAACAATTATATAAATCATTGCACCTCTAAAGTCTTAAACTTGTTAACATGATTAAATCGCTATAATTGTCTTACTGTATTCTTATAATGTTGAAATCATCTCTGTGACACAATTGATAAATGTATTGCAAATCGAATGAATCTGCCTATTGCTTAATTCATTACTTATATCATGTTGTTGATAACCATGCTTGATTATATAACTGATTGTGAGCACACCTATGATATTGTTTACATCTTGACTTTACTTGCTACATGCATATTGATTGACCCGACATGGTACCGTACACTGCTGAATTGACCTGATGTACCATGACCTGATCCGTTACCTGATCTTGTGTCTAATGCCAACAAACCTGACATGTAGTCCTCATGGACCGTTCCTGTTGTCTATCCAGACAAACCTGTTTACCTGATCCTGTGTTGGCATTAGTTTCTTGATTTCGGGATACCTGACTTGACATACACATATAACTTGGGGGTATGGGGAAATCAAAGGTGAAGCCTGACTTGTAACTCGACAGTTCACTACCTGTTCTGAGTGTACACATTCCTGTTTTGTGCCTAGCGGCATGTCTCGGTTTCAGCCGAGAATATTGTGGCCATGGTCCCGGGTATGTACGGGATACTATTGAGTGTACACATTCCTATTTGGTGCCTAGCAGCATGTCTCGGCTTCAGCCCGAGAATATTGAGGCCGTGGTCCCGGGTATGTACGGGATACTATTGAGTTACATCGATGATTCATCAATTTGGTTTCAAAGACTTTAGAATAGAGAACCTGATAAAACGGTCCAGTTTACCCACTGCACACTACCCTGTACTGCTCTGATTCATATTATTGTACCCTTGCTTTATTCATGTTTATATTCGCATTGCCTGTTTATTATTTTATTACTTGATGACTTGACGCGCTGACGTCTGGGTTTTGCATGGCCCAGATTCTTCTACCTTGTTGCAGACTGATTAGGAGTTTTGACGCTGTTAGACGAGCGGTGAGGTTCCTGTCGGTACGTAGTTCCACTCCAGGTGTTTCATTTATTGTATCTTTTGGATTCCACATATTGTTATCTCTTGACTCTTTTACTCTGGCTTATGGACATGTACTAGATAGTTAGTTTACTTTCCTGTTCTTGATATCTCCACAGCCGTAATGTGACTGTGGAAGGATTTTTCCTATCCACAGATAGCATGGTTGGCTATGTCACGTGCCCACTTTAGCGTACTTTAGGAAGCGGGGCGTGACATGATTCTTTTGGTATCAGAGATATAGGATAGTCGGGTTGATTCTTGTAGTTGGGTATTGTACCCAATACGCGAATCAGAATACCCGTGTTTAGGAAACATGCCCCGCCACCTTGCCGTTTTACCATTCTTGAATCACGTTCTTCCTGATTATATCTTTTATGATGTGCAAACTTCCTTTGCATATCGACTCGAAACCTGATTCCTTGTTATCTCTAGGACTTAGGCGACTTGGGTGGAATTATGTAATTGCGGCTATGATACCGCAGCATAGTTACAATGCGGCACTCTATTTAAGTATCTTAGAGTCCTAGCCTTGATCTATATTTCGAATCTATCATCATGCAAATGTTGTTAGTGTATATGCTCTAGAGGCCATTACTTTATCATACTAGTTTGTATATTACTTGATGGAAGCTTGGGATATTCACAGTTGTATATACAATCTTGCTCGAAATGGTAGTATGCTACTTGGTTTGTCTCTGCTTTAATATGTGCATGTGTTTCTTTTAGCATATCGCTGATATACATATTAGTAGAGCCCTTAGGATTATTGCTTGATTACCAGCGTTGTGATGGCGCTCACACTCGTGGGAGCTGGGTAATCCATAAGAACATCCTTATACAGGTCCCTAGTCGTTGGACTATCGAGACAGGGCATCGATACTCCGGAGTAGACTAGCGTATGTGCTTCTCATCCCAGTGTGGGAGACGGTTTGTCCCACAGCCGTCAGTACGTCGTACTTGAGATAGTATACGGGTGCTCATTATGTTACGAGTACACTGGATAGGACTCGTCGGGGACTGTTGGTTGGTATTATACCTATCGTCAGTTATCAGTTCCCAGGTGACATGAGTACAGCTTAGTCTGCTGACTTGACACTTTCACTTCGCCTCGAGTGTGTTCCCACTGCACTTTGATTACTACCCTACCACGGCTCAAAGGAGTCGTGCAAACAGGTAGTTTTTGGGTGCAGTCCCGAAGCACTTGGAGGCAGTGACGGTTAGACAGGATTCGTCTCTCCCGGTATTGGGGGTTGACATCGCGCTGTGTCCAGGAGAGCCATTACACAAGTAGTCCCAGGCCAGGGCAAGCGAGATATACTGGTAGGTTTCCAGTGTTATCTCAGGGTGTTCTGGGCTACACTCCGACACGACTTGTACCGCTATTAGGGGACTCACGTTCACCGCCCCCCTAGGCCCGCCATGCGATGTATCAGACGAACAGACCGGACTGTACGGAGACTGTCACATACAGGCTCAGTAGGAGTTCAGATGGGGTCACCTCGTCGGTCTTCTTATCAGCATCTACCTGGGGACCGTTACGTACAGCTAGTGCCACTTGCGGTCTGTGGTTAAACCCACTGCCAGCGTAGTGTCGAGTCTTTAGAGTCCCACACAGAGAGCTATTCGCCTTTAGGCAAAATGAGTAGAGGTCGCATGGTTTTGCGACAGGGTTCGTTCACATCCGCGCACTTGTGCACGTTTGTTGTCCGGACAGCTTATACTAGCGGGCTTTGGTTTAAGCCGGATCCGAGTATATGATTTGGGATTGGTTTTATCTCTTTGTATTCTTGTTCCTCAGATCACGAATACGGGTGCGTATGCACAGTTGCTTGAGACAGAGGAAGAGGGTTTTGATTAGGGTTAATGACCATTGTCATTTTATTAACCCTAATGCTTATGTGTGTATTATGGTTAATTGATATTAGTTTAATATAATTGTGCATGGTTATGATTGTTGACCATTTGACTATCTTGACTTGTTGACCTTAGTTGACATGTTGACCATCATCATTCCATATAAAAGATGCTCTTTGATCCTTGTAATTAGCATTAAATATAAAATGATAATGGTCATGTCTTGATTAAGCCATGACAATTATCTTACTAATTATCAATTTATAATAATTCACACATATATGTGAGAATGCTTCATAATTCTCTCATTCTATCATTTTACTTTCTCTCTCTTGTTCTTCCGCTTCCTCAAGCTCTCCCCTCTCATGTGTTGAGAAACACTTGAGCTTGAGAAAAACCTCTTCTTGATAATCTCTACTCTCATCTAGGGTTTTAGGATTAGCACTTCTAGCACCCTAGTTACTTCTAGCTTGGAGTTGAAGCCAAAAGTTAAGGCTTTCGGGTGGATCATTCTTCGACGTGAGAAGACGACAAAGGTGATCCCTTTCTACTACTCCAAGGAGCAAGGAAAGAAGGACATAAAGCCCTAGGTATAACCATTCTACCCTTTAGCTAGTTTCTAGTTAGCTTTAGCTTGTTTTTGTTTAGCAAAGATCCTTCTTTGTCTAGTCCATGTTTCCTAAAGTGATAAAAATCCGATTTTTATTCCGTTTTCCGCCTCCCCACAAGCATCGGGGTAGGCAACGTGGACTTACAAATGTTGGGTGTTTGATATGGCCGGTAAGAATTTGAAGACGTACCAAAGTCGTGTGGACGAAGCCGCCATGCTTGGAGTAACAAAGAGAATGCTGGAGAATCAAAAGAAACAGACCGAGCTGATCCAGCAGCAAGCGGAATCGTTTCAGGAAGGTTTGCAGATCGTTCAGCAGTCTGTGAACAATGTTGGAGCTAAAGCAGTTGACCGAGTAGGGACCGTAGCAGATTTTAGGTGTTTGGGTCCGTCTATATTTACTGGTTTGGAGGAGCCGTTGCCAGCGAAGCCGTGGCTAGTTGACACAGAGAACTTGCTTATTGCGGCACAGATTCCAGATGAGAGAAGAGTTGATGTGGTACGCATTCAGTTAGTGGACTACGCCCGAGAATGGTGGCTTGTGGAGAACCGTTTGCTCAAGCCGATCATGTAGGCGGATTTTCAAAGAGTTTCCTGAAGAAGTTCTTCCTGCGTACCGCACGGGAGGAAATGGAAGAGAAGTTCCTCGGGCTAAGGCAAAATGGGGCACCGGTAGATATGCATGCAGCAGATGGGACGAGACTCAGTAGATTCGCTCGACCTTTAGTTGCCAACGATGCAGACAGGGCACGGAGGTTCATGCGCAACTTGGACGTGGACATCCAGAGGCAGATTGTCTCCCTGGGTTTGACCACTTTCTCGCAAGTACTTGCGGCAGCCGAGAGCGGCAGAGTTTATCTGGGATGAAGGGGAGTTTGCAGCAGACAGCAGTTGCGGTAAGGAAGCAGTTCTGTCGGGCCAGTCGAGTTTAGGGCTAGGCCGACAAACAACATTCTTGCATCTATGGAAGTTGAAAAAAGTGAAGAACTGGCTGTTCTTCGTGATTTTATGGGCGTGTTTGAAGATATATCGGGTTTACCGCCGAAGCGAGACGTGGAGCTCGCAATTGATCTTATTCCTGGTGCAGCGCCAGTATCCAAAGCGTATTATCCAATGGCACCAGTAGAGTTGGAAGAAGTCAAGAAGCAGGTTGTTGAATTGCTTGAGAAGGGTTGGATTCGAAGCAGTAACTCGCCTTGGGGAGCTCCAGTTCTTCTAGTAAAGAAGAAGGATGGCACAAGAAGGATGTGCATCGACTATCGAGAATTAAACCGGGTGACTATTAAGAACAAGTACCCGATCCCTCGCATTGGCGAACTTTTCGAGCAGCTTAGTGGCGCGAGAGTATTCTCGAAGCTGGATTTGCGATCCGGATATCATCAGGTCCGAGTGAAAACAGAAGATATTTGCAAGACGGTGTTCTGAACTCGGTATGGACATTACGAGTACTTAGTGATGCCCTTCGGAGTAACGAATGCGCCGGCAGTATTCATGGACTTGATGAACCGAATCTTTTCACCATTCTTGGACCAGTTTATTGTGGTTTTTATTGACGATATTCTGGTTTACTCGAAGAGTTTTGAAGAACATGCTGAGCATTTGAATATCGCACTGAAAACGTTGAGACATGAGAAGTTATATGCGAAGAAGAGTAAGTGCGAGTTTTGGCTGGAGGAAGTAAGTTTTTTGGGACATGTTGTGTCTGGCGATGGAATTGCCGTCGATCCAGAAAAGATTGCAGCAGTACGAGATTGGCTGATTCCAAAGAATGTTGCGGAGATAAGAAGTTTTCTTGGACTCGCCGGGTATTACAGAAGATTTATGGAGAACTTTGCTCGTCTGGCGGAGCCGTTAACCAAGCTTACGCGCAAGGAGGTACCTTTTGTATGTACGGACAAATGTGCGTTAGCTATTGAGACGTTGGAGCAGAAGATGATAACCGCCCCTATTCTGACCGTGCCAGACAATTCTGGAGGATTGGTGATTCACAGCGACGCATCTGGGAAAGGATTGGGATGTGTTTTGATGCAGCATGGGAAGGTTGTAGCGTACGCATCGAGACAGTTGAAGACCCAAGAGAAGAATTACCAAACTCATGACTTGGAACTTGCGGCTGTGATTTTCACTTTGAAGATTTGGAGACACTACCTTTTGGGCGAAAAGGTCGATGTTTTTACTGATCATAAGAGTTTGAAGTATGTGTTCACACAGAAGGAGCTTAATATGAGGCAGCGTACATGATTGGAGCTGATGGCTTACTACGATCTTGATCTTAAGTACCATCCGGGAAAGGTTAACGTCGTACCAGATGCGTTTAGTCGGTTACCAGCAATTCAGGTGTTAACTACGCAGAAGGAGCTTGTTGAAGATTTGACTTGGAGGTTGTGCTACCGCATTCTACGGGACAGTTGATGCAGCTCCAAGTACAGTCATCGTTGATCGAGAATATTAAAGCAGCACAATCGCAGGATCCTAGACTGCAAAAGTTTCGAGGACAGGTTGAAGCCGGACTACGAACAGATTTATTGATTCGCGAAGATGGTTCGTTGAGGTATGGTAGCCGTTTGTGTGTGCCAGAGGGGAATATTTGTGAAGAGCTTATGAAGGAGGCACAAAGTTTAGCTTATTTTGTACATCCAGGAGGCACAAAGATGTACCGAGATATTCGACAGCATTTCTGGTAGGAAGGCATGAAACGAGAGTTTGCTCGCTTTGTGGCGAAGTGCTTGGTGTGTCAGCAAGTTAAGGCTGAACATCAAAGGGTTGCTGGTTTATTGCAACCACTTCCGATTCCTCAGTGGAAGTGGGAACATATAACCATGGATTTCGTAACGGCTTTACCGCGAAGTCCAAAAGGAAACAATGACGTATGGGTGATTGTTGATCGATTGACCAAGGCAGCTCACTACATTCCTTTCCGGGGTAGTCAATCAACAGAGACTTTGGCAGAGCGGTACATGCAAGAGATTGTAAGATTGCATGGAGTACCGGTGGGCATTGTGTCCGATCGGGACACTCGGTTCTTATCACACTTCTGGAGAAGTTTATAGGAAAGTTTGGGGACTCGATTGAAGTTTAGCACAGCTTATCATCCTCAAACTGATGGTCAGTCGGAGAGAACGATCAAAACTCTTGAAGATATGTTGAGAGCATGCATGTTGGACTTCAAGGGTTTTTGGGAGGATCATCTGCATTCGGTGGAATTTTCGTACAACAACAGTTTTCAAGCAACTATCCAGATGGCTCCATTTGAAGCATTGTATGGTCGTAAATGTCGTTCACCTGTTTGTTGGGACGATGTCGGTGAACGAAGATTATTGGGACCAGATATGGTTGTGCAGACAGTTGAGAAGGTTAACACTATAAGAAATCATATGAAGGCAGCATAAGACCGACAGAAGAGTTGGGCAGACACGTCAAGAGGACTTCCCAGGAGGTCACCCATCCTAGTACGACTCTCGCCAAAGCACGCTTAACTGCGGAGTTCTGATGGGATCCGGTGCTTTAGTGCTGGTATTGTCGCACCCGCAATTTCTGGGTCGCCAAACTCCTTTATTCTCTCCCGGCCTGCTACGGATTCTGCATACTCTTCATTCGTTGTCTGCCAGTTTCTCTCCTTTTTCTAAGTCGGATTCAGCCGACCGTCCCGAAACCCGGCCGGACTTGTGTGGGGGGGGGGGGCGTTAGCCCGTTGTACCGAATGCCCGCAGCGGATTATTCAGCTTTTACAGCCGCGCGTCCCCAGACGGAAAGAGAGAAGGAGGCCGGGGGGAAAAAATAAAAAAATAAAAAGGGGATGCAACACGAGGACTTCCCAGGAGGTCAGCCATCCTAGCACTACTCTCGCCCAAGCACGCTTAACTGCAGAGTTCTGATGGGATCCGGTGCTTTAGTGCCGGTATGGTCGCATCCGCAATTTCTGGGTCGCCAAACTCCTTTATTCTCTCCCGGCCCGCGACGGATTCTGCATACTCTTCATTCGTTGTCTGCCGGTTTCACTCATTTTTCTAAGTCGGATTCAGCCGCAATAAACGTTGCGCCGGATATATCGAAAACCGAAGCCTTCTTCCTTTCCCGCCCGTGGATAATTTCAGATTCAGCCCAAGATGCGTTTCGTCTTTACCGCCGACCGTCCCGAAACCCGTCCGGGCTTGTGTGTGTAGGGGGAGGCGTCCGCCCGTTGTACCGAATGCCCACAGCGGATTATTCTGATTTCACAGCCGCGCGTCTCCAGACGGAAAGAGAGGAGGCCGAGGGGAAAAAATAAAAAAAATAAAAAGGGGATGCAACACGAGGACTTCCCAGGAGGTCACCCATCCTAGTACTACTCTCGCCCAAGGACACTTAACTGCGTAGTTCTGATGGGATCCGGTGCTTTAGTGCTGGTATGGTCGTATCCGCAATTTTTGGGTCGCCAAACTCCTTTATTCTCTCCCGGCCCGCGACGGATTCTGCATACTCTTCATTCGTTGTCTGCCGGTTTCTCTCCTTTTTCTAAGTCGGATTCAGCTGCAATAAACGTTGCGCCGGATATATCGAAAACCTAAGCCTTTTTCCTTGCCCGCCCATGGATAATTTCAGATTCAGCCCAAGATGCGTTCCGTCTTTACCGACGACCGTCCCGAAACCCGGCCGGGCTTGTAAGGGGGGGCGTTCGCCCGTTGTATCGAATGCCCGCAGCGGATTATTCTGCTTTCACAGCCGCGCGTCCCCAGACGGAAAGAGAGAAGGAGGCCGGGGGGGAAAATAAAAAAGGGTTGCAACACGAGGACTTCCCAGGAGGTCACCCATCCTAGTACTACTCTCGCGCAAGCACGCTTGACTGCGGAGTTCTGATGGGATCCGGTGCTTTAGTGCTGGTATGGTGGCATCCGCAATTTCTGGGTCGCCAAACTCCTTTATTCTCTCTCGGCCCGCGACGGATTCTGCATACTCATCATTCGTTGTCTGCCGGTTTCTCTCCTTTTCTAAGTCGGATTCAGCCGACCGTCCCGAAACCTGGCCGGGCTTGTGGGTGGGGCGTTCGCCTGTTGTACCGAATGCCCGCAGAGGATTATTCTGCTTTCACAGCCGTGCATCCCCAGACGGAAAGAAAGAAGGAGGCCGGGGGGAAAAAATAAAAAGGGGATGCAACACGAGGACATCCCAGGAGGTCACCCATCCTAATACTGCTCTCGCCCAAGTACGCTTAACTGCGGAGTTCTGATAGGATCCAGTGCTTTAGTACCGGTATGGTCGCATCCGCAATTTCTGCGTCGCCAAACTCCTTTATTCTCTCCTGGCCCGCGACGGATTCTGCATACTCTTCATTCGTTGTCTGCCGGTTTCTCTTCTTTTTCTAAGTCGGATTCAGCCGCAATAAATGTTGCGCCGGATATATCGAAAACCTAAGCCTTTTTCCTTGCCCGTCCATGGATAATTTCAGATTCAGCCCAAGATACGTTCCGTCTTTACCGCCGACCATCCCGAAACCCGGCCGGGCTTGTATGTGAGGGGGGCGTTCGGCCGTTGTACCGAATGCCCGCAGCGGATTATTCTGCTTTCACAGCCGCGCGTCCCAGACGGAAAGAGAGAAGGAGGCCGGGGGGAAAAAATAAAAAATAAAAAGGGGATGCAACACGGCGACTTCCGTGGAGGTCACCCATCCTAGTACTACTCTCGCCCAAGCACGCTTGACTCCGGAGTTCTGATGGGATCCGGTGCTTTAGTGCTGGTATGGTCGCATCCGCATTTTCTGGGTCGCCAAACTCCTTTATTCTCTCCCGGCCCACGACGGATTCTGCATACTCTTCATTCGTTGGCTGCCGGTTTCTCTCCTTTTTTAAGTCGGATTCAGCAGACCGACCCGAAACCCGGCCGGGCTTGGAGGGGAGGCGTTCGACCGTTGTACAGAATGCCCGCAGCGGATTATTCTGCTTTCACAGCCGCGCGTCCCCAGACGGAATGAAAGAAGGAGGCCGGGGGGAAAAAATAAAAAAATAAAAAGGGGATGCAACACGAGGACATCCCAGGAGGTCACCCATCCTAGTACTATTCTCGCCCAAGCACGCTTAACTGCGGAGTTCTGATAGGATCATGTGCTTTAGTGCTGGTATGGTCGAATCCGCAATTTCTGGGTCGCCAAACTTCTTTATTCTCTCCCGGCCCGCGACGGATTCTGCATACTCTTCATTCGTTGTCTGCCGGTTTTTCTCCTTTTTCTAACTCGGATTCAGCAGCAATAAACGTTGCGCTGGATATATCGAAAACCTAAGCATTTTTCCTTGCCCGCCCGTGGATAATTTCAGATTCAGCCCAAGATGCGTTCCTTCTTTACCGCCGACCGTCCCGAAACCCGGACGGGCTTGTGGGGGGGGGGCTTTCGCCCGTTGTACCGAATGCCCGCTGCGGATTATTCTCCTTTCACAGCCGTGAATCCCCAGACGGAAAGAGAGAAGGAGGCCGGGGGGGGGGGGGGGGAAATAAAAAAATAAAAAGGGGATGCAACACGAGGACATCCTAGGAGGTCACCCATGCTAGTACTACTCTCGCCCAAGCACGCTTAAATGCGGAGTTCTGATGGGATCCGGTGGTTTAGTGCTGGTATGGACGCATCCGCAATTTCTGGGTAGCCAAACTCCTTTATTCTCTCCCGGCCCGTGACGGATTCTGCATACTCTTCATTCGTTATCTGCCGGTTTCTCTCCTTTTTCTAAGTCGGATTCAGCCGCAATAATCGTTGCGCCGGATATATCGAAAACCTAATCCTTATTCCTTGCCCGCCCGTGGATAATTTCAGATTCAGCCCAAGATGCGTTCCGTCTTTACCGCCGACCGTCCCGAAACCCGGCCGGGCTTGTGTGGGTGGGGGGCGTTCGCCCGTTGTACCGAATGCCCGCAGCGGATTATTCTGCTTTCTCAGCCGCGCGTCCCCGGATGGAAAGGGAGAAGGTGGCCGAGGGGAAAAAATAAAAAATAAAAAGGTGATACAACACGAGGACTTCCCAAACTCCTTTATTCTCTCCCGGCCCGCGACGGATTCTGCATATTGTTCATTTGTTGTCTGCCGGTTTCTCTCCTTTTTCTAAGTCGGATTCAGCAGCAATAAACGTTGCGCCGGATATATCGAAAACCTAAGCCTTTTTCCTTGCCCGCCCGTGGATAATTTCAGATTCAGCCCAAGATGCGTTCCGTCTTTACCGCCGACCGTCCCGAAACCCGGCCGGGCTTGTGTGGGGGGAGGGGCGTTCGACCGTTGTACCGAATGCCCGCAGCGGATTATTCTCCTTTCACAGCCGCGCATCCCCAGACGGAAAGAGAGAAGGAGGCCGGGGGGGAAAATAAAAAAAATAAAAAGGGGATGCAACACGAGGACATCCGAGGAGGTCACCCATCCCAGTACAACTCTCGCCCAAGCATGCTTAAATGCGGAGTTCTGATGGGATCCGGTGCTTTAGTGCTGGTATGGTCGCATCCGCAATTTCTGGGTCGCCAAACTCCTTTATTATCTCCCAGCCCGTGACGGATTCTGCATACTCTTCATTCGTTGTCTGCCGGTTTCTCTCCTTTTTCTATGTCGGATTTAGCCGCAATAAACGTTGCGCCGGATATATCGGAAACCTAAGCCTTTTTCCTTGCCCGCCCGTGGATAATTTCAGATTCAGCCCAAGATGCGTTTCGTCTTTACCGCCGACCGTCCCGAAACCAACCGGGCTTGTGTGGGTAGGGGGGCGTTCGTCCGTTGTACCGAATGCCCGCAGCGGATTATTCTGCTTTCACAGCCGCTCGTCCCCGGACGGAAAGTGAGAAGGAGGCCGGGGGGAAAAATAAAAAATAAAATGGGGATGCAACACGAGGACTTCCCAGGATGTCACCCATCCTAGTACTACTCTCGCCCAAGCACGCTTAACTGCGGAGTTCTGATGGGATCCGGTGCTTTAGTGCTGGTTTGGTCGCATCTGCAATTTTTGGGTCGCCAAACTCCTTTATTCTCTCCCGGCCCGCGACGGATTCTGCATACTCTTCATCCGTTGACTGCCAGTTTCTCTCCTTTTTCTAAGTTGGATTCAGCCGCAATAAACGTTGCGCCGGATATATCGAAAACCTAAGCCTTTTTCCTTGCCCGTCCGGGGATAATTTCAGATTCAGCCCAAGATGCGTTCCGTCTTTACCGCCGACCATCCCGAAACCCGGTCGGGCTTGTATGTGGGGGGTTGGGCGTTCGCCCGTTGTAACGAATGCCCACAGCGGATTATTCTGCTTTCACAGTCGCGCGTCCCCAGACGGAAAGAGAGAAGGAGGCCGGGGGGAAAAAATAAAAAATAAAAAGGGGATGCAACACGAGGACTTCCCAGAAGGTCACCCATCCTAGTACTACTCTCGCCCAAGCACGCTTGACTGCGGAGTTCTGATGGGATCCGGTGCTTTAGTGCTGGTATGGTCGCTTCCGCAATTTCTAGGTCGCCAAACTCCTTTATTCTCTCCCGGCCCGCGACGGATTCTGCATACTCGCCATTCGTTGTCTGCCGGTTTCTCTCCTTTTCTAAGTCGGATTCAGCAGCAATAAACGTTGCGCCGGATATATCGAAAACCTAAGTCTTTTTCCTTGCCCGCCCGTGGATAATTTCAGATTCAGCCCACGATGCGTTCCGTCTTTACCGCCGACCGTCCCGAAACCCGGCCAGGCTTGTGGGGGCGGAGGCCGTTCGTCCGTTGTACCGAATGCCCGCAGCGGATTATCCTCCTTTCACAGCCGCGCATCCCCAAACGGAAAGAGAGAAGGAGGCCGGGGGGGACTATAAAAAAATAAAAAGGGGATGCAACACGAGGACATCCCAAGAGGTCACCCATCCCAGTACTACTCTCGCCCAAGCACGCTTAAATGCGGAGTTCTGATGGGATCCGGTGCTTTAGTACTGGTATGGTCGCATCCGCAATTTCTGGGTCGCCAAACTCCTTTATTCTCTCCCGGCCCGTGACGGATTCTGCTTACTCTTCATTCGTTATCTGCCAGTTTCTCTCCTTTTTCTAAGTAGGATTCTGCCGCAATAATCGTTGCGCCGGATATATTGATAACCTAAGCCTTTTACCTTGTCCGCCCGTGGATAATTTCAGATTCGGCCTAAGATGCGTTCCGTCTTTACCGCCGACCGTCCCGAAACCCGGCCAGGCTTGTGTGGGTGGGGGGCGTTCTCCCGTTGTACCGAATGCCCGCAGCGGTTTATTCTGCTTTCACAGCCGCGCATCCCCAGACGGAATGGAAGAAGGAGGCTGGGGGAAAAAATATAAAAAAAAGGTGATGCAACACGAGGACTTCCCAGGAGGTCACCCATCCTAGTACAACTCTCGCCCAAGCACGCTTTACTGCGGAGTTCTGATGGGATCCGGTGCTTTAGTGCTGGTTTTGTCGCATCCGCAATTTTTGGGTCGACAAACTCCTTTATTCTCTACCGGCCCGCGACGGATTCTGCATACTCTTCATTCGTTGTCTGCCAGTTTCTCTCCTTTTTCTAAGTCGGATTCAGCCTCTATAAACGTTGCGCCGGATATATCGAAAACCTTAGCCTTTTTCCTTGCCCGCCCGTCGATAATTTCAGATTCAGCCCAAGATGCGTTCCGTCTTTACCGCCGACCGTCCCGAAACCCGGCCGGGCTTGTGTGGGGGGGGGGGGCGTTCGCCCGTTGTACCGAATGCCGGCAGCGGATTATTCTGCTTTCACAGCCGCGCGTCCCCAGACGGAAAGAGAGAAGGAGGCTGGGGGGATAATTTCATATTCGGCCCAAGATGCGTTCCGTCTTTACCGCCGACCGTCCCGAAACCCGGCCGGGCTTGTGTGGGTGGGGGGGCGTTCTCCATTTGTACCGAATGCCCGCAGCGGATTATTCTGCTTTCACAGCCGCGCGTCTACAGACGGAAAGGGAGAAGGAGGCTGGGGGGAAAAAATAAATAATAAAAAGGTGATGCAACACGAGGACTTCCCAGGAGGTCACCCATCCTAGTACTACTCTCGCCCAAGCACGCTTAACTGCGGAGTTCTGATGGGATCCGATGCTTTAGTGCTGGTTTGGTCGCATCCGAAATTATTGGGTCGCCAAACTCCTTTATTCTCTCCCGGCCCGCGACGGATTCTGCATACTCTTCTTTCGTTGTCTGCCGGTTTCTCTCCTTATTCTAAGTCGGATTCAGCCGCAATAAACGTTGCGCCAGATATATCGAAAACCTAAGACTTTTTCCTTGTCCGCCCGTGGATAATTTCAGATTCAGCCCAAGACGCGTTCCGTCTTTACCGCCGACCGACCCGAAACCCGGCAGGACTTGTGTGTGGGGGGGGAGGGGGGCGTTCGCCCGTTGTACCGAATGCCCGCAATGGATTATTCTGCTTTCACAGCCGCGCGTCCTTAGACGGAAAGAGAGAAGAAGGCCGGGGGGGAAAAAAAAAAATAAATAGTGGATGCAACACGAGGACTTCCCAGGAGGTCACCCATCCTAGTACTACTCTCGCCTAAGCACGCTTAACTGTGGAGTTTTGATGGGATCCGGTACTTTAGTGCTGGTATGGTCGCATCCGCAACTTCTGGGTCGCCAAACTCCTTTATTCTCTCCCGGCCCGCGTCGGATTCTGCAAATTCTTCATTCGTTGCCTGCCCGTTTCTCTCCTTTTTCTAATTCGGATTCAGCCGACCGTCTTGAACCCGGTCGGGCTAGTGTGTGGGGGGGGGGCGTTCGCCCGTTGTACCGAATGCCCGCAGCGGATTATTCTGCTTTCACAGCCGCGCGTCCCCAGACGGAAAGAGAGAAGGAGGCCGGGGGGAAAAAATAAAAAAATAAAAAGGGAATGCAAGACGAGGACTTCCCAGGAGGTCACCCATCCTAGTACAACTCTCGCCCAAGCGCGCTTAACAGCGGAGTTCTGATGCGGCCCGGTGCTTTAGTGCTGGAATAGTCGCATCCGCAATTTCTGGGTCGCCAAACTCCTTTATTCTCTCCCGGCCCGCGACGGATTCTGCATACTCTTCATTCGTTGTCTGCCAGTTTCTCTCCTTTTTCTAAGTCGGATTCAGCCGCAATAAACGTTGCGCCGGATATATTGAAAACCTAAGCCTTTTTCCTTGCCCGCCCGTGGATAAGTTCAGATTCAGCCCAAGATGCGTTCCGTCTTTACCGCCGACCGTCCCGAAACCCGGCCGAGCTTGTGGTGGGGGGGCGTTCGCCCGTTGTACCGAATGCCCACAGCGAATTATTCTGCTTTCACAGCCGCGCGTCCCTAGACGGAAAGAGAGGAGGCCGGGGGGAAAAATTAAAAAAATAAAAAGGGGATGCAACACCTGGACTTCACAGGAGGTCACCCATCCTAGTACTACTCTCGCCTAAGCACGCTTAACTGTGGAGTTTTGATGTGATCCGGTACTTTAGTGCTGGTATGGTCGCATCCGCAACTTCTGGGTCGCCAAACACCTTTATTCTCTCCCGGCCCGCGTCGGATTCTGCAAATTCTTCATTCGTTGTCTGCCCGTTTCTCTCCTTTTTCTAATTCGGATTCAGCCGACCGTCCTGAACCCGGTCGGGCTTGTGTAGGGGGCGGGGCGTTCGCCCGTTGTACCGAATGCCCGCAGCGGATTATTCTGCTTTCACAGCCGCGCGTCCCTAGACGGAAAGAGAGAAGGAGGCCGGGGGGAAAAAATAAAAAAATAAAAAAGGGATGCAAGACGAGGACTTCCCAGGAGGTCACCCATCCTAGTACAACTCTCGCCCTAGCGCGCTTAACTGCGGAGTTCTGATGCGGCCCGGTGCTTTAGTGCTGGTATGGTCGCATCCGCAATTTCTGGGTCGCCAAACTCCTTTATTCTCTCCCGGCCCGCGACGGATTCTGCATACTCTTCATTCGTTGTCTGCCAGTTTCTCTCCTTTTTCTAAGTCGGATTCAGCCGCAATAAACGTTGCGCCGGATATATTGAAAACCTAAGCCTTTTTCCTTGCCCGCCCGTGGATAAGTTCAGATTCAGCCCAAGATGCGTTCCGTCTTTACCGCCGACCGTCCCGAAACCCGGCCGGGCTTGTGGGGGGGCGTTCGGCCGTTATACCGAATGCCCGCAGCGGATTATTCTGCTTTCACAGTCGCGCGTCCCCAGACGGAAAGAGAGAAGGAGGCCGGGGGGAAAAAATAAAAAACTAAAAAGGGGATGCAACACGAGGACTTCCCAGGAGGTCCCCCATCCGAGTACTACTCTCGCCCAAGCACACTTAACTGCGGAGTTCTGATGGGATCCGGTGCTTTAGTACTAGTATGGTCGCATCCGCAATTATAGGGTCGCCAAACTGCTTTATTCTCCCCCGGCCCGCGACGGATTCTGCATACTCTTCAATCGTTGTCTGCCGGTTTCTCTCCTTTTTCTAAGTCGGATTCAGCCGCAATAAACGTTGCGCCGTATATATCGAAAACTTAAGCCTTTTTCCTTGCCCGCCCGTGAATAATTTCAGATTCAGCCAAAGATGCGTTCCGTCTTTACCGCCGACCATCCCGAAACCCGGCCGTGCTTGTGGGTGTGGGGGGCGTTCGCACGTTGTACCGAATGCCCGCAGCGGATTATTCTGCTTTCACAGTCTCGCGTCCCCAGACGGAAAGAGAGAAGGAGGCCAGGGGGATAAAATAAAAAAATAAAAAGGGGATGCTACACGAGGACATCCCAGGAGGTCACCCATCATAGTACTACTTTCGCCCAAGCACGCTTAACTTCGGAGTTCTGATGGGATCCGATGCTTTAGTGCCGGTATGGTCGCATCTGCAATATCTGGGTCGCCAAACTCCTTTATTCTATCCCGGCCCGCGACGGATTCTGCATACTCTTCATTCGTTGTCTGCCGGTTTCTCTCCTCTTTCTAAGTCGGATTCAGCAGACCGTCCCGAAACCCGGCCGGGCTTGTGTGGGGGGGGAGGCGTTCGCCCGTTGTACCGAATGCCCGCATCGGATTATTCTTCTTTCACAGCCGTGTATCCCCAGACGGAAAGAGAGAAGGAGGCCGGGGGGAAAAAATAAAAAGGGGATACAACACGAGGACTTCTCAGGAGGTCACCCATCCAAGTACTACTCTCGCCGAAGCTCGCTTAACTGCGGAGTTCTGATGGGATCCGGTGCTTTAGTGCTGGTATGGTCGCATCCGCAATTTCTGGGTCGCCAAACTCCTTTATCCTCTCACGGCCCGCGACGGATTCTGCTTACTCTTCATTCGTTGTCTGCCGGTTTCTCTTCTTTTTCTAAGTCGGATTCTGCCGCAATACAGGTTGCGCCGGATATATCGAAAACCTAAGCCTTTTTCCTTGCCCGCCCGTGGATAGTTTCAGATTCAGCCCAAGAGGCGTTCCGTCTTTACCGCCGACCGTCCCGAAACCCGGCCGGGCTTGTGTGGGGGGGGGTGTTCGCCCGTTGTACCGAATGCCCGCAGCGGATTATTCTGCTTTCACGGCCGTGCGTCCCCAGACGGAAAGAGAGAAGGAGGCCGGGGGGAAAAATAAAAAAATAAAAAGGGGATGCAACACGAGGACTTCCCAAGAGGTCATCCATCCTAGTATTACTCGCGCCCAAGCACGCATAACTGCGGAGTTCTGATGGGATCCGGTGCTTTAGTGCTGGTATTGCCGCATCCGCAATTTCTGGGTCGCCAAACTCCTTTATTCTCTCCCGGACCGCGACAGATTCTGCATACTCTTCATTCGTTGTCTGCCGGTTTCTCTCCTTTTTCTAAGTCGGATTCAGCCGCGTTAAACATAGCGCCGGATATATCGAAAACCAAAGCCTTTTTCCTTGCCCGCCCGTGGATAATTTCAGATTCAGCCCAAGATGCGTTCCGTCTTGACCGCCGACCGTCCCGAAACCCGTCCGGGCTTATGGGGGGAGGGGCATTCTCCAGTTGTACCGAATGCCCACAGCGGATTATTCTGCTTTCTCAGCCGCGCGTACCCAGACGGAAAGAGAGAAGGAGGCCGGGGGGAAAAAATAAAAAAATAAAAAGGGGATGCAACACGAGGACTTCCCAGGAGGTCACCAATCCTAGTACTACTCTCTCCCAAGCACGCTTAACTGCGGAGTTCTGATGGGATCCAGTGCTTTAGTGCCGGTATGGTCGCATCCGCAATTTCTGGTTCGCCAAACTCCTTTATTCTCTTCCGGCCCGCGACGGATTCTACATACTCTTCATTCGTTGTCTGCCAGTTTCTCTCCATTTTCTAAGTCGGATACAGCAGCAATAAACGTTGTGTCGGATATATCGAAAATTTAAGCCTTTTTCCTTCCCTGCCAGTGGATAATTTCTGATTCAGCCCAAGATGCCCTAAGTCTTTATCGCCGACCGTCCCGAAACACGGCCGGGCTTGTGTGGGGGGGGGGGAGGCATTCGCCCGTTGTACCGAATGCCCGCAGCGGATTATTCTGCTTTCACTGCCGCGCGTCCCCAGACGTAAAGAGAGAAGGAGGCCGGGGAAAAAAAAAAAAAAAAAAAAAAGGGGATGCAACACGAGGACTTCCTAGGAGGTCACCCATCCTAGTACTACTCTCTCCCAAGCACGCTTAACAGCGGAGTTCTTATGGGATCCGGGGCTTTAGTGCTTGTATGGTCGCATCCGCAATTTCTGGGTCGCCAAACTCCTTTATTCTCTCCCAGCCCGCGACGGATTCTGCATACTCTTCATTCGGTGTCTGCCGGTTTCTCTCCTTTTTCTAAGTCGGATTCAGCCGCAATAAACGTTGCGGCGGATATATCGAAAACCTAAGACTTTTTCCTTGCCCGCCCGTGGATAATTTCAGATTCAGCACAAGATGCGTTCCATCTTTACCGCTGACCGTCCCGAAACCCTGCCGGGCTTGTGGGGGTGCGTTCGCCCGTTGTACCGAGTGACCGCAACGGATTACTCTGCTTACACAGCCGCGCGTCCCCAGACGAGGCCGGGGTTAAAAAATAAAAAATTGAAAATGGATGCAACTTGAGGACTTTCCAGGAGGTCACCCATCCTAGTACTACTCTCGCCCAAGCACGCTTAACTGCAGAGTTCTGATAGGATCTGGTGCTTTAGTGCTGGTATGGTCGCATTAACAATTTCCGGGTCGCCAAACTCCTTTATTCTCTCCCGGACCGCGACGGATTATGCATACTTTTCATTCGTTGTCTGCCTCCTTTTACTTAGTCGGATTCAGCCGCAAAAAACGTTGCGCCGGATATATCGGAAACCTAATCCTTTTTCCTTGCCCGCCCGTTGATAATTTCAGATTCAGCCCAAAATGCCCCAAGTCTTTACCGCCAACCGTCCCGAAGCCCGGCCGGGCTTGTTTGTGGGGGGGAGGGGTGGGCGTTCGCCCGTTGTACCGAATGCCCGCAGCGGATTATTCTGCTTTCACAGCCGCGCGTCCCCAGACGGAAATAGAGAAGGAGGCCGGGGGGAAAAAATAAAAAAATAAAAAAGGGATGCAACACGAGGACATCCCAGGAGGCCACCCATCCTAGTACTACTCTCGCCCAAGCACGCTTCACAGCGGAGTTCTGATGGGATCCGATGCTTTAGTGCTGGTATGGTCGCATACGCAATTTTTGGGTCGCCAAACTCCTTTATTCTCTCCCGGCCCGCGACGGATTGTGCATACTCTTCATTCGTTGTCTGCCGGTTTCTCTCCTTTTTCTAAGTCGGATTCAGCCGACCGTCCCGAAACCCGGCCGGGCTTGTGTGGAGGGGGGGCGTTCGCCCGTTGTACCGAATGCCCGCAGCGGATTATTCAGCTTTCACAGCCGCGCGTCCCAAGACGGAAAGAGAGAAGGAGGCCGGGGGAAAAAAATAAAAAGGGGATACAACACGAGGACTTCCCAGGAGGTCACCCATCCTTGTACTACTCTCGCCAAAGCACGCTTAACTGCGGAGTTCTGATGGGATCCAGTGCTTTAGTGCTGGTAAGGTCGCATCCGCAATTTCTGGGTCGCCAAACTCCTTTATTCTCTCACGGCCCGCGGCGGATTCTGCATACTCTTCATTCGTTGTCTGCCGGTTTCTCTTCTTTTTCTAAGTCGGATTCAGCCGCAATAAACGATGTGCCGGATATATCGAAAACCTAAGCCTTTTTCCTTGCCCGTCCGTGGATAATTTCAGATTCAGCCCAAGATGCGTTCCGTCTTTACCGCCGACCGTCCCGAAACCCGGCCGGGCTTGTGGGGGGGCGTTCGCCCGTTGTACTGAATGACCGCAGCGGATTATTCTGCTTTCACAGCCGAGCGTCCCCAGACGGAATGAGAGAAGGAGGCCGGGGGGGAAAAATAAAAAAATAAAAAGAGAATGCAACACGAGGACTACCCAGGAGGTCATCCATCCTAGTACTACTCTCTCCCAAGCACGGTTAACTGCGGAGTTCTGATGGGATCCGGTGCTTTAGTGCTGGTATGGTCGCATCCGCAATTTCTGGGTCGCCAAACTCCTTTATTCTCTCCCGGCCCGCGACGGATTCTGCATACTCTTTATTCGTTGTCTGCCGGTTTCTCTCCTTTTTCTAAGTCGGATTCAGCCGCAATAAACGTAGCGCCGGATATATCGAAAACCTAAGACTTTTTCCTTGCCCGCCCGTGAATAATTTCAGATTCAGCCCAAGATGCGTTCCGTCTTTACCGCCGACCGTCCCGAAACCCAGCCGGGCATGTGTGTGGGGGGGGCGTTCGCCCGTTGTACTGAATGCCCGCAGCGGATTATTCTGCTTTCACAGCCGCGCGTCCCCAGACGGAAAGAGAGAAGGGGGCCGGGGGGAAAAAAATAAAAAAATAAAAAGAGGATGCAACACGAGGACTTCCTAGGAGGTCACCGATCCTAGTATTACTCTCGCCCAGGCACGCTTAGCTGCGGAGTTCTGATCGGATCCGGTGCTTTAGTGCTGGTATGGTCGCATCCGCAATTTCTGAGTCGCCAAACTCCTTTATTCTCTCTAGGCCCGCGACGGATTCTGCATACTCTTCATTCGTTGTCTGCCTCCTTTTTCTAAGTCGGATACAGCCGCAATAAACGTTGCGCCGGATATATCGGAAACCTAAGCCTTTTTCCTTGCCCGCCCGTGGATAATTTCAGATTCAGCCCAAGAAGCCCCAAGTCTTTACCGCCGACCGTCCCGAAACCCGGCCGGGCTTGTGTGGTGGGGGCGTTCGCCCGTTGTACCGAATGCCCGCAGCGGATTATTCTGCTTTCACAGCCGCGCGTCCCCAGAAGGAAAGAGAGAAGGAAGCCGGGGGGAAAAAATAAAAAGGGGATGCAACACAAGGACTTCCCAGGAGGTCACCCATCCTAGTACTACTTCGCCCAAGCACGCTTAACTGCGGGGTTCTGATGGGATCCGGTGCTTTAGTGCTGGTATGGTCGCATCCGCAATTTCTAGGTCGCCAAACTCCTTTATTCTCTCCCGGCCCGCGACAGATTCTGCATACTCTTCATTCGTTGTCTGCCGGTTTCTCTCTTTTTTCTAAGTCGGATTCAGCCGACCGTCCCGAAACCCGGCCGGGCTTGTGTGTGGGGGAGGGAGGCGTTCGCCCGTTGTACCGAATGCCCGCAGCGGATTATTCAGCTTTCACAGCCGCGCGTCCCAAGTCGGAAAGAGAGAAGGAGGTCGGGGGAAAAAAATAAAAAGGGGATACAACACGAGGACTTCCCAGGAGGTCACCCATCCTTGTACTACTCTCGCCAAAGCACGCTTAACTGTGGAGTTCTGATGGGATCGGGTGCTTTAGTGCTGGTAAGGTCGCATCCGCAATGTCTGGGTCGCCAAACTCCATTATTCTCTCACGGCCCGCGGCGAATTCTGCATACTCTTCATTCGTTGTATGCCGGTTTCTCTCCTTTTTCTAAGTCGGATTCAGCCGCGATAAACGATGTGCCGGATATATCGAAAACCTAAGCCTTTTTCCTTGCCCGCACGTGGATAATTTCAGATTCAGCCCAAGATGCATTCCGTCTTTACCGCCGACCGTCCCGAAACCCGGCCGGGCTTGTGTGGGGGGGGCGTTCGCCCGTTGTACTGAATGACCGCAGCCGATTAATCTGCTTTCACAGCCGCGCGTCCCCAGACGGAATGAGAGAAGGAGGCCGGGGTGGAAAATAAAAAAATAAAAAGAGGATGCAATACGAGGACTTCCCAGGAGGTCATCCATCATAGTACTACTCTCGCCAAAGCACGCTTAACTGTGGAGTTCTGATGGGATCGGGTGCTTTAGTGCTGGTATGGTCGCATCCGCAATTTCTGGGTCGCCAAACTCCTTTATTCTCTCCCGGCCCGCGACGGATTCTGCATACTCTTCATTCGTTGTATGCCGGTTTCTCTCCTTTTTCTAAGTCGGATTCAGCCGCAATAAACGTAGCGCCGGATATATCGAAAACCTAAGACTTTTTCCTTGCCCGCCCGTGGATAATTTCAGATTCAGCCCAAGATGCGTTCCGTCTTTACCGCCGACCGTCCCGAAACCCAGCCGGGCATGTGTGGGGAGGGCGTTCGCCCGTTGTACTGAATGCCCGCAGCGGATTATTCTGCTTTCACAGCCGCGCGTCTCCAGACAGAAAGAGAGAAGGAGGCCGGGGGGAAAAAATAAAAAAATAAAAAGAGGATCCAACACGAGGACTTCCTAGGAGGTCACCCATCCTAGTACTACTCTCGCCCAGGCACGCTTAGCTGCGGAGTTCTGATCGGATCCGGTGCTTTAGTGCTGGTATGGTCGCATCCGAAATTTATGAGTCGCCAAACTCCTTTATTCTCTCCAGGCCCACGACGGATTCTGCATATTCTTCATTCGTTGTCTGCCTCCTTTTTCTAAGTCGGATTCAGCCGCAATAAACGTTGCGCCGGATATATCGGAAACCTAAGCCTTTTTCCTTGCCCGCCCGTGGATAATTTCAGATTCAGCCCAAGAAGCCCCAAGTCTTTACCGCCGACCGTCCCGAAACCCGGCCGGGCTTGTGGGGGGGGCATTCGTCCGTTGTACCGAATGCCCGCAGCGGATTATTCTGCTTTCACAGCCGCGCGTCCCCAGACGGAAAGAGAGAAGGAAGCCGGGGGGAAAAAATAAAAAAATAAAAAGGGGATGCAACACGAGGACTTCCCAGGAGGTCACCCATCCTAGTACTACTCTCGCCCAAGCACGCTTAACTGCGGGGTTCTGATGGGATCCGGTGCTTTAGTGCTGGTATGGTCGCATTCGCAATTTCTGGGTTGCCAAACTCCTTTATTCTCTCCCGGCCCGCGACGGATTCTGCATACTCTTCATTCGTTGTCTGCCTCCTTTTTCTAAGTCGGATTCAGCCGCAATAAACGTTGCGCCGGATATATCGGAAACCTAAGTCTTTTTCCTTGCCCGCCCGTGGATAATTTCAGATTCAGCCTAAGATGCCCCAAATCATTACCGCCGACCGTCCCGAAACCCGGCCGGGCTTTTGTGTGTGGGTGGGGGGCGTTCGCCCGTTGTACCGAATACCCGCAGCGGATTATTCTGCTTTCACAGCCGCGCGTCCCCAGACGGAAAGAGAGAAGGAGGCCGAGGGGGGAAAAAAAAAAAGGGGATGCAAAACGAGGACTTCCCAGGAGGTCACCCATCCTAGTACCACTCTCGCCCAACCACGCTTAACAACGAAGTTCTGATGGGATCCGGAGCTTTAGTGATGGTATGGTCGCATCCGCAATTTCTGGGTTGCCAAACTCCTTTATTCTCCCCCGGCCCGCGACAGATTCTGCATACTCTTCATTCGTTGTCTGCCTCATATTTCTAAGTCGGATTCAGCCGCAATAAACATTGCGCCGGATATATCGGAAACCTAAGCCTTTTTCCTTATCCGCCCGTGGATAATTTCAGATTCAGCCCAAGATGCCCTAAGTCTTTACCGCCGACCGTCCCGAAACCCGGCCGGGCTTGTGGGGGGGGGGGCGGGCGTTCGCCCATTGTTCTGAATGCCCGCATCGTTTTATTCTGCTTTCATTGCTGCGCGTCCCCAGACGGAAAGAGAGAAGGAGGCCGGGCGGTAAAAATAAAAAAATAAAAAGGGGATGCAACACGAGGACTTCGCAGGAGGTC
The DNA here is from genome assembly GCA_030015575.1 of Agapanthus africanus. Taxonomy (NCBI): domain Eukaryota; kingdom Viridiplantae; phylum Streptophyta; class Magnoliopsida; order Asparagales; family Amaryllidaceae; genus Agapanthus; species Agapanthus africanus. The sequence goes on along the minus strand of JASDDO010000010.1, from coordinate 277,842,759 downwards.
ACCCATCCTAGTACTACTGTCGCCCAAGCACGCTTATCTGCGGAGTTCTGATGGGATCCGGTTCTTTAGGGCTGGTATGGTCGCATCCGCAATTTCTGGGTCGCCAAACTCCCTTATTCTCTCCTGGCCCGCGACAGATTCTGCATACTCTTCATTTGTTCTCTGCCTCCTTTTTCTATGTCGGATTCAGCCGCAATTAACGTTGCGCCGGATATATCGGAAACCTAAGCCTTTTTCCTTTCCCGCCAGTGGATAATTTCAGATTCAGCCCAAGATGCCCCAAGTCTTTACCGCCGACCGTCCCGAAGCCCGGCCGGGCTTGTGGGGGGGGGCGTTCGCCCGTTGTACCGAATGCCCGCAGCGGATTATTCTGCTTTCACAGCCGCGCTTCCCCAGACGGAAAGAGAGAAGGAGGCCGGGGGGAAAAAATAAAAAAAATAAAAAGGAGATGCGACACGAGGACTTCCCAGGTGGTCACCCATCCTAGTACTACTGTCGCCCAAGCACGCTTAATTGCGGAGTTCTGATGGGATCCGGTGCTTTAGTGCTGGTATGGTCGCATCCGCAATTTCTGGGTCGCCAAACTCCTTTAATCTCTCCCGGCCCGCGACGGATTCTGCATACTCTTCATTCGTTGTCTGCCTCCTTTTTCTAAGTCGGATTGAGCCCCAATAAACGTTGCGCCGGATATATCGGAAAACCTAAGCCTTTTTCCTTGCCCGCCCGTGGATAATTTCAGATTCAGACCAAGATGCCCCAAGTCTTTACCGCCGACCGTCCCGAAAACCCGGCCGGGCTTGTGTGTGTTTGGGGGGGGCGTTCGCCCGTTGTATCGAATGCCCGCAGCGGATTATTCTCCTTTCACAGCCGCGCGTCCCCAGACGGAAAGAGAGATGGAAGCCGGGGGGAAAAATAAAAAAATAAAAAGGGGATGCAACACGAGGACTTCCCAGGAGGTCACCCATCCAAGTACTACTCTCGCCGAAGCACGCTTGACTGCGGAGTTCTGATGGGATCCGGTGCTTAAGTGCTGGTATGATCGCATCCGGAATTTTTGGGTCGCCAAACTCTTTTATTCTCTCCCGGCCCGCGACGGATTCTGCATACTCTTCATTCGTTGTCTGCCTCCTATTTCTAAGTCGCATTCAGCCGCAATAAACGTTGCGCCGGATATATCGGAAACCTAAGCCTTTTTCCTTGCCCGCCCGTGGATAATTTCAGATTCAGCCCAAGATGCCCCAAGTCTTTACCGCCGGCCGTCCCGAAACCCGGCCGGGCTTGTGCGAGTGGGGGGGAGGGGGCGTTCGCCCGTTGTACCGAATGCCCGCAGCGGATTATTTTGCATTCACAGCCGCGCGTCCCGAGAAGGAAAGAGAGAAGGAGGCCGGGGGAGAAAAAATAAAAAAATAAAAAGGGGATGCAACACGAGGACTTCCCACGAGGTCACCCATCCTAGTACTACTCTCGCCCAAGCACGCTTAACTGTGGAGTTCTGATGGGATCCGGTGCTTTAGTGCTGGTATGGTCGCATCCGCAATTTCCAGGTCGCCAAACTCCATTATTCTCTCCCGGCCCGCGACGGATTCTGCATACTCTTCATTCGTTGTCTGCAACATTTTTCTAAGTCGGATTCATCCGCAATAAACGTTGCGCCGGATATATCGGAAAACCTAAGCCTTTTTTCTTGCCCGCCCGTTGATAATTTCAGATTCAGCCCAAGATGCCCCAAGTCATTACCGCCAACCGTTCCGAAACCCGGCTGGGATTGTGGGGGCGGGGCGTTCGCCCGATTTACCGAATGCCCGCAGCGGATTATTCTTCTTTCACACCCGTGCGTCCCCAGACGGAAAGAGAGATGGAGGCCGGGGGTAAAAAATAAAAAAATAAAAAGGGGGTGCAACACGAGGACTTCCCAGGAGGTCACCCATCCAAGTACTACTCTCGCCCAAGCACGCTTATCTGCGGAGTTCTGATGGGATCCGGTACTTTAGTGCTGGTATGGTCGCATCCGCAATTTCTGGGTCGCCAAACTCCTTTATTCTTTCCCGGCCCGCGACGGATTCTGCATACTCTTCATTCGTTGTCTGCCTCCTTTTTCTAAGTCAGATTCAGCCGCAATAAACGTTGCGCCGGATATATCGGAAACCTAAGCGTTTTTCCTTGCCCGCCCGTGGATAATTTCAGATTCAGCCCAAGATGCCCCAAGTCTTTACCGCCGGTCGTCCCGAAACCCGGCCTGGCTTGTGTGTGTTTGGGGCGGCGTTCGCCCGTTGTATCGAATTCCCGCAACGGATTATTCTACTTTCACACCCGCGCGTCCCCAGACGGAAAGAGAGAAGGAGGCCGAGGGGAAAAAATAAAAAAATAAAAAGGGGATGCAACACAAGGACTTCCCAGGAAGTCACCCATCCTAGTACTACTCTCGCCCAAGCACACTTAGCTGCGGAGTTCTGATGGGATCCGGTGCTTTAGTGCTGGTTTGGTCGCTTCCGCAATTTCTGGGTCGCCAAACTCCGTTATTCTCTCCCGGCCCGCGACGGATTCTGCATACTCTTCATTCGTTGTCTGCCTCCTTTTTCTAAGTCAGATTCAGCCGCAATAAACGATGCGCCGGATATATCGGAAACCTAAGCCTTTTTCCTTGCCCGCCCGTGGATAATTTCGGATTCAGCCCAAGATGCCCCAAGTCTTTACCGCCGGCAGTCCCGAAACCCGGTCGGGCTTGTGTGGGGGGGGGGGCGTTCGCCGGTTTTTCCGAATGCCCGCCGCGGATTATTCTGCTTTCACAGCCGCGCGTCCCCAGACGGAAAGAGAGAAGGAGGCCGGGTGGAAAAAATAAAAAAATAAAAAGGGGATGCAACACGAGGACTTCCCAGGAGGTCACCCATCCTGGTACTACTCTCGCCCAAGCACGCTTCTCTGCGGAGTTCTGTTGGGGTCCGGTGCTTTAGTGCTGGTATGGTCGCATCCGCAATTTCTGGGTCGCCAAACTCCTTTAATCTCTCCCGGCCCGCGACGGATTGAGCATACTCTTCATTCGTTGTCTGCCTCCTTTTTCTAAGTCGGATTCAGCCGCAATAAACGTTGCGCCGGATATATCGGAAAACCTAAGCCTTTTTCCTTGCCCGCCCGTGGATAATTTCAGATTCTGCCCAAGATGCCTCAAGTCTTTACCGCCGACCATCCCGAAACCCGGCCGGGCTTGTATGTGTTTGGGGAGGGGGGGCGTTCGCTCGTTGTATCGAATGCCCGCAGCGGATTATTCTGCTTTCACAGCCGCGCGTCCCCAGACGGAAAGAGAGATGGAAGCCGGGGGGAAAAAATAAAAAAATAAAAAGGGGATGCAACACGAGGACTTCCCAGGAGGTCACCCATCCAAGTACTACTCTCGCCCAAGCACGCTTAACTGCGGAGTTCTGATGGGATCCGGTGCTTTAGTGCTGGTATGGTCGCATCCGGAATTTTTGGGTCGCCAAACTCTTTTATTCTCTCCCGGCCCGCGACGGATTCTGCATACTCTTCATTCGTTGTCTGCCTCCTATTTCTAAGTAGGATTCAGCCGCATTAAACGTTGCGCCGGATATATCGGAAACCTAAGCCTTTTTCCTTGCCCGCCCGTGGATAATTGCAGATTCAGCACAAGATGCCCCAAGTCTTTACCGCCAACCGTCCCGAAACCCGGCCGGGCTTGTGGGGGGGCGTTCGCCCGTTGTACCGAATGCCCGCAGCGGATTATTCTGCTTTCACACCCGCGCGTCCCCAGACGGAAAGAGCGAAGGATGCCGGGGGGGGAAATAAAAAAATAAAAAGGGGATGCAACACGAGGACTTCCCAGGAGGTCACCCATCCTAGTACTACTCTCGCCCAAGCACGCTTATCTGCGGAGTTCTGATGGGATCCGGTACTTTAGTGCTAGTATGGTCGCATCCGCAATTTCTGGGTCGCCAAACTCCTTTAATCTCTCCCGGCCCGCGACGGATTCTGCATACTCTTCATTCGTTGTCTGCCTCCTTTTTCTAAGTCGGATTCAGCCGCAATAAACGTTGCGCCGGATATATCGGAAAACCTAAGCCTTTTTCCTTGCCCGCCCGTGGATAATTTCAGAATCAGCCCAAGAAGCCCCAAGGCTTTACCGCCGACCGTCCCGAAACCCGGCAGGGCTTGTGTGTGTTTGGCGGGGGCGTTCGTCCGTTGTATCGAATGCCCGCAGCGGATTATTCTACTTTCACAGCCGCGCGTCCCCAGACGGAAAGAGAGAAGGAGGCCGGGGGAAAAAAATAAAAAAATAAAAAGGGGATGCAACACGAGGACTTCCCAGGAGGTCACCTATCCTAGTACTACTCTCGCCCAAGCACGCTTAATTGCGGAGTTCTGATGGGATCCGGTGCTTTAGTGCTGGTATGGTCGCATCCGCAATTTCTGGGTCGCCAAACTCCTTTAATCTCTCCCAGCCCGCGATGGATTCTGCATACTCTTCATTCGTTGTCTGTCTCCTTTTTGTAAGTCAGATTCAGCCGCAATAAACGTTGCGCCGGATATATCTGAAACCTAAGCCTTTTTCCTTGCCCACCCGTGAATAATTTCAGATTCAGCCCAAGATGCCCCAAGTCTTTACCGCCGGCCGTCCCGAAACCCGGCCTGGCTTGTGTGTGGGGGGGAGGGGGGGCGTTCGCCCGTTGTACCGAATGCCCGCAGCGGATTATTCTGCTTTTACAGCCGCGCGTCCCTAGACGGAAAAAGAGAAGGAGGCCGGGGGAGAAAAAATAAAAAAATAAAAAGGGGATGCTACACGAGGACTTCCCAGGAGGTCACCCATCCTAGTACAACTGTCGCCCAAGCACGCTTAACTGCGGAGTTCTAATGGGATCCAGTGCTTTAGTGCTGGAATGGTCGCATCCGCAATTTCTGGGTCGCCAAACTCCTTTATTCTCTCCCGTCCCACGACGGATTCTGCATACTCTTCATTCGTTGTCTGCCTCCTTTTTCTAAGTCGGATTCAGCCGCAATAAACGTTGCGCCGGATATATCGGAAAACCTAAGCCTTTTTCCTTGCCCGCCCGTGGATAATTTCAGATTCAGCCCAAGATGCCCCAAGTCTTTACCGCCAACCGTCTCGAAACCCGGCCAGGCTTGTGGGGAGGACGTTCGCCCGTTGTACCGAATGCCCGCAGCGGATTATTCTGCTTTCACACCCGCGCGTCCCCAGACGGAAAGAGAGAAGGAGGCCGGGGGGAAAAAATAAAAAAATAAAAAGTCGATGCAACACGAGGACTTCCCAAGAGGTCACCCATCCTAGTACTACTCTCGCCCAAGCACGCTTAACTGCGGAGTTCTGATGGGATCCGGTGCTTTAGTACTGGTATGGTCGCATCCGCAATTTTTGGGTCGCCAAACTCTTTTATTCTCTCCCGGCCCGCGACGGATTTTGCATACTTTTCATTCGTTGTCTGCCTCCTTTTTCTAAGTCGGATTCAGCCGCAATAAACGTTGCGCCGGATATATCGTAAAACCTAAGCCTTTTTCCTTGCCCGCCCGTGGATAATTTCAGATTCAGCCCAAGATGCCCCAAGTCTTTACCGCCGACCGTCCCGAAACCAGGCCGGGCTTGTGTGGGGTGGGGGCGGGGCGTTCGCCCGTTGTACCGAATTCCCGCAGCGGATTATTCTGCTTTCACAGCCGCGCGTCCCTAGACGGAAAGTGCGAAGGAGGTCACCCATCCTAGGGGATGCAACACGAAGACTTCCCAGGAGGTCACCCATACTAGTACTACTCTCGCCCAAGCATGCTTAATTGTGGAGTTCTGATGGGATCCGGTGCTTTAGTGCTGGTATGGTCGCCTCCGCAATTTTAGGGTCGCCAAACTCCTTTATTCTCTCCCGGCCCGCGACGGATTCTGCATACTTTTCATTCGTTGTCTGCCTCCTTTTTCTAAGTCGGATTGAGCCCCAATAAACGTTGCGCCGGATATATCGGAAAACCTAAGCCTTTTTCCTTGCCCGCCCGTGGATAATTTCAGATTCAGCCCAAGATGCCCCAAGTCTTTACCGCCGACCGTCCCGAAAACCCGGCCGGGCTTGTGTGTGTTTGGGGGGGGCGTTCGCCCGTTGTATCGAATGCCCGCCGCGGATTATTCTGCTTTCACAGCCGCGCGTCCCCAGACGGAAAGAGAGAATGAGGCCGGGGGGAAAAAATAAAAAAATAAAAAGGGAATGCAACACGAGGACTTCCCAGGAGGTCACCCATCCTGGTACTACTCTCGCCCAACCACGCTTATCTACGGAGTTCTGATGGGATCCGGTGCTGTAGTGCTGGTATGGTCGCATCCGCAATTTCTGGGTCGCCAAACTCCTTTAATCTCTCCCGGCCCGCGACGGATTCTGCATACTCTTCATTCGTTGTCTGCCTCCTTTTTCTAAGTCGGATTCAGCCGCAATAAACGTTGCGCCGGATATATCGGAAAACCTAAGCCTTTTTCCTTGCCCGCCCGTGGATAATTTCAGATTCACCCCAAGATGCCTCAAGTCTTTACCGCCGACCGTCCCGAAACCCGGCCGGGCTTGTATGTGTTTGGGGGGGCGTTCGCCCGTTGTATCGAATGCCCGCAGCGGATTATTCTCCTTTCACAGCCGCGCGTCCCCAGACGGAAAGAGAGATGGAAGCCGGGGGGCAAAAAAAAAAAAATAAAAAGGGGATGCAACACGAGGACTTCCCAGGAGGTCACCCATCCAAGTACTACTCTCGCCCAAGCACGCTTGACTGCGGAGTTCTGATGGGATCCGGTGCTTTAGTGCTGCCGGAATTTTTGGGTCGCCAAACTCTTTTATTCTCTCCCGGCCCGCGACGGATTCTGCATACTCTTCATTCGTTGTCTGCCTCCTATTTCTAAGTCGGATTCAGCCGCAATAAACGTTGCGCCGGATATTTCGGAAACCTAAGCCTTTTTCCTTGCCCGCCCGTGGATAATTTCAGATTCAGCCCAAGATGCCCCAAGTCTTTACCGCCGGCCGTCCCGAAACACGGCCGTGCTTGTGCGTGTGGGGGGGGGGGGCGTTCGCCCATTGTACCGAATGCCCGCAGCGGATTATTCTGCATTCACAGCCGCGCGTCCCCAGAAGGAAAGAGAGAAGGAGGCCGGAAGAGAAAAAATAAAAAAATAAAAAGGGGATGCAACACGAGGACTTCCCAGGAGGTCACCCATCCTAGTACTACTCTCGCCCAAGCACGCTTAACTGTGGAGTTCTGATGGGATCCGGTGCTTTAGTGCTGGTATGGTCGCATCCGCAATTTCCAGGTCGCCAAACTCCATTATTCTCTCCCGGCCCGCGACGGATTCTGCATACTCTTCATTCGTTGTCTGCAACCTTTTTCTAAGTCGGATTCATCCGCAATAAACGTTGCGCCGGATATATCGGAAAACCTAAGCCTTTTTCCTTGCCCGCCCGTTGATAATTTCAGATTCAGCCCAAGATGCCCCAAGTCTTTACCGCCAACCGTCCCGAAACCCGGCTGTGATTGTGGGGGCGGGGCGTTCGCCCGATTTACCGAATGCCCGCAGTGGATTATTCTTCTTTCACACCCGGGCGTCCCCAGACGGAAAGAGAGATGGAGGCCGGGGGGAAAAAATAAAAAAATAAAAAGGGGGTGCAACACGAGGACTTCCCAGGAGGTCACCCATCCACGTACTACTCTCGCCCAAGCACGCTTATCTGCGGAGTTTTGATGGGATCCGGTACTTTAGTGCTGGTATGGTCGCATCCGCAATTTCTGGGTCGCCAAACTCCTTTATTCTTTCCCGGCCCGCGACGGATTCTGCATACTCTTCATTCGTTGTCTGTCTCCTTTTTCTAAGTCAGATTCAGCCGCAATAAACGTTGCGCCGGATATATCGGAAACCTAAGCGTTTTTCCTTGCCCGCCCGTGGATAATTTCAGATTCAGCCCAAGATGCCCCAAGTCTTTACCGCCGGCCGTCCCGAAACCCGGCTTGGCTTATGTGTGTTTGGGGGGGCGTTCGCCCGTTGTATCGAATGCCCGCAACGGATTATTCTACTTTCACACCCGCGCGTCCCCAGACGGAAAGAGAGAAGGAGGCCGAGGGGAAAAAATAAAAAAATAAAAACGGATGCAACACAAGGACTTCCCTGGAAGTCACCCATCCTAGTACTACTCTCGCCCAAGCACACTTAACTGCGGAGTTCTGATGGGATCCGGTGCTTTAGTGCTGGTTTGGTCGCATCCGCAATTTCTGGGTCGCCAAACTCCGTTATTCTCTCCCGGCCCACGACGGATTCTGCATACTCTTCATTCGTTGTCTGCCTCCTTTTTCTAAGTCAGATTCAGCCGCAATAAACGATGCGCCGGATATATCGGAATCCTAAGCCTTTTTCCTTGCCCGCCCGTGGATAATTTCAGATTCAGCCCAAGATGCCCCAAGTCTTTACCGCCGGCAGTCCCGAAACCCGGTCGGGCTTGTGTGGGGGGGGGGGCGTTCGCCGGTTTTTCCGAATGACCACCGCGGATTATTCTGCTTTCACAGCCGCGCGTCCCCAGACGGAAAGAGAGAAAGAGGCCGAGGGGAAAAAATAAAAAAATAAAAAGGGGATGCAACACGAGGACTTCCCAGGAGGTCACCCATCCTGGTACTACTCTCGCCCAAGCACGCTTATCTGCGGAGTTCTGATGGGATCCGGTGCTTTAGTGCTGGTATGGTCGCATCCGCAATTTCTGGGTCGCCAAACTCCTTTAATCTCTCCCGGCCCGCGACGGATTCTGCATACTCTTCATTCGTTGTCTGCCTCCTTTTTCTAAGTCGGATTCAGCCGCAATAAACGTTGCACCGGATATATCGGAAAACCTAAGCCTTTTTCCTTGCCCGCCCGGGGATAATTTCTGATTCAGCCCAAGATGCCTCAAGTCTTTACCGCCGACCATCCCGAAACCCGGCCGGGCTTGTATGTATTTGGGGAGGGGGGGCGTTCGCCCGTTGTATCGAATGCCCGCAGCGGATTATTCTGCTTTCACAGCCGCGCGTCCCCAGACGGAAAGAGAGATGGAAGCCGGGGGGAAAAAATAAAAAAATAAAAATGGGATGCAACACGAGGACTTCCCAGGAGGTCACCCATCCAAGTACTACTCTCGCCCAAGCACGCTTAACTGCGGAGTTCTGATGGGATCCGGTGCTTTAGTGCTGGTATGGTCGCATCCGGAATTTTTGGGTAGCCAAACTCTTTTATTCTCTCCCGGCCCGCGACGGATTCTGCATACTCTTCATTCGTTGTCTGCCTCCTATTTCTAAGTCGGATTCAGCCGCATTAAACGTTGCGCCGGATATATCGGAAACCTAAGCCTTTTTCCTTGCCCGCCCATGGATAATTGCAGATTCAGCCCAAGATGCCCGAAGTCTTTACCGCCAACCGTCCCGAAACCCGGCCGGGCTTGTGGGGGGGGCGTTCGCCCGTTGTACCGAATGCCCGCAGCGGATTATTCTGCTTTCACACCCGCGCGTCCCCAGACAGAAAGAGAGAAGGATGCCGGGGGGTGGAAATAAAAAAATAAAAAGGGGATGCAACACGAGGACTTCCCAGGAGGTCACCCATCCTAGTATTACTCTCGCCCAAGCACGCTTATCTGCGGAGTTCTGATGGGATCCGGTACTTTAGTGCTGGTATGGTCGCATCCGCAATTTCTGGGTCGCCAAACTCCTTTAATCTCTCCCGGCCCACGACGGATTCTGCATACTCTTCATTCGTTGTCTGCCTCCTTTTTCTAAGTCGGATTCAGCCGCAATAAACTTTGCGCCGGATATATCGGAAAACCTAAGCCTTTTTCCTTGCCCGCCCGTGGATAATTTCAGAATCTGCCCAAGAAGCCCCAAGGCTTTACCGCCGACCGTCCCGAAACCCGGCAGGGCTTGTGTGTGTTTGGCGGGGGCGTTCGTCCGTTGTATCGAATGCCCGCAGCGGATTATTCTACTTTCACAGCCGCGCGTCCCCAGACGGAAAGTGAGAAGGAGGCCGGGGGGAAAAAATAAAAAAATAAAAAGGGGATGCAACACGAGGACTTCCCAGGAGGTCACCCATCCTAGTACTACTCTCGCCCAAGCACGCTTAATTGCGGAGTTCTGATGGGATCCGGTGCTTTAGTGCTGGTATGGTCGCATCCGCAATTTCTGGGTCGCCAAACTTACCGAATGCCCGCAGCGGATTTTTCTGCTTTTACAGCCGCGCGTCCCTAGACGGAAAGAGAGAAGGAGGCCGGGGGAGAAAAAATAAAAAAATAAAAAGGGGATGCAACACGAGGACTTCCCAGGAGGTCACCCATCCTAGTACTACTGTCGCCCAAGCACGCTTAACTGCGGAGTTCAAATGGGATCCGGTGCTTTAGTGCTGGTATTGTCGCATCCGCAATTTCTTGGTCGCCAAACTCCTTTATTCTCTCCCGTCCCACGACGGATTCTGCATACTCTTCATTCGTTGTCTGCCTCTTTTTTCTAAGTCGGATTCAGCCGCAATAAACGTTGCGCCGGATATATCGGAAAACCTAAGCCTTTTTCCTTGCCCGCCCGTGGATAATTTCAGATTCATCCCAAGATGCCCCAAGTCTTTACCGCCAACCGTCTCGAAACCCGGCCAGGCTTGTGGGGAGGACGTTCGCCCGTTGTACCGAATGCCCGCAGCGGATTATTCTGCTTTCACACCCGCGCGTCCCCAGACGGAAAGAGAGAAGGAGGCCGGGGGGAAAAAATAAAAAAATAAAAAGTGGATGCAACACGAGGACTTCCCAAGAGGTCACCCATCCTAGTACTACTCTCGCCCAAGCACGCTTAACTGCGGAGTTCTGATGGGATCCGGTGCTTTAGTACTGGTATGGTCGCATCCGTAATTTTTGGGTCGCCAAACTCCTTTATTCTCTCCCGGCCCGCGACGGATTCTGCATACATTTCATTCGTTGTCTGCCTCCTTTTTCTAAGTCGGATTCAGCCACAATAAACGTTGCGCCGGATATATCGTAAAACCTAAGCCTTTTTCCTTGCCCGCCCGTGGATAATTTCAGATTCAGCCCAAGATGCCCCAAGTCTTTACCGCCGACCGTCCCGAAACCCGGCCGGGCTTGTGTGGGGTGGGGGCAGGGCGTTCGCCCGTTGTACCGAATGCCCGCAGCGGATTATTCTGCTTTCACAGCCGCGCGTCCCTAGACGGAAAGTGCGAAGGAGGTCACCCATCCTAGGGGATGCAACACGAAGACTTCCCAGGAGGTCACCCATACTAGTACTACTCTCGACCAAGCATGCTTAATTGTGGAGTTCTGATGGGATCCGGTGCTTTAGTGCTGGTATGGTCGCCTTCGCAATTTTTGGGTCGCCAAACTCCTTTATTCTCTCCCGGCCCGCGACGGATTCTGCATACTTTTCATTCGTTGTCTGCCTCCTTTTTCCAAGTCAGATTCAGCCGCAATAAACGTTGCGCCGGATATATCGGAAAACCTAAGCCTTTTTCCTTGCCCGCCCGTGGATAATTTCAGATTCAGCCCAAGATGCCCTAAGTCTTTACCGCCGACCATCCCGAAACCCGGCCGGGCTTGTGGGGGGGAGGGCCGTTCGCCCGTTGTACCGAATGCCCGCAGCGGATTATTCTGCTTTCACAGCCGCGCGTCCCCAGACGGAAAGTGCGAAGGAGGTCACCCATCCTAGGGGATGCAACACGAAGACTTCCCTGGAGGTCACCCATACAAGTACTGCTCTCGCCCAAGCATGCTTAATTGTGGAGTTCTGATGGGATCCGGTGCTTTAGTGCTGGTATGGTCGCATCCGCAATTTCTAGGTCGCCAAACTCATTTATTCTCTCCCGGCCCGCGACGGATTCTGCATACTCTTCATTCGTTGTCTGCCACCTTTTTCTAAATCGGATTCAGCCGCAATAAACGTTGCGCCGGATATATCGGAAGACCTAAGCCTTTTTCCTTGCCCGACCGTGGATAATTTCAGATTCAGCCCAAGATGCCCCAAGTATTTACCGCCGACCGTCCCGAAACCCGGCCGGGCTAGTGTTTGGAGGGGGCGTTCGCCCGTTGTACCGAATGCCCACAGCGGATTATTCTGCTTTCACAGCCGTGCGTCCCCAGACGGAAAGAGAGAAGGAGGCCGGGGTGAAAAAATAAAAAAATAAAAAGGGGATGAAACACGAGGACTTCCCAGGAGGTCTCCCATCCTAGTACTACTCTCGCGTAAGCACGCTTAACTGCGGAGTTATGATGGGATCCGATGCTTTAGTGCTGGTATGGTCGCATCCGCAATTTCTGGGTCGCCAAACTCTTTTATTCTCTCCCGGCCCGCAACGGATTCTGCATACTCTTTATTCGTTGTCTGCCTCCTTTTTCTAAGTCGGATTCAGCCGCAATAAACGTTGCGCCGGATATATCGGAAACCTAAGCCTTTTTCCTTGCCCGCCCGTGGATAATTTCAGATTCAGCCCAAGATGCCCCAAGTCTTTACCGCCGACCGTCCCGAAACCCGGCCGGGCTTGTATGGGGCGGGGGTGCGTTCGCCCGTTGTACCGAATGCCCGCTGCGGATTATTCTGCTTTCACAGCCGCGCGTCCCCAGACGGAAAGAGAGAAGGAGGCCGGGGGGAAAAAATAAAAAAATAAAAAGGGGATGCAACACGAGGACTTCCCAGGAGGTCACCCATCCTAGTACTACTCTCGCCCAAGCACGCAAAACTGCGGAGTTCTGATGGGATCCGATGCTTTAGTGCTGGTATGGTCGCATCCACAATTTCTGGGTCGCCAAACTCCTTTATTCTCTCCCGGCCCGCGACGGATTCTTCATCTCTTCATTCGTTGTCTGCCTCCTTTTTCTAAGTCTGATTTAGCCGCAGTAAACGTTGCGCCAGATATATCGGAAACTTAAGCCTTTTTCCTTGCCCGCCCGTGGATAATTTCAGATTCTGCCCAAGATGCCCCAAGTCTTTACCGCCGACCGTCCCGAAACCCGGCCGGGCTTGTGTGTGTTTGTGTGGGGGGGGCGTTCGCCCGTTGTACCGAATGCCCGCAGCTGATTATTCTGCTTTCACAGCCGCGCGTCCCTAGACGGAAAGAGAGAAGGAGGCCGGGGGAAAAAAATAAAAAAATAAAAAGGGGATGCAACACGAGGACTTCCCAGGAGGTCACCCATCCTAGTACTACTCTCGCCCAAGCACGCTTAACTACGGAGTTCTGATGGGATCCGGTGCTTTAGTGCTGGTATGGTCGCATCCGCAATTTCTGGGTCGCCAAACTCCTTTATTCTCTCCTGGCCCGCGACGGATTCTGCATACTCTTCATTCGTTGTCTGCCTCCTTTTTCTAAGTCGGATTCAGCCGCAATAAACGTTGCGCCGGATATATCGGAAACCTAAGCCTTTTTCCTTGCCCGCCCGTGGATAATTTCAGATTCAGCCCAAGATGCTGCAAGTCTTTACCGCCGACCGTCCCGAAACCCGGCCGGGCTTGTGTGGGGGGGGGTGTAATACCCAGCCCCTTTTATACCAAAATCTGTGTTTTGTTACTTTATAATTCTATTTATAAATTTATTTTAAAAACCCCATTTTCTTTTATCAAAAATTAAACCCAAAACCAGATATAACCAATTCCCTCATTTTAATTCCAAACCCATTTCTGTTTTTTAACAAATCCCTTAGGCCCGGCCCTTTCTTTTCTTATTTATTTTTGTTTTATTCCTTACCCTAACACTACTTTCCCAAGCCCACTACCCATTTTCTTACTTAATATTATAAAGGATTAAGCTCCGGCCCGTTTCTATCTTTTTCCCTAATTAATTTCTTTTCTTTTTCCCCTGGCCCAACACCCCGGCCCGTCTCGTTTTTCCCTCCTCAAGCATTTTTTCTTCTTATTTCTTTCTTGGCCCGGCCCAACTCCCTCTGCCCACTTCGCTTCACCCCGACCCGACCCGCTTCTCCCATTCTCTTCCCCAACGGCTCTTTTCCCTCCTCCTCCGCTCACACCTGCGACCACGTCGCCCGCGCTTCTCGCCTTCGCCGATGCCCACGCTCGCGCGCGTTACTCCCACGACGCGCCCCTCAATCTCTACTCGCGATCTCCCCCACGCCTCTCTCTCATCTCATTCTTTCTCTCTCCCTCGTTCTCCTTCCTCCTCGAAACTCACCTGCAACCCATCCCCGCAACCAAGCTCAGCCACCTTCGTCGTCGTCGGCGACCACCATCACTGACCACCCCATCCCTCTATACACCTCCTCACTCGCCGACACCCCCTCCATCACCGGGGCTCGAGCTCGAGACGACTTCACTGCACACCCGAGCCCCTGCGCCCTCTCGCCGGCGAGCCCCTCTCTACGTCTCGTCGACTCCCCCGCAGCATCATCATCATCAACATCGTCGTCGTCGTCACCGTCGTCGTGGTCATCCCTCTAACCATCTCTTCCCTCTGCACTCTCACCTCTCTCTCTGTGCCCTCTCTCTCTCTCCCATCCTTCTCTCTCTCTCTCTTTCTCAGTACTCTCTCTCTAACACTCTCTCTACCAGCCACCACAGCGAGCAACCCCACACCAACGACCATCATCACTCACCGTCGAACCCATTGATGCGCAACGCCCAAGCTTCACAGCCGAGCCCGACCACCAAACCTGCGAGCCACTGCTGCCATCGTCGGGGCGCCACCGACCGTCGACGATCCCAGCACACCCGGGAGACCCACAGAGCACCTCCCCACTTCCAACATTCACGAGTCGTCCCCGGACAAATCCGACGACGAAACTGAAACCCGAGCCAAAGTCGTGCAAACCAATTCATGCCGTTCGTCGCGCGTTCGTGATATTGCTGTCACCGTACATCCCCGAGACGTGTCCAGGCAAGTTCCCTACTTGCTACATGCTACCATTTGTTAATTACAAATCAACATCGTATATATTTCATGCTGTACTTTTCCGTTAGATTATTCGACACAACTGTTTGATGCATGTTCTCATAGGAAATCATTATGTAATTTGACGGAACTCAATTGTATAAGATGGCCCGTATGGCTGTGAATTTAATGTGTGAATTTCGTTGGAAAATATGACCGTTAACGACTAAAACGACTACCCCAAGGTTACTAGAAAAACTGGAATTTTATTATACCTGAAAACCGTTAAAATCATCATAAATTATATACATAATGGAATGTTGCGTTCGAGGGCTCAAATCGAAGACAACTCGATGAACCTTAACCCTATACTAGTTTTCAGATATTCTTGTACTTAAACTGTGACGATATTTGGATCGGAGTGCGACTCTGGACTGCAGTCCAGAGCGACTCCAATTGTTGCTTGCTGTTCCGTAATGGGTACCGCAAGATTTCCTTAACTCATAGATTGCGGAACCATGCTGTTTATTATAGGTGAATCTATTATCTAGATAATACAGGTGGTTTCACCCTGTTTCGTCACCATTTACTATTTTATCTGTAATTTAAAATATCGGGACGCATAACAGTCCCAACAGAATCAGAATTGACATATTAATATTAAACAGTGTATATCTCCTGACATACAGACACGATCGAAGATCCGTCTATTGCGTTGAAAACTTTACTGAGAACCCTAGATTTCATTTAACTGTAGAATCGCTAAATTCTGAGCCCAATTGGGAATAAAATGCGTTGCGAAACAGACTTCCGATTCTGATACCTGATTTCCAGCCGCGAGCGCTTAAAATGAAATGGCTATAATTAATGATCCTGGAACCCGATTGGCATGAAACTAAATTCGATGGATAGATAACTGAACATACCAATTGTTACCTATTCAACGTCTCACTAAAATGCAACCGTATGATTTATGATAAATTATGCAAGTGGTAGATTATTGATTCAGGGCATCCTAAACATGCTTTATATATTGTGCACGCTTCATATCATACACATGTCACTGCATTGATAACCTAGTGATAACGTGCATTTACCCAATGTTAGGCTTTAGTGATGATTGTGGCAAGTACGTTAGTGTTCGTGTATCAGTGAATAAGTGAAAGTGATACGTACTTGTACACAATCAGTGAACCTTATTATTATATTGCATTGTCGACGTCTGTGGGACAAGTGTACGTGTGACTATATGTGGTATGGGCCACTTATGGAAGCTCTTGCATGGGTGTCACAGATAAGGCACCAGACACTGCCATTTATCTTAGGTATTAGTCGGGATGTGCTTGATGGAGGTCCTGCCTCCAGTTCTCGCGCAGACTTGTCACAGACCGATTGGTATTTAGGGTTATGGTTGGCGTTTGATGTAGACCACGGGGTGTGGGGTAGTTTGAGTGTGAGTTCAACAGAATCTCGGGAGTCCCATGTCAGCTTATATATTTAGGGAGATATATGGAGATTTACAAGGTATGTGATTATCACCGTGATATACATGTTGGGCCCGTGGTCCCTTGCCCTTGGGTTCTACCCTTGGGTGGAGGACACTCGCGAGTGGTTGACTCTCGTATTCCGTATTTTGGGAAGCGGGGCGTGACAGGGGGCATTCGTCCGTTGTACCGAATGCCCGCAGCGGATTATTCTGCTTTCACAGCCGCGCGTCCTAAGACGGAAAGATAGAAGGAGGCCGGGGGATAAAAAATAAAAAAATAAAAAGGGGATGCAACACGAGGACTGTAGGGTTCCTAGGCATACTAATAAGGTCTCACAAGGCATCAACCATGCCTATTTCAAATTTTACGGTGCCGAGAAACCCTAGACTAGATCGTTAACTAGAATTTTAGGCGAAACAAGAAGCTAGTTAACAACTTAACTAAAGGGTAAACGGAAATACAACCTTTGTAGATCCGGTCCTCTACCTCCATAGCTCCTTGATGTTGTCTCCTCGCTGCGATCATCGGATCCCGGGCTCTAGCGTCGGCTTCATCGGAGAAATGGGCGGGCTAGGTCATCGACTTCGATGCCGAAGATGATCTACTTCGAGGCAACACAAGATCAAGCTCCAACTTCACCAAGTCATGAAACTTGTGAAGAAAACACCATATACTGCTTGGCAAGTGGTAGAGGATGAAGAAATAGGAAGTGGGTTCACTTTAGAATTGGATTTCTCACTCATTTGCTCAAGTTGCCATTGATGAAGGCAAGGTTTTCTTCTTGTTGAAGATGAAGAAGAAGAAGAAGAAAGAATATGATAAGTATTATCCAAAAAGAATAATAAAAAGAATACTTATCATATCCTAACCTTGGTTAAGTGTAGAGAACGAACTAGGGTTAGTTTGAATGGTTAGGGTTAAGCATGAGTACAAAAGTGGTCACTTAGTCAAAGCTTCATGAAGCTTCAACTAACAAACAAAGAAAGCCACCATTCATTTATTTATCTTTTCCAAAATGGAAAAATAAATAAATAAATAAGCAAATAAACAAAACCCTAATCATTAACTTAACCATGGTTTAATCTTTACACAAACTCAAGTGAGCATGTATCATCAAACATGATACATTCAAGTGCACACAAAAATATATCATATATACAATGTGCAATGCAAGTGAGAAAATCCATTTAAAATTAACCAATACTAGTTAATGCAAAGTAATATATCAAATATATAATTATACATTAAATCATTAAATCAACACTTGATTTAACGATCCGGTCATATCGCATATAACCGACTAATATGAAGTGTATCAATGTATCGAATCAACACTTGATTTGGTAACCCGGCTATATCACATATAACAGACCAATGATACAATTCGCGAGAATTAAATACGGTATCACATACACGCATTATTCTCGGTCCCGCACAAATCTCATATGCGCTCCTATTTCGTTTCGCTTGAGCCAGGAAACCTCTGTGTAGGACTCTAAAGACTCGTCAATACGCCGGCAGCAGGTGATGATCATATCAAACACCCACAAGCCGCAAGCGGTCTGCTAAACGTAACGGCCACCCGGGTATTGAGCGATCAGAAGATCGACGATCAAGCCCGCTAACACTCCTGTGAATCCAACCAGAAACACTTACCGTACAGTCCGGTCTCGTCGTCTGATATGTCGCATATCTCGCCTAGGGGTGGTAAACGTCAGACCCCAATAGCTCGATAAGTCGTGTCGATATGAGGTCTATAACTATTCAAGAAACTACTGATAACACTTACCGGTAAATCTCAGCAACCCTTGCCAGGGATTTCCGGTTATAGCCAATCGAACACAGCGCAACATCAACTCCCTATACCGGGAGAGACGAATCCCCTCCTATCGCTCATTACCTCCATGTGATTCGGGACTGTACCCAAAAACCACCGTTTTGCACGCCCTCTTGGACGTGGTAAGGTGGAAATCAAAGCACAGTGGGAACCACACAAGACTCTATAACGATCTCGGGTCAACAAACTACTCTGTACCAGTGTCACCAGAGAACTGCCATCTGACGTAAGGTATAATACCATCTGGGAGTTCTCGGCGAGTCCGTCCAGTGTACCCAGACTGCACTGAGCACCCGTATATCATCTCTGATGTCAAACACCAATGGATATGGGATCATCCATCGCCCATCTGTATGGGTCGAGAAGGTATACGCTAATCTACTCTGGTATATCAATGCCCCGTCTCGATACACCCACGACTACGGACCTTGAAGGATGTACTTATGGACTACCATGTCCCCACTAGTATGATCCGCATCATATTTCAGGTAGTCAAGTACACATCCTAAGGGCTTTACCAACATGTAACAGAGAGACAATCAGTGTACATGTTAAGGTAATGTAAACCAGATAGCATACTATCATGTCGAGCAAGAAAGTCCTCCCTATATATGTCCCAGCATCCACTACAATATACATCCTATGTACAGTAATGGCCTCTAGGGCATACATATAACTAACAATCTCCCGCTTGCACAAGGGCCATCTGTAGCAGTGGTTGCAGTATCTCATACTAAACCATCCCATAAAAGTCTCTCTCTAGGAATAGGCCTTCGTGAGTTGATCCGCCGTGTTGTCCTCTGAGTCTACTCTCCTATACCTCGATCACCTTGGAGATCAGCTATCTCTATGATCAGGTGATACTGCCTTAGAATATGTCTGGATCACTGATGGGACGGTCGTTCCTTGGCATAAGCCACAACTCCGTTGTCACACAATGGGAGGAACTTAGTTCATCTCATGAACAAATATACACCCAGACAGCCTCTTTGGTAGCATCTTAAGTAGCGATGTATCCAGCCTTTATCGTCTAGTATGCCACGGTATCTAGCTTGGAACTCTTCCAACATACCGTCCCTTTACTGAGGGTAAAGACAATGCCTGCGACTGACATTCAGTCGTCCTTATCATCCTGGAACCTTTCCAGTGATTCTCCCCAGGATCGATTGATACCATCTCACTTCATGTAGTGAGTATCCTAACATCCAATTATATCTATCTCATAGATGAAAACTCAGGATTTAGGAGGTATCTCTTTGATCCTATATGGAGAATCATTGTGATAAGCGGAGATTGACCGAGCGTAGTATAGGAAACTACTTCCCTATCAAGAGTGTGTCATCCACGTACTCTACGAGGATCACTACCATACTCCCTACTATCCTTTTGTTTATACAAGGTTCATCTACCATTTTGATGATGTCAAACTCTTTGACTAACACATCAAAACAGATGTTCCAACTCCGCGATGCCTGCTTTATCTTATAAAGCATCTTGTACACGTTTCCGCTGCTCCCACTGTTTACGAAGCCCTCTGGCTGTGTACTTACAGACTCCCTCTTCTAAAACATCATTTAGAAAAGCTGTCATGATACCCAACCACCAGATATCGTATTCATGGTATGTAGCCGTGGCAAGTAGGATCTGGATGGACTTAAGCATAGCCACTGAAAAAGGTTTCATCATTATCCACGCCTGGTCGATGACGAAAACCTTTAACAAGTCTAGCTTTGAAAGTCTCAACTTTTCCAACTACACCAAGAAATCTTCTCAAGATATACTTGCTCCTGATGGGGATTCAACCCTTCAGATATAGCAACCAAAGTCCATACTTTGTTGGTGTATAAGGATTCCATCTCAGATCACTAAGCATCCAGCCATTCTTAAAGAGTCCCACTCCTGATGGCCAGGTCGAAAATAGTTGGGTCATCATCTCATGATGCAATCCTCGCTCCCACTGTCATAGAGAAACAGAAGTATCTCTCAGGTGGGTGAGGAACCCTACTAGATCGGCGGAGAGGCTGAGGTTCGTTGGTTACTATTGAATCTTTCGGTTCTACCAAATCATCAGTTGAAGTTTGAATAGCTGGAACATTTCCAGTTCTACATAACAGACCTTGCCTCGAGTTTGTCCGGATTTTGCTTTTTAGACATAGGCCGGACAACCCCAAATCTTAACCAATTTAAGATATGGGCTCTTCCCTTTCCATATCATATATGAAGTAGTAGGCAACTGATTTGATTTGAATCCTATTCAATAGGCATGCGGCTTCTCAAGTGCATAACTCCTAAAAGGAAAAAGGTAACTCAGTAATACTCATCATAGAGCGCACCTTATCATATAGGGTGTGATTGCTCCGCCCCGATACACCAACATACTATGGTGTATATGGAGGAGTAATGCTGAGAGATAATCTCATTCTCCTTTAGAACAGTCCAGAAATTCCGTGCTCAAGTATTCTCCTCCTTGATCTCATCAAAGGACATAATACTTATACCCGCATTGGTTCTCTACTTCTAACTTATATTCTGTGAATATCTCAAAAGGTTCGGACTTGTGTTTCAACAGGAACATATGACTGAATCTTGAGAGATCATCAGAGAATGTGATGAAGTACAAAGAACCAGTCTTGGCATGTGTAGACAGGGGACCTTTATACATCAACATGTATCATCCCAAGAGTTCACTAACTCTTTCTCTGTTTCCAATAAACAGAGCTGGTGTCATTATATCTTTGTGACATGACTGGCAAGTTTCACAAGATGGAAATTCAAACTGATTTAAATTTGCATCTACATATAACTTCAGCTAGTCGGGTCGCATTGATATGACCTAGTCTACAATGCCTCAAGAAGGATTCGTTCATTTCTGAACTCTTCCTCTTGTGTGTGTTCCATATACTAAGAACTGTAGTTTGATTTAGAACATCAATGCTTTTAGATAACGTGCCTGAACCGATCAACTTTTGATATAGGAAATGTTCAAAACATTATCCAACAATACAAAATTTTAGCATTTCTTTACTTATAAAGAGACTGATATGATTTTGTATATCAGGTTCGGTATCTAATAACATTCGTTCAGAATCAATGTATTTGTAATACAGGATGACAGTGACCAACAGACTTGGCTGCAACACTTGCCCTGTTTTCTGCCTCATGAAACTTATCACCCGTTCTCAGTTCTCTACCTATCTGTAGCCCTATGTAACAGATTACATATCTGGGATCCTGTTCTGGTATCACATACCTAGGACGTAAAGAATATTGAGAAACAGTTCTGTGTAACGAACACACCCGAAGATGATGCATCATATGCACTTTCCTCGTTTGGGCGGCACGGGAAAACTGATATTCCCTAATTTCCTGCTCTGTCTTATAACAATTATAAGTTGGAGCGGGACCAACGTTCCCCAGCTCAGTATAACAAGCGGGTTCGGTCAATATATCCGTTTTATTATCTTGATTAAGGCGTGACATGGTCGCTACAAGGAGAGAGATAGATGAAAACACTCAGCGTGCGCTCTTGCAAGAATAGATTGGTTATTATTTTATCTAATCAGGATGGCTCTCACTGTTTTTATCAAATCTTCCTTCAAACCCTAAAAGGAAAGACTAGCCGGGATTAATTACACACTACAAGTTCGCCAATCTTTCAGCA
The DNA here is from genome assembly GCA_030015575.1 of Agapanthus africanus. NCBI lineage: Eukaryota > Viridiplantae > Streptophyta > Magnoliopsida > Asparagales > Amaryllidaceae > Agapanthus > Agapanthus africanus. Next base: position 277,820,920 of record JASDDO010000010.1, on the reverse strand, counting down.
AGGCCAGTGTCGGTACTTTGAGGGAGGTCCCCCGTGCTTTCGCACGAACCTAATTAATGTAAACCTCATTTTCCCAGAGGCGTAACCTCGTTAACACCTTTCTAGACACCTACTTGATCGGCTAATTGTAATGTGTAAAACTCTCCCAGGAGTAACTCTTACTCACAGCGGGTATCGGGATCCAACTATCTCATATAAGGTATGCAATCTCATTGCAAATTTCAACACTTGAAATTCCCGATAATATTTTGCTCCTAACCTCCTATGACCTTGACAAAGGCCAACAAACCATAAGAAGCCAGTCAAGTTCAACCCGTCATTTCCTGATTGAATTAAACCCACCCGCACGACCCTTGACAAAGGCCAACAAGGTGGCACGACTACCCTAACCCAATCTGCATCATATGCATAAGCAGATAAGCACCAGTTAGCTACCGCACACTACGCCTTGACAAAGGCCAACAAACGCAGCACGAATACTAACTACTACTTATCTGAAATGACGGAGGGCTACGACAGGATTCTATGAAAACCTATTGCGTAATGAACTTGATATCGTTGTAGAATCAAATGATTTTGAAATGGAGTGTTTTTGAGGCTTTTCTAGTTTTGCTAAAGGGGTCACTCCCGGTGAAGGGATCGTCGGCCCTTTCCTCGTCGAATGAGGTGCGGGATATATCATATATATCACTGTGCAAAGCAGAAACTATAGAAGCAATAAAAAAACAAACCGAGGGGTGTAGCATCTGCCAGTTATTGCTAAAGGAGTCACTCCCGGTGAAGGGATCTCAGTCCTTTCCTTATCGAATAAGATGCAGGATATATCATATATACCGCTGTGCAAAGCAAGAACTGTAGCTACCTGTTTTATTTTTGAAATTCGATTCCACAACATCTTTAGGTTTCTTTTCTTTCATTAATCACATTAATGAAGTCCCATCATTTAAATACCTAAACATCACAGATAAATACGACGTACACTTATGCCATCCGCATTCGCCTCGATGTCCTCTCGTGCACCGTTAGGTTAGGTAACTAACGGCAGAGCAGGGCAGGGCTAGCGCGGGTGTAAAACATAAGTAACGTCTATATAATATATCATATATCATATACAGTATCCATCACAGAACATATTACATGATCACATCACAGATATCGCAGCAGAAGAATCATATGAAATATTGGATATACTAGGACGTCCGTGTTTTTAATACGAGCCAGTATAAAACACGGATTCCACGGTCGTGATGAATAGCCAAACCCACACCCCAAGACCCCTACGAGAGCGGCAAGCAACCCTACCAATTCTAGAGTTAGGAGACCCGGACTCGACTCCTCGAGTTGGTCTCCCACTGGACTCTAGAACCCGGTTACTTGTGCTCCCCTCCTTGGGTCTATCCTAGTGCGGAAAAGTAAATAATATACAACAACGGTGACAACTTCCGCAACCTGGAAGTGCCCCAATAAAAGAATATTACATACAAGTTTTTACATGAATGAAAAAGAAAAAACACTCATCTCATATAAAAAACCCCCGGCTATTCAAACGCGACGATCCAATATAACATATCCAGCAACACATAATATCACATGTCATCAACGTAAGTAAACATGCGTATCCCAATTGCCGTTGTCATATAGCAACGAAACCGGCGATATCACATATTACACTTACGGTCACAGAAAAGAAAGTGTAAAACTACAACAGTTGGAATCCGCAACCTCCATAGACATTGCATGCCTAATCAAATGAATTCCTTAGACATCGCATGACTAACAATTATAAACCCTGCATTTTAGTCTCTTTATCGAAAACACTTTTCAATATCAAGTCGGGTAATTCAACAAGATTCCCGACTTTCTGATCGAATGCTCGTCGCAAACTTTAGTAGGCGGCCACACCCCCGACGCCGTCGACGAAGTGCACCAAGGCGGAACACCGCTGCCGCGAGCACCCGAACGGGTGCTTTCGGCGACGGGGTTCTCCTACAGTCACTTGGTCGGGGCTATGGGGTGAGGCTGTCTATTAAGTTTACCCGGCGATTATCCGCGTACGCTACGTGATTGCGATGGACTTTTGATCGCATCAAAATTCCGTGGCAACCGATCAAGTAAGACTAAAGTGCTAGATTTATAACATTCATTGAGTTATCTCATAACTACTTGTGAATTCCAATTATTGTATCCCATTCCAGATAAATAGAAAATGTTAAACTTTCCGATCGAACATTCGAACACCCAAGTTTTCCCGAAACAGCTCAACACATGAAACAAGTTTTAAAACATCCAGTTCATGTCTCAGTACCAACGGTCCAGCCGTAGAAGGTTCGAGCCAACGCCTCACATGTGGCACGCCGTACTGCCCCAAACCCTAAGGTTCAAAGGGCAGTTCAAGACGGTCACATAATCAAGTTAAGGTTTGTTGTCTTCTAGAGGGACCATCGCGTTACTTGCACTACTTAGAACGTCATTAAACTATGGAAAAATCCAACAATTGGAAATTTCCCGACAGAGGAAAAAGTGGGTGTTTATATCTGGTCGAACTTTTTAACATATTCAAAAATTATCCGGAAAAGCACATGGACAAAGTTTGATAATCCGATCGAATTTACGATCTCCCAATACAACCCAGAAAACTCAACTCTTGAGTGATATTTAAAAATTCCCAGAAAATCCAGCATCAGAAAAAAGGAATTACTGTGCAAAAATTATTGGGAATTGGGACCATACGGCCGCGGAACCGCCGCAGAAGCCCATGCTTCTGCCGCTGTTCCGCGGCGGTTTAGATGAATCAGGGGATCGTTTTGCACCACAATTCTTAGATCTTCCTGCTGAATTTTTTAAGAATTTTTAATCTAGAAAAAACCCAGTTTTTGAAAAATGTCCAGAGAGCATTTTGGATTTAGGGTTTCGGTTCGATCGGACTTCAAACTCCGTCTACACTTCGTCTAAGGCTCTAGCTAGGCTCTGATACCACTGTAGGGTTCCTAGGCACACTAATGAGGTCTCACAAGGCATCAACCATGCCTATTTCAAATTTTACGGTGCCGAGAAATCCTAGACTAGATCGTTAACTAGAATTTTAGGCGAAACAAGAAGCTAGTTAACAACTTAACTATAGGGTAAACGGAAATACAACCTTTGTAGATCCGGTCCTCCACCTCCATAGCTCCATGATGATGTCTCCTCGCTGCGATCATCGGATCCCGGGCTCTATCGTCGGCTTCATCGGAGAAATGGGCGGGCTAGGTCATCGACTTCGATGCCGAAGATGATCTACGTCGAGGCAACACAAGATCAAGCTCCAACTTCACCAAGTCATGAAACTTGTGAAGAAAACACCCTATACTACTTGGCAAGTGGTAGAGGATGAAGTAATAGGAAGTGGGTTCACTTTAGAATTGGATTTCTCACTCATTTGCTCAAGTTGCCATTGATGAAGGCAATGTTTTCTTCTTGTTGAAGATGAAGACGAAGAAGAAAGAATATGATAAGTATTATCCAAAAAGAATAATAAAAAGAATACTTATCACATCCTAACCTTGGTTAAGTGTAGAGAATGAACTAGGGTTAGTTTGAATGGTTAGGGTTAAGCATGAGTACAAAAGTGGTCACTTAGTCAAAACTTCATGAAGCTTCAACTAACAAACAAAGAAAGCCACCATTCATTTATTTATCTTTTCCAAAATGGAAAAATAAATAAATAAATAAGCAAATAAACAAAACCCTAATCATTAACTTAACCATGGTTTAATCTTTACACAAACTCAAGTGAGCATGTATCATCAAACATGATACATTCAAGTGCACACAAAAATATATCACATATACAATGTGCAATGCAAGTTAGAAAATCCATTTAAAATGAACCAATACTAGTTAATGCAAAGTAATATATCAAATATATAATTATACATTAAATCATTAAATCAACACTTGATTTAACGATCCGGTCATATCGCATATAACCGATTAATATGATGTGTATCAATGTAACGAATCAACACTTGATTCGGTAACCCGGATATATCACATATAACCGACCAATGATACAATTCGCGAGAATTAAATACGGTATCGCATACACGCATTATTCTCGGTCCTGCACATATCTCATATACGCTCCTATTTCGTTTCGCTTGAGCCAGGAAACCTCAGTGTAGGACTCTAAAGACTCGTCAATACGCCGGCAGCAGGTGATGATCATATCAAACACCCACAAGCCGCAAGCGGTCTGCTAAACGTAACGGCCACCCGGGTATTGAGCGATCAGAAGATCGACGAGCAAGCCCGCTCACACTCCTATGAATCCAACCAGTAACACTTACCGTACAGTCCGGTCTCGTCGTCTGATATGTCGCATATCTCGCCTAGGAGTGGTAAACGTCAGACCCCAATAGCTCGATAAGTCGTGTCGATATGAGGTCTATAACTATTCGAGAAACTACTGATAACACTTACCAGTAAATCTCAGCAACCCTGGCCAGGGATTTCCGGTTATAGCCAATCGAACACAGCGCAACATCAACTCCCTATACCGGGAGAGAGGAATCCCCTCCTATAGCTCATTGCCTCCATGTGATTCGAGACTGTACCCAAAAACCACCGTTTTGCACGCCCTCTTGGACGTGGTAAGGTGGAAATCAAAGCACAGTGGGAACCACACAAGACTCTATGACGATCCCGGGTCAACAGACTACTCTGTACCAGTGTCACCAGAGAACTGCTATCTGACGTAAGGTATAATACAATCTGGGAGTTCTCGGCGAGTCCGTCCAGTATACCTAGTCTGCACTGAGCACCCATATATCATCTCTGATGTCAAACACCAATGGATATGGGATCATCCATCGCCCATCTGTATGGGTCGAGAAGGTATACGCTAGTCTACTCTGGTATATCAATGCCCCGTCTCGATACACCCACGACTAGGGACCTTGAAGGACGTACTTATGGACTACCATGTCCCCACTAGTATGATCCGCATCATAGTCTAGGTAGTCAAGTACACATCCTAAGGGCTTTATCAACATGTAACAGAGAGACAATCAGTGTACACGTTAAGGTAAAGTGTAACCATATAAGCATACTATCATGTCGAGCAAGAAGGTCCATCCTATATATGTCCCAGCATCCACTACAATATACATCCTATGTACAGTAATGGCCTCTAGGGCATACATATAATTAACAAGGACTTCCCAGGAGGTCACCCATCCTAGTACTACTCTCGCCCAAGAACGCTTAACTGCGGAATTCTGATGGGATCCGGTGCTTTAGTGATGGTATGGCCGCATCAGCAATTTCTGGGTCGCCAAACTCCTTTATTCTCTCCCGGCCCGCGACGGATTCTGCATTCCCTTCATTCGTTGTCTGCCTCCTTTTTCTATGTAGGATTCAGCCGCAATAAACGTTGCGGCGGATATATCGGAAACCTATGCCTTTTTCCTTGCCCGCCCGTGGTTGATTTCAGATTCAGCCCAAGATGCCCCAAGTCTTTACCGCCGACCGTCCCGAAACCCGGCCGGGCTTGTGTGTGTTTGGGGGCGGGGCGTTCGCCCGTTGTACCGAATGCCCGGAGCGGATTATTCTGCTTTCACAGCCGCGCGTCCCCAGACGGAAAGAGAGAAGGTGGCCGGGGGGAAAAATAAAAAAATAAAAAGGGGATGCAACACGAGGACTTCCCAGGAGGTCACCCATCCTAGTACTACTCTCGCCCAAGCACGCTTAACTGCGGAGTTCTGATGGGATCCGGTTCTTTAGTGCTGGTATGGTCGCATCCGCAATTACTTGGTCGCCAAACTCCTTTATTCTCTCCCGGCCCGCGACGGATTCTGCATACTCTTCATTCGTTGTCTGCCTCCTTTTTCTAAGTCGGATTCAGCCGCAATAAACGTTGCGCCGGATATATCGGAAACCTAAGCCTTTTTCCTTGCCCGCCCGTGGATAATTTCAGATTCAGCCCAAGATGCCCCAAGTCTTTACCGCCGACCGTCCCGAAACCCGGTCGGGCTTGTGTGTGTTTGGGGGGGCGTTCACCCGCTGTACCGAATGCCCACAGCAGATTATTCTGCGTTCACAGCCGCGCATCCCTAGACGGAAAGAGAGAAGGAGGCCGGGGGGAAAAATAAAAAAAATAAAAAGGGGATGCAACACGAGGACATCCCAGGAGGTCACCCATCCTAGTACTACTCACGCCCAAGCACGCTTAACTGCGGAGTTCTGATGGGATCCGGTGCTTTAGTGCTGGTATGGTCGCATCCGCAATTTCTGGGTCGCAAAACTCCTTTATTCTCTGCCGGCCCGCGACGAATTCTGCATACTCTTCATTCGTTGTATGCCTCCTTTTTCAAAGTCGAATTCAGCCGCAATAAACGTTGCGCCGGATATATCGGAAACCTAAGCCTTTTTCCTTGCCCGCCCGTGGATAATTTCAGATTCAGCCCCAGATGCCCCAAGTCTTTACCGCCGAACGTCCCGAAACCCGGCCGGGCTTGTGTGTGGGGGGAGGGGGCGTTCGACCGTTGTACCGAATGCCTACAGCGGATTATTCTGCTTTCACAGCCGCGCGTCCCCAGACGGAAAGAGAGAAAGAGGCCGGGTGAGAAAAAATAAAAAAATAAAAAAAGGATGCAACACGAGGACTTCCCAGGAGGTCACCCATCCAAGTACTACTCTCGCCCAAGCACGCTTAACTCCGGAGTTCTGATGGGATCCGGTGCTTTAGTGCTGGTATGGTCGCATCCGCAATTTCTGGGTCGCAAATCTCCTTTATTCTCTCCCGGCCCGCGACGGATTCTGCATACTCTTCATTCGTTGTCTGTCTCCTTTTTCAAAGTCGGATTCAGCCGCAATAAACGTTGCGCCGGATATATCGGAAACCTAACCCTTTTTCCTTGCCCGCCTGTGGATAATTTCAGATTCAGCCCCAGATGCCCCAAGTCTTTACCGCCGACCGTCCCGAAACCCGGCCGGGCTTGTGTGTGGGCGGGGCGTTCGACCGTTGTACCGAATGCCCGCAGCGGATTATTCTGCTTTCACAGCCGCGCGTTCCCAGACGGAAAGAGAGAAAGAGGCCGGGGGAGAAAAAATAAAAAAATAAAAAGGGGATGCGACACGAGGACTTCCTAGGAGGTCACCCATCCAAGTACTACTCTCACCCAAGCACGCTTAACTGCGGAGTTCTGATGGGATCCGGTGCTTTAGTGCCGATATGGTCGCATCCGCAATTTCTGGGTCGCCAAACTCCTTTATTCTCTCCCGGCCCGCGACGGATTCTGCATACTCTTCATTCGTTGTCTGCCTCCTTTTTCAAAGTCGGATTCAGCCGCAATAAACGTTGCGCCGGATATATCGGAAACCTAATCCTTTTTCCTTGCCCGCCCGTGGATAATTTCAGATTCAGCCCAAGATGCCCCAAGTCTTTACCGCCGACCGTCCCGAAACCCGGCCGGGCTTGTGTGTGGGGTGGGGGGGCGTTCGCCCGTTGTACCGAATGCCCGCAGCGGATTATTCTGCTTTCACAGCCGCGCGTCCTTAGAAGGAAATTGAGAAGGAGGCCGGGGGAGAAAAAATAAAAAAATAAAAAGGGGATGCAACACGAGGACTTCCCAGGAGGTCACCCATCCAAGTACTACTCTCGCCCAAGCACGCTTATCTGCGGAGTTCTGATGGGATCCGGTGCTTTAGTTTTGGTAAGGTCGCATCCGCAATTTCTGGGTCGCCAAACTCCTTTATTCTTTTTCGGCACGCGACGGATTCTGCATACTCTTCATTCGTTGTCTGCCTCCTTTTTCTAAGTCGGATTCAGCCGCAATAAACGTTGCCCTGGATATATCGGAAACCTAAGCCGTTTTCCTTGCCCGCCCGTGGATAATTTAAGATTCAGCCCAAGATGCCCCAAGTCTTTACCGCCGACCGTCTCGAAACTCGGCCTGGCATGTGTTTGAGGGGGCATTCGCCCGTTGTACCGGATGCCCGTATCGGATTATCCTGCTTTCACAGCCGCGCGTCCCCAGACGGAAAGAGAGAAGGAGGCAGGGGGGAAAAAATAAAAAAATAAAAAGGGGATGCATCACGAGGACTTCCCAGGAGGTCACCCATCCTAGTACTACTCTCGCCCAAGCACGCTTGACTGCGGAGTTCTGATGGGATCCGGTGCTTTAGTGCTTGTATGGTCGCATCCACAATTTCTGTGGTCGCCAAACTCCTTTATTCTCTCCCGGCCCGCGACGGATTCTGCATACTCTTCTTTCGTTGTCTACCACCTTTTTCTAAGTCGGATTCAGCCGCAATAAACGTTGCGCCGGATATATAGGAAAACCTAAGCCTTTTTCCTTGCCCGCCCGTGGATAATTTCAGATTCAGCCAAAGATGCCCCAAGTCTTTACCGCCGACCGTCCCGAAACCCGGCCGGGCTTGTTTGTGTGTAGGGGGGTGTTTTCCCGTTGTACCTAATGCCCGCAGCGGATTATTCTGCTTTCACAGCCGCGCGTCCCCAGACGGAAAGAGAGAAGGAGGCCGGGGGAAAAAAATAAAAAAAATAAAAAGGAGATGCAACACGAGGACTTCCCAGGAGATCACCCATCCTAGTACTATTCTTGCCCAAGCACGCTTAACTGCGGAGTTCTTATGGGATCTGGTGCTTTAGTGCTGGTATGGTCGTATCCGCAATTTCTGGGTCGCCAAACTCTTTTATTCTCTCCCGGCCCGCAACGGATTCTGCATACTCTTCATTCGTTGTCTGCCTCCTTTTTCTAAATCGGATTCATCCGCAATAAACATTGCGCCGGATATATCGGAAACCGAAGCCTTTTTCCATTCCCGCCCGTGGATAATTTCAGATTCGGCCCAAGATGCCCCAAGTCTTTACCGCCGACTGTCCCGAAACCCGGCCGGGCTTGTGTGGGGGGGGGGGGCGTTCGTCCATTGTACCGAATGCCCGCAGCGGATTATTCTGCGTTCACAGCCGCGCGTCCCCAGACGGAAAGAGAGAAGGATGCGGGGGGAGAAAAAATAAAAAAATAAAAAATAATGCAACATGAGGACTTCCCAGGAGGTCACCCATCCTAGTACTACTCTCGCCCAGGCACGCTTAACTGTGGAGTTCTGATGGGATCCGGTGCTTTAGTGCTGGTATGGTCGCATCCGCAATTTCTGGGTCACCAAACTCCTTTATTCTCTTCCGGCCAGCGACGGATTCTGCATACTCTTCATTCGTTGTCTTCCTCCTTTTTCTAAGTCGGATTCAGCCGCAATAAACGTTGCGCCAGATATATCGGAAAACCTAAGCCTTTTTCCTTGCCAGCCCTTGGATAATTTCATATTCAGCCCAAGATGCCCAAGTCTTTACCGACGACCGTCCCGAAACACGGCCGGGCTTGTGTGTGTGGGGGGGGGGGCGTTCGCCCGTTGTACCGAATGTCCGCAGCGGATTATTCTGCTTTCACAGCCGCGCGTCCCCAGACGGAAAGAGAGAAGGAGGCCGGGGGGAAAAAATAAAAAAATAAAAAGGGGTTGCTATACGAGGACTTCCCAGAAGGTCACCCAATCCTAGTACTACTCTCGCCCATGCACGCTTAACTGCGGAGTTATGATGGGATCCGGTGCTTTAGTGCTGGTATGGTCGCATCCGCAATTTCTGGGTCGCCAAACTCCTTTATTCTCTCCCGGCCCGCGACGGATTCAGCATACACTTCATTCGTTGTCTGCCTCCTTTTTCTAAGTCGGATTCAGCCGCAATAAACGTTGCGCTGGATATATCGGAAACCTAAGACTTTTTCCTTGCCCGCCCATGGATAATTTCAGATTCAACCCAAGATGCCCCAAGTCTTTACCGCCGACCGTCCCGAAACTCGGCCGGGCATGTGTTTGGGAGGGGGGCGCTCGCCCGTTGTACCGGTTGCCCGCAGCGGATTATTCTGCTTTCACAGCCGCGCGTCCCTAGACGGAAAGAGAGAAGGAGGCCGTGGGGAAAAAATAAAAAAATAAAATGGGGATGCAACACGAGGACATTCTAGGAGGTCACCCATCCTAGTACTACTCTCGCCCAAGCACGCTTAACTGCGGATTTCTGATGGGATCCGGTGCTTTATTGCTGGTATGGTCGCATCCACAATTTCTGGGTCGCCAAACTGCTTTATTCTCTCCTGGCCCGCGACGGATTCTGCATACTCTTCTTTCGTTGTCTGCCACCTTTTTCTTAGTCGGATTCAGCCGCAATAAACGTTGATACGGATATATCGGAAAACATAAGCCTTTTTCCTTGCCCGCCCGTGGATAATTTCAGATTCAGCCCAAGATGCCCCAAGTCTTTACCGCCGACCGTCCCGAAACCCGGCCGGGCTTGTTTGTGATTGTGGGGGGGGGGGCGTTTGCACATTGTACCGAATGCCCGCAGCGGATTATTCTGCTTTCACAGCCGCGCGTCGCTAGACGGAAAGAGGGAAGGAGGCCGGGGGGAAAAAATAAAAAAATAAAAAAGGGATGCAACACGAGGACTTCCCAGGAGGTCACCCATCCGAGTACTACTCTCGCCCAAGCACGCTTAACTGCGGAGTTCAGATGGGATCCGGTGCTTTAGTGCTGGTATGGTCGCATCTGCAATTTCTGGGTCGCCAAACTCCTTTATTCTCCCCCGGCCCGCGATGGATTCTGCATACTCTTCATTCTATGTCTGTCTCCTTTTTCTAAGTCGGATTCAGCCGCAATAAACGTTGCGCCGGATATATCGGAAACCGTAGCCTTTTTCCTTTCCCGCCCGTTAAAAATTTCAGATTCAGCCCAAGATGCCCCAAGTCTTTACCGCCGACCGTCCCGAAACCCGGCCGGGCTTGTGTGGGGTGGGGGGCGTTCGTCCATTGTACCGAATGCCCGCAGCGGATTATTATGCGTTCACAGCCGCGCGTCCCTAGACGGAAAGAGAGAAGGATGCCGGGGGAGAAAAAATAAAAAAATAAAAAGGGGATTCAACACGAGGACTTCCCAGGAGGTCACCCATCCTAGTACTACTCTCGACCAGACACGCTTAACTGCGGAGTTCTGATGGGACCCGGTGATTTAGTGCTGGTATGGTCGCATCCGCAATTTCTGGGTCGCCAAACTCCTTTTATCTCTCCCGGCCCGCGACGGATTCTGCATACACTTCATTCGTTGTCTGCCTCCTTTTTCTAAGTCGGATTCAGCCGCAATAAACGTTGTGCCGGATATATCGGAAAACCTAAGCCTTTTTCCTTGCCAGCCCGTGGATAATTTCAGATTCAGCCCAAGATGCCCAAGTCTTTACCGACGACCGTCCCGAAACCCGACCGGGCTTGTGTGTGGGGGGGGGGGCGTTCGCCCGTTGTACCGAATGCCCACAGCGGATTATTCTGCTTTCACACCCGCGCGTCCCCAGACGGAAAGAGAGAAGGAGTCAGGGGGGAAACCATAAAAAAAAGGGGATGCTACACGAGGACTTCCCAGAAGGTCACCCAATCCTAGTACTACTCTCGCCCAAGAACGCTTAACTGCGGAGTTATGATGGGATCCGGTGCTTTAGTGTTGGTATGGTCGCATCCGCAATTTCTGGGTCGCCAAACTCCTTTATTCTCTCCCGGCCCGCGACGGATTCTGCATACACTTCATTCGTTGTCTGCCACCTTTTTCTAAGTCGGATTCAGCCGCAATAAACGTTACGCCGGATATATCGGAAAACCTAAGCCTTTTTTCTTGCTCGCCCGTGGATAATTTAAGATTCAGCCCAGGATGGCCCAAGTCTTTACCGCCGACCGTCCCGAAACCCGGCCGGGCTTGCGTGTGAGGGGGGCGTTCGCCCGTTGTACCGAATTCCCGCAGCAGATTATTCTGCTTTCACAGCCGCGCGTCCCCAGACAGAAAGAGTGAAGGAGGTCACCCATCCTAGGGGATGCAATACGAGGACTTCCCAGGAGGTCACCCATCCTAGTACTACTCTCGCCCAAGCACGCTTAACTGCAGAGTTCTGATGGGATCCGGTGCTTTAGTGTTGGTATGGTCGCATCCGCAATTTCGGGGTCGCCAAACTCCTTTATTCTCTCCCGGCCCGCGACGGATTCTGCATACTCTTCATTTGTTGTCTGCCTCTTTTTTCTAAATAGGATTCAGCCGCATTAAACGTTGCGCCGGATATATCGGAAACCTAAACCTTTTTCCTTGCCCGCCCGTGGATAATTTCAGATTCGGCCCAAGATACCCCAAGTCTTTACCGCCGACCGTCCCGAAACCCGGACGGGCTTGTGTTGAGGGGGGCGTTCGCCCGTTATACCGAATGCCCGCAGCGGATTATTCTGCTTTCACAGCCGCGCGTCCCCAAACGGAAAGAGAGAAGGAGGTCACCCATCCTAGGGGATGCAATACGAGGACTTCCCAGGAGGTCACCCATCCTAGTACTACTCTCGCCCAAGCACGCTTAACTGCAGAGTTCTGATGGGATCCGGTGCTTTAGTGTTGGTATGGTCGCATCCGCAATTTCGGGGTCGCCAAACTCCTTTATTCTCACCCGGCCCGCGACGGATTCTGCATACTCTTCATTCGTTGTCTGCCTCTTTTTTCTAAATCGGATTCAGCCGCATTAAACGTTGCGCCGGATATATCGGAAACCTAAGCCTTTTTCCTTGCCCGCCCGTGGATAATTTCAGATTCAGCCCAAGATACCGCAAGTCTTTACCGCCGACCGTCCCGAAACCCGGACGGGCTTGTGTGGAGGGGGGCGTTCGCCCGTTATACCGAATGCCCGCAGCGGATTATTCTGCTTTCACAGCCACGCGTCCCCAAACGGAAAGAGAGAAGGAGGCCGGGGGGAAAAATAAAAAAATAAAAAGGGGATGCAACACGAGAACTTCCCAGGAGGTCACCCATCCTAGTACTACTCTCGCCCAAGCACACTTAACTGCCGAGTTCTGATGGGATCCGGTGCTTTAGTGCTGGTATGGTCGCATCCGCAATTTCTGGGTCGCCAAACTCCTTTATTATCTCCCGGCCCGCGACGGATTCTGCATACTCTTCATTCGTTGTCTGCCTCCTTTTTCTAAGTCTGATTCAGCCGCAATAAACGTTGCGCCGGATATATCGGAAACCTAAGCCTTTTTCCTTGCCCGCCCGTGGATAATTTCAGATTCAGCCCAAGATGCCCCAAGACTTTACCGCCGACCGTCCCGAAACCCGTCCGGGCTTGTGTGTGGGGGAGGGGGCGTTCGCCCGTTGTACCGAATGCCTGCAGCGGATTATTCTGCTTTTACAACCGCGCGTCCCCAGACGGAAAGAGAGATGGAGGCCGGGGGGGAAAAAAATTAAAAAGGGGAAGCAACACGAGGACTTCCCAGGAGGTCACCCATCCTAGTACTACTCTCGCCCAAGCACGCTTAAATGCGGAGTTCTGATGGGATCCGGTGCTTTAGTGCTTGTATGGTCACATCCGCAATTTCTGGGTCGCCAAACTCCTTTATTCTCTCCCGGCCCACGACGGGTTCTGCATACTCTTCATTCGTTGTCTGCCTCCTTTTTCTAAGTCGGATTCAGCCGCAAAAAACGTTGCGCCGGATATATCGAAAACCTAAGCCTTTTTCCGTGCCCGCCCGTGGATAATTTCATATTCAGCCCAAGATGCCCCAAGTCTTTACCGTCGGCCGTCCCGAAACCCGGCCGGGCTTGTGTGTGTGGGTGGGGGCGTTCGCCCGTTGTATCGAATGCCCGCAGCGGATTATTCTGCTTTCACAGCCGCGCGTCCCCGGACGGGAAGAGAGAAGGAGGCCGGGAGGAAAAAATAAAAAAATAAAAAGGGGATGCAACACGAGGACTTCCCAGGAGGTCACCCATCCTAGCACTACTCTCACCCAAGCAAGCTTAACTGCGGAGTTCTGATGGGATCCGGTGCTTTAGTGCTGGTATGGTCGCATCCACAATTTCTGGGCCGCCAAACTCCTTTATTCTCTCCCGGCCCACGACGGATTCTGCATACTCTTTATTCGTTGTATGCCACCTTTTTCTAAGTCGGATTCAACCGCAATAAACGTTGCGCCGGATATATCGGAAACTTAAGCCTTTTTCCGTGCCCGCCCGTCGACAATTTCAGATTCAGCCCAAGATACCCCATGTCTTTACCGCCGACCGTCCCGAAACCCGGCCGGGCTTGTGGGGGGGGGGCGTTCGCCCGTTGTACCGAATGCCCGCAGCGGATTATTCTGCTTTCACAGCCGCGCGTCCCCATACGGAAAAAGGGAAGGAGGACGGGGGAAAAAAATAAAAAAATAAAAAGGGGATGCAACACGAGAACTTCCCAGGAGGTCACCCATCCTAGTACTACTCTCGCCCAAGCATGCTTAACTACGGAGTTCTGATGGGATCCGGTGCTTTAGTTCTGGTATGGTCGCATCCGCAATTTCTGGGTCGCCAAACTCCTTTATTCTCTCCCGGCCCGTGACGGATTATGCATACTCTTCATTTGTTGTCTGCCTCATTTTTCTAAGTCGGATTCAGCCGCATTAAACGTTGCGCCGGATATATCGAAAACCTAAGCCTTTTTCCTTGCCTGCCCGTGGATAATTTCAGATTCAGCCCAAGTTGCCCCAAGTCATTACCTCCGACCGTCCCGAAACCCGGCCGGGCTTGTGTGAGGGGGGGAGCGTTCGCCCGTTCTACGGAATGCCCGCAGCGGATTATTCTGCTTTCACAGCCGCGCATCCCCAGACGGAAAGAGAGAAGGAGGCCGGGGGGAAAAAATAAAAAGGGGATGCAACACGAGGACTTCCCAGGAGGTCACCCATCCTAGCACTACTCTTGCCCAGGCATGCTTAACGGCCGAGTTCTGATGGGATCCGGTGCTTTTGTGCTGGTATGGTCGCATCCGCAATTTCTGGGTCGCCAAACTTCTTTATTCTCTCCCGGCCCACGACGGATTCTGCATACTTTTCATTCATTGTCTGGCTCCTTTTTCTAAGTTGGATTCAGCCGCAATAAACGTTGCGCCGGATATATCGGAAACCTAAGCCTTTTTCCTTGGCCGCCCGTGGATAATTTCAGATTCAGCCTAAGATGTCCCAAGTCTTTACCGCCGACCGTCCTGAAACCCGGCCAGGCTTGTGTGCGGGGGGGGAGGCGTTCGCCCGTTGTACCGAATGCCCGCAGCGTATTATTCTGCTTTCACAGCCGCGCGTCCTAAGACGGAAAGAGAGAAGGAGGCCGGGGGAAAAAATAAAAAAATAAAAAGGGGATGTAACACAAGGACTTCCCAGGATGTCACCCATCCTTGTACTACTCTCGCCCATGCACGCTTAACTGCGGAGTTCTGATAGGATCCGGTGCTTTAGTGCTGGTATGGTTGCATCCACAATTTCTGGGCCGCCAAACTCCTTTATTCTCCCTCGGCCTACGACAGATTCTGCATACTCTTCATTCGTTGTATGCCTCCTTTTTCTAAGTCGGATTCAACCGCAATAAACGTTGCGCCGGATATATCGGAAACTTAAGCCTTTTTCCTTGCCCGTCCGTGGATAATTTCAGATTCAGCCCAAAATGCCCCATGTCTTTACCGCCGACCGTCGCGAAACCCGGCCGGGCTTGTGTGTGTGGGAGGGGGGCGTTCGCCCGTTGTACCGAATGCCCGCAGCGGATTATTCTGCTTTCACAACCGCGCGTCCCCATACGGAAAAAGAGAAAGAGGCCGGGGGGAAAAATAAAAAAATAAAAAGGGGATGCATCATGAGGACTTTCCAGGATGTCACCCATCCTTGTACATCCCTCGCCCAAGCATGCTTAACTGCGGAGTTCTGATGGGATCCGGTGCTTTAGTGCTGGTATGGTCGCATCCGCAATTTCTGGGTCGCCAAACTCCTTTATTCTCTCCCGGCCCGCGACTGATTCTGCATACTCTTCATTCGTTGTCTGCCTCCTTTTTCTAAGTCGGATTCAGCCGCAATAATCGTTGCGCTGGATATATCGGAAACCTAAGCCTTTTTCCTTGCCCGCCCGTGGATAATTTCAGATTCAGCCCAAGATGCCCCAAGTCTTTACCGCCGACCGTCCCGAAACCCGGCCGAGCTTTTGTGTGGGGGGGGCGTTCCCCCGTTGTACTGAATGCCCGCATTGGATTATTCTATTTTCACAGCCGCGCATCCCCAGATGGAAAGAGAGAAGAAGGCCGGGGGGAAAAAATAAAAAAATAAAAAGGGGATGCAACACGAGGACTTCCTAGGAGGTCACCCATCCTAGGTACTACTCTCGCCCTAGCACGCTTAACTGCGGAGTTCTGATGGGATCCGGTGCTTTAGTGCTGGTATGGTCGCATGCGCAATTTTTGGGTCGCCAAACTCCTTCATTCTCTCCCGGCCCGTGACAGATTATGCATACACTTCATTCGTTGTCTGCCCCCTTTTTCTAAGTCGGATTCAGCCGCAATAAACGTTGCGCCGGATATATCGGAAACCTAAACCTTTTTCCTTGCCCGCCCGTGGATAATTTCAGATTCAGCCCAAGATGCCCCAAGTCTTTACCGCCGACCGTCCCGAAACCCGGCTGGGCTTGTGTATGGGGAGGCGTTCGCCTGTTGTACCGACACCCCTCAGCGGATTATTCTGCCTTCACAGCCGCGCGTCCCCAGACGGAAAGAGAGAAGGAGGCCGGAGGGAAAAAATAAAATAATAAAAAGAGGATGCAACACGAGGACTTCCCAGGAGGTCACCCATCCTAGTACTACTCTTGCCCAGGCACGCTTAACTGCGGAGTTCTGATAGGATCCGGTGCTTTAGTGCTGGTATGGTCGCAACCGCAATTTCTGGGTCGCCAAACTTTTTTATTCTTTCCCGGCCCGTGACGGATTCTGTATACTCTTCATTCGTTGTCTGCCACCTTTTTCTAAGTCGGATTCAGCCGCAATAAACGTTGCGCCGGATATATCGGAAACCTAAGCCTTTTTCCTTGCCCGTCCGTGGATAATTTCAGATTCAGCCCAAGATGCCCTAAGTCTTTACGGCCGACAGTCCCTAAACCCGGCCGGGGTTATGTGTGTGGGGGGGCGTTCGCCCATTGTACAGAATGCCCGCAGCGGATTATTCTCCTTTCACAGCCGTGCGTCCCAAGACGGAAAGAGAGAAGGAGGCCGGGGGGAAAAAATAAAAAAATAAAAAGGGGATGCAAAACGAGGACTTCCGAGGAGGTCACCCATCCTAGTACTACTCTCGCCCAAGCATGCTTAACTGCGGAGTTCTGATGGGATCCGGTGCTTTAGTTCTAGTATGGTCGCATCCGCAATTTCTGGGTCGCCAAACTCCTTAATTCTCTCCCGGCCCGCGACGGATTACGCATTCTCTTCATTCGTTGTCTGACTCATTTTTCTAAGTCGGATTCAGCCACAATAAACGTTGCGCCGGATATATCGGAAACCTAAGCCTTTTTCCTTGCCCTCCCGTGGATAATTTCAGATTCAGCCCAAGATGCCCCAAGTCATTACCGCCGACCGTCCCGAAACCCAGCCGGGCTTGGGGGGGGCGTTCGCCCGTTCTACCGAATGCCCGCAGCGGATTATTCGGCTTTCACAGCCGCGCGTCCCCAGACGGAAAGAGAGAAGGAGGCCGGGGGGAAAAAATAAAAAAATAAAAAGGGGATGCAACACGAGGACTTCCCAGGAGGTCACCTATTCTAGCACTACTCTTGCCCAGGCATGCTTAACGGCGGAGTTCTGATGGGATCAGGTGCTTTAGTGCTGGTTTGGTCGCATCCGCAATTTCTGGGTCGCCAAACTTCTTTATTCTCTCCCGGCCCGCGACGGATTTTGCATACTTTTCATTCGTTGTCTGCCTCCTTTTTCTCAGTCGGATTCAGCCGCAATAAACGTTGCGCCGGATATATCGGAAACCTAAGCCTTTTTCCTTGCCCGCCCGTGGATAATTTTAGATTCAGCCCAAGATGTCCCAAGTCTTTACCGCCGACCGTCCCGAAACCCGGCCGGGCCTGTGTGTGTGTGGGGGGAGGGGGCGTTCGCCCGTTGTACCGAATGCCCGCAGTGGATTATTCTGCTTTCACAGCCGCGCGTCCCAAGACGGAAAGAGAGAAGGAGGCCGGGGGAAAAACTAAAAAAATAAAAAGGGGTTGTAACACAAGGACTTCCCAGGAGGTCACCCATCCTTGTACTACTCTTGCCCATGCACGCTTGACTGCGGAGTTCTTATAGGATCCGGTGCTTTAGTGCTGGTATAGTCGCTTCCACAATTTCTGGGCCGCCAAACTCCTTTATTCTCTCCCGGCCCACGATGGATTCTGCATACTCTTTATTCGTTGTATGCCTCCTTTTTCTAAGTCGGATTCAGCCACAATAAACGTTGCGCCGGATATATCGGAAACTTAAGCCTTTTTCCTTGCCCGCGTGTGGATAATTTCAGATTCAGCCCAAGATGCCCCATGTCTTTACCGCCGACCGTCCTGAAACCCGGTCGGGCTTGTGTGTTTGGGGGGGGGGCGTTCGCCCTTTGTACCGAATGCCCACAGCGGATTATTCTGCTTTCACAACCGCGCGTCCCCATACGGAAAAAGAGAAGGAGGCCGGGGGGAAAAAATAAAAAAATAAAAAGGGGATGCATCACGAGGACTTCCCAGGACGTCACCTATCCTTGAACTACTCTCGCCCAAGCACGCTTAATTGCGGAGTTCTGATGGGATGCGGTGCTTTAGTGCTGGTATGGTCGCATCCGCAATTTCTGGGTCGCCAAACTCCTTTATTCTCTCCCGGCCCGCGACGGATTCTGCATACTCTTCATTCGTTGTCTGCTTCCTTTTTCTAAGTCGGATTCAGCCGCAATAAACGTTGCGCCGGATATATCGGAAACCTAAGCCTTTTTCCTTGCCCGCCGTGGATAATTTCAGATTCAGCCCAAGATGCCCTAAGTCTTTACCGCCGACCGTCCTGAAACCCGGCCGGGCTTGTGTGTAGGGGGGAGTTCGCCCGTTGTACCGAATGCCCGCAGCGCATTATTCTGCTTTCACAGCCGCGCGTCCCCAGATGGAAAGAGAGAAGAAGGCCGGGGGGAAAAAATAAAAAAATAAAAAAGGGATGCAACATGAGGACTTCCCTGGAGGTCACCCATCATAGGTACTACTCTCGCCCAAGCACGCTTAACTGCGGAGTTCTGATGGGATCCGGTGCTTTAGTGCTGGTATGGTCGCATCCGCAATTTTTGGGTTGCCAAACACCTTTATTCTCTCCCAGCCCGCGATGGATTATGCATACTCTTCATTCATTGTCTGCCTCCTTTTTCTAAGTCGGATTCAGCCGCAATAAACTTTGCGCCGGATATATCGGAAACCTATGCCTTTTTCCTTGCCCGCCGTGGATAATTTCAGATTCAGCCCAAGATGCCCTAAGTCTTTACCGCCGACCGTCCTGAAACCCGGCCGGGCTTGTGTGTGGGGGGGGGGGCGTTCGCCCGTTGTACCGAATGCCCGCAGCGCATTATTCTGCTTTCACAGCCGCGCGTCCCCAGATGGAAAGAGAGAAGAAGGCCGGGGGGAAAAAATAAAAAAATAAAAAGGGGATGCAACATGAGGACTTCCCTGGAGGTCACCCATCATAGGTACTACTCTCGCCCAAGCACGCTTAACTGCGGAGTTCTGATGGGATCCGGTGCTTTAGTGCTGGTATGGTCGCATCCGCAATTTTTGGGTTGCCAAACACCTTTATTCTCTCCCGGCCCGCGATGGATTATGCATACTCTTCATTCATTGTCTGCCTCCTTTTTCTAAGTCGGATTCAGCCGCAATAAACGTTGCGCCGGATATATCGGAAACCTAAACTTTTTTACTTGCCTGCCCGTGGATAATTTCAGATTCAGCCCAAGATGCCCCAAGTCTTTACCGCCGACCGTACCGAAACCCGGCCGGGCTTGTGTGTGGGGGGGGCGTTCGCCCGTTGTACCGAAAGCCCGCAGCAGATTATTCTGCTTTCACAGCCGCGCGTCCCCAGACGGAAAGAGAGGAGGAGGCCGGGGGGAAAAAATAAAAAAATAAAAAGAGGATGCAACACGAGGACTTCCCAGGAGGTCACCCATCCTAGTACTACTCTTGCCCAGGCACGCTTAACTGCGGAGTTCTGATGGGATCCGATGCTTTAGTGCTGGTATGGTCGCATCCGCAATTTCTGGGTCGCCAAACTTTTTTATTCTCTCCCGGCCCCCGACGGATTCTGCATACTCTTCATTCGTTGTCTGCCTCCTTTTTCTAAGTCGGATTCAGCCGCAATAAACGTTGCGCCGGATATATCGGAAACCTAAGCCTTTTTCCTTGCCCGCCCGTGGATAATTTCAGATTCAGCCCAAGATGCCCTAAGTCTTTACCGCCGACCGTCCAGAAACCCGGCCGGGCTTGGGGGGGCGTTCACCCGTTTTACCGAAAGCCCGCAGCGGATTATTATGCTTTCACAGCCGCGCATCCCCAGTCCGAAAGAGAGAAGGAGGCCGGGGGGAAAAAATAAAAAAATAAAAAAGGGATGCAACACGAGGACTTCCCAGGTGGTCACCCATCCTAGTACTACTCTCGCCCAAGCATGCTTGACTGTGGAGTTCTGATGGGATCCGGTGCTTTAGTTCTGGTATGGTCGCATCCGCAATTTCTGGGTCGCCAAACTCCTTTATTCTCTCTCGGCCCGCGACGGATTATGCATACTCTTAATTTGTTGTCTGCCTCACTTTTCTAAGTCGGATTCAGCCGCAATAAATGTTGCGCCGGATATATCGGAAACCTAAGGCTTTTTCTATGCTCGCCCGTTGATAATTTCAGATTCAGCCCAAGATGCCCCAAGTCATTACCGCCGACCGTCCCGAAACCCAGCCGGGCTTGTGTGTGTGGGGGGGGGGCGTTCGCCCGTTCTACCGAATGCCCGCAGTGGATTATTCTGCTTTCACAGCCGCACGTCCCCATACGGAAAGAGAGAAGGAGGCCTGGGGGAGAAATTAAAAAAATAAAAATGGGATGCAACACGTGGACTTCCCAGGAGGTCACCCATCCAAGCACTACTCTTGCCCAGGCATGCTTAACGGCGGAGTTCTGATGGGATCCGGTGCTTTAGTGCTGGTATAGTTGCATCCGCAATTTCTTGGTCGCCAAACTTCTTTATTCTCTCCCGGCCCGCGACGGATACTGCATACTTTTCATTCATTGTCTGCTTCATTTTTCTAAGTCGGATTCAGCCGCAATAAACGTTGCGCCGTATATATCGGAAACCTATGCCTTTTTCCTTGCCCGACCGTGGATAATTTCAGATTCAGCCCAAGATGCCCCAAGTCTTTACCGCCGACCATCCCGAATCCCGGCCGTGCTTGTGTTTGGGGGGGGGGGGCGTTCGCCCGTTGTACCGAATGCCCGCAGTGGATTATTCTGCTTCACAGCCGCGCGTCCCAAGATGGAAAGAGAGAAGGAGGCCGGGAGAAAAAAATAAAAAAATAAAAAGGGGATGCAACACAAGGACTTCCCAGGAGGTCACCCATCCTACTACTACTCTTGCCCATGCACGCTTCATTGCGGTGGTCTGATAGGATCAGGTGCTTTAGTGCTGGTATGGTCGCATCCGCAATTTCTGGGTCGCCAAACTTCTTTATTCTCTCCCGGCCCGCGATGGATTCTGCATACTCTTCATTCGTTGTCTGCCTCCTTTTTCTAAGTCGGATTCAGCCGCAATAAACGTTGCGCCGGATATATCGGAAACCTAAGCCTTTTTCCTTGCCCGCCCGTAGATAATTTCAGATTCAGCCCAAGATGCCCCAAGTCTTTACCGCCGACCGTCCCGAAACCCGGCCGGGCTTGTGTGGGCGGGGCGTTCACCCGTTGTACCGAATGCCCGCAGCGGATTTTTCTGCTTTCACAGCCGCGCGTCCCCAAACGGAAAGTGAGAAGGAGGCCGGGGGGAAAAATAAAAAAATAAAAATGGGATGCAACACGAGAACTTCCCAGGAGGTCACCCATCCTAGAACTACTCTCGCCCAAGCACACATAACTGCCGAGTTCTGATGGGATCCGGTGCTTTAGTGCTGGTATGGTCGCATCCGCAATTTCTGCGTCGCCAAACTCCTTTATTATCTCCCGGCCCGCGACGGATTCTGCATACTCTTCATTCGTTGTCTGCCTCCTTTTTCTAAGTTAGATTCAGCCGCAATAAACGTTGCGCCGGATATATCGGAAACCTAAGCCTTTTTCCTTGCCCGCCCGTGGATAATTTCAGATTCAGCCCAAGATGCCCCAAGTCTTTACCGCCGACCGTCCCGAAACCCGTCCGGGCTTGTGTGGGGGGGGGTCGTTCGCCCGTTGTACCGAATGCCTGCAGCGGATTATTCTGCTTTCACAACCGCGCGTCCCCAGACGGAAAGAGAGATGGAGGCCGGGGGGGAAAAAAAATTAAAAAAGGGAAGCAACACGAGGACTTCCCAGGAGGTTACCCATCCTAGTACTACTCTCGCCCAAGCACACTTAAATGCGGAGTTCTGATGGGATCCGGTGCTTTAGTGCTTGTATGGTCACATCCGCAATTTCTGGGTCGCCAAACTCCTTTATTCTCTCCCGGCCCACGACGGGTTCTGCATACTCTTCATTCGTTGTCTGCCTCCTTTTTCTAAGTCGGATTCAACCGCAATAAACGTTGCGCCGGATATATCGGAAACCTAAGCCTTTTTCCTTGTCCGCCCGTGGATAATTTCATATTCAGCCCAAGATGCCCCAAGTCTTTACCGTCGGCCGTCCCGAAACCCGGCCGGGCTTGTGTGTGTGGGTGGGGGCGTTCGCCCGTTGTGCCGAATGCCCGCAGCGGATTATTCGGCTTTCACTGCCGCGCGTCCCCGCACGGGAAGAGAGAAGGAGGCCGGGAGGAAAAAATAAAAAAATAAAAAGGGGATGCAACACGAGGACTTCCCAGGAGGTCACCCATCCTAGCACTACTCTCACCCAAGCAAGCTTAACTGCGGAGTTCTGATGGGATCCGGTGCTTTAGTGCTGGTATGGTCGCATCCACAAGTTCTGGGCCGCCAAACTCCTTTATTCTCTCCCGGCCCACGACGGATTCTGCATACTCTTCATTCGTTGTATGCCACCTTTTTCTAAGTCGGATTCAACCGCAATAAACGTTGCGCCGGATATATCGGAAACTTAAGCCTTTTTCCTTGCCCGCCCGTCGACAATTTCAAATTCAGCCCAAGATACCCCATGTCTTTACCGCCGACCGTCCCGAAACCCGGCCGGGCTTGTGTGGGGGGGGGGCGTTCGCCCGTTGTACCGAATGCCCGCTGCGGATTATTCTGCTTTCACAGCCGCGCGACCCCATACGGAAAAAGAGAAGGAGGCCGGGGGCAAAAAATAAAAAAATAAAAAGGGGATGCATCACGAGGACTACCCAGGATGTCACCCATCCTTGTACTAAACTCGCCCAAGCACGTTTAACTGCGGAGTTCTGATGGGATCCGGTGCTTTAGTGCCGGTATGGTCGTATCAGCAATTTCTGGGTCGCCAAACTCTTTTATTCTCTCCCGGCCCGCGACGGATTCTGCATACTCTTCATTCGTTGTCTGCCTCCTTTTTCTAAGTCGGATTCAGCCGCAATTAACGTTGCGCCGGATATATCGGAAACCTAAGCCTTTTTCCTTGCCCGCCCGTGGATAATTTCAGATTCAGCCCAAGATGACCCAAGTCTTTACCGCCGACCGTCCCGAAACCCGGCCGGGCTTGTATGGGGGAGGGGGGCGTTCGCCCATTGTACCGAATGTCCGCAGCGGATTATTCTGCTTTCACAGCCGTGCGTCCCCAGATGGAAAGAGAGAAGGAGGCCGGGGGGAAAAAATAAAAAAATAAAAAGGGGATGCAACACGAGGACTTCCCAGGAGGTCAGCCATCCTAGTACTACTCTCTCCCAAGCATGCTTAACTACGGAGTTCTGATGGGATCCGGTGCTTTAGTTCTGGTATGGTCGCATCCGCAATTTCTGGGTCGCCAAACTCCTTTATTCTCTCCCGGCCCGCGACGGATTATGCATACTCTTCATTTGTTGTCTGCCTCATTTTTCTAAGTCGGATTCAGCCGCAATAAACGTTGCGCCGGATATATCGGAAACCTAAGCCTTTTTCCTTGCCCGCCCGTGGATAATTTCAGATTCAGCCCAAGTTGCCCCAAGTCATTACCGCCGACCGTCCCGAAACCCGGCCGGGCTTGTGTGAGGGGGGGAGCGTTCGCCCGTTCTACGGAATGCCCGCAGCGGATTATTCTGCTTTCACAGCCGCGCATCCCCAGACGGAAAGAGAGAAGGAGGCCGGGGGGAAAAAATAAAAAAATAAAAAGGGGATGCAACATGAGGACTTCCCAGGAGGTCACCCATCCTAGCACTACTCTTGCCCAGGCATGCTTAACGGCGGAGTTCTGATGGGATCCGGTGCTTTTGTGCTGGTATGGTCGCATCCGCAATTTCTGGGTCGCCAAACTTCTTTATTCTCTCCCGGCCCACGACGGATTCTGCATACTTTTCATTCATTGTCTGCCTCCTTTTTCTAAGTTGGATTCAGCCGCAATAAACGTTTCGCCGGATATATCGGAAACCTAAGCCTTTTTCCTTGGCCGCCCGTGGATAATTTCAGATTCAGCCTAAGATGTCCCAAGTCTTTACCGCCGACCGTCCTGAAACCCGGCCAGGCTTGTGTGGGGGGGGGAGGCGTTCGCCCGTTGTACCGAATGCCCGCAGCGTATTATTCTGCTTTCACAGCCGCGCGTCCTAAGACGGAAAGAGAGAAGAAGGTCGGGGGAAAAAATAAAAAAATAAAAAGGGGATGTAACACAAGGACTTCCCACGAGGTCACTCATCCTAGTACTATTCTTGCCCATGCACGCTTAACTGCGGAGTTCTGATAGGATCCGGTGCTTTAGTGCTGGTATGGTTGCATCCACAATTTCTGGGCCGCCAAACTTCCTTATTCTCTCCCGGCCCACGACAGATTCTGCATACTCTTCATTCGTTGTATGCCTCCTTTTTCTAAGTCGGATTCAACCGCAATAAACGTTGCGCCGGATATATCGGAAACTTAAGCCTTTTTCCTTGCCCGCCCGTGGATAATTTCAGATTCAGCCTAAAATGCCCCATGTCTTTGCCGCCGACCGTCCCGAAATCCGGCCGGGCTTGTGTGTGGGGGGGGGGGGCGTTCGCCCGTTGTACCGAATACCCGCAGTAGATTATTCTGCTTTCACAGCCGCGCGCCCCCATACGGAAAAAGAAAAGGAGGCCGGGTGGAAAAAATAAAAAAATAAAAAGGGGATGCGTCACGAGGACTTCCCAGGATGTCACCCATCCTTGTACTACTCTCGCCCAAACATGCTTAACTGCGGAGTTCTGATGGGATCCGGTGCTTTAGTGCTGGTATGGTCGCATCCACAATTTCTGGGCCGCCAAACTCCTTTATTCTCCCCCGGCCCACGACGGATTTTGCATACTCTTCATTCGTTGTATGCCTCCTTTTTCTAAGTCGGATTCAACCGCAATAAACGTTGCGCCGGATATATCGGAAACTTAAGCATTTTTCCTTGCCCGCCCGTGGATAATTTCAGATTCAGCCCAAGATGCCCCATGTCTTTACCGCCGACTGTCCCGAAACCCGGCCGTGCTTATGTGATTGTATGGGGGGCGTTCGCCCGTTGTACCGAATGCCCGCAGCGGATTATTCTGCTTTCACAACCGTGCGTCCTCATACGGAAAAAGAGAAGGAGGCCGGGGCGAAAAAATAAAAAAATAAAAAGGGGATGCATCACGAGGACTTCCCAGGATGTCACCCATCCTTGTACATCCCTCGCCCAAGCATGCTTAACTGCGGAGTTCTGATGGGATCCGGTGCTTTAGTGCTGGTATGGTCGCATCCGCAATTTCTGGGTCGCCAAACTCCTTTATTCTCTCCCGGCCCGCGACTGATTCTGCATACTCTTCATTCGTTGTCTGCCTCCTTTTTCTAAGTCGGATTCAGCCGCAATAAACGTTGCGCCGGATATATCGGAAACCTATGCCTTTTTCCTTGCCCGCCCGTAGATAATTTCAGATTCAGCCCAAGATGCCCCAAGTCTTTACCGCCGACCGTCCCGAAACCCGGCCGGGCTTTTGTTGGGGGGGCGGGGCGTTCGCCCATTGTACCGAATGCCCGCAGCGGATTATTCTACATTCACAGCCGCGCGTCCCCAGATGGAAAGAGAGAAGAAGGCCGGGGGGAAAAAATAAAAAAATAAAAAGGGGATGCAACACGAGGACTTCCTAGGAGATCACCCATCCTAGGGACTACTCTCGTCCTAGCACGCTTAACTGCGGAGTTCTGATGGGATCCGGTGCTTTAGTGCTGGTAGGGTCGCATACGCAATTTTTGGGTCGCCAAACTCCTTCATTCTCTCCCGGCCCGTGACAGATTATGCATACTCTTCATTCGTTGTCTGCCTCCTTTTTCTAAGTCGGATTCAGCCGCAATAAACGTTGCGCCGGATATATCGGAAACCTAAACCTTTTTCCTTGCCCGCCCGTGGATAATTTCAGATTCAGCCCAAGATGCCCCAAGTCTTTACCGAAGACCGTCCCGAAACCCGGCCGGGCTTGTGTATGGGGGGGCGTTCGCCCGTTGTACCGAAACCCCTCAGCGGATTATTCTGATTTCACAGCCGCGCGTAACCAGACGGAAAGAGAGAAGGAGGCCGGAGGGAAAAAATAAAATAATAAAAAGAGGATGCAACACGAGGACTTCCCAGGAGGTCACCCATCCTAGTACTACTCTTACCCAGGCACGCTTAACTGCGGAGTTCTCATAGGATCCGGTGCTTTAGTGCTGGTATGGTCGCATCCGCAATTTCAGGGTCGCCAAACTTTTTTATTCTCTCCCGGCCCGCGACGGATTCTGCATACTCTTCATTCGTTGTCTGCCTCCTTTTTCTAAGTCGGATTCAGCCGCAATAAACGTTGCGCCGGATATATCGGAAACCTAAGTCTTTTTCCTTGCCCGCCCGTGGATAATTTCAGATTCAGCCTAAGATGCCCTAAGTCTTTACCGCCGACTGTCCCGAAACCCGGCCGGGGTTGTGTGTGTGGGGGGGGGGGGGGGCGTTCGCCCGTTGTACCGAATGCCCGCAGCGGATTATTCTCCTTTCACAGCCGTGCGTCCCCAGACGGAAAGAGAGAAGGAGGCCGGGGGGAAAAAATAAAAAAATAAAAAGGGGATGCAAAACGAGGACTTCCCAGGAGGTCACCCATCCTAGTACTACTCTCGCCCAAGCATGCTTAACTGCGGAGTTCTGATGGGATCCGGTTCTTTAGTTCTGGTATGGTCGCATCCGCAATTTCTGGGTCGCCAAACTCCTTAATTCTCTTCCGGCCCGCGACGGATTATGCATTCTCTTCATTCGTTGTCTGCCTCATTTTTCTAAGTCGGATTCAGCCACAATAAACGTTGCGCCGGATATATCGGAAACCTAAGCCTTTTTCCTTGCCCGCCCGTGGATAATTTCAGATTCAGCCCAAGATGCCCCAAGTCATTACCGCCGACCGTCCCGAAACCCGGCCGGGCTTGGGGGGGCGTTCGCCCGTTCTACCGAATGCCCGCAGCGGATTATTCGGCTTTCACAGCCGCGCGTCCCCAGACGGAAAGAGAGAAGGAGGCCGGGGGGAAAAAATATAAAAATAAAAAGGGATGCAACACGAGGACTTCCCAGGAGGTCACCTATTCTAGCACTACTCTTGCCCAGGCATGCTTAACGGCGGAGTTCTGATGGGATCAGGTGCTTTAGTGCTGGTATGGTCGCATCCGCAATTTCTGGGTCGCCAAACTTCTTTATTCTCTCCCGGCCCGCGATGGATTCTGCATACTTTTCATTCGTTGTCTGCCTCCTTTTTCCCAGTCGGATTCAGCCGCA
This sequence comes from Agapanthus africanus, assembly GCA_030015575.1. Classification (NCBI taxonomy): domain Eukaryota; kingdom Viridiplantae; phylum Streptophyta; class Magnoliopsida; order Asparagales; family Amaryllidaceae; genus Agapanthus; species Agapanthus africanus. The sequence goes on along the minus strand of JASDDO010000010.1, from coordinate 277,793,020 downwards.
ATAAACGTTGCGCCGGATATATCGGAAACCTAAGCCTTTTTCCTTGCCCGCCCGTGGATAATTTCAGATTCAGCCCAAGATGTCCGAAGTCTTTACCGCCGACCGTCCCGAAACCCGGCCGGGCCTGTGTGTGGGGGGGGAGGGGGCGTTCGCCCGTTGTACCGAATGCTCGCAGCGGATTATTCTGCTTTCACAGCCGCGCTTTCCAAGACGGAAAGAGAGAAGGAGGCCGGGGGAAAAACTAAAAAAATAAAAAGGGGTTGTAACACAAGGACTTCCCAGGAGGTCACCCATCCTTGTACTACTCTTGCCCATGCACGCTTGGCTGCGGAGTTCTGATAGGATCCGGTGCTTTAGTGCTCGTATAGTCGCATCCATAATTTCTGAGCCGCCAAACTCCTTTATTCTCTCCCGGCCCATGACGGATTCTGCATACTCTTCATTCGTTGTATGCCTCCTTTTTCTAAGTCGGATTCAACCGCAATAAACGTTGCGCCGGATATATCGGAAACTTAAGCCTTTTTCCTTGCCCGCGTGTGGATAATTTCAGATTCAGCCCAAGATGCCCCATGTCTTTACCGCCGACCGTCCCGAAACCCGGCCGGGCTTGTGTGTTTGGTGGGGGGGGCGTTCGCCCTTTGTACCGAATGCCCGCAGCGGATTATTCTGCTTTCACAACCGCGCGTCCCCATACGGAAAAAGAGAAGGAGGCCGAGGGGAAAAAATAAAAAAATAAAAAGGGGATGCATCACGAGTACTTCCCAGGACGTCACCCATCCTTGAGGTACTCTCGCCCAAGCACGCATAACTGCGGAGTTCTGATGGGATGCGGTGCTTTAGTGCTGGTATGGTCGCATCCACAATTTCTGGGTCGCCAAACTCCTTTATTCTCTCCCGGCCCGCGACGGATTCTGCATACTCTTCATTCGTTGTCTGCCTCCTTTTTCTAAGTCGGATTCAGCCGCAATAAACGTTGCGCCGGATATATCGGAAACCTAAGCCTTTTTCCTTGCCCGCCCGTGGATAATTTCAGATTCAGCCCAAGATGCCCCAAGTCTTTACCGCCGACCGTCCCGAAACCCGGCCGGGCTTGTGTGGGGGGGGGGGCGTTCACCCATTGTACCGAATGCCCGCAGCGGATTATTCTACTTTCACAGCCGCGCGTCCCCAGATGGAAAGAGAGAAGGAGGCCGGGGGGAAAAAATAAAAAAATAAAAAAGGGATGCAACACGAGGACTTCACAGGAGGTCACCCATCCTAGTACTACTCTCGCCCAAGCATGCTTAACTGCGGAGTTCTGATGGCATCCGGTGCTTTAGTTCTGGTATGGTCGCATCCGCAATTTCTGGGTCGCCAAACTCCTTTATTCTCTCCCGGCCCGTGACGGATTATGCATACTCTTAATTTGTTGTCTGCCTCATTTTTCTAAGTCGGATTCAGCCGCAATAAATGTTGCGCCGGATATATCGGAAACCTAAGCCTTTTTCCTTGTCCGCCCATTGATAATTTCAGATTCAGCCCAAGATGCCCCAAGTCATTACCGCCGACAGTCCCGAAACCCGGCCGGGCTTGTGTGTGGGGGGGGGGCGTTCGCCCGTTCTACCGAATGCCCGCAGCGGATTATTCTGCTTTCACAGCCGCGCGTCCCCATACGGAAAGAGAGAAGGAGGCCTGGGGGAGAAATTAAAAAAATAAAAATGGGATGCAACACGTGGACTTCCCAGGAGGTCACCCATCCAAGCACTACTCTTGCCCAGGCATGCTTAACGGCGGAGTTCTGATGGGATCCGGTGCTTTAGTGCTGGTATAGTCGCATCCGCAATTTTTGGGTCGCCAAACTTCTTTATTCTCTCCCGGCCCGCGACGGATACAGCATACTTTTCATTCGTTGTCTGCTTCCTTTTTCTAAGTCGGATTCTGCCGTAAAAAACGTTGCGCCAGATATATCGGAAACCTAAGCCTTTTTCCTTGCCCGCCCGTGGATAATTTCAGATTCAGCCCAAGATGCCCCAAGTCTTTACCGCCGACCATCAATCCCGGCCGTGCTTGTGTTTGGGGGGCGGCGTTCGCCCATTTTACCGAATGCCCGCAGCGGATTATTCTGCTTCACAGCCGCGCGTCCCAAGACGGAAAGAGAGAAGGAGGCCGGGGGAAAAAAATAAAAAAATAAAAAGGGGATGCAACACAAGGACTTCCCAGGAGGTCACCCATCCTAGTACTACTCTTGCCCATGCACGCTTCACTGCGGAGTTCTGATAGGATCAGGTGCTTTAGTGCTGGTATGGTCGCATCCGCAATTTCTGGGTCGCCAAACTTCTTTATTCTCTCCCGGCCCGCGACGGATTCTGCATACTCTTCATTCTTTGTCTGCCTCCTTTTTCTAAGTCGGATTCAGCCGCAATAAACGTTGCGCCGGATATATCGGAAACCTAAGCCTTTTTCCTTGCCCGCCCGTGGATAATTTCAGATTCAGCCCAAGATGCCCCAAGTCTTTACCGCCGACCGTCCCGAAACCCGGCCGGGCTTGTGTGGGGAGAGGGGCGTTCACCCGTTGTACCGAATGCCCGCAGCGGATTATTCTACTTTCACAGCCGCGCGTCCCCAGATGGAAAGAGAGAAGGAGGCCGGGGGGGGGGGGGGAAATAAAAAAATAAAAAGGGGATGCAACACGAGGACTTCCCAGGAGGTCACCCATCATAGGTGCTACTCTCGCCCAAGCACACTTAACTGCGGAGTTCTGATGGGATCCGGTGCTTTAGTGCTGGTATGGTCGCATCCGCAATTTTTGGGTCGCCAAACTCCCTTATTCTCTCCCGGCCTGCGACGGATTATGTATACTCTTCATTCGTTGTCTGCCTCCTTTTTCTAAGTCGGATTCAGCCGCAATAAACGTTGCGCCGGATATATCGGAAACCTAAGCCTTTTTCCTTGCCCGCCCGTGGTTAATTTCAGATTCAGCCCAAGATGCCCCAAGTCTTTACCGCCGACCGCCCCGAAACCCGGCCGGGCTTGGGGGGGGAGGGCGTTCGCCCGTTGTACCGAATGCCCGCACCGGATTATTCTGCTTTCACAGCCGCGCGTCCCCAGACGGAAAGAGAGAAGGAGGCCGGGGGGAGAAAATAAAAAAATAAAAAGGGGATGCAACCCGAGGACTTCACAGGAGGTCACTCATCCTAGTACTACACTTTCCCAGGCACGCTTAACAGCAGAGTTCTGATGGGATCCGGTGTTTTAGTGCTGGTATGGTCGCATCCGCAATTTCTGGGACGTCAAACTTTTTTATTCTCTCCCGGCCCCCGACGGATTCTGCATACTCTTCATTCGTTGTCTGCCTCCTTTTTCTAAGTCGGATTCAGCCGCAATAAACGTTGCGCCGGATATATCGGAAACCTAAGCCTTTTTCCTTGCCCGCCCGTGGATATTTTTAGATTCAGCCCAAGATACCCTAATTCTTTACCGCCGACCGTCCCAAAACCCGGCCGGGCTTGTGTGTGGGGGGGGGGGGGGCGTTCGCCCGTTGTACCGAAAGCCCGCAGCGGATTATTCTGCTTTCACAGCCGCGCGTCCCCAGACGGAAAGTGAGAAGGAGGCCGGGGGGAAAAAATAAAAAAATAAAAAAAGGATGCAACACGAGGACTTCCCCGGAGGTCACCCATCCTAGTACTACTCTCGCCCAAGCATGCTTAACTGCGGAGTTCTGATGGGATCCGGTGCTTTAGTTCTGGTATGGTCGCATCCGCAATTTCTGGGTCGCCAAACTCCTTTATTCTCTCCCGGCCCGCGACGGATTATGCATACTCTTCATTCTTTGTCTGCATTATTTTTCTAAGTCGGATTCAGCCGCAATAAACGTTGCGCCGGATATATCGGAAACCTAAGCCTTTTTCCTTGCCCGCCCGTGGATAATTTCAGATTCAGCCCAAGATGCCCCAAGTCATTACCGCCGACCGTCCCCAAACCCGGCCGGGCTTGTGTGGGGGGGCGTTCGCCCGTTCTACCGAATGCCCGCAGCGGATTATTCTGCTTTCACAGCCGCGCGTCGCCAGACGGAAAGAGAGAAGGAGGCCGGGGGAAAAAAATAAAAAGGGGATGCAACACGAGGACTTCCCAGGAGGTCACCTATCCTAGCACAACTCTTGCCCAGGCATGCTTAACGGCGGAGTTCTGATGGGATCCGGTGCTTTAGTGCTGGTATGGTCGCATCCGCAATTTCTGGGTCGCCAAACTTCTTTATTCTCTCCCGGCCCGCGACGGATTCTGCATACTTTTCATTCATTGTCTGCCTCCTTTTTCTTAGTCGGATTCAGCCGCTATAAACGTTGCAGCGGATATATCGGAAACCTAAGACTTTTTCCTTACCCGCCCGTGGATAATTTCAGATTCAGCCCAAGATGCCCCAAGTCTTTACCGCCGACCGTCCCAAATCCCGGCCGGGCTTGTGTGGGGGGGGGGGGGGGGCGTACGCCTGTTGTACCGAATGCCCGCAACGGATTATTCTGCTTTCACAGCCGCGCGTCCCAAAACGGAAAGAGAGAAGGAGGCCGGGGAAAAAAATAAAAAAATAAAAAGGGGATGCAACACAAGGACTTCCCAGGAGGTCGCCCATCCTAGTACTACTCTTGCCCATGCACGCTTCACTGCGGAGTTCTGATAGGATCCGGTGCTTTAGTGCTGGTATGGTCGCATCCGCAATTTCTGGGTCGCCAAACTTCTTTATTCTCTCCCGGCCCGCGACGGATTCTGTATAGTCTTCATTCGTTGTCTGCCTCCTTTTTCTAAGTCGGATTCAGCCGCAATAAACGTTGCGCCGGATATATCGGAAACCTAAGCCTTTTTCCTTGCCCGCCCGTGGATAATTTCAGATTCAGCCCAAGATGCCCCAAGTCTTTACCGCCGACCGTCCCGAAACCCGGTCGGGCTTGTGTGTGTGGGGGGGGGGGGGGCGTTCGCCCATTGTACCGAATGCCCGCAGCGGATTATTCTACTTTCACAGCCGCGCGTCCCTAGATGGTAAGAGAGAAAGAGGCCGGGGGGAAAAAATAAAAAAATAAAAAGGGGATGCAACACGAGGACTTCCCAGGAGGTCACCCATCCTAGTACTACTCTCGCCCAACCACGCTTAACTGCGGAGTTCAGAAGGGATCTGGTGCTTTAGTGCGGGTATGGTCGCATCCGCAATTTCTGGGTCGCCAAACTCCTTTATTCTCTCCCGGCCCGCTACGGATTATGCATACTCTTCATTCGTTGTCTGCCTCATTTTTCTAAGTCGGATTCAGCCGCAATAAACGTTGCGCTGGATATATCGGAAACCTAAACTTTTTTGCTTGCCCGCCCGTGGTTAATTTCAGATTCAGCCCAAGATGCCCCAAGTCTTTACCGCCGACTGTCCCGAAACCCGGCCGGGCTTGTGTGTGGGAGGGGGGCGTTCGCCCGTTGTACCGAATGCCCGCAGCGGATTATTCTGCTTTCACAGCCGCGCGTCCCCAGATGGAAAGAGAGAAGGAGGCCGGGGGGAAAAAATAAAAAAATAAAAAAGGGATGCAACCCGAAGACTTCCCTGGAGGTCACCCATCCTAGTACTACTCTTGCCCAGGCACGCTTAACTGCGGAGTTCTGATGGGATCCGGTGCTTTAGTGCTGGTATGGTCGCATCCGCAACTCCTGGGTCGCCAAACTTATTTATTCTCTCCCGTCCCGCGACGGATTCTGCATACTTTTCATTCGTTGTCTGCCTCCATTTTCTAAGTCGGATTCAGCCGCAATAAACGTTGCGCCGGATATATCGGAAACCTATGCTTTTTTCCTTGCCCGCCCGTGGATAATTTCAGATTCATCACAAGATGCCCTAAGTCTTTACCGCCGACCGTCCCGAAACGCGGCCGGCCTTGTGTGTGGGGGGGGAGGCGTTCTCCAGTTGTACCGAATGCCCGCAGCGGATTATTCTGCTTTCACAGCCGCGCGTCCCAAGACGGAAAGAGAGAAGGAGGCCGGAGGGAAAAAATAAAAAGGGGATGCAACACGAAGACTTCCCTGGTGGTCACCCAACCTAGTACTACTCTCTCCCAGGCACCCTTAACTGCGGAGTTCTGATGGGATCCGGTGCTTTAGTGCTGGTATGGTCGCATCCGTAATTTCTGGGTCGCCAAACTCCTTTATTCTCTCCCGGCCCCTGACGGATTCTGCATACTTTTCATTCGTTGTCTGCCTCCTTTTTCTAAGTCGGATTCAGCCGCAATAAACGTTGCGCCGGATATATCGGAAACCTAAGCCTTTTTCCTTACCCGCCCGTCGATAATTTCATATTCAGCCCAAGATGCCCCAAGTCTTTACCGCCGACCATCCCGAAACCCGGCCGGGCTTGTTTGTGGGGGGGGGGGGGGGGGCGTTCGCCCGTTGTACCGAATGCCCGCAGCGGATTATTCTGCTTTCACAGCCGCACGTCCCCAGACGGAAAGAGAGAAGGAGGCCGGGGGGAAAAAATAAAAAAATAAAAAGGGGATGCAACATGAGGACATCCCAAGAGGTCACCCATCCTAATACATCTTTTGCCCAAGCCCGCTTAACTGCGAAGTTTTGATGGGATATGGTGCTTTAGTGCTGGTATGGTCGCATCCGCAATTTCTGGGTCGCCAAACTCCTTTATTCTCTTCCGGCCCGCGACGGATTCTGCATACTCTTCATTCGTAGGCTGCCTACTTTTTCTAAGTCGGATTCAGCCGCAATAAACGTTACGCCGGATATTTAGGAAACCTAAGCCTTTTTCCTTGCCCGCCCTTGGATAATTTCAGATTCAGCCCAAGATGCTCCAAGTCTTTACCGCCGACCGTCCCGAAACCCAGCTGGGCTTGTGTTGTGGGGGGGCGTTCGCCCGTTGTACCGAATGCCCGTAGCGGATTATTCTGCTTTCACAGCCGCGCGTTCCCAGACGGAAAGAGAGAAGGAGGCCGGGGGGAAAATAAAAAAATAAAAAAGGGATGCAACAAGAGGACTTCCCAGGAGATCACCCATCCTAGTACTACTCTCGCCCAAGCACGCTTAACTGCGGAGTTCTGATGGGATCCGGTGCTTTAGTGCTGGTATGGACGCATTGATTGGTAAAGATTCTGCGTGTTCAAGTTTAGTTAATTACCGCAATCAAAACGGTTTCGCTTGTAGCTAGCCGGTTGAGTACGGGTCGTCCGCAGGGAGATGGGAATCTTTTTCTATGTGTTTTAACGAGTTAAGTCCGAAGGTCCAGATTTGTTTATGATTAACTAAGTGTTAAAATGATATGTAAAGAGAGCTTGTTAGGGTTAGGATTAGGTTTGTTTGAGTTAGGAGTCGCTCTCTTCATTCGTTGCCACTCTTAATATCGGTGTTACGGTAATCGGCAACAACGGGGATTAGCACGACTAGGAAGAAACTTGCGAGTATAAGCTAGGCTTTCCAACGCTTAAGTTCTTCCTTTTGGTGCTTGTCCGTCCGTTCTTGGCTCTTAACCATAACCTCCGGTTAATTCAACCACAACCGGTCTCACTACGGAATCACCGCTATCATGTAGGACAGGGAGCTGGAGGGAGCAGATTGTGGTTCAATTAACGGGAGTCGATTTAAGATGTTGGGCAAGGAAAGAGTGAGAGAGATTTCCTTCTCTCAAACTTCCCTTATTCTTCCTTAACAAGTATGGAAACTACTCACACATCATAACGAAAAGAAAACAAAACAAAAGAGGAAGATAGAAAGAAAGAGATTAGAAGATAACAACTAGCTATTTGCGACCTCACCTTGGCAAGGATCAAGCGTAAGCGTCATGGTTGTTTAAGGATAAAGGAAAAGAGAAAAGAAAGAAACAACAAGAAATAACAACAACTAAGTTAACAAATGAAAATTACAAGCAATAATAATTTAACTAGAGAACAAGACAAGCATGATAAGTAAAAGGAACTTCTTTATTCATCATTCTTCACACACAAAAGCTCAATACAAGATTTTCAATGGAGAAGAGATGAGAAGAGGAAGAAGAAACAAGTATTCTAAACCTAGAAAAATACAAGATTAAGCACCCCTTGGCTTCACAAGGTTCTGGACTATTTATAGACAGGGAGATGGAAATCTAGGGCAACATTCTGAACCAACATGAAAAGACCAAACAACCCTTGAAAATTGACCAGCTGCGGCGCCAGTACGGCCACAGATCCGCGGCCTATACCCCCTATTGGCCGCGGATCCGCGACCCTATGGTGGAGTTGGGCCCTCCAACTTTCTGTGCTTCCCTGGTTTTCTCTGTACTTAATTCTGGTATATGTATTTTCTCAGATTTTCTTCACGATTTTTCCAGAATTTCTGTTGAGCAAAAGGTGATTTGATGTGGATCTTTTTGTCATGATTTCCTCGAGCTCCGTGTAGATTTCTTGGATCTTGTGCTGCCATTGAGCCTTGTGCATGAAAACGACATTGATTTTCCATTTAGTCTCTTAAACTGGTGTGTGGCAACAGACGGATAAAGAGCGGAGATCCGTGTTTTATCTGTGGTTGGCAGGAACCCGGGTTTTGTCGTGTTTTTCCATGAATTTTACCGTTTAGAGCCGAGAACCTGTATCCTGCAATTGACTAGCAAACACGGCTCAAGAGTACCTACCGATATGTAATATGATAAAAATTGGGCGGTATAAAAATACAATAATCTGATATGAACAAATACCCCCAAACTTATCATTTGCTCGTCCCGAGCAAAGCCAATTTATTCACAAAAAATTTCCTAACCTCACTTTCACAGGGAACGCGATTGCACTGAGCATGTGCAACAAGCCGTTAAACCTCTAGGTGTCCCTAGTAGGAGGAGTGTTGTCTCCTGAGGTTTTCAACGGATACTACCCACAAAATCCGGTCAAGTTGGTTTTGTAAAATAACTAAGATTCAAACCCTAAAATTTTGTTTTAGAAAATAACAATTCTATTATCCTAAGTCTAGACTATCGAACCTTTATTTTTCACACCTCGCTTCTTATTTAACTACAGATCTTATATGTCTTTACGTGCAGTGCAAATAGAGTTGTTAAGTTCCAGAAAGGTTGAATAAAGTCCTCATATTAAAGCCCGGATAAGAATTTTGAAAGGATCACATAAGTTTTATAAAGAGTTAAGCATTTTTCAAGTTTCGTTTTCCAGTAAGGTTTCAACTTCAGAATTTCTATCTTCCTTAACAGGAAACTAGGTTTTATTTTTCACTCCACCTTTTTCTTGTTTTCATTTCATACACACCTCTATGAACGTGCAATAGTCTTTATCATAGAATAAAACCTTCATATCTCCGTTAAAGTTTTTATAAAAGCTTGTCTTTTATCAAGATTATTCTCACACAAAGAACCGTTAGGAATTTTAACTCGGAGAGAACACTTGCTTGACTTTGTTTTAATCTGGACTTTCTAGGCTTCTTAGCGAGCTTTGGGCCAATGCACCCAAACCAGTTGGTTTTAGGGCATTAGGTGTAGAAACACCCCAGCGGACTTAATTACTCAAGTTACCTAGGTCCAAAAAACAAAAGACAGTTTGGCGTGAAAATCATGATTATTTAATACGAACGGAGATATAACCAGCAGTTCAATTATTTTTTTGCATAAAAGACGTGTTTAGTGGGTTCGGTGTGTAATCATTCCAATCAAGTTTCAGATGGGTTATTTTTCAGACTTAGTTCCAATTAAGGCATCAATAACATTCCTTCATATTCACTCACTTCATAAACTATTCTTGATATTACTTATTTCAGAACAATCCTATTTGATCGTCAGAAAATCATTTATCTATTAAAAGTTTTTAAACATAAAAGACTTGTCATCTAATTTCCAAAAACTCACGACACGTGTAGTGTGATGTAAAGACGTATATCAGCTATAGTTAACTTCAAAGGAGAGTTATCTTTCAGGTTTTCAAAATCTAAACATAAGATTTAGTTATTCTTATTTTATCAAACAAAACCGTCGAAATGTTGAATCAGAGTCCTCCCACTAGCTAACTTGACAGAAAAGTTTTTATGTTTTTAGAAAATTTTCAGATTTTTATGGATTTTAATATGCAGATGCAAAATATACATATGAATGCGAAGGTAAGAAATGCGTACCGAGCGTACCCCCAAACTTAAACTGGACAGTGTCCTCACTGTCATTGCATGAAGAGATCATTTGAAGGGTCAAAATTGTCGGTTAGCGATACAATTTTTTTTTTTTTTGTTTTTAAAAGAAAAAGAAAAAGAATGGAAAAGAATATCCACACATATATACAAAAGGCTTTATACATACCCCCAAACTTATTTGGAACAGTGTCCACTGTTCTTAGCTGGATTACCGAAGTTTGGTGGTAGGCAGAGGAAGATCATGCAGGGTAAACCGGCTCCTGTAAGAACAGGAGCTCCTCTGTTGGTTCGACGCTAAGGTACGGTTTTAGTCGGTGCCCGTTCACTTTGAAAAATGAACCGTCCTTTGGATTTTCCAAATCCACAGCGCCCTGCGGATACACATTCCGCACAAAATACGGCCCTTTCCAGCGAGATCTGAGCTTTCCTGGATGGAAGTGAAGTCGGGTGTCGTAAAGCTGTACCTGCTGACCAGGTACGAAGGTTTTGCGCAAAAGGTGTTTATCGTGAAACACCTTCGTTCGATTCTTAACGACAACCGCGTTATCGTAAGCCTCATCCCTAAGCTCGCTCAATTCGTTCAGTTGCAGCTTCTGATGGCTGCCCGCATCTTCGAGAGACAGATTCAGCTCCTTTATCGCCTAAAATGCGCGATGCTCTATTTCGACAGGTAGGTGGCAGGCTTTTCCGTACACAAGCCGATAGGGAGACATGCCAAGGTCGGTCTTATAAGCGGTTCGAAAGGCCCAAAGGGCATCAGTGAGTTTCAGCGACCAATCCTTACGGTTCTTGGAAACCGTCTTCTCCAGTATCTGCTTGATTTGCCGATTTGAAACTTCGGCCTGCCCGCAGGTTTCGGGGTGGTAGGGCGTAGAGAGCTTATGATTAATGGAATATTTCCGCATCAAGGCCTCGAAAGTCTTATTGCAGAAATCACTTCCATTGTCGCTAATGATCGCTCGGGGGTGCCCAAACCGGGAGAAAATGTTTTTTTTAAGGAACCTAACGACAACCTTGTTGTCGTTAGTCCGGCTGGGCACAGCCTCGACCCATTTAGAGACGTAATCAACAGCGAGAAGGATGTACAAGTTCCCAAAAGAGCTGGGAAATGGCCCTAAGAAATCTATCCCCCAAACATCGAAAATCTCCACAACCAAGATCGGTTGGAGCAGCATCTCGTTCCTCCGGGATATCCGGCCCATGTGTTAGCACCGGGAGCAAGTCTTGCAATAGTCATGAGCGTCTTTGAAGAGTTGTGGCCAGTAGAAACCACGTTGCAAGATCTTCTCAGCTGTCTTTCTGGGGCCAAAATGCCCGCCACACGCTTGATCGTGGCAAAATGACAGCACACTCTTGAATTCCTCGTCAGGGACACACCGATGAATAATCTGGTCGGGACAGTACTTGAACTGATAGGGTTCGTCCCAGTAAAAGTGTTTTACTTGGGATAAGAAGCGAAGTTTGTCCTGACTTGACCATTCAGTCGGTAATAACCCTGTAGCCAAATAGTTCACAATATCTGCGAACGAGGGTTCGCAAGATACTGTCAAGAGCTGTTCATCCGGGAAAACGTCGTTGATCAGAATTGGAAGCGAAGACGAAGAAGGAAGTCATGAGAGATGGTCGGCAACTACGTTTTCACATCCTCGTTTGTCCTTAATGACAAGGTCAAACTCTTGAAGCAAGAGGATCCAACGTATTAACTGAGATTTTGCATCTTTCTTCGCAAAAAGATGGCGCAGAGCAGAATGGTCGGTGTAGACAATGACTGGAGAGCCGATGAGGTAGGGCCTGAACTTTTCTAAAGCAAATACAACAGCCAAGAATTCCTTCTCAGTTGTTGTATAATTGAGTAGGGCATCGTTCAGGGTTCGGCTCGCATAATAGATTACGTGCGGCATCTTGTTGATGTGTTGTCCAAGGACAGCACCAATGGCAAAGTCGGATGCATCGCACATAATCTTGAATGGGTGCATCCAGTCAGGTGAAGAAAGAACGGGAGCAGAAGTGAGTGAGGTTTTCAATGACTCGAATGCAGTCACACAGCTCGAGTTGATGTCGAATGGCGTAACCTTGGCCAGCAAAAGAGTAAGGGGCCTAGCAATCTTGCTAAAGTCCTTGATGAACCGTCTATAGAAACCGGCATGGCCAAGGAAGGCTCGGATATCTCTGACGCATCGGGGAGAAGGTAGATTGGAAATGACCTCAATCTTTGCTTTGTCAACCTCTATGCCATTTTGCGAGATGATATGTCCTAAGACAATACCTTCGCGCACCATGAAGTGGCACTTCTCCCAATTCAAAGTGAGATTCTTGTCCTTACATCGGGTAAGGACAGCGTCAAGATGCAGCAAACACTCGTTGAAGGAATCGCCGAAGATGGAGAAATCATCCATGAAAATCTCCAGAAATTTTTCCACCATGTCTGAGAAGATACCCATCATACACCGCTGGAAGGTAGCGGGCGCATTGCATAACCCAAAGGGCATGCGACGATATGCAAACGTGCCGAAAGGACAAGTGAAAGTGGTCTTTTCTTGGTCTTTTTCGACGATGGGAATTTGATTATAGCCGGAGTAGCCATCAAGAAAGCAGTAGTACTCGTGTCCGGCCAATCGTTCAAGCATTTGGTCAATGAAAGGTAGCGGAAAGTGGTCTTTCCGCGTAGCGGCGTTGAGTTTTCTGTAATCAATGCATACTCGCCACCCAGTTTGGGTGCGAGTAGGGATTAACTCGTTCACCTTGTTGGTTATGACCGTTATACCTGATTTCTTGTGGACAACGTGGATGGGGCTAACCCACTGGCTACCAGAGATAGGGTAAATGATACCACTATCTAGACATTTTACGATCTCCTTCTTCACAGCCTCTTTCATGACTGGATTGAGCCGTCTTTGTGGATCCCGGGCTGGTTTGGCATCATCCATCAGATGAATGTGATGTTCAACGATCAGGGGACTAATCCCCTTGATGTCCGCCATGGACCAGCCAAAAGCTTGCCTGTTGCTGTGCAAGACCGCGAGAAGGGCTTTCTCTTGCTCTTGAGCTAGAGAAGCCGAGATGATGACAGGGAGGGTCTCGTTCTCACCTAAGTAAGCGTACTTAAGGTGAGACGACAAAGGCTTGAGTTCGAGCGTTGGAGGTGAAACGATTGAAGGCAAGATTGGTGCAGAGGTCTCGAACTCAAAGGACTCCAGCAAAGGTTCACAACGAGTGTAGGCGACCGAGTTGGATGGTTCAGGTAACTCATCCGGAAATTTGAAAGATTCAAACGCGGGTTGTGCGCGGCTAAGATCGTTCGAAAACGTGAAACACTTGTAGTCGTTGTCGGGCGCAGAAGCAGCAGCAGGTTCGAAGAGGAACGTACTAGTGGCGTTAGGGTTATCGTGATCAAACAGAAACTCCTCGAATTCACACTCTTCAGGGGTGATCTCCTGGATCGAGCAGACGTCCAGTATATGAGCATTAGGTTCGGCGGGCTGATTCCCCAACCTAAAAATTTTGAGTTCAATCGTCATGTTTCCAAAGGAGAGGTTCATCGAACCATTGCAACAATTGATCACAGCATTTGAGGTTGCAAGGAATGGGCGACCGAGTATCACCGGAATTTGATTCCGGGGGTTAGCTACAGGCTGTGTGTCTAATACAATGGAGTCAATGGGGAATATGAAGTCCCCGACTTTGATTAACACATCCTCTAGCTCACCCCTAGGATGGGTGATCGATCGGTCGGCCATTTGGAGAGTGCAGTGTGTGGGTTTCAGCTCTCCGACGCCTAATTGCTCGTATACTGAGTACGGAAGCAGGTTAACACTGGCACCAAGATCTAATAGTGCGCGGTTGATGTTCTTATCCCCAATGGTAATTGAAATCGTAGGACAGCCAGGGTCCTTCCGTTTTTATGGTAAAGATTGGGTAAGAGCATCACTCACAGCACTAGCCAAGAAAACTTTCTTGGGTACCTGAGACTTCCTCTTTTTCGTGCACAAGTCCTTTAAGATTTTCGCGTAGGACGGGACTTGTTGGACAGCATCTAAAAGAGGAATGTTAATGTTAACCAGCTTAAATAACTCCAGAATCTTCTCCATTTGAGGATTTTGTTTATTAGACCTCAACCGGTTTGGAAATGGAATATTTTTAAAATTGGTTGAGTCTAATGCTGGAGGAGGAGATTGTGGAGTTGGAACGGATCCCAGAACAGGTGTTTTCATGGAGTGAGAAGTGGGTCCATTCAGAGCAGAAGAAGAGGTAGGAGAGCCTTGAAGAAGAAGAAGAAGCAGAAGAAGCGGCCGGGGTGTCATCGTTGATCCGTTTGCCAATGTTGTTTTGCAGTATCCTTCCTGATCTCAATGTGGTCACGACACTCATATTATGATTCTGTTGTTCAAGAGCAACATGTACATTATGTGGGTAACCGGGATTTGGGAGTGGCTGGGACGGGAGCTTCCCCTTTTCTCGCTCGCTTAAGGCCGCATTCAGCTGTCCAATCTGGGCCTCGATGGTTTTGATGCTTTGCCCGTGAGCGGCAGTATGTTGCACTAAGGACTGAATGGAAGACTGGATATTGGCGGTGGACTGAGTCGATTGTTTAACGAACGCCTCCAGACTTCGTTCGAGCGAGGATACCTTATCGTTGTTTGACGGAACAAATTTGTTTGGTAGAAAAGAATTGTTGGGTGCAAAGTTGTTCGTCTGATTTTGAAAAGGTTGGGGTTAGAAGGGCTGCTGAAACTGAGTTTGTTGTTGCGCTTGTTGTTGCGGCGGAGGGGCCCTTTAGAAATTGTTGCCTTGGAATTGATTCTGATTCTGATTCCAGGCGAAATTGGGGTGGTTCCTCCAACCGGGATCGTAGGTGGAAGAGTATAGATCATTCCTCGGTCTTTGCTGGAAAGCAGCATTAACCTGATCCTGTCCTTGCGATGGTGGATTGTAAGGACACTCTTCGGTCAAGTGAGAAGGATCGGAACAACAAACGCAAATGGTACGAAGGGGGAGAACAGGGGCAGGAGCAGGAGAAGAAAATTTGCTCTCTATTGCTTCAAACTTTCTCGTTATTGCAGCCATTTCAGCTTTCATCGCAATAGAGACATCAAGTTGGTGAATTCCTACCGTAGACTGACCGGTAGAAGTGGAGGTAAAAGAAGAAGAAGTCGGTCTGGTGCTCTCCCATTGTAGCGTTTGCTCCGCAAGGTCGTCAAAGAACTGCCACGCTTCCTCGTCAGATTTCGATAGGAAGTAGCCCTGACAGATGGTTTCCAACAACTGCTTCGTTGCTGGGTTCAGGCCCTCGTATAAGGTTTGGCAAAGTTGCCATTTCTCTATACCGTGGTGAGGACACTGAACAAGAAGGTCTTTGAACCGGTCAAAGCACTTCCAGAAGGGTTCAGAAGGAAGCTGAGTGAATTGGTTGATTTCATTTCGGATCCTTGCGGTTTTATGATTCGGATAAAATTTCTTTAGAAACGCTTTTACAAACTCGTCCCAACTGGTTATGGAGTGGGAAGCTGTGCTATACAGCCATTTTTCAGCAAGATCGCATAAAGTGAATGGAATGACCTATAGACGTATAGCATCGTCCGACAGTTGGGTAGTTTTCATCATGGCACAAACGTTTTGAAATTTATTGATGATGATATAGGCATCTTCAGATTCAAGCCCATGAAAACGTGGGAGCATGTTGATGAAGTGGGGCTTAATTTCAAAATTATCCCCATTGGCCGGTGGAAGAGAAAGGCAGGTGGGAAGTGCAGAACGGGTGGGATAGAAACGATCCTGGAGCGCGATTCGCTGCGGCGCTACAACAGGCGGTGGTGGTGGGTTATTTGTCTCCGTAGGAGGTGGAGCCAATCCAGGGGTAGTCAAAGAGATGTTCGGATTAAATCCTGACATCGTGGAAGAAGAGGTTGGTGAAGGTGAAGGTGAAGATGTATGAACAGAATTCCGGTCAACGTCGGAGTTGGCCGGCAAAGGTAAAGGTGAAAGAGGCGTGGACGGAGTTTCGACGTCTGAGTCGATCGCGTAGTCGGTAGCGACTTACGTAACGCGGACTAGGCGGGCGCTAGTGTCCCGAGTCCAAGCGGACATACACTAAACGAGTTTAGTATAGTCAAAGCGGAGAAGGTGAGGGTAAGAAAACGTCAATGGAGAAAAACGATGGGTGGTGGGTGAAAAATGGATTTGGCGACAAAGGGCAAGTTTTTATAAAAGTTTTTGATTTTTCCATTTTTTTTGTTTTTTTTAGAAAGAGCTTTACAAGAATATGTACGGACTTACGGCTTTAAGCAATCACAAATAAGATATGCACAATCTCACCTAGATCTAGGGTCACCGAGGTCTGCTAGACAGCTCTTAACTGTTCCAGAGGGCTAGAAATAGGACCTCAAACCGCCTCTTCTCCGTCTAATGCGGCCAGATAAGTGTCAGGTAAGTGGGAGGTTGTCCAACGCTTTCGCGAAGTTCCTTAATTAAATAACCACTTGCCTTCGTCACACTTGCCTAGGCACCGCAAAAGTCAGATAGGATAAACGGCCGATGCTTGTAACTAGTCCTCAGTCCTATTGAGCGCGAAGTCCTCAGGGCCGAGTCTAGTATTTTTTAATTAACAATGGTCAATACATATGCTTTTTGGGATTTTTGGGGTCCTGGGAAGGGTGATGAAATCCCCACCCAATCTGAATTGGTTTCAAGCCACTTAAGTCCGTATTAATGAATAAAAAGCGATAACAAATCAACTGCAAACAATTTTTATTTTGAGCGCGGCGCAAAGAATCCTACACAAGAACTGTTTATTTGAAGGGGGAAGAGAGTTTGCGCAAAGAATGCTGCAGAAAACACAGTTTATTGGAGTCCAGAGGAGTGGGGAGAGATCAGAGATACTCACAGAAAAAAAATGGCACACTGAAGGCACTAATTGGCCGCTGTTCCGCGGCCAAACACGTGCTCAGGCCGCGGTTCCGCGGCTAGTTGGAGAGATTGGGGCTTCAATTTTTTTGTGTGTGCTGGTCTGAGAGTCTTCTGCTTGTCTGGATTTACTGAATTTTGACTTGCTCACTGTATCTGCTCCGGATTTTTACAGTAGACCGTTTGCTTCGTTTTGATCCGTCACGGTATAGCCGCGAAATATGGGTCTATCTTCCCACGTCTTTGGCACTGAACTTGAACTTCATATTATCCTGCACACTTGCACAAAAACTAATCAAAAATAACAAGATGATTTTTTACAAAGTATATTTTTTTTGTTTTGTTTTTCGGTTATATTTATATTCAGAAGTTAACCCGAAATTACATAAAGAAATAAACTACCGTCTCCCCGGCAACGGCGCCATTTGATTGGTAAAGATTCTGCGTGTTCAAGTTTAGTTAATTACCGCAATCAAAACGGTTTCGCTTGTAGCTAGCCGGTTGAGTACGGGTCGTCCGCAGGGAGATGGGAATCTTTTTCTATGTGTTTTAACGAGTTAAGTCCGAAGGTCCAGATTTGTTTGTGATTAACTAAGTGTTAAAATGATATGTAAAGAGAGCTTGTTAAGGTTAGGATTAGGTTAGTTTGAGTTAGGAGTCGCTCACTTCATTCGTTGCCACTCTTAATATCGGTGTTACGGTAATCGGCAACAACGGGGATTAGCACGACTAGGAAGGAACTTGCGAGTATAAGCTAGGCTTTCCAACGCTTAAGTTCTTCCTTTTGGTGCTTGTCCGTCCGTTCTTGGCTCTTAGCCATAACCTCCGGTTAATTCAACCACAACCGGTCTCACTACGGAATCACCGCTATCATGTAGGATAGGGTGCCGGAGGGAGCGGATTGTGGTTCAATTAACGGGAGTCGATTTAAGATGTTGGGCAAGGAAAGAGTGAGAGAGATTTCCTTCTCTCAAACTTCCCTTATCCTACCTTAACAAGTATGGAAACTACTCACACATCATAACGAAAAGAAAACAAAACAAAAGAGGAAGATAGAAAGAAAGAGATTAGAAGATAACAACTAGCTATTTGCGACCTCACCTTGGCAAGGATCAAGCGTAAGCGTCATGGTTGTTTAAGGATAAAGGAAAATAGAAAAAAAAAGAAACAACAAGAAATAACAACAACTAAGTTAACAAATGAAAATTACAAACAATAATAATTTAACTAGAGGACAAGACAAGCATGATAAATAAAAGGAACTTCTTTATTCATCATTCTTCACTCACAAAAGCTCAATACAAGATTTTCAAAGGAGAAGAGATGAGAAGAGGAAGAAGAAACAAGTATTCTAAACCTAGAAAAATACAAGATTAAGCACCCCTTGGCTTCACATGGTTCTGGACTATTTATAGGCAGGGAGATGGAAATCTAGGGCAACATTCTGAACCAACATGAAAAGACCAAACAACCCTTGAAAATTGACCAGCTGCGGCGCTAGTACGGCCGCGGATCCGCGGCCTATACCCCCTATTGGCCCCGGATCCGCGGCCCTATGGGGGAGTTGGGCCCTTCAACTTTCTATGCTTCCCTGGTTTTCTCTGTACTTAATTCTGGTATATGTATTTTCTTAGATTTTCTTCACGATTTTTCCAGAATTTCTGTTGAGCAAAAGCTGATTTGATGTGGATCTTTTTGTCATGATTTCTTCGAGCTCCGTGTAGATTTCTTGGATCATGTGCTGCCATTGAGCCTTGTGCATGAAAACGACATTGATTTGCCATTTTTTCTCTTAAACTGGTGTGTGGCAACAGACGGATAAAGAGCGGAGATCCGTGTTTTATCTGTGGTTGGCAGGAACCCGGGTTTTGTCGTGTTTTTCTATGAATTTCACCGTTTATAGCCGAGAACCTGTATCCTGCAATTGACTAGAAAACACGGCTCAAGAGTACCTACCGATATGTAATATGATAAAAATTGGGCGGTATAAAAATGCAATAATCTAATATGAACACGCATCCGAAATTTCTGGGTCGCCAAACTCTTTTATTCTCTCCCGGCCCGTGACGGATTCTGCATACCCTTCATTCGTTGTCTGCCTCCTTTTTCTAAGTCGGATTCAGCCGCAATAAACGTTCCGCCGGATATATCGGAAACCTAAGCCTTTTTCCTTGCCCGCCCGTGGATAATTTCAGATTCAGCCCAAGATGCCCCAAGTCTTTACCGACGACCGTCCCGAAACCTGGCCGTGCTTGGGGGGGTGTTTGCCCGTTGTACCGGATGCCCGCAGCGGATTATTCTGCTTTGACAGCCGCGCGTCCCCGGACGGAAAGAGAGAAGGAGGCCGGGGGGAAAAATATAAAAATAAAATGGGGATGCAACACGAGGACTTCCCAGGAGGTCACCCATCCTAGTACTACTCTCGGCCAAGCACGCTTAACTGCGGAGTTCTGATGGGATCCGGTGCTTTAGTGCTGGTATGGTCGCATCCGCAATTTCTGGCTCGCCAAACTCCTTTATTCTCTCCCGGCCCGCGACGGATTCTGCATACTCTTCATTCGTTGTCTGCCTCCTTTTTCTAAGTCGGATTCAGCAGCAATAAACATTGCGCCGGATATATCGGAAACCTAAACCTTTTTCCTTGCCCGCCCGTGGATAATTTCAGATTCAGGCCAAGATGCCCCAAGTCTTTACCGCCGAACGTCCCGAAACCCGGTCGGGCTTTTGTGTGTGGGGGTGGGGGCGTTCGCCCATTGTACCGAATGCCCGCAGCGGATTATTCTGCTTTCACAGCCGCGCGTCCCCAGACGGAAAGAGAGAAGGAGGCCGGGGGGAAAAAATAAAAAAATAAAAAGGGGATGCAACAAGAGGACTTCCCAGCAGGTTACCCATCCTAGTACTACTCTTTCCCAAGCGCGCTTAACTGCGGAGTTCTGATGGGATCCGGTGCTTTAGTGCTGGTATGGACGCATCCGTAATTTCTAGGTCGCCAAACTCTTTTATTCTCTCCCGGCACGTAACGGATTCTGCATACATTCATTCGTTGTCTGCCTCCTTTTTCTAAGTCGGATTCAGCCGCAATAAACGTTGTGCCGGATATATCGGAAACCTAAGCCTTTTTCCTTGCCCGCCCGTGGATAATTTCAGATTCAGCCCAAGATGCCCTAAGTCTTTATCGCCGACCGTCCCGAAACCCGGCCGTGCTTGTGTGTGTGGGGAGGGGGGCGTTCGCCCGTTGTACCGAATGCCCGCAGCGGATTATTCTTCTTTCACAGCCGCGCGTCCCCGGATGGGAAGAGAGAAGTAGGCCGGGGGGAAAAAATAAAAAAATAAAAAGGGGATGCAACACGAGGACTGCCCAGGAGGTCACCCATCCTACTACTACTCTCGCCCAGGCACGCTTGACTACGTAGTTCTAATGGGATCCAGTGCTTTAGTGCTGGTATGGTTGCATCCGCAATTTCTGGGTCGCCAAACTCCTTTATTCTCTCCCGGCCCGCGGCGGATTCTCCATACTCTTCATTCGTTGTCTGCCTCCTTTTTCTAAGTCGGATTCAGCACCAATAAATGTTGCGCCTGTGGGTGTTTTTCGTCACCCCATTGAGATGGGAATACGCGCGCGCTTGTCAAGCGTACAACAGATTCCCCCTGCCTAGGGTAGGCCGGGGATTAATGATTGTGGGGATCCGAATCTCCGGCAGCCGCGGACTAAGCTGCCGTTAATTACCCCTCGCCTTTGGAGCGAGGGAACCTCCGATTGACGGGTTAAACTGGTCATGCGAACTCAATGTGCAGTGTACGTGTGTTGTGTTTTGGAGGGGGGTTTAAATATATCGGGAGCCACGCAGAGTCTTTACGGGGGTCATGTGTGTGTGTAAATATGTATGTGTGTGTGTAAATATGTATACATATGTATATATATATGTGTGTATATATATATATATATAAGAAAAAAAGAGGAGGAAAAGGCATCCAAAGGATGCCTGGGGGCAGCACCTTGGGCGCTGTGCGCCTAGGTGCTGTGCGCTCAGGCGCTAGAGTGCCACGTATTGGCACATGGGTGCTCTGCGCTGGAGCGCTGGGCGCTTGAGCGCAAGCGCGCCACGTGTCGGCACGGGGACGACTTGCGCTCGAGCGCTTGCGCTTGAGCGCAAGCGCGCCACGTGTCGGCACGGGGGCGACTTGCGCTCGAGTGCTGAGCGCTTGAGCGCAAGCGCGCCACGTGTCGGCACGCGGGCGCTCTGCGCTTGAGCGCCGGCGAGAAAAAGAGGCTTTTAGCTTTTTAAAAATTTCTCGGAAGAGAAATCAGAGAGGAGTTGGACTCCTGAGTGTGTTTTTCTTTGGGTTTAGTGAAAGGGGTTCTTCTTCTTCCTTCTCTGTTGGCTGGATCTTGAAGATCAAGAGATGTGAGATCTCAAAATCTCTCCTTTTTGGGATCTAAAGACAGATCCAAGTTCCCCTTTGGGGGTTTAGTGGTGAAAAACTATTTTTTTTTTGAAAAGGAAGAATAAAACTCTTGATTAATTCAGAAGAAAGAAGAAGGTTTGTGACCTTCAGAAAAAGGGAAGAAATACAAACCCTAGGTTTTTGAGAGAATGAGAAGTGGATATTTTATTCATCATCATTTTGCCTTATATAGGCTTACATATTTGCATATAGCCCCTTGGACTTCACAAAATGGCGTTTTGCCTATCCCATGGCTCATGTGCCATTTCATTTTTGGACATAAGCCATGGGCTTACAAAAATTTGGCTTTATGCCCATTTTGCATACATTCATGTATAAAAAAATTACATAAAAATTATTTATTACATGATCTATATTTTAGCATAGAGGAGGCTGGCCGCGGGCTCGACTTGGGCATGGGCCCGCTTGACCTGGGCTTGGGCCCACCTGGCTTGGGGTTGACCTTGACTTTGACTCGGTCAACGGGGGTGTAAATTTTTACCCCAACAAATTGCCCCCCATCAATAAATGCACACCACACATGTGGGTCGTGTGCATGAAATTGATGGATCTTGAAGCTGAACTTCGAGGTGGAACATTATTCCGGAGGCGAAGCATCATCCCGGAGAGCATGATTCCCGTGGATCGGAGCATCATTCTAGGGGATCGGAGCATCATTCCGAAGAGCGGAGCATAATTCCAGGGATCGGAGCATCATTCCGATGAGCGGAGCATGATTCCAGGGGATCGGAGCATCATTTCGATGAGCGGAGCATAATTCCAGGATTCGGAGCATCATTCCGAAGGGCGGAGCATGATTCCAGGGGATCGGAGCATCATTCCGATGGGCGGAGCATGATTCCAGGGGATCGGAGCATCATTCCGAAGGGCGTAGCATGATTCCAGGGGATCGGAGCATCATTCCGAAGAGCGGAGCATAATTCCAGGATTCGGAGCATCATTCCGAAGGACGGAGCATGATTCCGAAGGACGGAGCATGATTCCAGGGTATCGGAGCATCGTTCCGAAGGGCGGAGCATGATTCCAGGGGATCAGAGCATCATTCCGAAGAGCGGAGCATCATTCCAAGGATCGGAGCATCATTCCGATGAGCGGAGCATGATTCCATGGGATCGGAGCATCATTCCGAACAGCGGAGCATAATTCCAGGATTCTGAGCATCATTCCGAAAGGCGGCCGACATTTTGACCGAAGCATAATTTCGATGCAAAGGTTGATTCCCAGGCGAAGCGTAATTTCGACAAGGAAGGCAGATATTCCGAGGCGAAGCATTGATTTCGACACGGGATACATTCTGAGACGGAGCATGATTCCGGCGCAGAGCTTGTTGGTTGACTTGATTCTGAGGCGAAGCATAATTTCAACAGGGAAAGCAGGTACACCGAGGCAAAGCATCATTTCGACACGGGGTGCATTCTGAGACGAAGCATAATTCCGACGCAGAGCTTGCTGGTTGACTTGATTCCGAGGTGGAGCATAATTCCGACGAGGAGGTCGTTGGTTGATTCCGTGCCGAAGCATAATTCCGACAGGGAAGGCAGATACACCGAGGCGAAGCATCATCTCGATACGGGGTGCATATTCTGTGACGAAGCATGATTCCGACGCAGAGCTTGTTGGTTGATTTGATTCCGAGGCGAAGCATAATTCCAGGAGGGAAGGTAGATATCCCGAGGCGAAGCATGATTTTGACACGGGGTAAATTCTGCGACGGAGCATGATTCCGCCGTAGAGGTTGTTGGTTTCATTTGATTTGGGTTTACATCAGCATCGCTACACTGGAATATGGTACCAGGAGCGAATCATCATTTGTCATGAGAGGATTTGGGAATTTTTTTTTGTTTGGCATCAGCATCGCTATACTGGAATATGGTACCAGGAGCGAATCATCATTTGCGTTTGCTTATTAGGAAACGATGGCTTAGGAGACAGGTTTTAGGTCCTTATCGCCTAAGACTTTTCAATTTTGTGAGCCGTGAGGGTCTCACAAAGCATTTTCTCCCTACGGGTCGTAAGGATCCCGTAAGTGTATTTTCTCCTTGGGAGTCGTGGGGACTCCCAAGTGTGTTGCTCCTTTGTGAGTCGTAAGGATCTCACGCGGGAATTTTCTCCTCACAAAGTCGAGAGGACCTTGTGAGTGCATTTCATTTCTTTCTCACGAGTTTGCGCCCTTTCGGGTTTTCACAAACTCACCGGCAGTCCTGCTGTTTTTACTCACGGAGGCCTTTCGGGTTTTCTTCCGTGCCCATCTTGCTTGTGGACATACCTTTTTTTTTATTTTATTATATATTTTTTTTGGAGAGATTGGGATTGTTTTACGCCCGTGGATTGTATACGGTTTTACAGGATGTATGATCCAGACCGTAGGGCCGGAAAAATTTCAGGACTTTGTTGGCGTCTGCATCGCTGCACTGGAATGTGGTACCAGGAGCGACTCATCATTCGCCGTTGGGGCATGGGATTTAGAAGTTGGTTGGCGTCTGCATCGCTACACTGGAATATGGTACCAGGAGCGACTCATCATTCGCCACTTGGGGATTGGGGAGCGATGGCTTAGGAGACAGGTTTGGATCCCTATCACCTAAGGCTTTTCAATTTTATGGACCGTCAGGGTCCCATAAAAGCATTTTCTCCCTACGGGTCGTAAGGATCCCGTAGGTGTATTTTCTCCTTAGGAATCGTGAGGTATCCTAAGTGTGTTTTTCCTTCGTGAGTCGTAAGGATCCCACAAAGGTTTGTTCTCCTCATGTATCGTGAGGACACATGAGTGGGTTTTCTCAATGGAGCATAATTCCACAGGCGGAGACCAGCCGCGTAACTGGTGATTGCGGTGGGGCATAGGTATGATGGGAATTATTTGAGCCCATGGATTGTATACGGTAGTCAATTCGGGGACTGGCCGTAGGGCTGGGAGAATTTTGGGAAATTGGATTTTGGTTGGCGTCTGCATCGCTGCACTGGAATATGGTACCAGGAGCGACTCATCATTCGCCGTTTTTTTTTGTTTTTGTTGTTTTTTTTTACCTCGATTGCTCTATCATTTCAGATTTTCTTATCGCGAAGATCGCGATTGCCCTATCATTTCGGCTTTTATTCGCGATTGCCCCATCATTTCGGCTTTATTTTCATTTTTATTTTTACTCGCTGATTTTTATTGCGAGTTGCCCCATCATTTCGGCTTTATTTATTTTTCTTTTATTTACACATTTCTTTTGTTTATTTACTTTTTTTTACATTCCCAGTTTTAACGACTTAGAGGTCGACTGTTCCCAGTTTAATGACGTGGTGGTCGATTATTTTCTGGGAAAGGCAAATGTCTGAGAATCAGTTTCACGAAGAACTTCGGTCTCCGTTTGTATGAAATTGGCGGTCGCAGCTGGACTGTTTGTTAACACGCCTTTAGACAGTTCTATCTCTCCTGCCTTGTATTGCTTTTAGACCCAATCTTTGAAGACGAAGCAGTCCTCAATGGCATGACCTATCACTCTATGATAGGGGCAGTATTTGGGGTCGCCGGTCATATTCGCTTCCTGCGGTCTTTTTGACTCTGGCAGTTGTAGACCGTTCTTCAGGGCATCTTTGAATATTTTACGGATTTTATCCCTTCTGAAGGAATAGACCTTATCCAGCTTCTCTTTCAGTGGAGATTCTCCTCCCTCTCCGAACACTAGCTTCCGAGGCTGGTTGGCATTAGGCCCGCTCAACCCTTGCTTATTTCGGTTAACCGAGGTATTGAAAGATTCAGTATCGTCAGAACCTCCGCCTTTGCGATTTTCGTCCTTTCGGTTTCTCCATGACCTATTGTTATTTTGGGAGTCAGAGGAGGATTCCTGCTTTGAGCGTTCCAACATCTGGACTTTTCTGGTCAGCTCTTGGAATGTTTTGAGACCCGCGGTACATAGAAACGGGGCCATCCAGTTGTTGAGATTTCCGACAAGGAGACTGACAGATTGGTCCTGCTTTATCGGCGGTTCGCATTTGACGGAGAGATTGCGCCATCGGGTTATAAAATCCGTGCTGCTTTCATTGTTCTTGGGCTTGGTCCTTACGAGCTCGGCAACGGTGATCTTATCGCTGACGCTCATGAACCTTTGTCGAAACAAATATTCCATTTGGACGAAAGTATTAATGGAGCCATCCGGTATGCTCGCGTACCAGTCGAAAGCAACATCGGTCAAGCTATTAAAAAACTGGCGGAGGAGAAGCGCATCATTGCCCCCAGTATTCCCGCATGAGGCTTTGAAGTGGGCGATATGCTGATTCGCATTTCCCGTCCCATCGAATCTTCCGAATTTGGGGATGACATAGCCGCTAGGAAATTCTACCAGATCATACTGAGCAAGATATGGTCTCCCACTACTGCTGATATCTTTTTGCGCTTCGGCTTCGACCACCAATGTTTTGACTTTGCTGGCAACCAAATCCATGATTTGATCTTGAGTTAGCGGGCTACTGTCATCGGTAACCAAGACATTTCCTGAGATAGGATGCGACTGACTTTCATGCGGTCCGCCTACCTTTGGATTTGAGGGAATAGGCACCGGCTGCCTCGGGATACCATTTCCCGGTTCATGAGACCCCTGCGCCTGATTGGGCGGCTGAGAGGCAAGTTGGGCCGTAAGCCGTAAGACGACATTTGTCAAGTCGTCGATCTTTGAGTAGAGCTTCGCCATCTCCTTGTCTTTGCTTCTGAGCTGCTTTCGAAGCTCTTGGAGAAGTTGCTGCTCTGCGGTCTTAGGAAGGAAAGTTGTCTCATCTTCGCTTTCCGAGCCTGACTCCTCATGAATTGAGGGCTCTCTCTGCCTATCAGCCTCATCGAGAGGGTTTTCATCATCCAGCGTAGGCGGCTGTTCTTGGGAAGTGGCAACCACATTCAAGCCAGATTGGATTTGAGATGTGGTGGCCCCGTCCTTGCTCTTGTTGCGCGTGCTCACCACGTAGACAGTGTGGATAACACATTCAGCCATCCCCTCATCTTTGGCGGGGTAACCCTGTTCTTTGAACCTCATGAGGTTTAGCCTGGCAGGAGCCCTAGCCCTTTTGTTGGCTCTATATCTGAGCCTTTTCTCCCTCAGCTTCTCGATTTTGAAGGCTTGGCGGGCATCTGCTACCCAGGAAGCCATTGTGAGTTGATCAGAGGGGAGCTTAGAGAAGACACCCGATCGAGTAGTGGTCAAGGGCACCGCTGGAGCTTGCTCGGGACGCGTTGTAGCTTTGTTGGTGTTGATGGCCTTGCCCCCAGCTGGGGCTAAAGAAATTCGTTCAGACACCGACTTGCGTTTGGGTTGGGGCGCCCTTGAGATCACCACATTTGGTCTCCTGCCTTTCGAGACCGATTTGTCTGCCACCGGGGCTTGAGGAGATGGGATGGCGCCAACTGGCCTAAACACAATAAAGCCAAATGGTAGCAGCGGCTCCTCCTATTGTCGCCTGAGACTGGCCGGCAGGACCGTCCTAGAGTCTATCCTCATCGTGTAGGAGACGGGAGCTGAGTTCATCATCGAAGACATCGTCGGAAGGTGATTGCTTGAAAATTTGCATGAAAAAGCATTATTTTTAGTATAAATACAGGTATGTATATTGATTGAGTTCGCATGAACGCTTAATCCGAAATATGGGAGGAGAGATATGTCCCACCGGGCGTGCCAGAATCTGTAGGGTGTTTTTCGTCACCCCATTGAGATGGGAATACGCGCGCGCTTGTCAGGCGTACAACAGATTCCCCCTGCCTAGGGTAGGCCGGGGTTTAATGATTGTGGGGATCCGAATCTCCAGCAGCCGCGGACTAAGCTGTCGTTAATTACCCCTCGCCTTTGGAGCGAGGGAACCTCCGATTGACGGGTTAAACTGGTCATGCGAACTCAATGTGCAGTGTACGTGTGTTGTGTTTTGGAGGGGGGTTTAAATATATCGGGAGCCACGCAGAGTCTTTACGGGGGTCCCGCTACCCGGATAGCGGGCTGGGGGTCAAGGGGGCTAGCAGCCCCCTTGCGGGGTCCGGGGCAGCGCCCCGTTAGAAAATTTTTTCTAACAGGGACAGTGTCGCGGAGTATGTGTGTGTGTAAATATGTATACATATGTATATATATATGTGTATATATATATATATAAGAAAAAAAGAGGGGGAAAAGGCATCCAAAGGATGCGTGGGGGCAGCACCTTGGGCGCTGTGTGCCTAGGTGCTGTGCGCTCAGGCGCTAGAGTGCCACGTGTTGGCGCATGGGCGCTCTGCGCTGGAGCGCTGGACGCTGGAGCGCTGGGCGCTTGAGCGCAAGCGCGCCACGTGTCGGCACGGGGGCGACTTGCGCTCGAGTGCGGAGCGCTTGAGCGCAAGCGCGCCACGTGTCGGCACGGGGGCGCTCTGCGCTTGAGCGCCGGCGAGAAAAAGAGGCTTTTAGCCTTTTAAAAATTTCTCGGAAGAGAAATCAGAGAGGAGTTGGACTCCTGAGTGTGTTTTTCTTTGGGTTTAGTGAAAGGGGTTCTTCTTCTTCCTTCTGTGTTGGCTGGATCTTGAAGATCAAGAGATGTGAGATCTCAAAATCTCTCCTTTTTAGGATCTAAAGACAGATCCAAGTTCCCCTTTGGGGGTTTAGTGGTGAAAAACTATTTTTTTTTTTGAAAAGGAAGAGTAAAACTCTTGATTAATTCAGAAGAAAGAAGAAGGTTTGTGACCTTCAGAAAAAGGGAAGAAATACAAACCCTAGGTTTTTGAGAGAATGAGAAGTGTATATTTTATTCATCATCATTTTGCCTTATATAGGCTTACATATTTGCATATAGCCCCTTGGACTTCACAAAATGGCATTTTGCCTATCCCATGGCTCATGTGCCATTTCATTTTTGCACATAAGCCATGGGCTTACAAAAATTTGGCTTTATGCCCATTTTGCATACATTCATGTATAAAAAAATTACATAAAAATTATTTATTACATGATCTATATTTTAGCATGGAGGAGGCTGGCCGCTGGCTCGACTTGGGCATGGGCCCGCTTAACCTGGGCTTGGGCCCACCTGGCTTGGGGTTGACCTTGACTTTGACTCGGTCAACGGGGGTGTAAATTTTTACCCCAACAGCGCCGGATATATCGAAAACCTAAGCCTTTTTCCTTGCCCGCCCGTGGATAATTTCAGATTCAGCCCAAGATGCCCCAAGTCTTTACCGCCGACCGTCCCGAAACCCGGCCGGGCTTGTGTGTGAGGGGGGCGTTCTACCGTTGTACCGAATGCCCGCAGCGGATTATTCTGCTTTCACTTCCGCGCGTCCCCAGACGGAAAGAGAGAAGGAGGCCGGGGGGAAAAAATAAAAAGGGGTTGCAACACGAGGACTTCCCAGGAGGTCACCCATCCTAGTACTACTCTTGGCCAAGCACGCTTAACTGCGGAGTTCTGATGGGATCCGGTGCTTTAGTGCTGGTATGGTCGCATCCGCATTTTCTGGGTCGCTAAACTCCTTTATTCTCTCCCGGCCCGCGACGGATTCTGCATACTCTTCATTCGTTGTCTGCCTCCTTTTTTTAAGTCGGATTCAGCCGCAATAAACGTTGCACCGGATATATCGGAAACCTAAGCCTTTTTCCTTGCCCGCCAGTGGATAATTTCAGATTCAGCCCAAGATGCCCCAAGTCTTTACCGCCGACCGTCCCGAAACCCGGCCGGGCTTTTGTGTGGGCGGGGCGTTCTCCCGTTGTACCGAATGCCCGCAGCGGATTATTCTGCTTTCACAGCCACGCGTCCCCAGACGGAAAGAGAGAAGGAGGCCAGGGGGAAAAAATAAAAAAATAAAAAGGGGATGCAACACGAGGACTTCCGAGGAGGTCACCCATCCTAGTACGACTCTCGCCCAAGCACGCTTCACTGCGGAGTTCTGATGGGATCCGGTGCTTTAGTGCTGGTATGGTCGCATCCGCAATTTCTGGGTCGCCAAACTCCTTTATTCTCTCCCGGCCCACGACGGATTCTGCATACTCTTCATTCGTTGTCTGCCTCCTTTTTCTAAGTCGGATTCAGCCGCAATAAACGTTGCGCCCGATATATCGGAAACCTGAGCCTTTTTCCTTGCCCGCCCGTGGATAATTTCAGATTCAGCCCAAGATGCCCCAAGTCTTTACCGCCGACCGTCTCGAAACCAGGCCGGGCTTGTGTGGAGGGGGGCGTTTGCCTGTTGTACCGAATGCCCGCAGCGGATTATTCTGCTTCCACAGCCGCGCGTCCCCAGACGGAAAGAGAGAAGGAGGCCGGGGGGAAAAAATAAAAAAA
Organism: Agapanthus africanus; assembly: GCA_030015575.1. Lineage (NCBI taxonomy): Eukaryota > Viridiplantae > Streptophyta > Magnoliopsida > Asparagales > Amaryllidaceae > Agapanthus > Agapanthus africanus. The sequence continues at coordinate 277,763,287 of JASDDO010000010.1, read as the reverse complement.
TAAAAAGGGGATGCAACACGAGGACTTCCAGGGAGGTCAACCATCCTAGTACCACTCTCGCCCAAGCACGCATCACTGCGAAGTTCTGATGGGATCCGATGCTTTACTGCTGGTATGGTCGCATCCGCAATTTCTGGGTCGCCAAACTCCTTTATTCTCTCACGGCCCGCGACGGATTCTGCATACTCTTCATTCGTTGTCTTCCTACTTTTTCTAAGTTGGATTCAGCCGCAATTAACGTTACGCCGGATATATCGGAAACCTAAGCCTTTTTCCCTGCCCGCCCGTGGATAATTTCAGATTCAGCCGAAATTGCCCCAAGTCTTTAACGCAGACCGTCTCGAAACCCGGTCGGGCTTGTGTGGTGGGGGGTTTTCGCCCGTTGTACCGAATGCCCGCAGCGGATTATTCTGCTTTCACAGCCGCGCATCCCCAAACGGAAAGAAAGATGGAGGCCGGGGGAAAAAATAAAAAAATAAAAAGGGGATGCAACACGAGGACTTCCCAGGAGGTCAACCATCCTAGTACTACTCTCTCCCAAGCACGCTTAACTGCGGAGTTCGGATGGGATCCGGTGCTTTAGTGCTGGTATGGTCGCATCTGCGATTTTTGGGTCGCCAAACTCCTTTATTCTCTCACGGCCCGCGATGGATTCTGCATACTCTTCATTCGTTATCTGCCTCCTTTTTCTAAGTCGGATTCAGCCGCAATAAACGTTGCGCCGGATATATCGGAAACCTAAGCCTTTTACCTTGCCCGCCCGTGGATAATTTCAGATTCAGCCCAAGATGCCCCAAGTCTTTACCGCCGACCGTCCCGAAACCCGGCCGGTCTTTTGTGGGGGGGGGCGTTCGCCCGTTGTACCGAATGTCCGCAGCGGATTATTCTTCTTTCGCAGCCGCGCGTCCCCAGACTGAAAGAGAGAAGGTGGCATCTGCGACTTAACAGCGGATTATTCTTCTATCCCAGTATGGTCGCATCTGCAATTTCTGGGTCGCCAAACTCCTTTATTCTCTCCCGGCCCGCGATGGATTCTGCATACTCTTCATTCGTTGTCTGCCTCCTTTTTCTAAGCCGGATTCAGCCGTAATAAACGTTGCGCCGGATATATCGGAAACCTAAGCCTTTTTCCTTGCCCGTCCGTGGATAATTTCAGATTCAGCCTAAGATACCCCAAGTCTTTAACGCCGACCGTCCCGAAATCCGACCGGTCTTGTGTGGGGGGGGCGTTCGCCCGTTGTACCGAATGTCCGCAGCGGATTATTCTTCTTTCGCAGCCGCGCGTCCCCAGACGGAAAGAGAGAAGGTGGCCGGGGGGGAAAAATAAAAAAATAAAAAGGGGATGCAACACGAGGACATCCCAAGAGGTCACCCATCCTAGTACTACTCTCGCCCAAGCACGCTTCACTGCGGAGTTCTGATGGGATCCGGTTCTTTAGTGCTAGTATGGTCGCATCCGCAATTTCTGGGTCGCCAAACTCTTTTATTCTCTCCCGGCCCGCGACGGATTCTGCACACTCTTCATTCGTTGTCTGTCTCCATTTTCTAAGTTGGATTCAGCCGCAATAAACGTTGCGCCGGATATATCGGAAACCTAAGCCTTTTTCCTTGCCCGGCCGTAGATAATTTCAGAATCAGCCCAAGATGCCCCAAGTCTTTACCGTCGACCGTCCCGAAACCCGGCCGGGTTTGTGTGTGTGGGGAGGGCGTTCGCCCGTTGTACCGAATGCCCGCAGCGGATTATTCTGCATTCACAGCCGCGCGTCCCCAGACGGAAAGAGAGAAGGAGGCCGGGGGGAAAAAATAAAAAAATAAAAAAGGGGTGCAACACGAGGACTTCCCAGGTGGTCACCCATCCTAGTACTACACTCGCCCAAGCACGCTTGACTGCGGAGTTCTGATGGGATCCGGTGCTAAAGTGCTGGTATGGTCGCTTCAACAATTTCTGGGTCGCCAAACTCCTTTATTCTGTCCCGGCCCGCGACGATTCTGCATACTCTTCATTCGTTGTCTGCCTTCTTTTTCTAAGTTGGATTCAGCCGCAATAAACGTTGCGCCGGATATATCGGAAACCTAAGCCTTTTTCCTTGCCCGCCCGTGGATAATTTCAGATTCCGCCCAAGATGCCCCAAGTCTTTACCAACGACCGTCCCGAAACCCGGCCGGGCTTGTGTTGGGGGGGGGCGTTCGCCCGTTATACCGAATACCCGCAGCGGATTAATCTGCTTTCACAGCCGCGCGTCCCCAGACGGAAAGAGAGAAGGAGGCCGGGGGAAAAAAGGGGATGCAACACGAGGACTTCCCAGGAGGTCACCCATCCTAGTACTACTCTCGTCCAAGCACGCTTAACTGCGGAGTTCTGATGGGATCCGGTGCTTTAGTGCTAGTATGGTCGCATCCGCAATTTCTGGGTCGCCAAACTCCTTTATTCTCTCCCGGACCGCGACGGATTCTGCATACTCTTCATTCGTTGTCTGCCTCCTTTTTCTAAGTCGGATTCAGCCGCAATAAACGTTGTGCCGGATATATCGGAAACCTAAGCCTTTTTCCTTGCCCGCCCGTGGATAATTTCAGATTCAGCCCAAGATGCACCAAGTCTTTACCGCAGACCGTCCCGAAACCCGGCCGGGTTTGTGTGTGGAGGGGGGCGTTCGCCCATTGTACCGAATGCCCACAGCGGATTATTCTGCTTTCACAGCCGCGCGTCCCCAAACGGAAAGAGGGAAGGAGGCCGGGGGGAAAAAATAAAAAAATATAAAGTGGATGCAACACGAGGACTTCCCGGGAGGTCACCCATCCTAGTACTACTCTCGCCCAAGCACGCTTGACTGCGGAGTTCTGATGGGATCCGGTGCTTTAGTGCTGGTATGGTCGCATCCGCAATTTCTGGGTCGCCAAACTCCTTTATTCTCTCCCGGCCCGCGACGGATTCTTCATACTCTTCATTCGTTGTCTACCTCCTTTTTCTAAGTCGGATTCAGCAGCAATAAACGTTGCGCCGGATATATCGGAAACCTAAGCCTTTTTCCTTGCCCGCCCGTGGATAATTTCAGATTCAGTCCAAGATGCCCCAAGTCTTTACCGCCGACCGTCCCGAAACCCGGCCGGGCTTGTGTGTGTGGGGTGGAGGGGCGTACGCCCGTTGTACTGAATGCCCGCAGCGGATTATTCTGCTTTCACAGCCGCGCGTCCCCTGACGGAAAGAGAGAAGGAGGCCGGGGGGAAAAAATAAAAAAATAAAAAGGGGATGCAACAAAAGGACTTCCCAGGAGGTCACCCATCCTAGCACTACTCTCGCCCAAGCACGCTTAACTGCTGAGTTCAGATGGGATCCGGTGCTTTAGTGCTGGTATGGTCGCATCCGCAATTCCGGCGTCGCCAAACTCCTTTATTTTCTCCCGGCCCGCGACGGATTCGGCATACTCTTCATTCGTTGTCTGCCTCCTTTTTCTAAGTCGGATTCAGCCGCAATAAACTTTGCGCCGGATATATCAGAAACCTAAGCCTTTTTCCTTGCCCGCCCGTGGATAATTTCAGATTCAGCCCAAGATGCCCCAAGTCTTTACCGCCGACCGTCCCGAAACCCGGCCGGGCTTGTGTATGGTGTGGGGGCGTTCGCCCGTTGTACCGAATGCCCGCAGCGGATTATTCTGCTTTCACAGCCGCGCGTCCCTAGATGGAAAGAGAGAAGGAGGCCGGGGGGAAAAAATAAAAAAGTAAAAAGGGGATGCAACAAGCGGACTTCCCAGGAGGTCACCCATCCAAATACTAATCTCGCACAAGCACGCTTAACTGCGGAGTTCTAATGGGATCCGGTGCTTTAGTACTGGTGTGGTCGCATCCGCAATTTCTAGGGCGCCAAACTCTTTTATTCTCTCCCGGCCCGCGACGGATTCTGCATACTCTTCATTCGTTGTCTGCCGGTTTCTCTCCTTTTTCTAAGTCGGATTTAGCCGCAATAAACGTTGCGCCAGATATATCGGAAACCTAAGACTTTTTCCCTGCCCGCCCGTGGATAATTTCAGATTCAGCCCAAGATGCCCCAAGTCTTTACCGCCGACCGTCCCGAAACCCGGCCGGGCTTGTGTGTGTGGGGAGGGAGGCATTCGCTCGTTGTACCGAATGACCGCAGCGGATTATTCTGCTTTCACAGCCGCACGTCCCCAGAGGGAAAGAGAGAATGAGGCCCGGGGGAAAAAATAAAAAAATAAAAAGGGGATGCAACACGAGGAATTCCCAGGAGGTCACCCATCCTAATACTACTCTCGCCCAAGCACACATAACTGCGGAGTTCTAATGGGATCCGGTGGTTTAGTGCTGGTATGGTCGCATCCGCAATTTCAGGGTCGCCAAAATCCTTTATTCTCTCCCGGTCCGCAACGAATTATGCATTCTGTTCTTTCGTTGTCTGCCGGTTTCTCTTCTTTTCCTAAGTCGGATTCAGCGGCAATAAACGTTGCGCCGGATATATCGGAAACCTAAGCCTTTTTCCTTGCCAGCCCGTGGATACTTTCAGATTCAGCCCAAGATGCCCCAAGTCTTTACCGCCGTCCGTCCCGAAACCCGGCCGGGCTTGTGTGCGGGGGGGGGGGGGGCATTCGCCGGTTGTACCGAATGCCCGCAGCGGATTATTCAGCTTTCACAGCCGCGCGTCCCCAGACGGAAAGAGAGAAGGAGGCCGGGGGGAAAAAATAAAAAAATAAAAAGGGGGAGAAACACGAGGACTTCCCAGGAGGTCACCCATCCTTATACTACTCTCGCCCAAGCACGCTTGACTGCGGAGTTCTGATGGGATCCGGTGCTTTAGTGCTGGTATGGTCGCATTCGCAATTTTTGGGTCGCCAAACTCCTTTATTCTCTCCCGGCCCGCGACGGATTCTGTATACTCTTGATTTGTTGTCTGCCTCCTTTTTCTAAGTGGGATTCAGCCGCAATAAACGTTGCGCCAGATATATCGGAAACCTAAGCATTTTTCCTTGCTCGTCCGTGGATAATTTCAGATTCAGCCCAAGATGCCCCAAGTCTTTACCGCCGACCGTCCCGAAACCCGGCCGGGATTGTGTGAGTGGGGGGGCGTTCCCCCGTTGTACCGAATGCCCATAACGGATTATTCTGCTTTCACAGCCGTGCGACCCCAGACGGAAAGAGAGAAGGAGGCCGGGGGGAAAAAATAAAAAAATAAAAAGAGGATGCAACTCGAGGACTTCCCAGGAGGTCACCCATCCTAGTACTACTCTCGCCCAAGCACGCTTAACTGCAGAGTTCTGATGGGATCCGCTGCTTAAGTGCTGGTATGGTCGCATCCGGAATTTCTGGGTCGCCAAACTCCTTTATTCTCTCCCGGCCCGCGACGGATTCTGCATACTCTTCATCCGTTGTCTGCCACCTTTTTCTAAGTCGGATTCTGCCGCAATAAACGTTGCGCCGGATATATCAGAAACCTAAGCCTTTTTCCTTGCCCGTCCGTGGATAATTTCAGATTCAGCCCAAGATGCCCCAAGTCTTTACCGCCGACCGTCCCGAAACCCGGCCGGGCTTGTGTGTGGGGGGCGGGGGGGGCGTTCGCCCGTTGTACCGAATGCCCGCAGCGGATTATTCTTCTTTCACAGCTGTGCGTCCCCAGACGGAAAGAGAGAAGGAGGCCGGGGGAAAAAATAAAAAAAAATAAAAAGGGGATGCAACACGAGGACTTCCCAGGAGGTCACCCATCCTAGTACTACTCTCGCCCAAGAACGCTTAACTGCGGAATTCTGATGGGATCCGGTGCTTTAGTGCTGGTATGGTCGCATCAGCAATTTCTGGGTCGCCAAACTCCTTTATTCTCTCCCGGCCCGCGACGGATTCTGCATTCCCTTCATTCGTTGTCTGCCTCCTTTTTCTAAGTCGGATTCAGCCGCAATAAACGTTGCGGCGGATATATCGGAAACCTATGCCTTTTTCCTTGCCCGCCCGTGGTTGATTTCAGATTCAGCCCAAGATGCCCCAAGTCTTTACCGCCGACCGTCCCGAAACCCGGCCGGACTTGTGTGTTTGGGGGTGGGGGGCGTTCTCCCGTTGTACCGAATGCCCGCAGCGGATTACTCTGCTTTCACAGCCGCGCGTTCCTAGAAGGAAAGAGAGAAGGAGGCCGGGGGGAAAAAATAAAAAAATAAAATGGGGATGCAAAACGAGGACTTCCCAGGAGGTCACCCATCCTAGTACTACTCTCGCCCAAGCACGCTTAACTGCGGAGTACTGATGGGATCCGGTGCTTTAGTGCTGGTATGGTCGCATCCGCAATTTCTGGGACGCCAAACTCCTTTATTCTCTCCCGGCCCGCGATGGATTCTGCATACTCTTCATTCGTTGTCTGTCTCCTTTTTCTAAGTCGGATTCAGCCGCAATAAACGTTGCGCCGCATATATCGGAAACCTAAGCCTTTTTCCTTGCCCGCCCGTGGATAATTTCAGATTCAGCCCAAGATGCCCTAAGTCTTTACCGCAGACCGTCCCGAAACCCAGCCGGGCTTGTGTGTGGAGGGGGGCGTTCGCCAGTTGTACCGAATGCCCGCAGCGGATTATTCTGCTTTCACAGCCGCGCGTCCCCAGACGAAAAGAGAGAAGGAGGCCGGGGGGAAAAAATAAAAAAATATAAAGTGGATGCAACACGAGGACTTCCCAGGAGGTCACCCATCCTAGTACTACTCTCGCCAAAGCACGCTTAACTGCGGAGTTCTGATGGGATCCGGTGCTTTAGTGCTGGTATGGTCGCATCCGCAATTTCTGGGTAGCCAAACTCCTTTATTCTCTCCCGGCCCGCGACGGATTCTGCATTCTCTTTATTCGTTGTCTGCCTCCTTTTTCTAAGTCGGATTCAGCCGCAATAAACGTTGCGCCGGATATATCGGAAATCTAAGCCTTTTTCCTTGCCCGCCCGTGGATAATTTCAGATTCAGCCCAAGATGCCCCAAGTCTTTACCGCCGACCGTCCTGAAACCTGGCCGGGCTTGTGGGGGGGGGGCGTTCGCCCGTTGTACGAAATGCCCGCAGCGGATTATTCTGCTTTCACAGCCGTGCGTCCCCAAATGGAAAGAGAGAAGGAGGCCGGGGGGAAAAATAAAAAAATAAAAAGGGGATGCAACACGGGGACTTCCCAGGAGGTCACCCCTCCTAGTACTACTCTCGCCCAAGCAAGCTTAACTACGGAGTTCTGATGGGATCAGGTGCTTTAGTGCTGGTATGGTCACATCCGCAATTTCTGGGTCGCCAAACTCCTTTATTCTCTCCCGGCCCGCGACGGATTCTGCCTACTCTTCATTCGTTGTCTGCCTTCGTTTTCTAAGTCGGATTCAGCCGCAATAAACGTTGCGACAGATATATCGGAAACCTAAGCCTTTTTTTCCTTGCCCGCTCGTGGATAATTTCAGATTCAGCCCAAGATGCCCCAAGTCTTCAACGCTTGCTCTTCGGACGGTCAAACTGCCAAAGAGGATTGCTTGAAGACGTCTTGTCCAGCCTCCGAAGGGATCAGAGACACGGCAGTCGCGGGGCTACTCGAGCAGCACGATTGCCTATCGAGGAACATATCAGCTTATGCGACAGTACGACGGCCAAAACCCTGAGTACCACAGACCCTAACGGACTTCTGTCGAAAAGAGCAGAGGTTAACTGTGACGTTATGATATTCTTGCAAGAAATGCTCGATTTGTCTCGACTTGTGAAAAAATCGATGTCTTTGCGAGAAATTTTCGATGCGGCTTGACTTGTGAGATAAAGCCTTAGGCAATAGGCATAAAAGGAGCATGTTTCCTAAGCACTGGGACCTTGCAAGTTGGCCCACAATGGTCTCTTGCACACTATCCACGGGTCTCACTCTCCAAACTCGAAACTCGACAAGGAGGGAAGCAACCGCTTACGGGTCCTCTCGACTCGTAAGAGGGAAAAATTCTCTTATAAGATCCTTACGACTTATAAGAGAAAACACACTTAGGAATCCTCACGATTCCTAAGGAGAAAATCCACCTACGAGATCCTTTCGATCCGTAGGGGGAAAAATCTCTATGAGACTCTCACGGCTCATAGAGTTGAAAAGTCTTAGGCAGCAGATCTGAACTTGCGGCCTAAGCCATCTCTATCTCTTGAAGAAATTAAGATGCCTACGCCATTATCTGTCACTATGTTTATCAAGACAGCATGCCAATAATAAGAGAAAGGAGAAAGCAACAGAAGGAGCATCCGATTTACGTTTGATCAAGCGTTCGAGACACACTCATTCATGCATAGGAAAAAGACTCAGAACGAAAAATAAGACAAGCTGAGATAAAACATTTCCATTAATATTGCCAAGAATTCTTACAATCATAAAGCAATAAATGAGAAATATTATTACAAAGGTATAACCTCGAACCCAGGACATGGATTGAGGAACTCGAAAGCGACCCTATCTATGACTTTCCAGTCCTCGCGGACCATCCTGGTGTGCTTTCTTTCGCGAGCACAAGCGTCAGGATCCCCCCTAATGTCTTCCACCCTCCGGTAAGCAGCGAGTATGGCAGACTGTTGGAAGACCTCGTGCAAGAGATCGACGAGACTGTCTCGCCGTCTCTTCGAGATAATGTTCATCCGGTACACCGAGTGCACCTTATCCTCGGCGGCATCCAACGCCCTAAGCGGCACACCAGAACATAATAGGGGAAGCGCTTCCCAGATGGCTCCCACAATAAGTTTCAGGAGGGAAGAACGTCGGGGAAGCAGTAGACCGTTATATGCGTCGAAGCGGCTCATGATTTCAGCACACTCCGCGTTTGTGAACTCTCGATTTTGAGAACGGCCAAGTCGGCGGATGTCCCCGTAAGAGATGATCTCGTCAAGATTGTACATATGGGCGTTCAATGTTTCTGTAAAAGAAAATCAACAAAAATTATCAGAAAGACTGACTATGCAAAACGATATAATGCACTGAGGAATAAAATGCCATCTTTAACTTCCAAGGTCCATGAAGAATTCTTAAGAGTTCTTCTATATGATTTGGGAGGAGCAAAGCCCTCTTAATGAAATGAGAAAATACAGGGAAAATCTTTTAGAGAGCAAAGCTCTATTAATGGAACCCTAATAGGGCTCTCCTTAGTCTTCTATAGACCCCCTTAGAGCAAAGCTCTGCTAAGTGAAACCCTAAATGGGTCTTCTTTAAATCAGGGATCTATTGAGAGCAAGGCTCTTAAAATTGATTTAATTTAATCAAAATTAATATTTTTACCTAAAAATTCTCTAAAGTTTGAACTTTTAAAAGTGTTTAATTAAGAGAGCAGGGCTCAGAGTTCTGAAAGTAAAATCGTGAAGATGAAAATCATCTAAGGGACCAAAGGTCCTATTTATAGGCATCAAATGCCCTTTCAACTTCCAAAAGTTGCCGCGACGGTTGGAATTCGGCCACCGCTACGCTCACGTTTAAGGCCACGTAAGCGCAACGGTGGGGGGGGGCATTTGTTTACCCCAATCAGAGCAAAGCTCTGTTCAAATTCCAAGGTGGGAAAAGAAGCAATTCTTCTGTTTTCCTCCAATCAGAGCAAAGCTCTGTCTTGAAAATTAAAGTGAAAATTAAAGTTAAAATAAATGAAGCAACGCTTCAGATCCCCTGCACTGCACGCAGAGCGCCACGTGTCCGAATCAGACACGTTAGCGCAGGGGGGCGCAGCGCCCAAGGCAGCGCACCCAATCAGAGCAAGGCTCTATTTAAAATTCAAACTTTAATTAAAGAAGCAACGCTTCAGCTGGCCTGCGCTCTGCGCTGCACGCCACGTGGCAACACGGTTGCGCTAACGCAGATGCGCTGCGCTATGCGCTACAAGCCATGTGGCAGCGCGGTTGCGCTGGCACAGTTGCGCTGCGCTGTGCGCTGCGCGACACGTGTCAGCGCAGTTGCGCTGTGCGCTGCGCGACACATGTCAGCGCAGTTGCGTAAGTGCAAATGCGCTGCGCTATGCGACTGCACGACACGTGTCACGAGCTGGTGCGCTTGCGCCAAACAAAATTAAAATTCTGAAAGATCTTTCTCAATCTTGTTAAAAACAAGAAGATTGTCTTCTGTAAAACAGAAGCTCTTGGATCAAAGATCTAACGGTGGGGAAAGTTTCCCAAATCACTCAGAGAATGATCTCTTTAACAAATTTTAACTAATTTATGGGCACTATAAAAAGGACCCTAGACCTCAATTCAAAGGCATGAACATTTTGGTGAAAAATCAAGAACTTCAAACAGAGAGAACTCTGAAGAAATTTCGAAAGAAGAAAAGGTAAAAAAAAAACCTTTAGGAAAAAGAGAATTCTTTTATGAACAGATTATTGATCTAAGAACAAGATAAAAAATTTTAAATAAAGAGAAAAATAAATAATAATAGTGCTTTGCACTTTCTTATGAACCATTGGTTCTTTGAAAACAAGAAAAACTTGTTTTCGTTGATTTAAAATCGATCAAAATATAAAACAGTGTTTTGCAGTTGAAAAATTGCATTGTTGCGCTCTTTTGTTGGCGCAAGCCACCAGGGAGCGCCACGTGTCAACAGCACAACAGCGCAGCGCACGGACACAGCGCACTGCGCTGTTGTGCTTGCGCTCACCAGAGTGCGACACAAGTCGCTTCCACGAGCGCTTGCGCTCATTATTTGGCGCAAAGCTCCTGACAAGCCACTGCCAAATAATTAACGCATTGCATTATTTGCAGAAGGGCCTAGCCCAATTAAAAAAGATCTAACGGGCTGAACTAAATGCTTTGCATTATTCTAAAAAGGGGGGCCCAAGCAAAGACAGATGCTCTAAATCAAAATAAAGGGACAGAGCCCAAATCAGAAAGGCCTAGCAGGCCAGAATAAAATACTGTGCATTACTAAACATGGGCAAAGCCCTAACACAGGTCTAACAGGCCAAATGCAAACAAAACGTTGGACATTTCTCAGTTGGACTTAAACCAATCATGGTCCTCAAATTAAATTGACTGAGCATGTCGGCTCTCTTAAATTAATCTACATCCGGTTCAAGGGTACATCTCCGAACTCCTCTGAATCCTATCGTTGTAATCCTTCAAAGACGTCAGAGAGGTGACGGGTCCCGACAACCACACATCAACACGGATTGTGGGGTCCTTAAACTCATGGACTTATGCGTCCTTAAACCAAGATACGGACTGTGGGGTCCTTAAACTCATGGACTTATGCATCCTTAAACCAAGATACGGACTGTGGGGTCCTTAAACCTGCGGTGTCACGCCCCGCTTCCCAGAGTACGCTAAAATGGGCACGTGACATAGCCAACCATGCTACCTGTGGGTAGGAAGTATCCATCCACAGTCACATTACGGCTGTAGAGATATCAAGAACAAAATAAAACTATCTAAACATGTCCATAATCCAAGATAACAGGAGTCAATAATAAATAAATGCGGAAGCAAATGATCCAATACAAATAACTGAAATGTATGTCCCATAATGCGGGCTCACATCTGGAAGTAAATGCAGGAAATAAAACTAACTACTACTGAACTCACAGCTCAGCCTGCTGGCTGAAGTACTCCGGCTCGTACGGCGACGGCGGCACAGAATCTGGGCCATGCAAAACCCAGACGTCAGCGCGTCGTGTCATTAAGTAATATAATATGAACAGTGTAACAGGCAATGCAAAATAAACATGAATCCAGCAAGAATAACAATAATATGAATCAGATCAGTACAGGGTAGTGTGCAGTGGGTAAACTAAACCGTTCTATCAGGTTTTCTATTCTAAAGTCTTTGAAATCAATTGATGAATCGTCGATGTAACTCAATAGTATCCCGTGCGTGCCCGGGACCATGGTCAAGACTCTCGGGCTGAATCCGAGACGTGCCGCTAGGCAGTAACAGGTAGCAGGATGGGCGAGTTATGTCAGCATCATCACTCCGGGGCTGGCCTAGCCTGTAAAACTGATCAGAACATGTATCGAACTGTTGAGTTACAAGTCAGGTTTCACCTTTGATTTTCCCATACCCCCAAGTTATGTATGTCAAGTCAGGTATTAAGTAATCAAGAACTAATGCCAACACAGGATCAGGTAAAAGTAGGTTTGTCTGGAGAGACAACAGGAACGGTCCGTGAGAACTACATGTCAGGTTTGTTGGCATTAGACACAAGATCAGGTAACGGGTCAGGTCATGGTACATCAGGTCAAGTCAACAGTATACGGTACCATGTCAGATATATCAATATATACATGTGTAGCAATGTCAGGTCAAGATGTAAACAATATCGTGGGTGTGCTCACAATCAGTTATATAATCTAGCATGGGTATCAACAACATGAGATAAGCAATGAATTAAGTAATAGACAGTTTCATTCAATTTGCAATACAGTTATCAAATTTGTTACAGAGATGATTACAAGAGTGCAGTAAGACAAGTATAGCCGTTTAGTCATGTTAACAGGTTTAAGAGCCCTTAGAGGTACAATGATCTATGTAACGGTTCAGTACAACTATTTCAGCTTAAAAGCATACGAGTGTCCGAATGGAACAGAATTACAGAGATAAATGCCATAAGCTACGTTAACATTAAAAATGTGATTAAACAGGTAAATATGGTTATCAGGTTCAATTTGCAAACTGTAGGTTCCAAGTGTAGTGGTAAAATAATATAATGCAACATTGTACGCGAAAAATGAGAAATGATTGTACCAAAACTAAATTTCCAGATTTAGGGTGTCACAGTATATATGTAAATATTGTATAGCATATAGCAAGGGGTACTTGCCTCGACGGGTCGCGAACCGGGAAAACGGGACGTAAACGTCAGCGGAGAAACTCGCGACGGGCGCACGGTTCACAGATTGAACCCAAACAACGAACAATGGAACCACACGGGTCGGGGTACCTTGCTGGAACGTCGGATCACGTCGTCGGCATCGTCTGATTCCGGCGAGGATTTGAACAGTGAAAGTCAAGAAACTATGCAACAAGAAATGAAGAGAAACTAACGAATAAGGAGAGGAGGCTTACAAGGTACTGCTCTGTGGTTACAGAGAGGAGACGCGAGAACAAGGACGAGGTTGACGGGCTCCGGCGGTGGCCTACAGTGACCGCGGGGGATTCTGCCGATCAAGAATCGGGTTAGAAGAGAAGGGAAGAAGAAGGAAGAGAGGAAGGGAGGTGGAACTCACCGAGGAGGGTGTGAGGTCGGGGACAAGAGGACGGTGGTCACCGGCGGCGACTCAGGTGACGCAGATGCGTGCAGGGAAGACTGCAGGCAGCCGCGGCTGGTGTGCAGGTGTCTGGGAACGCGAGGAAAGGAGGAAGAGGGGGCTTGGCTGCGATGAGGGCGACGAGACGACTAGTCCGGCGGTGCTGGTGCCGGTGACGGGGTTGCGGCGGCGACGGGGGACGAGGCGGCCGGGGGTTCACTGGGCTCGCGATGGGTCCTCTGTGTTCTTTTTAAAAAATGAAGGTGGAGGGAAATTAATATAAGAGAGAGAGAGAGAGGAATAAAGTTAGAGAGAGAGAGAGAGAGAAGAATATAATGAGAGAGAGAGACGGTTAGGATAGAGAAAGAAATAGAGAGAGAGAGATTGAGATAGAGAGGAGAGGGGGACCCACGGTTAGGATTAGGAAGGTTGTGATTGGTGGGGGAAATTATTTAAATGATTTAAAATATCTTAGAATATTATACAGTTAGAATATATATATATATAGGTTTGTTAAGGAAAATTGAATATACGAAATATTAAAATTTTGGGATTTTGGCGCAAAGTAAAACATTTCCAAATCGCGTCCGGGTCGGGTCCAAAAATTTGAAATTTAAATAATAGTATTTTAAGCGGGTTCCAAATTTTAAAATAAAGTGTTTTATGATCAAAAAGCATACCCCCAAAACGGACACATGTGCGCGTGCGTAGCCATCCAAACTCGCCCGTTTCACTGAACGGGACGAGAACACGATTCACGGACGCTACCATAGGGTTAAGGGTGTCAAGTAGGCAAAGATGAATATTTTTAATTTTATTTTAGATGCCAAAAAATTGTTATATGCAGAAATGAATTTACCGGTTAAAAATTTACAGTAAGCCACAAACAAGCAAGATAAATGAAATAAAGGTCACACTTCCTTCATAAAGTAACAGGAATTAGTAGCATTGGGCTCGGGTGTTACATCATACCCAACTACAAAAGAATTTCGTCCTCGAAATTCCAAGAATACAAAGATAGATAACTACAAGAAAAGGTGAGGAAACTTCTTCCGGATTTCTTCTTCTCGTTCCTAAGTGGACCTCCATCCGAGCGATTACCCTAAGAAACAAGCACACGGGGGATAACCTTGTTCTTAAGAACCCTTTTCCCTTCGATCCACAATTTCAATCGGTCGCTCCTCAAAAGTCAAGTCTTCTCGTACTGTTAACTCCGAATGATCCAATACGTGCGTTTCATCTCGAACATACCTTCGTAGTTGAGATACGTGAAACACATCGTGCACATTTGCCAAGGACTGCGGTAACGCCAAACGGTATGCTACCTCACCAACACGCTCCAAGATCTCAAAGGGTCCAACGAATCGAGGACTAAGCTTTCCTCGACTCCCAAAACGAATCACCCCTCTAGTCGGTGATATCTTCAAGAATACCAAATCACCCACGGAGAACTCTAGAGGTCTTCTTGACGTGTCTGCCCAACTCTTCTGTCGGTCTTGAGCTGCCTTCATATGATTTCTGATAGTGTTAACCTTCTCAACTGTCTGCACAACCAAATCTGGTCCCAATAATCTTCGTTCACTGACATCATCCCAACAAACAGGTGAACGGCATTTATGGCCATACAAAGCTTCAAACGGAGCCATCATGATAGTTACCTGAAAACTGTTGTTGTAAAAAAAAACTCCACCATGTGTAGATGATCCTCCCACGAACCCTTGAAGTCCAACATGCATGTTCTCAACATATCCTTAAGAGTTTGGATCGTTCTCTCCGACTGACCATCAGTTTGAGGATGATAAGCTGTGCTAAACTTCAATCGAGTCCCCAAACTTTCCTGTAAACTCCGCCAAAAGTGGGATAAGAACCGAGTGTCACGATCGGACAAGATGCTCACCGGTACTCCATGCAATCTTACAATCTCCTGCATGTACCGCTCCGCCAAGGTCTCAGTTGATTGACCAACCCGAAAAGTGTTAGTGTATATGCCCTAGAGGCCATTACTGTATCATACTAGTTTGTATATTACTTAATGGAAGCTTGGGATATTCACAGTTGTATATACAATCTTGCTCGAAATGGTAGTATGCTACTTGGTTTGTCTCTGCTTTAATATGTGCATGTGTTTCTTTTAGCATATTGCTGGTATACATATTAGTAGAGCCCTTAGGATCTTTGCTTGATTACCAGCGTTGTGATGGCGCTCGCACTCGTGGGAGCTGGGTAATCTATAAGCACATCCTTATACAGGTCCCTGGTCGTTGGACTATCGAGACAGGGCATCGATACTCCGGAGTAGACTAGCGTATGCGCTTCTCATCCCAGTGTGGGAGACGGTCTGTCCCACAGCCGTTAGTACGTCGTACTTGGGATAGTATGCGGGTGCTCGTTAGGTTACGAGTACACTGGACAGGACTCGTCGGGAACTGTTGGTTGGTAATATACCTATCGTCAGTTATCAGTTCCCAGGTGACATGAGTACAGCTTAGTCCGCTGACTTGACACTATCACTTCGCCTCGAGTGTGTTCCCATTGCACTTTGATTACTACCCTACCACGGCTCAGAGGAGTCGTGCAAACAGGTAGTCTTTGGGTGCAGTCCCGAAGCACTTGGAGGCAGTGACGGTTAGACAGGATTCGTCTCTCCCGGTATTGGGGGTTGACATCGCGCTGTGTCCAGGAGAGCCATTACACGAGTAGTCCCTGGCCAGGGCAAGCGAGATATACTGGTAGGCTTCCAGTGTTATCTCAGGGTGTTCTGGGCTTCACTCCGACACGACTTGTACCGCTATTAGGGGACTGACGTTCACCGCCCCCTAGGCCCGCCATGCGATGTATCAGACGAACAGACCGGACTGTACGGAGACTGTCACATACAGGCTCAGTAGGAGTGCAGATGGGGTTCACCTCGTCAGTCTTCTTATCGACATCTACCTGGGGACCGTTACGTACAGCTAGTGCCGCTTGCGGTCTGTGGTTAAACCCACTGCCAGCGTAGTGTCGAGTCTTTAGAGTCCCACACAGAGAGCTATTCGCCTTTAGGCAAAACGAGTAGAGGTCGCATGGTTTTGCGACAGGGTTCGTTCGCATCCACGCACTTGTGCACGTTTGCTGTCCGGACAGTTTATACTAGCGGGCTTTGGTTTAAGCCGGATCCTAGTATATGTTTTGAGATTGGTTTTTCTCATTGTGTTCGTGTTCCTCGGATCACGAATGCGGGTGCGTATGCACAGTTGCTTGAGATTGAGGGAGAGGACCTTGTTTAGGGTTAATGACTATTGTCATTTTATTAACCCTATTGTTTTTGTGTGTATTATTGTTAATTAATAATTAGCTTAATTATTGTGCATGGTTGTTGTTGTTGACACTTTGACTTTGTTGACTTGTTGACCAAGTTGACAATTTGACCATGATCATTTCATTTGGAAGATGCTCTTTGATTCTTGCAATTTGCATTAATAATGAAATGATAATGGTCACCTCTTGATTAAACCATGACAATTTTCTTGCTAATTAATTAATTAAAATAACTCACACATATTAGTGAGAATGGCTCACTAATAATTCATTCTATCATATCTTTTCTCTCTCTTGCTCATCCTCTCCCTCAAGCTCTCTCCCTCTCATGTGTTGAGAAACAAAAAGCTTGAGAAAAACCTTCACTTGATCTTCTCTACTCACTTCTAGGGTTCAAGTCTTAGCATTTCTTGCACTCTAGTTACTCCTAGCTTGGAGTTGAAGCTAAAGGTCGAGGCTTTCGGGTGGATCGTTCTTTGACGGAAGGAGACAAGCAAGGTGAGGCCTTTCTACCATTCCGACGAGCAAGGAGAGAAGGAGTTCGAGCTCAAGGTATAACCTTTCTACAACTTAACTAGTTGTTAGTTTGCTTTAGTTAGTTTTCGTTTAGTAAAGATCCTCACAAACAAGGTCCATGTTGCCTAAGTCATTAAAAATCCGATTTTTATTATGTTTTCCGCCTCCCCGTAAGCACCGGGGTGGGCAACATGGACTTACAGTGGTATCAGAGCCTAACTAAACTCAAACTAGCTAGGTAGTGAAGTATAACGAAGTTTCGAAACCGAAAATCCAAAAACCAAACTTTGCAAAACCTAAGTTTCTGTTCATTTTTTTTCTGGTCAAAATGACATTTGTTATATACCAAAAATTATCTCAGGGTTTTGTGTGAATAACCACCAAATACGAACCAGAGAGGAGATCAGAGGAGCGCGGATCCGTGGCAAGAGGAAGCTCCTGCCGCGGAAGCGCGACCGTCTTGTCCCTTCTCTGCATCGTTTTTGGTGCAGTGTCTGTCTGTGTTGGTTTTGGGATTTTTAGGATATATATTATATGCCCAGATTTTCCAGAACTAAAATTTACTTTTGGGGGCCTATAAATCCGTATTTTTCGGAACTTCACTACACTTTAACTACATCGGTTATATCTGTAATGCTTGCATGTATTGAACGTCGGCTAATCGCTATAAGACGATTAGTCGGGGTTATACATGATCTGTGATTGTTATTGGTTTGTGGATATGAATGGATTGGATTGTCGCGAGTGAATGGCCGGGGTGGATGTGAGATGAGCGTTGTTTTTCTTTCATTCATTTGTAACATGTAAATTGATGTAATAATATTCTTTGTATGGCCGCACAACCGGGTCGGGGTTGTAGCCGTCATTGTATAATTCTTTTTACTGTTTTTGCTCCTAGGATAGACCCATGGAGGGGGTGCACAAACTACCGGGTATCTCGAAGTGCCGAGTGGCCTACTCACGGTGGTGAGGGAGGTTGCTTCGCTTCGGGTGCTTGGCGGGTAGTTTGCCGCACCCGTAGGGGTCTTGGGTGGGGTATTGGCTATTCACCGCGACCGTGTAATCCGCTTTGCGTTGCAGGCTCGAACGCATTGCGGATTCCTAGTATATCCAATGTATTCATCTGTGATCTGTAATGTCTATCATTGCTGTATATTTATATATAATAACTATTTAGGCGTTGCTTATGTTTTACAGCCGCGCTAGCCCAGCCCCCGCTCTGTCGTTAGTTAAGTAACCTAACGGGTGATGACGGGGCCCCGTGGCGAATGCGAATGGCATAAGCGTACGTCTTATTTTGGTTGTTTTCTGCAATGGTAGGATTAAATGATGGGACGCATTAAAAGAACTAATGCAAGAAATAAACCAAGTAAAAGTCGATTGGAACACTTTGAAAACCACTCGGTTCTTTTCAAAACCAAACTTTTAAACGCGGAGCTTGAACCACTCCTTTTAAAAGCTATCTCGTTCCATCGATTATATCAAGTTCACTACGTTCACGGTTTCGCCAAAACCATTCGTAGCCCTCCGTCATTCCACATGAATGGTCAAAAGTATTCAAGCTGTGTATTTTGGCCAAAGTCAAGGCATAGTGATTGGTAGCGTTTGGGCATTCATGTGCAGCATAGATAGATGCGTTGATTTGGGACAGTCGTGCTGCCATTTTGGCCAAAGTCAAGGGTAGGTGCGGGTGGGTCCAAATTAACCAGGAGAATGACGGGTAGAACTTGACATGTGACTTATGATATTTTGGCCAAAGTCAAGGTCATAAGAGCATGGGGAAAAAATCCACATCGGGAGTTTCATAAGTACTGAAACTTGCTAGATTTGCATACCATTTGGAGTGTGGTGATTCTGGTAGGATTCCTTCAGTTTCGTCACGCGATGATATTTGGATCCCGATCCTACTGTGAGTATATGCTACTCCTCGGGAAAACTCTCACTTAACGATCAATGCTATAAACCTAGTAGGTGCCTAGAAAGGTGTTAGCGGGGCTATGCCCACAGGGAAAAGAGGTTATTTAATTAAGGAACTTCGCGAAAGCGTTGGAAAACCTCCCTCGAAGTACCGACACTGGCCTGGCTGAACGGTTAAGCAAGTATTGTACGGTGAGAATGATCCCGGCTAATCCTTTTCTTTATGGTTTGAGAAGGGATTCGAGAAACAGTGGGAGCCATCCAGTTTAGACAAACTAAAAACCACTCTAAACTTGCAAGAGCATCATGCTAAAGTGTTTCTTTTCTCTCTCCTAATTGCAGCGACCATTCAACATGACCGGACTTAAGTTACTGTTAGATAAAAATATATTGACAGGGCCAAACTACAAAGATTGGCTCAGGAATGTCAAGATGGCGATCACTTATGACAAGCTGGGGTATATACTTACCACCAAAGCTCCCCCTGTCCTAGGTCCCACCTCCAGCGTCGCGGATGTAGAAATCCGTAAGACATGGGAGATAGATTGCGCGAGGGCCAGATGCCTCGTACTAGCCTCGATGGACAACGAACATCAGAGGAGGCACGAGAATATGGACCTAGAGTCCATATTTCTCCATACAAAAGAACTGTATGGAGAGCAGTCTCGTATCGCGAGATACGAAGTGTCGAAGAAGCTTTTTTCGGCAAGGTTGGCCGTCGGATCATCGGTAGCGGACCACGTGCTTAAGATGATCGGCTACATAGAGGAGCTCGCGGACCTTGGGACCACGTTGGAGAATGAACTCTATACCGATTTGATTCTCCAGTCCCTTCCTTCCACTTACGCCCAGTTCGTTCTTAACTTCAACATGCAAGGAAAGGAGGTTGAACTTGCCGAGCTTCTGAACATGTTGAGGACTGCTGAGGGCACCCTACAGAAGGGTAGGGAGACATCCACTTTGTTTGTAGGAGGATCTTCCTCTTCTAGGTCCTGGGCGAAAGCCAAGGGCAAGAAGAAGAAAGCCCCCGCCAAACCAAGAGGCGGTGTCGGTAAAGTGGATACGAAGGGAAAGGGTAAAGCAACAAAAGTAGAGGGGAAGATGGTGGGGAAGGAAGAATGCTTCTATTGTCACAAAAGTGGTCACTGGAAACAGGATTGCAAGGCTTGGAAAGCCAGAACACAGGATTTGAAGCGAGTTGCAGCTTCAGCTTCAGGTGTGTATGTTATTGAAAACTGTCTATCAATAAACTCTACATCCTGGGTATTGGATACCGGATCAGGATCTCATATCTGTAATTCTTTGCAGGCGTTGAGAAAGCGTAGAGTTTTGAAGGCAGGTGACATGACCCTCAGAGTTGCGAACGGTGCTAGCATGGATGCAGAGGCCGTGGGGGACTATCACCTGGGATTATCTGATGGACACTTTTTGGTTTTGCGTAGTTGTTATTATGTACCAAATGCAACCTGTAATATCATATCTTTATCTTTATTATCTAAAGAAGGTTATGAATTTGCATTTGTAAGTAATGTAGTGAACATTCACCTTAATCAAGTTTTGATTGGGTCAGGTACATTGAACAACGGTATATACGTTTTAAACCAACCGCAGGTTTTCAATATCCAGAATACACACAAAAGAAAGTCTCCAGAAATTAATAAAACTTTCTTATGGCATTGTAGACTGGGTCACATCAATGAGAGAAGATTGACTAAGTTACATACTGAAGGATATTTGGATCCGTTCGAATATCAATCGTATGCAACTTGTCAATCCTGTCTCAAAGGAAAGATGACAAAGGCTCCGTTTTCTGGACACGGAGAAAGAGCGAGCGAGCTCTTGGGACTCGTACACAGCGACGTGTGCGGTCCAATGTCTACACATGCGCGAAGCGGTTTTTCTTACTTCATTACCTTTACGGATGATTTTTCAAGGTACGGTTATGTTTTCTTAATGAAACATAAATCCGAGGCTTTTGAAAAATTCCAGGAATATAAGAATGAAGTAGAAAAACAAACCGGCAAAAGTATCAAGATCCTAAGATCGGATCGAGGAGGAGAATACTTAAGTGCCGAATTCCTGAACTAGTTAAAAGAGAATGGAATTCTCTCTCAGCTTACTCCTCCATACACTCCGCAACATAATGGTGTATCGGAGAGAAGGAACCGGACCCTATTGGATATGGTACGGTCCATGATGAGTAACGCTGAGTTACCGCGATCGTTCTGGGGATATGCGCTAGAATCAGCAGCATACCTTTTGAACCGAGTTCCAACTAAGACTGTGCCTACTACACCATATGAAATGTGGTGTGGGAAGAGACCCCATCTTAATCACATTAAGACATGGGGATGTCCAGCTTTTGTAAAAAAGCAGCATGCGGACAAGCTCGAGGCACGCTCAGTACAGTGCAAGTTTGTGGGATATCCGAAGAACTCCAAGGGATATTACTTCTATTGCGAAGAGGAACAAAAAGTCCTTGTTTCTCGCCATGCCCACTTTCTAGAACATCGGTTCATAGAAAAAGAATTAAGTGGGAGCGCGATAGAACTGGAAGAAGTTCCAGAACCGCAAGCTATTACTGAAAGCTTAGTAGAGCCAGAGGGTTCGAAAGATCAAGACATTCCCGTGCCACTCCGCAGGAGTAGTAGGCAGTCTCATCCGCCCGAGAGGTACTACGGTTTTCTCACTGACGGGGATAGAGAGGACTGCATCCTAAATTGTGATGAGCCTACTAGCTTCCAGCAAGCCATTCAGAGCATCGACTCGGTAAAATGGCTGGATGCAATGCGGACCGAGATGGAGTCCATGTACACCAACAAAGTATGGACGTTGGACATTGCTCCAGACGGGGTAAAACCCGTAGGATGCAAGTGGATCTTCAAAAGGAAGATTGGTGTAGATGGACAGGTTGAGACCTATAAAGCTAGACTGGTAGCAAAGGGTTTTCGTCAGCGACCTGGTTTGGACTATGACGAAACCTTTTCTCCAGTAGCTATGCTGAAATCCATTCGGATCCTTCTTGCCATCGCTGCTTTCCACGACTATGAAATTTGGCAGATGGACGTAAAGACAGCTTTTCTAAATGGTCATTTAGAGGAGTGTGTCTATATGGACCAGCCAGAGGGTTTCATTCAGCGTGGGAGCAGCGGAAAGGTGTGCAAGTTGCTCAAGTCCATTTATGGACTCAAGCAGGCATCGCGGAGTTGGAACATCTGCTTTGATGAGACGGTCAAAGAATTTGGCTTTATCAAAAATCCAGATGAACCATGCATCTATTGTAGATTTGTAGCGAGAACTGTAGTATTCCTCGTTTTATACGTGGATGACATTCTCTTAATAGGAAATGACATTCATATGCTACAATCTGTCAAGGGGTTCTTGTCACACAGGTTCTCCATGAAAGACCTGGGTGATGCCTCATACATTCTGGGTATCCGGATCTACCGTGACAGATCCAAGAGGATATTAGGACTCTCACAGTCCAGGTACATCGACACCATACTGAAGAGATTCAGTATGGAAGATTCCAAGCGCGGTAATCTACCGGCTTGTCACGGGATCACCCTCTCCAAAGAGATGTCTGCCAAGACTGATTTGGAGAGGGATCGCATGTCTATTATACCCTACGCTTCTGCGGTAGGCTCTATAATGTATGCGATGTTGTGTACCAGACCGGATGTGGCTTATGCACTGAGTGTGGTAAGCAGGTATCAGTCAAACCCTGGGAAGAAACATTGGATAGCAGTAAAGAACATTCTCAAGTACCTGAGAAGGACTAAGGAGATGTTCTTGGTGTATGGCGGAAAAGACCTGCAGATTGAGGCCTTTGCTGACTCCAGCTTCCAGAGTGACAAGGATGATTCCAAGTCCATGTCGGGTTTTGTCTTTACCCTCAATGGAGGGGCGGTTTGTTGGAAGAGCTCCAAACAGGAAACCGTTGCTGACTCGACTATGGAAGCGGAATACATCGCTGCATCTGATGCCGCAAAAGAAGCTGTCTGGATGAGGAAGTTCTTGAAAGAACTTCAGGTGGTTCCGTCCATTGTTGACCCAATACCTCTGTATTGCGACAACAACGGGGCTATAGCTTTAGCGAAGGAACCCAGGTCCCATCAGAAATCCAGACACATCTTAAGGCGGTATCACCTGATCAGGGAGATTGTGGATCGCCAGGAGATCGAGGTCCGGAGAGTTGCATCAGAGGATAACACAGCAGATCCATTCACCAAGGCCTTGCCCCAGA
Source organism: Agapanthus africanus (assembly GCA_030015575.1). Taxonomy (NCBI): domain Eukaryota; kingdom Viridiplantae; phylum Streptophyta; class Magnoliopsida; order Asparagales; family Amaryllidaceae; genus Agapanthus; species Agapanthus africanus. Next base: position 277,740,133 of record JASDDO010000010.1, on the reverse strand, counting down.
CTCAGTTCGAGCGGCTGATCGAGATGATAGGTCTTCGATACGCCAGTACATGGCCTTAGTGCAAGTGGGAGATTGTTAGTGTATATGCCCTAGAGGCCATTACTGTATCATACTAGTTTGTATATTACTTAATGGAAGCTTGGGATATTCACAGTTGTATATACAATCTTGCTCGAAATGGTAGTATGCTACTTGGTTTGTCTCTGCTTTAATATGTGCATGTGTTTCTTTTAGCATATTGCTGGTATACATATTAGTAGAGCCCTTAGGATCTTTGCTTGATTACCAGCGTTGTGATGGCACTCGCACTCGTGGGAGCTGGGTAATCTATAAGCACATCCTTATACAGGTCCCTGGTCGTTGGACTATCGAGACAGGGCATCGATACTCCGGAGTAGACTAGCGTATGCGCTTCTCATCCCAGTGTGGGAGACGGTCTGTCCCACAGCCGTTAGTACGTCGTACTTGGGATAGTATGCGCGTGCTCGTTAGGTTACGAGTACACTGGACAGGACTCGTCGGGAACTGTTGGTTGGTAATATACCTATCGTCAGTTATCAGTTCCCAGGTGACATGAGTACAGCTTAGTCCGCTGACTTGACACTATCACTTCGCCTCGAGTGTGTTCCCACTGCACTTTGATTACTACCCTACCACGGCTCAGAGGAGTCGTGCAAACAGGTAGTCTTTGGGTGCAGTCCCGAAGCACTTGGAGGCAGTGACGGTTAGACAGGATTCGTCTCTCCCGGTATTGGGGGTTGACATCGCGCTGTGTCCAGGAGAGCCATTACACGAGTAGTCCCTGGCCAGGGCAAGCGAGATATACTGGTAGGCTTCCAGTGTTATCTCAGGGTGTTCTGGGCTTCACTCCGACACGACTTGTACCGCTATTAGGGGACTGACGTTCACCGCCCCCCTAGGCCCGCCATGCGATGTATCAGACGAACAGACCGGACTGTACGGAGACTGTCACATACAGGCTCAGTAGGAGTGCAGATGGGGTTCACCTCGTCAGTCTTCTTATCGACATCTACCTGGGGACCGTTACGTACAGCTAGTGCCGCTTGCGGTCTGTGGTTAAACCCACTGCCAGCGTAGTGTCGAGTCTTTAGAGTCCCACACAGAGAGCTATTCGCCTTTAGGCAAAACGAGTAGAGGTCGCATGGTTTTGCGACAGGGTTCGTTCGCATCCGCGCACTTGTGCACGTTTGCTGTCCGGACAGTTTATACTAGCGGGCTTTGGTTTAAGCCGGATCCTAGTATATGTTTTGAGATTGGTTTTTCTCATTGTGTTCGTGTTCCTCGGATCACGAATGCGGGTGCGTATGCACAGTTGCTTGAGATTGAGGGAGAGGACCTTGTTTAGGGTTAATGACTATTGTCATTTTATTAACCCTATTGTTTTTGTGTGTATTATTGTTAATTAATAATTAGATTAATTATTGTGCATGGTTGTTGTTGTTGACACTTTGACTTTGTTGACTTGTTGACCAAGTTGACAATTTGACCATGATCATTTCATTTGGAAGATGCTCTTTTATTCTTGCAATTTGCATTAATAATGAAATGATAATGGTCACCTCTTGATTAAACCATGACAATTTTCTTGCTAATTAATTAATTAAAATAACTCACACATATTAGTGAGAATGGCTCACTAATAATTCATTCTATCATATCTTTTCTCTCTCTTGCTCATCCTCTCCCTCAAGCTCTCTCCCTCTCATGTGTTGAGAAACAAAAAGCTTGAGAAAAACCTTCACTTGATCTTCTCTACTCACTTCTAGGGTTCAAGTCTTAGCATTTCTTGCACTCTAGTTACTCCTAGCTTGGAGTTGAAGCTAAAGGTCGAGGCTTTCGGGTGGATCGTTCTTTGACGGAAGGAGACAAGCAAGGTGAGGCCTTTCTACCATTCCGACGAGCAAGGAGAGAAGGAGTTCGAGCTCAAGGTATAACCTTTCTACAACTTAACTAGTTGTTAGTTTGCTTTAGTTAGTTTTCGTTTAGTAAAGATCCTCACAAACAAGGTCCATGTTGCCTAAGTCATTAAAAATCCGATTTTTATTATGTTTTCCGCCTCCCCGTAAGCACCGGGGTGGGCAACATGGACTTACAAAAAGGAATAAAGTGAGCTGCCTTGGTCAACCGATCAACAATCACCCATACAACATTGTTGCCTTTTAGACTCCGCGGTAAAGCCGTCATGAAATCCATGGTTATATGTTCCCACTTCCACTGAGGAATCGGAAGTGGTTGCAATAAACCAGCAACCCTTTGCTGTTCAGCCTTAACTTGCTGACACACCAAGCACTTAGCTACAAGGCGAGCAATCTCCCGTTTCATGCCTTCCCACCAGAAATGCTGTCGAATATCTCGGTACATCTTTATGCCTCCTAGATGTACAGAATAAGCTGAACTGTGTGCCTCCTTCATAAACTCTTCACGAATATCCCCCTTTGGAATATACAAACGGTTACCATACCTCAACGAACCATTTTCGTGGATCGATAAATATGTTCGTAGTCCGGCTTCAACCTGCTCTCAAAACTTTTGCAGTATACGATCCTGTGATTGAGTTGCTTTAATATTCTCGATCAACGATGCCTGTACTTGTAGCTGTATCAACTGTCCCGAAGAATGCAGCAGCACAACCCCCCAAGTCAAATCTTCGAAAGTCTGCAACGATCTCCTTCTGCGTAGTTAACACCTGAATTGTTGGTAACCGACTAAGTACATCCGGCACGACGTTAACCTTCCCTGGATGGTACTTAAGATCAAGATTGTAGTCAGCCATCAGCTCCAACCATCTACGCTGCCTCATATTAAGCTCCATCTGTGTGAACACATAATTCAAGCTCTTATGATCAGTAAAAACTTCGACCCTTTCGCCTAAAGGTAGTGTCTCCAAATCTTCAAAGCGAAAATCATAGCTGCAAGTTCCAAGTCATGAGTTGGATAATTCTTCTCATGGGTCTTCAACCGTCTCGATGCGTACGCTACAGCCTTCCCATGCTGCATCAAACACATACCAATCCTTTCCCAGATGCGTCGTTGTGAATCACCAATCCTCTGGAATTGTCTGGTATGGTCAGAATAGGGGCGTTTATCAACTTCTGCTTCAACGTCTGCAAAGCTATCGCACATCTGTCCGTCCATACAAAAGGTACCTCCTTGCTCGTAAGCTTGGTCAACGGCTCCGTCAGACGAGCAAAGTTCTCCACAAATCTTCTGTAGTATCCGGCCAATCAAGGAAACTTCTTACCTCAGCAACATTCTTTGGAATTGGCCAATCACGAACTGCTGCAATCTTTTCGGGATCGACGGCAATTCCATCGCCTGACACAACATGCCCCATAAATTTTACTTCCTCCAGCCAAAACTCGCACTTACTCATCTTTGCATACAACTTCTCCTGTCTCAACGTCCGCAGTGCGATCTTCAAATGCTCAGCATGCTCCTCAAAACTCTTCGAGTAAACCAGAATATCGTCAATGAATACCACAATGAACTGATCCAAGAACGGTGAAAAGATTCGGTTCATCAAGTCCATGAATACTGCCGGCGCACTCGTTACTCCGAAAGGCATCACCAAGTACTCGTAATGTCCATACCGAGTTGGGAACGCCGTCTTGCAAATATCTTCTGCTTTCACTCGAACCTGATGATATCCGGATCGCAAATCTAGCTTCGAGAATACCCTCGCGCCACTAAGCTGCTCAAAAGTTCTCCAATGCGAAGGATAGGGTACTTTCTCTTAATAGTCACCCGGTTTAATTCTCGATAGTCGATGCACATCCTTCTTGTGCCATCCTTCTTCTTTACTAGAAGAACTGGAGCTCCCCATGGCGAGCTACTGCTGCGGATCCAACCCTTTTCAAGCAATTTAGCAACCTGTTTCTTAACTTCTTCCAACTCTACTGGTGACATTGGATAATACGCTTTGGATACTGGCGCTGCACCAGGAATAAGATCAATTGCGAACTCCACATCTCGCTTCGGCGGTAATCCCGATATATCTTCAAACACGTCCATAAAATCACGAACAATAGCCGGCTCTTCACTTCCATCAACTTCCATTGCTGCAAGGATAATGTTTGTTGGCCTAGCTCTAAACTCGACTGGCCCAACGGAACTGCTTCCTCCAGCGAAGGTAAACTCGGGATGTCCGGGAATCTGGAAAATTACTTTCTTTGCCCTACAATCAATGTGAGCGTGGAAAGTGCCAAGAAAATCCATTCCCAAGATGACTTCGTAGCTGCCCGTATCAATCACCAAGAAATCTGCAAAAAGCTCCCGTCCGCACACAACACTATACAATCTTTACATTCCCTACTAGATATGCTTTTCCCATTCCCAGTGTGTATGTCCCAGAAACTAGACAGGGTCGTGCAGGCAATCGAGTGTGTAGTTATAAATTTGGATGACATAAAACAATGGGATGCACCAGAATCAAATAATGCCAATGCGGGAAAACCATGAACGAGTAGAATACCTGAAACGACTTCTCCTGACGCCTTAGCTTCCTCTGCTGTCAAGGTAAAAGCTCGAGCCTGATTAGGTCCTTGAGTCAGCCGTTTCTGTCCCTGGAACAGTCTCTGTGGAGGCTTCTGAATATCATCCCTTGTACGAAGCTTTGACGGAAAAGCACTAACGGCGTGATTTGCCGCTCCACAACCAAAACAGAGTCCCAGCCTCCTACGACAATCCTTTCTCACATGTCCGAGTACATGGCAGTAGTCACAAATTACGCTCCTTTTCCGAACACCCACATTTGTTTTCTTCATTGGTGCTACGCTGCGTCTGTTCACCGGAACACTTCTACGTACAGACGTTTGGTTCGGTGCAGACACCGGTTTCAGCTCGGTCTGTCTCTTTAAATTCTCCAGCAATCCCCTTATCACTCTACGCATTGCGGCTTTTTCGCACGTCTTTGGTCCATCTTCAAATTCTAACCGGCCATATTCCTGGAATCAAAACACCCATAGCATGATGATAGATTCTGAATATAGATCAAGGCTAGAACTCCAAGATACTTAAATAGAGTGCCGCATTGTAACTATGCCGCGGTATCATAGCCACAATTACATAATTCCACCCAAGTCGCCTAAGTCCTAGAGATAACAAGGAATCGGGTTTCGAGTCGATATGCAAAGGAAGTTTGCATATCGTAAAAGATATAATCAGGAAGAATGTGATTCAAGAATGGTAAACGGTAAGGTGGCAGGACATGTTTTCTAAACACGGGTATTCTGATTCGTGTATTGGGTACAATACCCAACTACAAAAGAATCAACCCGACTAACCTATGGCTCTGATACCAAAAAAACCATGTCACGCCCCGCTTCCCAGAGTATGCTAAAATGGGCACGTGACATAGCCAACCATGCTACCTGTGGGTAGGAAGTATCCATCCACAGTCACATTACGGCTGTAGAGATATCAAGAACAAAATAAAACTATCTAAACATGTCCATAATCCAAGATAACAGGAGTCAATAATAAATAAATGCGGAAGCAAATGATCCAATACAAATAACTGAAATGTATGTCCCATAATGCGGGCTCACATCTGGAAGTAAATGCAGGAAATAAAACTAACTACTACTGAACTCACAGCTCAGCCTGCTGGCTGAAGTACTCCGGCTCGTACGGCGACGGCGGCACAGAATCTGGGCCATGCAAAACCCAGACGTCAGCGCGTCGTGTCATTAAGTAATATAATATGAACAGTGTAACAGGCAATGCAAAATAAACATGAATCCAGCAAGAATAACAATAATATGAATCAGATCAGTACAGGGTAGTGTGCAGTGGGTAAACTAAACCGTTCTATCAGGTTTTCTATTCTAAAGTCTTTGAAATCAATTGATGAATCGTCGATGTAACTCAATAGTATCCCGTGCGTGCCCGGGACCACGGTCAAGACTCTCGGGCTGAATCCGAGACGTGCCGCTAGGCAGTAACAGGTAGCAGGATGGGCGAGTTATGTCAGCATCATCACTCCGGGGCTGGCCTAGCCCGTAAAACTGATCAGAACATGTATCGAACTGTTGAGTTACAAGTCAGGTTTCACCTTTGATTTCCCCATACCCCCAAGTTATGTATGTCAAGTCAGGTATTAAGTAATCAAGAACTAATGCCAACACAGAATCAGGTAAAAGTAGGTTTGTCTGGAGAGACAACAGGAACGGTCCGTGAGGACTACATGTCAGGTTTGTTGGCATTAGACACAAGATCAGGTAACGGGTCAGGTCATGGTACATCAGGTCAAGTCAACAGTGTACGGTACCATGTCAGGTATATCAATATATACATGTGTAGCAATGTCAGGTCAAGATGTAAACAATATCGTGGGTGTGCTCACAATCAGTTATATAATCTAGCATGGGTATCAACAACATGAGATAAGCAATGAATTAAGTAATAGGCAGTTTCATTCAATTTGCAATACAGTTATCAAATTTGTTACAGAGATGATTACAAGAGTGCAGTAAGACAAGTATAGCCGTTTAGTCATGTTAACAGGTTTAAGAGCCCTTAGAGGTACAATGATCTATGTAACGGTTCAGTACAGCTATTTCAGGTTAAAAGCATACGAGTGTCCGAATGGAACAGAATTACAGAGATAAATGCCATAAGCTACGTTAACATTAAAAATGTGATTAAACAGATAAATATGGTTATCAGGTTCAATTTGCAAACTGTAGGTTCCAAGTGTAGCGGTAAAATGATATAATGCAACACTGTACGCGAAAAATGAGAAATGATTGTACCAAAACTAAATTTACAGATTTAGGGTGTCACAGTATATATATAAATATTGTATAGCATGTAGCAAGGGGTAATTGCCTCGACGGGTCGCGAACCGGGAAAACGGGACGTAAACGTCGGCGGGGAAACTCGCGACGGGCGCACGGTTCACGGATTGAACCCAAACAACGAACAATTGAATCACGCGGGTCGGTGTACCTTGCTGGAACGTCGGATCACGTCGTCGGCATCGTCAGATTCCGGCGAGGATGTGAACAGTGAAAGTCAAGAAACTATGCAACAAGAAATGAAGAGAAACTAACGAATAAGGAGAGGAGGCTTACAAGGTACCGCTCTGTGGTTACAGAGAGGAGACGCGAGAACGACGACGAGGTCGACGGGCTCCGGCGGTGGCCTACAGTGATCGCGGGGGATTCTGCCGATCAAGAATCGGGTTAGAAGAGAAGGGAAGAAGAAGGAAGAGAGGAGGGGATGTGGAACTCACCGAGGAAGGTGTGAGGTCGGGGACAAGAGGACGGTGGTCACCGGCGGCGACTCAGGTGACGCAGATGCGTGCAGGGAAGACTGCAGGCGGCCGCGGCTGGTGTGCATGTGTCTGGGAACGCGGGGAAAGGAGGAAGAGGGGGCTTGGCTGCGATGAGGGCGACGAGACGACTAGCCCGGCGGTGCTGGTGCCGGTGATGGGGTTGCGGCGGCGACGGGGGACAAGGCGGCCGGGGGTTCGCTGGGCTCGCGATGGGTCCTCTGTGTTCTTTTTAAAAAATGAAGGAGGAGGGAAATTAATATAAGAGAGAGAGAGAGGAATAAAGTTAGAGAGAGAGAGAGAGAGAGACGGTTAGGATGGAGAAAGAAATAGAGAGAGAGAGATCGAGAAAGAGAGGGGAGAGGGACCCACGGTTAGGATTAGGAAGGTTGTTATTGGTGGGGGAAATTATTTAAAAGATTTAAAATATTTTAGAATATTATACAGTTAGAATATATATATAGGTTTGTTAAGGAAAATTGAATATACGAAATATTAAAATTTTGGGATTTTGGCGCAAAGTAAAACATTTCCAAATCGGGTCCAAAAATTTGAAATTTAAATAATAGGATTTTAAGCAGGTTCCAAATTTTAAAATAAAGTGTTTAATGATCAAAAAGCATACCCCCAAAACGGACACATGTACGCGTGCGTAGCCATCCAAACTCGCCCGTTTCACTGAACGGGACGAGAACATGATGCACGGACGCTACCACGGGGTTAGGGGTGTCAAGTAGGCCAAGATGAATATTTTTAATTTTATTTTAGATGCCAAAATATTGTTATATGCAGAAATGAATTTACCGGGTAAAAATTTACAGTAAGCCACAAACAAGCAAGATAAATGAAATAAGGGTCACACTTCCTTCATAAAGTAACAGGAATTAGTAGCATTGGGCTCGTGTGTTACATGCGGACTTATGCGTCCTTAAATTAACGGACTAATGCGTCCTTAAACACACCCACACGGACTGCGGGGTCCTTAAACTCGTGGACCGAGACGTCCTTAAACTAATATTGGACCGAGACGTCCTTAAACTAATAATGGACCATCACGTCCCTAAACTGGAATACGGACCACTACGTCCCTAAACTAGAACAATAGAGCCTCCAAATGCTCTCTTGCCGGATCTAAACGGTCCCGTTTAAGTTGATCATAGCCCCAAACACGGCTAGCGTATCCTTAAACATTCAAATGGACTATAAAATTCCAAATCAACTTTGGTTCAAGGGTACATCTTTGAACTCCTCTGATACTTATCATTGTAATCCTTCAGCGACGTCAGAGAGGTGATGAGTCCCGACGGCCATATATTAAATGGATCACCATGTCAAGTTGATCTTAGTCCAAAACAGGACTAACGTATCCTTGACGAACGTTTAAGTCGATCTTAGTCTCAATACGACTAACGCATCCTTAAACTAAAAACACCAAACCCAAATCTAAGTAAATACGGATTTGGACTAATCCACGTCCTACGGGCGACGGCATTACTCAGTCTCCGTATACAATCCACGGGCAATCACAAACAAAACAAACACACACGACACGAAGTGAAATTCTGGAGAATGAGAAAGTTGTTACCGCTATGCGGTAGCGTAATTAACTGCAGGGGCATGCGCTTGCAGGGAAGAGCGTCCCCACAATCAAAAACCCCTCAAGCGAGGGAGAATCTGACAAAGTCTGCTACATCGGCCGCATCCGTCTAAACCTCCGATACACGGTGCCATAAATCAACTTGGCATCTTCGGAGAGGTGGACGGATAAAACCAAAGAGCATCTGTCCCGAATCTCAGGCAAGACGAACCTACACGGTCGCGTCTCTGTATTCAGAGGGGAACAGATTCTGGCACGCCCGGTCGGACCTTTTCCTCTTTCCACTCCACACTTTGTGTGTCGTGTTTGCGAAAAAATCGCGGTTTGTTGTGGTTTCCTGTGGATTCGAGGTACTAAGATTTGGTGTCTTGCTCCTTGCAGAGAACTGAAGATCATTGGCTTCAAACTGTACTGCCTTTAACTGCAACTCTCGCTTCGTCCTCGCTGGAGGGGTGACTTATGGGCCCCAAGCGGCCTCCCTTTTCAAGATGCCAGTGGAGCAGGTAACTCAGGCCACCACTGGATTATTCTTCGGGACCATGCTCCCACCGTTGAGCTTCAATGCCACAATGACGTTGCAAGAAGCCCCAAAAAAGTCGGTCTTTGATCGGCTTACCGCTATCGCGACCCCTCTCAACGGGTCGCCCAGTTTCAATACCTCAGTTTTCAACAGACTGGGCCAGAACGTCTACAAACCCGCGATACCCGAAGCTGCCATCCCAAAGCGGATAGCTATCCCGGCTCAAGCGGACGAAATCATTGGAACAGCTCCTTCTTCCAAGAAGTCAGTTTTTACAAGGTTGGCCATTCCGGTTGCTGCTCCAGGCAAGGTCCTCAAAGCTGCTTCCCCTGCTCAAAGGTCTGTCTTTGACAGATTAGACATTGGTTCTCAACGGGTGTCAGTCTTCGATAGGCTAGCACCAATTACAGTCTCTCCTCAAAGCAGGGGGCATGAAGAAGCTTATCCAACAACGGAGGTGACTCCATCCGCAAGACACGCTCGACGTCGCCACTGGCGTCGAGTAAGAAAGGCTGGGGGCAACTCCCCTTCTGGATTTATGCCACCAGCTCCGATGGTGGAGATCGATGCTGCTGTTCCAACCGGGAACAGCTTTGAATTGCTGAATACGGTGCGCAGAAATTCTCCTACTGGGATGTTGAAACGAACTCGTTCACCTGTGGAGAATACTCAAGAGAAGAAGCTAGAGCAGCCCCCTCAACTGCTGTCCTCTAAAATTTACAAAGTCTGGCGACAGGTCCAAGAGTCGGTGATTGATAAAAACTATCTTCGCCGACAGAAAAAGATGAAGGTGCGGCAGGAGAAGGATTACTCTGTTAAGCCACAAAAAGCAAAAGCTACTTGGGTGCCCACTACAACAGCCCCCTCAACTCCAATCACTCAAAAAAGGAGGCCGCAAAAAGCCCATGTGTCTTTGGCAAATCGCAAAGACACAGAACACAAACGCCCGAAGTCTGGGGGCATGGTGGTGCACACCGTTTATATGGCTTCTGGAAAGGAGGAAAGCCGTGCTTTGATGGGTCACCGACCGCTCACCCGATCTGTGACGAAAGCCCAGGAGCAACAACAGAAGCTTCAGGAAATGATGACTGTGATAGCTGCACTTACCGAAACAAAAGAAAGTTCGGAAGTATCACCAGAGCAGCGTCACGAACAAGAAACTGATGCTGACTTCTTACGTAGAATCCTCGAAAAGAAGGACAGAGAAGCCGCAGAACAAGCGGCTAATATAAAACAAATGGCACTCCTCTTTCAAGACATGGTAGGGATGATGTTACAGCTGGACCCTCCAGCTGAAGGCCCTCCGATCATTGTTGGAGACGACAAAGGGGTGACATCTAATCCTCCGCCGGCTCTTTTAGCAGCCAAAGATGAAGCCATTTCCAAGGCCGCGCTGGATGACTATATAGCTCAGCAAATACGAGCTCATCAGGCGAGTGAATCGGCTGGACAAACTGTTAGAACCGGACGACCCTATCCGGGCTGGTATGACCAAATCAGTTACCCGCCGGGATATACGATCCCTAAGTTCCACGTATATAAAGGGACAGGGAATCCGCATCAACATGTCGCTCAATTCAGGGCCTTATGCGGCAACACTGGAGGCGATGACAAACTGTTGCTTCGCCAATTCGTCGGCAGCTTAGCAGAAACAGCCTTTGAATGGTATTCAGAGCTACCTAATGACTCTGTCAAAACATTTGTGGAGATGGAGTAATTGTTCACGCAAAGATTCGCGAGTGCTAGTGAACGCACCCCGATAACAGCACTGATAAATGCCAGGATAAGGCCAGGTGAAACGTGGGTCCAATATGCAACACGATGGCGGAACCTATGGTCAAAATGCGAACAACGCATAGAAGAGGCACCTGCGGTAGGCATGTTCGTGGGCACTCTTGATCCGCAAGCGACCATCTCGCAATTCATGATGTTCTTCAGGCCGACCGCCTTCCAAGCATTGATCGACAAATTGGCCCAAATGGACCAGATGGGCCACGGACCGTCTCCTCCAAAACCAGACTCTCGAAATGAGAAAGGAAAAGGGAAGGCGACTGTCGTTGCCAACGCTCAACAACAGCCGAATAACTCAAAGCCGGTTGTTCGCCAAAACAACGTGCGTCCACGCCCATCCCTCGAGGAGAGACTAAGACGTCCTTATTCGTTTCTTCAGAATAAAACGAGAAGATTGTTCGAACTGGCAGTACGCAACAGAATCATCAATCTGCCGAATCCAAAACGTCCGTTACAACCAGGCGATCTCAATAATCCCGATTACTGCCCTTACCACCAAACGGTAAGTCACCCGATCGAGGATTGTTTCGTCTTTAAGAGATGGATCGAGGATCGGTACCTACGAGTTAAGTTTGCACTGTCTGAAAAGTGGAAGGTAGACCAACCACAGCCGCATACTCCAAAGAAGACGGACACGATAGGGGCAGCTTGTTCTTTTGTCGAGAACGAAGATGATGGAGAAGACTCATCAAACGAGTCTGAAGACTACGTAGCGACTTGTTACATGATCTTTCACTCATTGGCGGATGATGAAGAGGCTCCTTGCGTCGAGAAACCGGGGGCGGACCTTGAAACAGAAATTCCGCGGCCGTCAGACGAGTTGATCGATGCCTTCTTGAATGAGATTCGTCTGAAAGTTAAAGCCGATCAAGAGCGTGAGATAGCCATACTGGAAGGAGCCAAACGCCGACTTCTCGACCAAAGAGTCGAAGCACTTCCATCAAATCAAAAGCCATCCGCGGCGGATAAAAACAAATTCAAGACGAGGAAAAGGTTCGCTGAAGCCCTCAGCGGGAATGGTGCTACCACCCTCTGAAGAAAATACTCTCGGTGAAGTAGAGATGCATCCTAACTTCTGCTTATATCATCAGAAGATAACACATCCCACCGAAGATTACGACTCCTTTAAGTGTTGGTGGCAAGGGTATGTCGCTCAAAAGCAACACTTCAACAGGACAAAGTGTGGAGCTCGTAGACATCAGAAAAATGTGATAGATGAGCGCAAAAGAGCCGCCGACGATTGTCATATAGCCGACTCCCAGGGATCGCAAATTATCACCTTTGGAAGCGACTCTGACGGGGAAGCTGCCCTCAACCCTCTCCTCAAGGCATCCATTTCAAAGATGAAATAATTGAGAAGTTACGATAACGTTCAGCCGTGTAATCGCACACTGCTCGAAAAAAATCTCGGCCCCGCAAATAAGGGATCGAACAAAAAGGATAAAGGGAAGGGAAAAACAGCCCTCGTAGCCAATGCTCAACAGCAATTGAGTGGCCCTAGACCGGTTGTTTGCCGAAACAACAAGCAGCAACCCCTCCAAGAAAAGTTGAAACGTCCTTACTCGTTTCCGCAAGATAAAACAAGGGGACTGTTCGAGTTGGCGTTACGCAACCGACTCATAAATCTGCCGGAGCCAAAACGTCCGTCGCGACCAAATGACGTCAATGAGCCTAACGACTGTCCCTATCACCGAGTACTGGGTCCTGATCGAGGATTGCTACGTCTTCAAAAACTGGGTTGAAGATCAATACCAACAAGGTGTAGGGTTCCTAGGCACGCTAATGAGGTCTCACAAGGCATCAACCATGCCAATTTCGAATTTTACAAGTGCCGAGAAACCCTAATACGGATTCATTGACTAGAGTTTAGGCGAAAAGTGAAACTAGTTATCGTTTTAACTAAAAGAAAGAGGCTACAACCTTTGTAGATCCGGTTCTCCACTTCCTTAGCTCTACGTAGACGTCCTCTCGCTGTCCATGTCGGATCCCGGACTCTTGCATCGGCTCCATCGGAGAAATGGGCGGGCTAGGTCGTCGGCTTGGTTGCCGAAGATGATCTACGTCGAGGCAACACTAGATCAAGCTCCTACTTCACCAAGAAATGAAACGTGTGAAGTAAACAACCTATACTACTTGGCAAGAGGTAGAGGAGGAAGAAATAGGAGGTGGGTTCACTTTAGAATTGAATTTCACACTCATTTGCTCAAGTTGCCATTGATGAAGGCAAGGTTTCTTTCTTGAAGAAGAAGAAGAAGATGATGAAAAATATGATAAGCCTCTTTTAAAAATAGAAAACAATATGATACTTATCATAATCTTAACCTTAGTTAGGTGTAGAGAATAAACTAAGGTTAGTTGGAATGGTTAGGGTTAAGCGATAAGAATGGTGGACTTGTTCAAAGCTTCAACAAACAAACAAAATAAGCCACCATTCCTAATATTTTCCAAAATGAATGAATAAATAAATAAATAAGTAAATAAACAAAACCCTAACCATTCATATAACCATGGTTTAATCTTTACACAAACACAAGTGAGCAAGTATCATCAAACATGATACAAACAAGTGCACAAAAAAATATATCACATATACAATGTGCATCAAGTGAGAAAATCCTTTTAAAATGAACCAATACTAGTTAATGCAAAGTAATATATCAAATATATAATTATACATTAAATCATTAAATCAACACTTGATTCAATGATCCGGTCATGTCGCACATAACCGACTAGTATCCAATGTATCGACTCATCGAATCAATCTTCGATTCGATAACTAGGTTATATCGCATACAACCAATCGAAACATTCATTGCGAGAATGGAATATGGTATCACATACATGCATTATTCTTGCTCCCGCATATATCTCATATGCGCTCCTATTTCGTTTCGCTTGAGCCAGGAAACCTCTGCGTAGGACTCTAAAGACTCGTCAATACGCCGGCAGCAGGTGATGATCATATCAAACACCCACAAGCCACAAGCGGTCTGCTAAACGTAACGGCCACCCGGGTATTGAGCGATCAGAAGATCGATGAGCAAGCCCGCTCACACTCCTGTGAATCCAACCAGTAACACTTACCGTACAGTCCGGTCTGTTCGTCTGATATGTCGGATATCAAGTCTAGGGTGGTAAACGTCAGACCCCAATAACCAATAAGTCGTGCCGATGTGAGGCTCATAACGGGTTGAGAAACTAATGGTAACACTTACCAGCAAATCTCTGATCAGCCCTGGCCAAGGACTTCCCTGTTACGGCCAATCGAGCACAGCGCAACATCAACCCCCAATACCGGGAGAGACGAAACCCCTCCTATCGCTCATTGCCTCCATGTGACTCGGGACTGTGCCCAAAAACCACCGTTTTGTACGCCCTCATGGACGTGGTAAGGTGGAGATCAAAGCACAGTGGGAATCACATAAGACTCTATGACGATCTTGGGTCTACAGACTAACCTGTACAAGTGTCACCTGAGAACTGCCATCTGACGTGAGGTATAATACCATCTGGGAGTTCTCGGCGAGTCCGTCCAGTGTACCCAGTCTCCACTGAGCACCCGTATACCATCTCTGATGTCAAACACCAATGGATATGGGATCATCCATCGCCCATCTCATGGGTCGAGAAGCGTATACGCTAGTCTACACTGGTATATCGATGCCCCGTCTCGATACACCCACGACTAGGGACATTGAAGGATGTACTTATGGACTAACAAGTCCCCACTAGTATGATCTGCATCATAGTCCAGGCAGTCAAGTACACATCCTAAGGGCTTTACCAACATGTAACTATAAGACAGTTTAAAGAGACTAGTATACATGTTAAGATAAAGAGTAACCAGATAGCATACTATCATATCGAGCAAGAAAGTCATCTATATATATATCCAAGCATCCAATATAATATACATCATCTATACAATACTGGCATCTAGGGCATACATACAACTAACACAAGGCAAGTTCATCGTCTCCGAAAACTGGAAGGAAAGCCCGCCACAACCGCACGCATCGGGAAAGATGGAGATGCCGAGGGCATCATGCTCATTAATAGGGAAGGCCCCAGGGACCGAAAAGTCAGTAAACTAGAGCTTCACCTCAAAGACGGTGACGACGAACCGAAACGTCCTTAAACAAAGAGGGAACCATACCTTCCCAACAGGCTCCATAAAAAAGCAAAGCCAAATCTCGACGGTTCACAGACAACCTAGAGGCCATCTAAGCATTCGTCTCGTTACGGCAGATGAGATGTCAATAAAGGCGTTCCTTCGCAGTCCATCAAGATGCAGATACAACGCCAACAAAAAGACCCTGCGGTCGAAACAAAGCGAAGCGACGGCAAAATCCCATCTTCATTTCAACATTCGTCTCGATACAGTAGACGCAATGTCAACCCCAGCGTTCTTCCTCCAATAGGATTTGGACACACCAAAGCAAACGAAGCGAAGGCCATATTCCTAGCTTCAACGTCTTGACGGCGAGTCATATAAAGCCTGAAAGACAACCGGAGATCGTCTCACATAAGTGCAGAATGGTCACCACCTCGACGTCCATCTCGATATAGCAGACGGGATGTCGCCCCAGCGTTCTTCCTCCAACAGAGTTCAGACGCGACAATCAAACGAATGGAACCACGGCAAAATCCCTAGTTCCAAAACTCGACGGTTCACCGGCGACCTAGAGACAACCTCGACGTCCGTCTCGATACAGCAGACGAGATGTCACCCCAACGTTCATCTCAACACGGCAGACACAACGTCATCAAACGAATGGAACCACGGAAAAATCCCTAGTTCCAAACCTCGACGGTTCACCAGCAACCTAGAGACAACCTCGACGTCCGTCTCGATACAGCAGACGAGATGTCACCCCAACGTTCGTCTCAACACGGCAGACGCAACGTCATCAAACGAATGGAACCACAGCAAAATCCCTAGTTCCAAACCTCGACGGTTCACCAGCGACCTAGAGACAACCTTGACGTCCGTCTCGATACAGCAGACGAGATGTCACCAAAACGTTCGTTTCAACACGGCAGACGCAACGTCATCAAATGAATGGAGCCACGGCAAAATCCCTAGTTCCAAACCTTGACGGTTCACCGGCGACTTAGAGACAACCGCGACATTCGTCTCGATACAGTAGACGCAATGCCAGCAAATGAAGCAAAGTCCAAATTCCTAGCTTCAGGGTCTTAACGGCGAGTCATATAAAGCCTGAATGACAACCGGAGATCGTCTCACATCAGTGCGGAATGGTCACCACTTCGATGTTCATCTCGACACAGCAGACGCAACATCATCAAACAAATGGAGCCACGGAAATATCCCTAGTTCCAAACCTCGACGGTTCACCAGCGACCTAGAGACAACCGCGACATTCGTCTCGATACAGTAGACGCAATGCCAGCAAATGAAGCAAAGGCCAAATTCCTAGCTTCAGGGTCTTAACGGCGAGTCATATAACGTCCGAAAGACAACCGGAGATCGTCTCACATCAGTGCGGAATGGTCACCACTTCGACGTTCGTCTCGACACAGCAGACGCAACATCATCAAACAAATGGAGCCACGGCAAAATCCCTAGTTCAAAACCTTGACGGTTCACCAGCGACCTAGAGACAGCCGCGACATTCGTCTCGATACAGTAGACGCAATGCCCGCAAATGAAGCAAAGGCCAAATTCCTAGCTTCAGGGTCTTAACGGCGAGTCATATAAAGCCTGAAAGACAACCGGAGATCGTCTCACATCAGTGCGGAATGGTCACCACTTCGACGTTCGTCTCGACACAGCAGACGCAACATCATCAAATAAATGGAGCCACGGCAAAATCCCTTGTTCCAAACCTCGACGGTTCACCAGCAACCTAGAGACAATCGCGACGTTCGTCTCGATACAGCAGACGAGATGTCACCCCAGCGTTTTTCCTCCAGCAGGATTCAGACGCGACAATCAAACAAACGGAGCCACGGCAAAATCCCTAGTTCCCACATCGACATTCGTCTCGATACAGCAGACGCGATGCCAGCAAACAAAGCAAAGGCCGAATTCCTAGCTTCAGGGTCCTGACGGCAACTCACATAAAACCTGAAAGACTATTGGAGATCATCCCACACCAGTGCGGAGTGTATATGACTCACCGGGGCTCTCCAAAATGAGCCTAACCTCAAGTAAAAAGCGGCATGGCAAATTCCTAACGCTTGCTCTTCCGACGGTCAAACTGCCAAGGAGGATTGCTTGAAGACGTCTTGTCCAGCCCCCCAAGGGATCAGAGACACGGCAGTCGCGGGGCTACTCGAGCAGCACGATTGCCTATCGAGGAACATATCAGCTTATGCGACAGTACGACGGCCAAAACCCTAAGTACCACAGACCCTAACGGACTTCTGTCGAAAAGAGCAGAGGTTAACTGTGACGTTAGGATATCCTTGCAAGAAATGCTCGATTCGTCTCGACTTGAAAAGAAATCGATGTCTTTGCAAGAAATTTTCGATGCGGCTCGACTTGTGAGATAAAGCCTTAGGCAATAGGTATAAAAGGAGCCTGTTTCCTAAGCACTGGGACCCTGCAAGTTGGCCCACAACGGTCTCTTACACACTATCCACGGATCTCACTCTCCAAACTCGAAACTCGACAAGGAGGGAAGCAACCGCTTACGGGTCCTCTTGACCCGTAAGAAGGAAAAATTCTCTTATAAGATCCTTACGACTTATAAGAGAAAACACACTTAGGAATCCTCACGATTCCTAAGGAGAAAATCCACCTACGAGATCCTCTCGATCCGTAGGGGGAAAAATCTCTATGAGACTCTCACTGCTCATAGAGTTGAAAAGTCTTAGGCAGCAGATCTGAACCTGCGGCCTAAGCCATCGCTATCTCTTGAAGAAATTAAGATGCCTACGCCATTATCTGTCAACTATGTTTATCAAGACAACATGCCAATAATAAGAGAAAGGAGAAAGCAACAGAAGGAGCATCCGATTTACGTTTGATCAAGCGTTCGAGACACACTCATTCATGCATAGGCAAAAGACTCAGAATGAAAAATAAGACAAGCTGGGATAAAACTTTTCCATTAATATTGCCAAGAATTCTTACAATCATAAAGCAATAAATGAGAAATATTATTACAAAGGTATAACCTCGAACCCAGGACATGGATTGAGGAACTCGAAAGCGACCCTATCTATGACTTTCTAGGCCTCGCGGACCATCCTGGTGTGCTTTCTTTCGCGAGCACACGTATCAGGATCCCCCCTGATGTCTTCCACCCTCCGTTAAGCAGCGAGTATGGCAGACTGTTGGAAGACCTCGTGCAGGAGATCGACGAGACTGTCTCGCCGTCTCTTTGAGATAAAGTTCATCAGGTACACCGAGTGCACCATATCCTCGGCGGCATCCAACGCCCTAAGCGGCACACCGGAACAGAATAGGGGAAGAATTTCCCAGATGGCTCCCACGATAAGTTTCAGGAAGGAAGAACGTCGGGGAAGGAGTGTGCCGTTATATGCGTCGAAGCGGCTCATGATTTCAGCACACTCCGCATTTGTGAACTCTCGATTTTGAGAACGTCCAAGTCGACGGATGTCCCCGTAAGAGATGATCTCGTCAAGATTGTACATGTGGGCGTTCATTATTTCTGTAAAAGAAAATCAACAAAAATTAACAGAAAGACTGACTAAGCAATACGATATAATGCACTGAGGAATAAAATGCCATCTTTAACTTCCAAGGTCCATGAAGAATTCTTAATAGTTCTTCTATATGATTTGGGAGGAGCAAAGCTCTCTTAATGAAATGAGAAAATACAGGGAAAATCTTTTAGAGAGCAAAGCTCTATTGATGGAACCCTAATAGGGCTCTCCTTAGTCTTCTATAGACCCCCTTAGAGCAAAGCTCTGCTAAGTGAAACCCTAAATGGGCGTTCTTTAGATCAGGGATCTATTGAGAGCAAGGCTCTTAAAATTGATTTAATTTAATCAAAATTAATATTTTTACCTAAAAATTCTCTAAAGTTTGAACTTTTAAAAGTGTTTAAACAAGAGAGCAGGGCTCAGAGTTCTGAAAGTAAAATCATGAAGATGAAAATCATCTAAGGGACCAAAGGTCCTATTTATAGGCATCAAATGCCCTTTCAACTTCCAAAAGTTGCCGCGACTGTTGGAATTCGTCCACCGCTGTGCTCACGTTTAAGGCCACGTAAGCGCAACGGTGGGGGGGCATTTGTTTACCCCAATCAGAGCAAAGCTCTGTCCAAATTCCATGTTGGGAAAAGAAGCAATGCTTCTGTTTTCCTCCAATCAGAGCAAAGCTCTGTCTTGGAAATTAAAGTGAAAATTAAAGTTAAAATAAATGAAGCAACGCTTCAGATCCCCTGCGCTGCGCGCAGAGCGCCACGTGTCAGAATCAAACACGTTAGCGCAGGGGGGCGCAGCGCCCAAGGCAGCGCACCCAATCAGAGCAAGGCTCTGTTTAAAATTCAAACTTTAATTAAAGAAGCAACGCTTCAGCTGGCCTGCGCTCTGCGCTGCACGCCACGTGGCAATACGGTTGCGCTAGCGCAGATGCGCTGCGCTATGCGCTACGCGCCACGTGGCAGCGCGGTTGCGCAAGTGCAGTTGCGCTGCGCTATGCGACTGCACGACACGTGTCACGAGCTGATGCGCTTGCGCCAAACAGAATTAAAATTCTGAAAGATCTTTCTCAATCTTGTTAAAAACAAGAAAATTGTCTTCTGTAAAACAGAAGCCCTTGGATCAAAGATCCAACGGTGGGGAAAATTCCCCAAATCACTCAGAGAATGATCTCTTTAACAAACTTTAACTAATTTATGGGCACTATAAAAAGGACCCTAGACCTCAATTCAAAGGCATGAACATTTTGGTGAAAAATCAAGAACTTCAAACAGAGAGAACTCTGAAGAAATTTCGAAAGGAGAAAAGGTAAAAAAAAAACCTTTAGGAAAAAGAGAAAATTCTCCTATGAACAGATTATTGATCTAAGAACAAGATCAATAATCTTAAATAAAGAGAAAACTAAATAATAATAGTGCTTTGCACTTTCTTATGAACCATTGGTTCTTTGAAAACAAGAAAAACTTGTTTTCGTTGATTTAAAATCGATCAAAATATAAAACAGTGCTTTGCACTTGAAAAATTGAACTGTTGCGCTCTTTTGTTGGCACAAGCCACCAGGGAGCGCCACGTGTCAACAGCACAACAGCGCAGCGCACGGACACAGCGCACTGCGCTGTTGAGCTTGCGCTCACCGGAGTGCGACACGTGTCTCTTCCACGAGCGCTTGCGCTCATTATTTGGCGCAAAGCGCCTGACAAGCCACTGTCAAATAATTAATGCATTGCATTATTTCCAGAAGGGCCCAGCCCAATTAAAAAAGACCTAACGGGCTGAACTAAATGCTTTGCATTATTTTAAAAGGGAGGGAGCCCAAGCAAAGACAGATGCTCTGCATCAAAACAAAGGGACAGAGCCCAAATCAGAAAGGCCTAGCAGGCCAGAATAAAATACCGTGCATTACTAAACATGGGCAAAGCCCTAACACAGGTCTAACAGGCCAAATGCAAACAAAACGTTGGACATTTCTCAGTTGGACTTAACCCAATCATGGTCCTCAAATTAAATTGACTGAGCATGTCGGCTCTCTTAAATTAATCTACATCCGGTTCAAGGGTACATCTCCGAACTTCTCTGACTCCTATCGTTGTAATCCTTCAATGTCGTCAGAGAGGTGACGGGTCCCGACAACCACACATCAACACGGACTGTGGGGTCCTTAAACTCATGGACTTATGCGTCCTTAAACCAAGATACGGACTGTGGGGTCCTTAAACTCATGGACTTATGCGTCCTTAAACCAAGATACGGACTGTGGGGTCCTTAAACCTGCGGACTTATGCGTCCTTAAATTAACGGACTAATGCGTCCTTAAACACACCCATACGGACTGCGGGGTCCTTAAACTCGTGGACCGAGACGTCCTTAAACTAATAATGGACCACCACGTCCCTAAACTGGAACATGGACCACCACGTCCCTAAACTGGAATACGGACCACAACGTTCCTAATCTCGAACAATAGAGCCTCCAAATGCTCTCTTGCCGGATCTAAACGGTCCCGTTTAAGTTGATCTTAGCCCCAAACACGGCTAGCGTATCCTTAAACATTCAAATGGACTATAAAATTCCAAATCAACTTTGGTTCAAGGGTACATCTCTGAACTCCTCTGATACTTATCGTTGTAATCCTTCAACGACGTCGGAGAGGTGATGAGTCCCGACGGCCATATATTAAATGGATCACCATGTCAAGTTGATCTTAGTCCAAAACAGGACTAATGTATCCTTGACGAACGTTTAAGTCGATCTAAGTCTCAATACGACTAACGCATCCTTAAACTAAAAACACCAAACCCAAATCTAAGTTAATAAGGATTTGGACTAATCCACGTCCTACGGGCGACGGCATTACTCAGTGTCCGTATACAATCCACGGGCAATCACAAACAAAACAAACACACACGACACGAAGTGAAATTCTGAAGAAGGAGAAAGTTGTTACCGCTATACGGTAGCGTAATTAACTGCAGGGGCTTGCGCCTGCAGGGAAGAACGTCCCCACAATCAAAAACCCCTCAAGCGAGGGAGAATCTGACGAAGTCTGCTACATCGGCCGCATCCGTCTAGACCTCCGATACACGGTGCCATAAATTAACTTGGCATCTTCGGAGAGGTGGACGGATAAAACCAAATAGCATCTGCCCCGAATCTCAGGCAAGACGAACCTACACGGCCGCGTCTCTGTATTCGGAGGGGAACACATGCCCGCCCGTGAATAATTTCAGATTTAGCCCTAGATGCCCTAAGTTTTTACCGCCGACCGTCCCGAAACCTGGACGGGCTTGTGTGTGTGGGGTGGGCGTTCGCCCGTTGTACCGAATGCCCGCAGCGGATTATTCTGCTTTCACAGCCGCGCGACCCCAGACGGAAAGAGAGAAGGAGGCCGGGGGGGAAGGGGATGCAACACGAGGACTTCCCAGGAGGTCACCCATCCTAGTACTACTCTCGCCCAAGCACACTTAACTGCGAAGTTCTGATGGTATCCAGTGCTTTAGTGCTCGTATGGTCGCATCCGCAATTTCTGGGTCGCCAAACTCCTTTATTCTCTCCCGGCCCGCGACGGATTCTGCATACTCTTCATTCGTTGTCTGCCTCCTTTTTCTAATTCGGATTCAGCCGCAATAAACGTAGCGCCGGATATATCGGAAACCTAAGCCTTTTTCCTTGCCCGCCCGTGGATAATTTCAGATTCAGCCCAAGATGCCCCAAGTCTTTACCGCCGACCATCCCGAAACCCGGCCGGGCTTGTGTGTGCGGCGGGGCGTTCGCCCGTTGTACCGAATGCCCGCAGCGGAATATTCTGCTTTCATAGCCGCGCGTCCCCAGACGGAAAGAGAGAAGGAGGCCGAGGGGAAAAAATAAAAAAATAAAAAGGGATGCAACACGAGGACTTCCCAGGAGGTCACCCATCCTAGTACTACTCTCGCCCAAGCACGCTTGACTGCGGAGTTCTGATGGGATCCAGTGCTTTAGTGTTGGTATGGTAGCATCCGCAATTTCTGGGTCGCCAAACTCCTTTATTCTCTCCCGGCCCGCGACGGATTCTGCATACTCTTCATTCGTTGTCTGCCTCCTTTTTCTAAGTCGGATTCAGCCGCAATAAACGTTGCGCCGGATATATCGGAAACCTAAGCCTTTTTCTTTGGCCGCCCGTGGATAATTTCAGATTCAGCCCAAGATGCCCCAAGTCTTTACCGCCGACCGTCCTGAAACCCGGCCGGGCTTGTGGGGGGGGGCGTTCGCCCGTTGTACCGAATGCCCGCAGCGGGATATTCTGCTTTCACAGCCGCGCGTCCTCAAACGGAAAGAGAGAAGGAGGCCGGGGGGAAAAAATAAAAAAATAAAAAGGGGATGCAACACAAGGACTTCCAAGGAGGTCACCCATCCTAGTACTACTCTCACCCAAGCACGCTTAACTGCAGAGTTCTGATGGGATCCCATGCTTTAGTGCTGGTATGGTCGCATCCGCAATTTCTGGGTCGCCAAACTCCTTTATTCTCTCCCGGCCCGCGACGGATTCTGCATACTCTTCAATCGTTGTCTGCCTCCTTTTTCTTAGTCGGATTCAGCCGAAATAAACGTTGCGCCGGATATATCGGAAACCTAAGCCTTTTTCCTTGCCCGCCGTGGATAATTTCAAATTCAGCCCAAGATGCCCCAAGTCTTTACCGCCGACCGTCCCGAAACCCGGCCAGGCTTGTGTGTGGGGGGGGGCGTTCGCCCTTTGTACCGAATGCCCGCAGCGGATTATTCTGCTTTCACAGCCGCGCGTCGCCAAACGGAAAGAGAGAAGGTGGCCGGGGGGAAAAAATAAAAAAATAAAAAGGGGATGCAACACGAGGACTTCCCAGGAGGTCACCTATCCTAGTACTACTCTCGCCTAGGCACGCTTAACTGCGGAGTTCTGATGGGATCCGGTGCTTTAGTGCTGGTTTGGTCGCATCCACAATTTCTGGGTCGCCAAGCTCCTTTATTCTCTCCCGGCCCGCGACGGATTCTGCATACTCTTCATTCGTTGTCTGCCTCCTTTTTCTAAGTCGGATTCAGCCGCAATAAACGTTGCACCGGATATATCGGAAACCTAAGCCTTTTTCCTTGCCCGCCCGTGGATAATTTCAGATTCAGCCCAAGATGCCCCAAGTCTTTACCGCCGACCGTCCCGAAACCCGGCCGGGCTTGTGTGGGGGGGGGGGGGCGTTCGCCCGTTGTACCGAATGCCCGCAGCGGTTTATTCTGCATTCACAGCCGCGCGTCCCTAGACAGAAAGAGAGAAGGAGGCCGGGGGGAAAAATAAAAAAATAAAAAGGGGATGCAACACGAGGACTTTCCAGGAGGACACCTATCCTAGGTACTACTCTCGCCCAAGCACGCTTAACTGCGGAGTTCTGATGGGATCCGGTGCTTTAGTGCTGGTATGGTCGCATCCGCAATTTCTGGGTCGCTAAACTCCTTTATTCTCTCCCGGCCCGCGACGGATTCTGCATACTCTTCATTCATTGTCTGCCTCCTTTTTCTAAGTCGGATTCAGCCGCAATAAACATTGCGCCGGATATATTGGAAACCTAAGCCTTTTTCCTTGCCCGTCCGTGGATAATTTCAGAATCAGCCCAAGATGCTCCAAGTCTTTACCGCCGACCGTCCCGAAACCCGGCCGGGCTTGTGTTTGGGGGGGGGGGCGTTCGCCCGTTGTACCGAATGTCCGCAGCAGATTATTCTGCTTTCACAGCCGCGCGTCCCCAGACGGAAATAGAGAAGGAGGCCGGGGGGAAAATTAAAAAAATAAAAATGGCATGCAACACGAGGACATCCCAGGAGGTCACCCATCCTAGTACTACTCTCGCCAAAGCACGCTTCACTGTGGAGTTCTGATGGGATCCGGTGCTTTAGTGCTGGAAAGGTCGCATCCGCAATATCTGGGTCACCAAACTCCTTTATTCTTTCCCGGCCCGCGACGGATTCCACATACTCTTCAGTCGTATTCTGCCTCCTTTTTCTACGTCGGATTCAGCCGCAATAAACGTTGCGCCGGATATATCGGAAACCTAAACCTTTTTCCTTGCCCGCCCGTGGATAATTTCAGATTCAGCCCAAGATGCCCCAAGTCTTTACCGCCGACCGTCCCGAAACCCGGCCGGGCTTGTGTTTGGGGGGGGGCGTTCGCCCGTTGTACCGAATGCCCGCAGCGGATTATTCTGCTTTCACAGCCGCGCGTCCCCAGACGGAAATAGAGAAGGAGGCCGCGGGGAAAAAATAAAAAAATAAAAATGGAATGCAACACGAGGACTTCCCAGGAGATCACCCATCCTAGTACTACTCTTGCCCAAGCACGCTTCACTGCGGAGTTCTGATGGGATCCGTTGCTTTAGTGCTGAAATGGTCGCATCCGCAATTTCTGGGTCGCCAAACTCCTTTATTCTCTCCCGGCCCGGGACGGATTCTGCATACTTTTCATTCGTTGTCTGCCTCCTTTTTCTAAGTCAGATTTAACCGCAATAAACGTTGCGCCGGATATATCGGAAACCTAAACCTTTTTCCTTACCCGCCCGTGGATAATTTCAGATTCAGCCCAAGATGCCCCAAGTCTTTACCGCCGACCGTCCGAAACCCGGCCGGGCTTATGTGTGTGGGGGTGGACATTCGCCCGTTGTACCGAATGCCCGCAGCGGATTATTCTGCTTTCACAGCCGCGCGTCCCCAGACGGAAAGAGAGAAGGAGGCCGGGGGGGGGAAATAAAAAAATAAAAAGGGGATGGAACACAAGGACTTCCCAGGAGGTCACCCATGCAAGTACTACTCTCGCCCAAGCATGCTTTTCTGCGGAGTGCTGATGGGATACGGTGCTTTAGTGCTGGTATGGTCGCATCCGCAATTTCTGGGTCGCCAAACTCCTTTATTCTCTCCCGTCCTGCGACGGATTCTGCATACTCTTCATTCGTTGTCTGCCTCCTTTTTCTAAGTCAGATTCAGCCGCAATAAACGTTGCGCCGGATATATCGGAAACCTAAGCCTTTATCCTTGCCCGCCCGTGGATAATTTCAGATTCAGCCCAAGATGCCCCAAGTCTTTATCGCCGACCGTCCCGAAACCCGGCCGGGCATGTGTGCGGGGGGGGGGGGGGCGTTCGCCCGTTTTACCGAATGCCCGCAGCGGATTATTCTGCTTTCACAGCCGCGCGTCCCCAGACGGAAAGATAGAAGGAAGCCGGAGGGAAAAATAAAAAAATAAAAAGGGGATGCAACACGAGGACTTCCCAGGAGGTCACCCATCCTAGTACTACTCTCGCCCGAGCACGCTTAACTGCGGAGTTCTGATGGTATCCGGTGCTTTAGTGCTGGTATGGTCGCATCCGTAATTTCTGGGTCGCCAAACTCCTTTATTCTCTCCCGGCCCGCTACGGATTCTGCATACTCATCATTCGTTGTCTGCTTTCTTTTTCTAAGTCGGATTCAGCCGCAATAAACGTTGCGCCGGATATATCGGAAACCTAAGCCTTTTTCCTTGCCCGCTCGTGGATAATTTCAGATTCAGCCCAAGATGCCCCAAGTCTTTACCGCCGACCGTCCCGTAACCCGGCCGGGCTTTTGTGTGTGTTGGGGGGTCGTTCGCCCGTTGTACCGAATGCCCGCAGCGGATTATTCTGCTTTCACAGCCGCGCGTCCCCAGAAGGAAAGCGAAAAGGAGGACGGCGGGAAAAAATAAAAAGGGGATGCAACACGAGGACTTCTTAGGAGGTCACCTATCCTAGTACTACTCTCGCCCAAGCACGCTTCACTGCGGAGTTCTGATGGGATCCGGTGCTTTAGTGCTGGTATGGTCGCATCCGCAATTTCTGGGTCGCCAAACTCCTTTATTCTCTTCCGGCCCGCGATGGATTCTGCATACTCTTCATTCGTTGTCTGCCTCCTTTTCCTAAGTCGGATTCAGCCGCAATAAATGTTGCGCTGGATATATCGGAAACCTAAGCCTTTTTCCTTGCCCGCCCGTGGATAATTTCAGATTCAGCCCAAGATGCCCCAATTCTTTTCCGCCGACCATCCCGAAACCCGGCCGGGCATGTGTGCGGGGGGGGGGGGGGGGCGTTCGCCCGTTGTACTGAATGCACGCAGCGGATTATTCTGCTTTCACAGCCGCGCGTCCCCAGACGGAAAGAGAGAAGGAAGCCGGAGGGAAAAATAAAAAAATAAAAAGGGGATGCAACACGAGGACTTCCCAGGAGGTCACCCATCCTAGTACTACTCTCGCCCAAGCACGCTTAACTGCGGTGTTCTGATGGGATCCGGTGCTTTAGTGCTGGTATGGTCGCCACCGCAAATTCTGGGTCGCCAAACTCCTTTATTCTCTCCTGGCCCGCGACGGATTCTGCATACTCTTCAGTCGTTGTCTGCGTCCTTTTTCTAAGTCGGATTCAGCCGCAGTAAACGTTACGCCGGATATATCGGAAACCTGAGCCTTTTTCCTTGCCCGCCTGTGGATAATTTCAAATTCAGCCCAAGATGCCCTAAGTCTTTACCGCTGACTGTCCCGAAACCCGGCCGGGCTTTTGTGTTGGGGGGGCGTTCGCCCGTTCTACCGAATGCCCGAAGCGGAAATTCTGCTTTCACAGCCGTGCGTCCCCAGACGGAAAGAGAGAAGGAAGCCGGGGGGAAAAAATAAAAAAATAAAAAAGTGATGCAACACGAGGACTTCCCAGGAGGTCACCCATCCTAGTACTTCTCTCGTCCAAGCGCGCTTAACTGCGGAGTTCTGATGGGATCCGGTGCTTTAGTGCTGGTATGGTCGCATTCGCAATATCTGGGTCGCCAAACTCCTTTATTCTCTCCCGGCCCACGACGGATTCTGCATATTCTTCATTCGTTGTCTGCCTCCTTTTTCTATGTCGGATTTAGCCGCAATAAATATTGCGCCGGATATATCGTAAACCTAAGCCTTTTTCCTTGCCCGCCCGTTGATAATTTCAGATTCAGCCCAAGATGCCCCAAGTCTTTACCGCCGACCGTCCCGAAACCCGGCCGGGCTTGTGTGTGGGGGGGCGTTCGCACGTTGTACCAAATGCCCGCAGCGGATTATTCTGCTTACACAGTCGCGCGTCCCCAGACGGAAAGAGAGAAGGAAGCCGGGGGGGAAAATAAAAAAATATAAAGGGGATGCAACACGAGGACTTCCCAGGAGGTCACCCATCCTAGCACTACTTTCGCCCAGGCACGCTTGACTGCGGAGTTCTGATGGGATCCGGTGCTTTAGTGCTGGTATGGTCGCATCCGCAATTTCTAGGTTGCCAAACTCCTTTATTCTCTCCCGGCCCGCGACGGATTCTGCATACTCTTCATTCGTTGTCTGCCTCCTTTTTCTAAGTCTGATTTAGCCGCAATAAACGTTGCGCCGGGTATATCGGAAACCTAAGCCTTTTTCCTTGCCCGCCCATGGATAATTTCAGATTCAGCCTAAGATGCCCCAAGTCTTTACCGCCGACCGTCCAGAAACCCGGCCGGGCTTATAGGGGGGGAGGGCGTTCACCCGTTGTACCGAATGCCCGCAGCGGATTATTCTGCTTTCACAGCCGCGCGTCCCCAGACGGAAAGAGAGAAGGAGGCCGGGGGGAAAAAATAAAAAAATAAAAAGGGGATGCAACACGAGGACTTCCTAGAAGGACACCCATCCTAGGTACTACTCTCGCCTAAGCATGCTTAACTGCGAAGTTCTGATGGGATCCGGTACTTTAGTGCTGGTATGGTCGCATCCGCAATTTCTGGGTCGCCAAACTCCTTTTTTCTCTCCCGGCCAGCGACGGATTCTGCATACTATTCATTCGTTGTCTGCCTCCTTTTTCTAAGTCGGATTCAGCCGCAATAAACGTTGCGCCGGATATATCGGAAACATAAGCCTTTTTCCTTGCCCGCCCGTGGATAATTTCAGATTCAACCCAAGATGCCCCAAGTCTTTACCGCCTACCGTCCCGAAACCCGGCCGGTCATGTGTGTGGGTGGGGCGTTCGCCCGTTGTACCGAATGCCCGCAGCGGATTATTCTGCTTTCACAGCCGCGCGTCGCCAGACGGAAAGAGAGAAGGATGCCGGGGGGAAAAAATAAAAAAATAAAAAGGGGATGCAACACGAGGACTTCCCAGGAGGTCACCCATCCTAGTACTACTCTCACCGAAGCACGCGTCACTGCGGAGTTATGATGTGATCCGGTGCTTTAGTGCTGGTATGGTCGCATCCGCAATTTCTGGGTCCCCAAACTCCTTTATTCTCTCTCGGCCCGCGACGGATTCTACATACTCTTTATTCGTTGTCTGCCTCCTTTTTCTAAGTCGGATTCAGCCGCAATAAACGTTGCGCCGGATATATCGGAAACCTAAGCCTTTTTCCTTGCCCGCCCGTGGAAAATTTCAGATTCAGCCCAAGATTCCCCAAGTCTTTACCGCCGACCGTCCCGAAACCCGGCCGGGCTTGTGGGGGGGAGGGGGCGTTCACCCGTTATACCGAATGCCCGCAGCGGATTATTCTGCTTTCACAGCCGCGCGTCCCCAGACGGAAAGAGAGAAGGAGGCCGGGGGGAAAAAATAAAAAAATAAAACGGGGATGCAACACCAGGACTTCTTAGGAGGTCACCCATCCTAGTACTACTCTCGCCCAAGCACGCTTAACAGCGGAGTTCAGATGGGATCCGGTGCTTTAGTGCTGGTATGGTCGCATCCGCAATTTCTGGGTCGCCACACTCCTTTATTCTCTCCCGGCCCGCGACGGATTCTGCATACTCTTCATTCGTTGTCTATCGGTTTCTCTTCTTTTCCTAAGTCGGATTCAGCCGCAATAAACGTTGCGCCGGATATATCGGAAACCTAAGGCTTTTTCCTTGCCCGCCCGTGGATAATTTCAGATTCATCCCAAGATGCTCCAAGTCTTTACCGCCGACCGTCCCGAAACCCGGCCGGGCTTGTGTGTGGAGGGGGGGGCGTTCGCCCGTTGTACCGAATGCCCGCAGCGGATAATTCTTCTTTCACAGCTGCGCGTCCCCAAACGGAAAGAGAGAAGGAGGCCGGGGGGAAAAAATAAAAAAATAAAACGGGGATGCAACACGAGGACTTCCCAGGAGGTCACACATCCTAGTACTACTTTCGCCCAAGCACGCTTGACTGAGGAGTTCTGATAGCATCCGGTGCTTTAGTGCTGATATGGTCGCATCCGCAATTTCTGGGTCGCCAAACTCCTTTATTCTCTCCCGGCCCGCGACGGATTCTGCATACTCTTCATTCGTTGTCTGCCTCCTTTTTCTAAGTCGGATTCACCCGCAATTCAACCGCAATAAACGTTGCGCCGGATATATCGGAAACCTAAGCCTTTTTCCTTGCCCGCCCGTGGATAATTTCATATTCAGCCCAAGATGCCCCAAGTCTTTACCGCCGACTGTCCCGAAACCCGGTCGGGCTTGTGTGGGGGGAGGGCATTCGCCCGTTGTACCGAAAGCACGCACCGGATTATTCTGCTTTCACAGCCGCGCGTCCCTAGACGGAAAGAGAAAAGGAGGCCGGGGGGAAAAATAAAAAAATAAAAAGGGGATGCAACACGAGGACTTCCCAGGAGGTCACCCAACCTAGTACTACTCTCGCCCAAGGTCACATAACAGCGGAGTTCTGATGGGATCCGGTGCTTTGGTGCTGGTATGGTCGCATCCGCAATTTCTGGGTTGCCAAACTCCTTTATTCTTTCCCAGCCCCTGACGGATTCTGCATACTCTTCATTAGTTGACTGTCGGTTTCTCTCCTTTTCCTAAGTCGGATTCAGCCGCAATAAACGTTGCGCCGGATATATCGGAAACCTAAGCCTTTTTCCTTGCCCGTCCGTGGATAATTTCAGATTCAGCCCAAGATGCCCCAAGTCTTTACCGCCGACCGTCCCGAAACCCGGCCGGGCTTGTAGGGGGGTTTCGCCCGTTGTACCGAATACCCGCAGCGGATTATTCTGCTTTCATAGCTGCGCGTCCCCAGACGGAAAGAGAGAAGGAAGCCGGGGGGAAAAAATAAAAAAATAAAAAAGTGATGCAACACGAGGACTTCCCAGGAGGTCACCCATCCTAGTACTTCTCTCGTCCAAGCGCGCTTAACTGCGGAGTTCTGATGGGATCCGGTGCTTTAGTGCTGGTATGGTCGCATTCGCAATATCTGGGTCGCCAAACTCCTTTATTCTCTCCCGGCCCACGACGGATTCTGCATATTCTTCATTCGTTGTCTGCCTCCTTTTTCTATGTCGGATTTAGCCGCAATAAATATTGCGCCGGATATATCGTAAACCTAAGCCTTTTTCCTTGCCCGCCCGTTGATAATTTCAGATTCAGCCCAAGATGCCCCAAGTCTTTACCGCCGACCGTCCCGAAACCCGGCCGAGCTTGTGTGTGGGGGGGCGTTCGCACGTTGTACCAAATGCCCGCAGCGGATTATTCTGCTTACACAGTCGCGCGTCCCCAGACGGAAAGAGAGAAGGAAGCCGGGGGGGAAAATAAAAAAATATAAAGGGGATGCAACACGAGGACTTCCCAGGAGGTCACCCATCCTAGCACTACTTTCGCCCAGGCACGCTTGACTGCGGAGTTCTGATGGGATCCGGTGCTTTAGTGCTGGTATGGTCGCATCCGCAATTTCTAGGTTGCCAAACTCCTTTATTCTCTCCCGGCCCGCGACGGATTCTGCATACTCTTCATTCGTTGTCTGCCTCCTTTTTCTAAGTCTGATTTAGCCGCAATAAACGTTGCGCCGGGTATATCGGAAACCTAAGCCTTTTTCCTTGCCCGCCCATGGATAATTTCAGATTCAGCCTAAGATGCCCCAAGTCTTTACCGCCGACCGTCCAGAAACCCGGCCGGGCTTATAGGGGGGGAGGGCGTTCACCCGTTGTACCGAATGCCCGCAGCGGATTATTCTGCTTTCACAGCCGCGCGTCCCCAGACGGAAAGAGAGAAGGAGGCCGGGGGGAAAAAATAAAAAAATAAAAAGGGGATGCAACACGAGGACTTCCTAGAAGGACACCCATCCTAGGTACTACTCTCGCCTAAGCATGCTTAACTGCGAAGTTCTGATGGGATCCGGTACTTTAGTGCTGGTATGGTCGCATCCGCAATTTCTGGGTCGCCAAACTCCTTTTTTCTCTCCCGGCCAGCGACGGATTCTGCATACTATTCATTCGTTGTCTGCCTCCTTTTTCTAAGTCGGATTCAGCCGCAATAAACGTTGCGCCGGATATATCGGAAACATAAGCCTTTTTCCTTGCCCGCCCGTGGATAATTTCAGATTCAACCCAAGATGCCCCAAGTCTTTACCGCCTACCGTCCCGAAACCCGGCCGGTCATGTGTGTGGGTGGGGCGTTCGCCCGTTGTACCGAATGCCCGCAGCGGATTATTCTGCTTTCACAGCCGCGCGTCGCCAGACGGAAAGAGAGAAGGATGCCGGGGGGAAAAAATAAAAAAATAAAAAGGGGATGCAACACGAGGACTTCCCAGGAGGTCACCCATCCTAGTACTACTCTCACCGAAGCACGCGTCACTGCGGAGTTATGATGTGATCCGGTGCTTTAGTGCTGGTATGGTCGCATCCGCAATTTCTGGGTCCCCAAACTCCTTTATTCTCTCTCGGCCCGCGACGGATTCTACATACTCTTCATTCGTTGTCTGCCTCCTTTTTCTAAGTCGGATTCAGCCGCAATAAACGTTGCGCCGGATATATCGGAAACCTAAGCCTTTTTCCTTGCCCGCCCGTGGAAAATTTCAGATTCAGCCCAAGATGCCCCAAGTCTTTACCGCCGACCGTCCCGAAACCCGGCCGGGCTTGTGGGGGGGAGGGGGCGTTCACCCGTTATACCGAATGCCCGCAGCGGATTATTCTGCTTTCACAGCCGCGCGTCCCCAGACGGAAAGAGAGAAGGAGGCCGGGGGGAAAAAATAAAAAAATAAAACGGGGATGCAACACCAGGACTTCTTAGGAGGTCACCCATCCTAGTACTACTCTCGCCCAAGCACGCTTAACAGCGGAGTTCAGATGGGATCCGGTGCTTTAGTGCTGGTATGGTCGCATCCGCAATTTCTGGGTCGCCACACTCCTTTATTCTCTCCCGGCCCGCGACGGATTCTGCATACTCTTCATTCGTTGTCTATCGGTTTCTCTTCTTTTCCTAAGTCGGATTCAGCCGCAATAAACGTTGCGCCGGATATATCGGAAACCTAAGGCTTTTTCCTTGCCCGCCCGTGGATAATTTCAGATTCATCCCAAGATGCTCCAAGTCTTTACCGCCGACCGTCCCGAAACCCGGCCGGGCTTGTGTGTGGAGGGGGGGGCGTTCGCCCGTTGTACCGAATGCCCGCAGCGGATAATTCTTCTTTCACAGCTGCGCGTCCCCAAACGGAAAGAGAGAAGGAGGCCGGGGGGAAAAAATAAAAAAATAAAACGGGGATGCAACACGAGGACTTCCCAGGAGGTCACACATCCTAGTACTACTTTCGCCCAAGCACGCTTGACTGAGGAGTTCTGATAGCATCCGGTGCTTTAGTGCTGATATGGTCGCATCCGCAATTTCTGGGTCGCCAAACTCCTTTATTCTCTCCCGGCCCGCGACGGATTCTGCATACTCTTCATTCGTTGTCTGCCTCCTTTTTCTAAGTCGGATTCACCCGCAATTCAACCGCAATAAACGTTGCGCCGGATATATCGGAAACCTAAGCCTTTTTCCTTGCCCGCCCGTGGATAATTTCATATTCAGCCCAAGATGCCCCAAGTCTTTACCGCCGACTGTCCCGAAACCCGGTCGGGCTTGTGTGGGGGGAGGGCATTCGCCCGTTGTACCGAAAGCACGCACCGGATTATTCTGCTTTCACAGCCGCGCGTCCCTAGACGGAAAGAGAAAAGGAGGCCGGGGGGAAAAATAAAAAAATAAAAAGGGGATGCAACACGAGGACTTCCCAGGAGGTCACCCAACCTAGTACTACTCTCGCCCAAGGTCACATAACAGCGGAGTTCTGATGGGATCCGGTGCTTTGGTGCTGGTATGGTCGCATCCGCAATTTCTGGGTTGCCAAACTCCTTTATTCTTTCCCAGCCCCTGACGGATTCTGCATACTCTTCATTAGTTGACTGTCGGTTTCTCTCCTTTTCCTAAGTCGGATTCAGCCGCAATAAACGTTGCGCCGGATATTTCGGAAACCTAAGCCTTCTTCCTTGCCCGCCAGTGGATAATTTCAGATTCAGCCCAAGATGCCCCAAGTCTTTACCCCCGACCGTCCCGAAACCCGGCCGGGCTTGTGGGTGGGGGGGCGTTCGCCCGTTGTATCGAATGCCCGCAGCGGATTATTCTGCTTTCACACCTGCGCGTCCCCAGACGGAAAGAGAGAAGGAGGCCGGAGGGAAATAAAAAAATAAAACGGGGATGCAACACGAGGACTTCCCAAGAGGTCACCCAACCTAGTACTACTCTCGCCCAAGGACACTTAACAGCGGAGTTCTGATGGGATCCGGGGCTTTGGTGCTGGTATGGTCGCATCCGCAATTTCTGGGTTGCCAAATTCCTTTATTCTTTCCCGGCCCCTGACGGATTCTGCATACTCTTCATTCGTTGACTGTCGGTTTCACTCCTTTTCCTAAGTCGGATTCAGCCGCAATAAACGTTGCGCCGGATATTTCGGAAACCTAAGTCTTTTTCCTTGCCCGCCCGTGGATAATTTCAGATTCAGCCCAAGATGCCCCAACTCTTTACCGCCGACCGTCCCGAAACCCGGCCGGGCTTGTGGGGGGGCGTTCGCCCGTTGTACCGAATGCCCGCAGCGGATTATTCTGCTTTCACAGCTGCGCGTCCCCAGACAGAAAGAGAGAAGGAGGCCGGGGGGAAAAATAAAAAAATAAAACGGGGATGCAACACGAGGACTTCCCAGGAGGTCACCCATCCTAGTACTACTCTCGCCCAAGCACGCTTAACTGTGGAGTTCTGATAGGATCCGGTGCTTTAGTGCTGGTATGGTCGCATCCGCAATTTCTGGGTCGCCAAACTCGATTATTCTCTCCCGGTCTGCGACAGATTCTGCATACTCTTCATTCGTTGTCTGCCTCTTTTTTCTAAGTCGGATTCAGCCGCAATTCAGCCGCAATAAACGTTGCGTCAGATATATCGGAAACCTAAGCCTTTTTCCTAGCCCGCCCGTGGATAATTTCAGATTCAGCCTAAGATGCCCCAAGTCTATACCGCCGACCGTCCCGAAACCCGGCCGGGCTTGTGGGGGGGGCGTTCGCCCGTTGTACCGAATGCCCGCAGCGGATTATTCTGCTTTCACAGCGGCGCGTCCCCAGACGGAAAGTGAGAAGGAGGCCGGGGTGGAAAAAATAAAAAAAAATAAAAAGGGGATGCAACACGAGGACTTCCCAGGAGGTCACCCATCCTAGTACTACTCTCACCCAAGCACGCTTAACAGCGGAGTTCAGATGGGATCCGGCGCTTTAGTGCTGGTATGGTCGCATCCGCAATTTCTGGGTCGCCAAACTCCTTTATTCTCTCCCGGCCCGCGACGGATTCTACATACTCTTCATTCGTTGTCTGTCGGTTTCTATCCTTTTCCTAACTCGGATTCAGCCGCAATAAACGTTGCGCCGGATATATCGGAAACCTAAGCCTTTTTCCTTGCCCGGCCGTGGATAATTTCATATTCAGCCCAAGATGCCCCAAGTCTTTACCGCC
Organism: Agapanthus africanus; assembly: GCA_030015575.1. Classification (NCBI taxonomy): domain Eukaryota; kingdom Viridiplantae; phylum Streptophyta; class Magnoliopsida; order Asparagales; family Amaryllidaceae; genus Agapanthus; species Agapanthus africanus. The sequence goes on along the minus strand of JASDDO010000010.1, from coordinate 277,704,581 downwards.
GACCGTCCCGAAAGCCGGCCGGGCTTGTGTGGGGGGGGGGCGTTCGCCCGTTGTACCGAATGCCCGCAGCGGATTATTCTGCTTTCACAGCCGCGCGCCCCCAGACGGAAAGAGAGATGGAGGCCGGGGGGAAAAATAAAAAAATAAAAAGGGGATGTTACACGAGGACTTCCCAGGAGGTCACCCATCCAAGTACTACTCTCCCCCTAGCACGCTTGACTGCGGAGTTCTGATGGGATCCGGTGCTTTAGTGCTGGTATGGTCGCATCGGCAAGTTTTGGGTCGCCAAATTCCTTTATTCTTTCCCGGCCCCGGACGGATTCTGCATACTCTTCATTCGTTGTCTGTCGGTTTCTCTCCTTTTCTTAAGTCGGATTCAGCCGCAATAAATGTTGCGCCGGATATATCGGAAACCTAAGCCTTTTTCCTTGCCCGCCCGTGGATAATTTCAGATTCAGCCCAAGATGCCCCAAGTCTTTACCGCCGACCGTCCCGAAATCCGGCCGGGCTTGTGGGGAGGGGGCGTTCGCCCGATGTACCGAATGCCCGTAGCGGATTATTCTGCTTTCACAGCCGAGCGTTCCCAGACGGAAAGAGAGAAGGAGGCCGGGGGAAAAAATAAAAAAATAAAAAGGGGATGCAACATGAGGACTTCCCAGGAGGTCACCCATCCTAGTACTACTCCCGCCCAAGGACACTTAATAGCGGAGTTCTGATGGGATCCGGGGCTTCTGTGCTGGTATGGTCGCATTTGCAATTTCTGGGTCGCCAAACTCCTTTATTCTCTCCCGGCCCGCGACGGATTCGGCATACTCTTCATTCGTTGTCTGCCGGTTTCTCTCCTTTTTCTAAGTTGGATTCACCCGCAATAAACGTTGCGCCGGATATATCGGAAACCTAAGCCTTTTTCCTTGCCCGCCCGTGGATAATTTCATATTCAGCCCAAGATGCCCCAAGTCTTTACCGCCGACCGTCCCGAAACCCGGCCGGGCTTGTGTGTGGGTGGGGGGCATTCTCCCGTTGAACCGAATGCCCGCAGCGGATTATTCTGCTTTCACAGCCGCGCGTCCCCAGACGGAAAGAAAGAAGGAAGCCGGGGGGAAAAATAAAAAGGGGATGCAACACGAGGACTTCCCCAGGACGTCACCCATCCTAGTACTACTCTCACCCAAGCATGCTTAACAGCGGAGTTCAGATGGGATCCGGTGCTTTAGTGCTGGTATGGTCGCATCCGCAATTTCTGGGTCGCCAAACTCCTTTATTCTCTCCCGGCCCGCGACGGATTCTGCATACTCTTCATTCGTTGTCTATCGGTTTCTCTCCTTTTCCTAAGTCGGATTCAGCCGCAATAAACGTTGCGCCGGATATATCGGAAATCTAAGCCTTTTTCCTTGTCCGCCCGTGGACAATTTCAGATTCATCCCAAGATGCCCCAAGTCTTTACCGCCGACCGTCCCGAAACCCGGCCGGGCTTGTATATGGGGGGGCGTTCGCCCGTTGTACCGAATGCCCGCAGCGGATAATTCTACTTTCACAGCTGCACGTCCCCAAACGGAAAGAGAGAAGGAGACCGGGGGGAAAAAATAAAAAAATAAAACGGGGATGCAACACGAGGACTTCCAAGGAGGTCACCCATCCTAGTACTACTCTCGTCCAAGCACACTTGACTGCGGAGTTCTGATAGCATCCGGTGCTTTAGTGCTGGTATGGTCGCATCCGCAATTTCTGGGTCGCCAAACTCCTTTATTCTCTCCCGGCCCACGACGGATTCTGCATACTCTTCATTCGTTGTCTGCCTCCTTTTTCTAAGTCGGATTCAGCCGCAATTCAGCCGCAATAAACGTTGCGCCGGATATATCGGAAACCTAAGCCTTTTTCCTTGCCCACCCGTGGATAATTTCAGATTCAGCCCAAGATGCCCCAAGTCTTCACCACCGACCGTCCCGAAACCTGGTCGGGCTTGTGGGGGGGGCGTTTGCCCGTTGTACCGAATGCCCGCAGTGGATTATACTGCTTTCATAGCCGCGCGACCCCAGACGAAAAGAGAGAAGGAGGCCGGGGGGAAAAATAAAAAAATAAAAAGGGAATCCAACACGAGGACTTCCCAGGAGGTCACCCATCCTAGTACTACTCTCGCCCAAGGACACTTAACAGCGGAGTTCTGATGGGATCCGGTGCTTTAGTGCTGGTATGGTCGCATCCGCAATTTCTGGGTCGCCAAACTCCTTTATTCTTTCACGGCCCCCGACGGATTCTGCATACTCTTCATTCGTTGTCTGTCGGTTTCTCTCCTTTTCCTAAGTCGGATTCAGCCGCAATAAACGTTGCGCCGGATATATCGGAAACCTAAGCCTTTTTCCTTGCCCGTCCGTGGATAATTTCAGATTCAGCCCAAGATGCCCCAAGTCTTTACCGCCGACCGTCCCGAAACCCGGCCGGGCTTGTAGGGGGGGTTCGCCCGTTGTACCGAATACCCGCAGCGGATTATTCTGCTTTCATAGCTGCGCGTCCCCAGACGGAAAGAGAGAAGGAGGCCGGGGGGAAAAATAAAAAAATAAAACAGGGATGCAACACTATGACTTCCCAGGAGGTCACCGATCCTAGTACTACTCTCGCCCAAGCACGCTTAACTGTGGAGTTCTGATGGGATCCGGTGCTTTAGTGCTGGTATGGTCACATCCGCAATTTCTGGGTCGCCAAACTCGTTTATTCTCTCCCGGCCCGCGACGGATTCTGCATACTCTTCATTCGTTGTCTGCCTCCTTTTTCTAAGTCGGATTCAGCCGCAATAAACGTTGCGTCGGATATATCGGAAACCTAAGCCTTTTTCCTTGCCCGCCCGTGGATAATTTCAGATTCAGCCCAAGATGCCCCAAGTCTTTACCGCCGACTGTCCCGAAACCTGGCCGGGCTTGTCTTGGGGGGGCGTTCGCCCGATGTACCGAATGCCCGCAGCGGATTCTTCTGCTTTCACAGCCGTGCATCCCCGGACGGAAAGAGAGAAAAAGGCCGGGGGAAAAAAATAAAAAAATAAAAAGAGGATGCAACACGAGGACTTCCCAGGAGGTCACCCATCCTAGTACTAATCTTCCCCGAGAACGCTTAACTGCGGAGTTCTAATGGGATCCGGTGCTTTAGTGCTGGTATGGTCGCATCGGCAAGTTTTGGGTTGCCAAACTCCTTTATTCTTTCCCGGCCCCCGACGGATTCTGCATACTCTTCATTCGTTATCTGCCGGTTTCTCTTCTTTTTCTAAGTCGGATTCAGCCGCAACAAACGTTGCGCCGGATATATCGGAAACCTAAGCCTTTTTCCTTGCCCGCCCGTAGATAATTTCAGATTCAGCCTAAGATGCCCCAAGTCTTTACCGCAGACCGTCCCGAAACCCGGCCGGGCATGTGGGGGGAGGGGGGCGTTCGCCCGTTGTACCGAATGGCCGCAGCGGATTATTCTGCTTTCACAGCTGCGCGTCCCCAAACGGAAAGAGAGAAGGAGGCAGGGGGGAAAAGATAAAAAAATAAAACGGGGATGCAACGCGAGGACTTCCCAGGAGGTCACCCATCCTAGTACTACTCTCGCCCAAGCACGCTTGACTGCGGAGTTCTGAAAGCATCCGGTGCTTTAGTGCTGGTATGGTCGCATCAGCAATTTCTGGGTCGTCAAACTCCTTTATTCTATCCCGGCCCGCGACGGATTCTGCATACTCTTCATTCGTTGTCAGCCTCCTTTTTCTAAGTCGGATTCAGCCGCAATAAATGTTGGGCCGGATATATCGGAATCCTAAGCCTTTTTCCTTGCCCGCCCGTGGATAATTTCAGATTCAGCCCAAGATGCCCCAAGTCTTTACCGCCGACCGTCCCGAAAGCCGGCCGGGCTTGTGTGTGGGGAGGGTGTTCGCCCGTTGTACCGAATGCCCGCAGCAGATTATTCTGCTTTCACGGCTGCGCGTCCCCAGACGGAAAGAGAGAAGGAGGCCGGGGGGAAAAATAAAAAAATAAAAAGGGGATGCAACACGAGGACTTCCCAGTAGGTCACCTATCCAAATACAACTCTCCCCCAAGCACGCTTAACTGCGGAGTTCTGATGGGATCCGATGCTTTAGTGCTGGTATGGTCGCATCGGAAAGTTTTGGGTCGCCAATTTCCTTTATTCTTTCCCGGCCCCCGACGGATTCTGCATACTCTTCATTCGTTGTCGGTCGGTTTCTCTCCTTTTCCTAAGTCGGATTCAGCCGCAATAAACATTGCGCTGGATATATCGGAAACCTAAGCCTTTTTCCTTGCCCGCCCGTGGATAATTTCAGATTCAGCCCAAGATGCCCCAAGTCTTTACCGTCGACCGTCCCGAAACCCGGCCGGGCTTGTGTGGGGGGGGGCGTTCGCCCGTTGTACCGAATGCTCGCAGCGGAATATTCTGCTTTCACAGCTGTGCGTCCCCAGACGGAAAGAGAGAAGGAGGCCGGGGGAAAAAAATAAAAAAATAAAACGGGGATGCAACACGAGGACTTCCCAGGAGGTCACCCATCCTAGTAATACTCTCACCCAAGCACGATTAACTGCGGAGTTCTGATGGGATCCGGTTCTTAGTGCTGGTATGGTCGCATCCGCAATTTCTGGGTCGCCAAACTCGTTTATTCTCTCCCGGCCCGCGACGGATTCTGCATACTCTTCATTCGTTGTCTGCCTCCTTTTTCTAAGTCGGATTCAGCCGCAATTCAGCCGCAATAAACGTTGCGCCGGATATATCGGAAACCTAAGCCTTTTTCCTTGCCCGCCCGTGGATAATTTCAGATTCAGTCCAAGATGCCCCAAGTCTTTACCGCCGACCGTCCCGAAACCTGGCTGGGCTTGTCTGTGGGGGGGGGGGCGTTCGCCCGTTGTACCGAATGCCCGCAGCGGATTATTCTGCTTTCACAGCCGCGCATCCCAAGACGGAAAGAGAGAAAAAGGCCGGGGGGAAAAATAAAAAAATAAAAAGAGGATGCAACACGAGGACTTCCCAGGAGGTCACCCATCCTAGTACTAATCTTCCCCAAGCACGCTTAACTGCGGAGTTCTGATGGGATCCGGTGCTTTAGTGCTGGTATGGTCGCATCGGCAAGTATTAGGTTGCCAAACTCCTTTATTCTTTCCCGGCCCCCGACGGATTCTGCATACTCTTCATTCGTTATCTGCTGGTTTCTCTCCTTTTTCTAAGTCGAATTCTGCCGCAATAAACGTTGCGCCAGATATCTCGGAAACCTAAGCCTTTTTCCTTACCCGCCCGTGGATAATTTCAGTTTCAGCCCAAGATGCCCCAAGTCTTTACCGCCGACCGTCCCGAAACACGGCCGGGCTTGTATGGGGGGAGGCTTTCGCCCGTTGTACCGAATGCCCGCAGCGGATTATTCTACTTTCACAACCGCACGTCCCCAGACGGAAAGAGAGAAGGAGGCCGGGGGGAAAAAATAAAAAAATAAAAAGGGGATGCAACACGAGAACTTCCCAGGAGGTCACCCAATCTAGTACTACGCTCGCCCAAGCACGCTTAACAGCGGAGTTCTGATGGGATCCGGTGCTTTAGTGCTGGTATGGTCACATCCGCAATTTCGGGGTCGCCAAACTCCTTTATTCCCTCCCGGCCCGCGATGGATTCTACATACTCTTCATTCGTTGTCTGCCTCCTTTTCCTGAGTCGGATTCAGCCGCAATAAACGTTGCGCCGGATATATCGGAAACCTAAGCCTTTTTCCTTGCCCGCACGTGGATTATTTCAGATTCAGCCCAAGATGCCCCAAGTCTTCACCGCCGACCATCCCGAGACCCGATCGGGCTTGTGTGGGGGAGGGAGGGCGTTCGCCCGTTGTATCGAATGCCCGCAGTGGATTATTCAGCTTTCACAGCCGCGCATCCCCAGACGGAAAGAGAGAAGGAGGCCGGGGGGAAAAAATAAAAAAATAAAAAGGGATGCAACACGAGGGCTTCCCAGGAGGTCACCCATCCTAGTACAACTCTCGCCCAAGCACGCTTAACTGCGGAGTTCTGAAGGGATCCGGTGCTTTAGTGCTGGTATGGTCGCATCTGCAAATTCAGGGTCGCCAAACTACTTTATTCTCTCCCGGCCAGCGACGGATTCTGCATACTCTTCATTCGTTGTCTGCCTCCTCTTTATAAGTCGGATTCAGCCGCAATAAACGTTGCGCCAGATATATCGGAAACCTAAGACTTTTTCCTTGCCCGCCCGTGGATAATTTCAGATTCATCCCAAGATTCCCCAAGACTTTACAGCCGACCGTCCCGAAACTCGGTCGGGCTTGTGTGGGGGGGGCGTTCGCCCGTTGTACCGAATGCCCGCAGCGGATTATTCTGCTTTCACAGCCGCACGTCCCCAGACGGAAAGAGAGAAGGAGGCCGGGGGTAAAAAATAAAAATATAAAAAGGGGATGCAACACGAGGACTTCCCAGGAGGTCACCCACCTAGACTACTCTCGCCCAAGCGTGCTTCACTATGGAGTTCTGATGGGATCCGGTGCTTTAGTGCTGGTATGGTCGCATCTGCAATTTCTGGGTCGCCCAACACCTTTATTCTCTCCTGGACCGCGACGGATTCTGCATACTCTTCATTCGTTGACTGCCACCTTTTTCTAAGTCGGATTCAGCCGCAATAAACGTTTCGCCGGATATATCGAAAACCTAAGCCTTTTTCCTTGCCCGCCCGTGGATAATTTCAGAATCAGCCTAAGATGACCCAAGTCTTTACCGCCGACCGTCCCGAAACCCGGCCGGGCTTGTGTGTGGGGGGCGTTCGCTCGTTGTACCGAATGCCCGCAGCGGATTATTCTGCTTTCACAGCCGCGCGTTCCCAGACGGAAAGAGAGAAGGAGGCCGGGGGGAAAAAATAAAAAAATAAAAAGGGGATGCAACACGAGGACTTCCCAGGAGGTCACCCATCCTAGTACTACTTTCGCCCAAGCATGCTTAATTACGGAGTTCTTATTGGATCCGGTGCTTCAGTGCTGGTATGGTCGCATCCGCAATTTTTGGGTCGCCAAACTCCTTTATTCTCTCCCGGCCCGCGACGTATTCTGCATACTCTTCATTCGTTTTCTGCCTCCTTTTTCTAAGTTGGATTCAGCCGCAATAAACCTTGTGCCGGATATATCGGAAACCTAAGCCTTTTTCCTTACCCGCCCGTGGATAATTTCAGATTCAGCCCAAGATGCCACAAGCCTTTACCGCCGACCGTCCCGAAACCCGGCCGGGCTTGTGGGGGGGCGTTCGACCGTTGTACCGAATGCCCGCAGCGGATTATTCTGCTTTCATTGCCGCGCGTCCCCAGACGGAAAGAGAGAAGGAGGCCTGGGGGAAAAAATAAAAAAATAAAAAGGGGATGCAACACGAGGACTTCCCAGGAGGTCACCCAGCCTAGTACTACTCTCGCCCAAGCATGCTTGACTGCGGAGTTCTGATGGGATCTGGTGCTTTAGTGCTGTTATGGTCGCATCCGCAATTTCTGGGTCGCCAAATTCATTTATTCTCTCGCGACCCGCGACGGATTCGGCATACTCTTCATTCGTTGTATGCCTCCTTTTTTTAAGTTGGATTCAGCCGCAATAAACGTTGCGCCGGATATATCGGAAACCTAAGCCTTTTTCATTGCCCGCCCGTGGATAATTTCAGATTCAGCCCAAGATGCCCCAAGTCTTTTCCGCCGACCGTCCCAAAACCCGGCCGGGCTTGTGTGTGTGGGGGGGGGGGCGTTCGCCCGTTGTACCGAATGCCCACAGCGGATTATTCTGCTTTCACAGCCGCGCGTCCCCAGACGGAAAGAGAGAAGGAGGCCGATGGGAAAAAATAAAAAAATAAAAAGGGGATGCAACACGAGGACTTCCCAGGAGGTCACCCATCCTAGTACTACTCTCGCCCAAGCACGCTTCACTGCGGAGTTCTGATGGGATCCGGTGCTTTAGTGCTGGTATGGTCGCATATGCAATTTCTCGGTCGCCAAACTCCTTTATTCTCTCCCGGCCCGCGACGGATTCTGCATACTCTTCATTCGTTGTCTGCCTCCTTTTTCTAAGTCGGATTCAGCCGCAATAAACGTTGCGCCGGATATATCGGAAACCTAGGCTTTTTCCTTGCCCGCCCGTGGATAATTTCAGATTCAGCCCAAGATGCCCCAAGTCTTCACTGCCGACCGTTCCGAAACCCAGCTTGGCTTGTGGGGGGGCGTTTGCCCGTTGTACCGAATACCCGCAGCGGATTATTCTGCTTTCACAGCCGCGCGTCCCCAGACGGAAAGAGAGAAGGAGGCCGGGGGGAAAAAATAAAAAAATAAAAAGGTGATGCAACACGAGGACTTCCAGGAGGTCACCCATCCTAGTACTACTCTCGCCCAAGCATGCTTAACTGCGGAGTTCTGATGGGTTCCGGTGCTTTAGTGCTGGTATGGTCGCATCCGCAATTTCTGGGTCGCCAAACTCCTTTATTCTCTCCCGGCCCACGACGAATTCTGCATACTCTTCAATCGTTGTCTGCCTCTTTTTCCTAAGTAGGATTCAGCTGCAATAAACGTTGCGCCGGATATATCGGAAACCTAAGCCTTTTTCCTTGCCCGCCCGTGGATAATTTCAGATTCAGCCCAAGATGCCCCAAGTCTTTCCCGCCGACCGTCACGAAATCCGGTCGGGCTTGTTTGGGGGGGGGCGTTCGCCCGTTGTACCGAATGCCCGCAGCGGATTATTCTTCTTTCACAGCCGCGCGTCCCCAGACGAAAAGAGAGAAGGAGGCCGGGGGGAAAAAATAAAAAATAAAAAGGGGATGCAACACGAGGACTTCCCAGTAGGTCACCGATCCTAGTACTTCTCTCGCCCAAGCACGCTTAACTGCGGAGTTCTGATGGGATCCGGTGCTTTAGTGCTGGTATGGTCGCATCCGCAATTTCTGGTTCGCCAAACTCCTTTATTCTCTCCCGGCCCGCGACGGATTCTGCATACTCTTCATTCGTTGTCTGCCTCCATTTTCTAAGTCGGATTCAGCCGCAGTAAACGTTGCGCCGGATATATCGGAAACCTAAGCCTTTTACCTTGCCTGCCCGTGGCTAATTTCAGATTCAGCCCAAGATGCCCCAAGTCTTTACCGCCGACCGTCCCGAAAGCGGGCCGGGCTTGTGTGAGTGTGTGGCGTTCGCCCGTTGTACCGAATGTCCGCAGCGGATTATTCTGCTTTCACAGCCGCGCGTCCCCAGACGGAAAGAGAGAAGGATGCCGGGGGGAAAAAATAAAAAAATAAAAAGGGGATGCAACACGAGGACTTCCCAGGTGGTCACCCATCCAAGTACCACTCTCGCCCAAGCACGCTTCACTGCGGAGTTCTGATGGGATCCGGTGCTTCAGTGCTGGTATGGTCGCATCCGCAATTTCTGGGTCGCCAAACTCCTTTATTCTCTCCCGGCCCGCGACGGATTCTGCATACTTTTCATTCGTTTTCTGCTTCCTTTTTCTAAGTCGGATTCAGCCGCAATAAACGTTGCGGCGGATATATTGGAAACCTAAGCCTTTTTCCTTGCCCGCCCGTGGATAATTTCAAATTCAGCCCAAGAAGCCCCAAGTCTTTACCGCCGACCGTCCCGAAACCCGGCCGGGCTTGTGTGGGGGGGGGGAGGGGGGCGTTCGCCCGTTGTACCGAATGCCCGAAGCGGATTATTCTGCTTTCACAATCGCGCGTCCCCAGACGGAAAGAGAGAAGGAGGCCGGGGGGGAAAAATAAAAAAATAAAAAGGGGATGCAACACGAGGACTTCCCAGGAGGTCACCCATCCTATTACTACTCTCGCCCAAGCACGCATAACTGCGGAGTTCTGATGGGATCCGGTGCTTTAGTGCTGGTATGGTCGCATCAACAATTTCTGGGTCGCCAAACTCCTTTATTCTCTCCCGGCCAGCGACGGATTCTGCATACTCTTCATTCGTTGTCTGCCTCCTTTTTCTAAGTCGGATTCAGCCGCAATAAACGTTGCACCGGATATATCGGTGACCTAAGCCTTTTTCCTTGCCGGCCCATGGATAATTTCAGATTCAGCCCAAGATGCCCCAAGTCTTTACCGCCGACCGTCCTGAAACCCAGCCGGGCTTGTGTGGGGGGGGGGGAGGGTGCGTTCGCCTGTTGTACCGAATGCCCGCAGCGGATTATTCTGCTTTCACAGCCGCGCGTCCCCAGACGGAAAGGGAGAAGTAGGCCGGGGGGAAAATTAAAAAATAAAAAGGGGATGCAACATGAGGACTTCCCAGGAGGTCACCCATTAGTACTACTCTCGCCCAAGCACGCTTAACTGCGGAGTTCTGATGGGATCCGGTGCTTTAGTGCTGGTATGGTCGCATCCGCATTTTCTGGGTCGCCAAACTCCTTTATTCTCTCCCGGCCCGCGACGGATTCTGCATACTCTTCATTCGTTGTCTGCCTCCTTTTTCTAAGTCAGATTTGTTGGAGATAGTACCCTCAGAGTCAATTATTGGATCACAGGCACGTGATTGCAATGATTGAGGGGAGGACCTATCCCAGTACGACAGTCTTACTCAAGATGATAGTATGCTATCTGGTTTATCTTTATCATCGTGTACTGCTTTAGGTGACCTTACGAGTCGCTATTACACGTTGATAGAGCCCTTAGGTTTCTTGCTTGACGGCCAGCAGTATGATGGAGATCATATACGTGGGAGCTGGGGTCTATAAGCACATCCTTAAAAGGTCCCTAGTCGTGGGAGTTTCGAGACTGGGCATCGATACTCCATTAGTAGACTAGTGTATACAGTCGAGACCCCGACGAGGGGCGGTGGCCGGTCTCACAAGCCACTTGTGTCAGTTGGTTCACCTAAGATGTATACAGGTGCTCATTGGGTTATGAGTACACCGGACAGGACTCGCCGAGAATATGCTAGTTGGGATTATACCAGACATCTGATAGCAGTTCCCTGGTGACATGTGTACAGGTTAGTGCATCGACCTGAGATCGTCATTTGTCTCGTGTGAGTTCCCACTGTGCTTTGATTACTACCCTATCACAGCTCAAAGGAGTCATGCAAACAGGTTTTAGTTGGGTACTGTCCCGAGCCACATGGAGGCAGTGAGTGGATCTGCATGGGTTCGTCTCTCCCGTTATTGGGGGTGAGTTGGCGGTGTGTCTAGGAGAGCCATTACACAAAGCCCTCGGCCGAGGCAGGAGATTTACTGGTAGGTATTCCAGTAGTATCTCAGGGTGTTCTGGGATACACTCCCACACGACTTTTACCGCTTTTGGGCGTCTGACTTTTACCAACCCCCTAGGCCCGCCATGCGATACTCATAGACGAACGGACCGGACTGTACGGATATTGTCATTGACAGGCTCAGTAGGGTGTCAGGATGAGTTCGCTCATCGACATCCCTTTTGGTCAATAGCTGGTGGCCCGTCACGTATGGCTAATACCTCTGACGTGCTAGTGGTTAAATCCACAGCCATAGTATTGACGAGACTTTAGAGTCCACCACACACACAGTTATTCAGGTTTCGGGCGAAACACTGTAGAGGCCGTATGGAGATATGGCAGGGTTCGATCAGATACGTGCGGTATTGCACGGATCGTGATCGGACGGATTTTACTAGCGGGCTTTGGTTTAAGCCGGATCCTAGTATTAGACAGTGTAGATTTTGTCTCTTTGCATTTGTATTCAGTGGGAATACAAATGCGGACATGTATATGCAGTAGCGGGGTTTTCCGGTAATTTATTACGGGATCAGATTTCTGTAGTTTCCAGTTTGCATTCCGTTCCGGCCAGTTTTCATTTGTTCCTTCCCGGTCGGACTTTTCCGATGGAGGGGATAATTTGCAATTGTGCAAATTAAATTTGTGGAAGGGGGTCCTTTGCATTTGAGGGATTATGATATGACCATCATCATTTGATTCCTTTTGCATCCACTCTTTTGCATTAATGGTGATTAGAATGGATTAGAACTTGATGAGAGTTGATATGACTTTGTTATCATGGTTTTTGGGTGTGGTCACCATTCCTTTTTCCCTACACTCACCTCCCTCATGTATTATTCTTACCCTCTCCCTTTTCTTGAGGTAGCCGGCCACATTAGAGAGAATGAGAGAGAGTTTCATTTTTGGGTGTAGCATATTTTCTCATCTCTTTTCTTGGTAGGAAAAATGAAAGCACCATTTTTCCTCCAAAGTTCTTCTTTCCTCCATCACCAATGGCAACATAAACCCCAATGAGACAAAAGTTCTACACTACAACCTACAGTACCCTTGGACGCGTCGGCTAGCCAACTTCGCGCCCGAGTTGCCTCGGTCCAGAGGTGGGTGCCCGTAAAAGAAATCGGCTCCGTGGTGCCCTTTCCGACGAGGAGGTGACGAACGGTGATTCCGCGGGAGATCGGAGTGGAGACGAAGACCGAAGGACACGGATCGCTCGGTATAGCATTCCATCCCATCTCTTGTTTGCTAGGATTAGGTTAATGGTTACGATCTGGGTTTATTGTCCGTGGTAGCGCCGGTTTAAAAGTTAAGAAAAATTTTGATTCCGCATTTTGGCCTCGAGTAGACGGCCGGGGCGCTGCCGTGGCGCATCATGGTATCAGAGCCACACCATTAACCTAGTCTAGCTTGCTCTAGTATGTTTAAATACTCGATCAAACAAAAATCCCAAAAACCGTATTTCGTGTGCATCAGGTTTCTGTCGAAATTTTTTGGGCTCCAAAAATTTTTCAGGTTGTTGCAGAGACACGTGTAGGAAATGATAAGCATTCTGAGAAAATTTGGTGGCGTAATGTCACCATTCCACCGCGGAACCGCGGCCAAACCCACGCATTGGCCGCGGTTCCGCCGCCACTTTGACTTGTCAACGCACCAAATTTTTCCAGTGGGCTGTTGGGTTGGAAATAGGGGTTTTGGGATATTCTTTTTGGGCCCAGATTTTCTGTAAGTGCTACAGTACTGCTTGGGACCCACTTCGGTAAATTTGTTCGATCGGATATTTTAAAAATGTTAGTTCACAGTATTTACATTATATCTGCGACCGTGAATGTAATTTGATCGGTAAATCCTGTCTAACTGCTATAGTCCTTTTAGACGGATTTGCGAACTTGACATTAACGTTGATGTTCTGTGTTGTGCTGTGATGTTGTGGATTGGTCGTGGGGGATAGCCTGGTTGTAGTGGTAGTACAGTTTTGTTTTATATGTACATTTGATATTGCGGGGCGAGCGTCCGACATGTGGATTGCCGTCACTGCCTGTTTGTATTATTCTTTTGGGGCACGACCGGGTTGAGGTCGATGTACCCGTTGTATGTATATTTTACTTTCTGTACTAGGATTACCCCAAGGAGGGGTGCACGGATAGCCGGGTTCTAGAGGGCAACGGGCCCGCATCTCATGGCATTGAGACGGAGGGGGCTTTACTCTAGAATTGGCGGGCTATTCGCCGCACTCGTAGGGGGTACAGGTTGACCCAGGAGGGGTGCCCAAGTTACCGGATTCCGTGAAGTGCTGGGTGGTCCATTCACGTTGCTGAAGGGGGCTGCCTCGCTTCAGGTTTTGGCGGGTAACTTTCCGCGCCCATAGGGGTCTAGGATTTCATTGCACAGGCAATCCACACGACCAAGGGAACGTCGTGTTTCAGTAGCGGCTCTGTGAAACCCGGGGATCCCAGATATCTGTATTATTCTGTGATGCTGTATATTTTTGTGCTGTTGCATTTTATCACGCCTTGAGCGAAAATTATATATTATATATATACTAGTAGATGTTGTATATGTTTTGCATCCGCGCTAGTCCAGTCCCCGCTCTGTCGTTAGTTAAGTAACCTAACGGGTGATGACGGGACCCAGTGGCGAATGCGGATGGCATATACGTACATCATTATTTTCGTTCTTTTGTGGTGTGATCAATTGATGGGACTGCATTGATTCGGATCAATGCAAGCTAAACAAACCTATTCTGATGTTGTTGGAACAATTTTTCAAAAAGCTGTTATTGCAAGGGCGTTCTCTTTTGTTTTGCACAGTGGTATTCGGTTATGAATATCCAGCACCTCAGTCGACGAGGCAAGGGCCAAGATCCCTTCACCTGGAGTGACCCCTTAGACAGAAGTTTGTGCCAGGGCAATAACTTCACTATAGCCGATTGCTTTTTGCTTTGCATCGTGGTATTCAGTTGGAATATCCTGCACCTCATTCTACGGGGAAAGAGACGAGATCCCCTCACCGGGAGTGACCTCTTTAGCAAAGGTTTTCGTCACTATATTTTTATAAAAAGGTTATCCGGTTCCTTCAACGATATCAAGTTTATTGCGTCCCTAGACGGAAAGAGAGAAGGAGGCTGGGGGAAAAAATAAAGAAATAAAAAGGGGATACAACACGAGGACTTCGCAGGAGGTCACCCATCCTAGTACTACTCTCGCCCAAGCACGCTTAACTGCGGATTTCTGATAGGATCCGGTACTTTAGTGCTGGTATGGTCGCATCCACAATTTTTGGGTCGCCAAACTCCTTTATTCTCTCCCGGCCCGTGACGGATTCTGCATACTCTTCATTCGATGTCTGCCTCCTTTTTCATAGTCGGATTCAGCCGCAATAAACGTTTCGCCGGATATATCGGAAACCTAAGCCTTTTTCCTTGCCCACCCGTGGATAATTTCAGATTCAGCCCAAAATGCCCTAAGTCTTTACCGCCGACTATCCCGAAACCCGGCCGGGCTTGTGGGGGGGGGGCGTTCGCCCGTTGTACCGAATGCCCGCAGCGGATTATTCTGCTTTCACAGCCGCGCATCCCCAGACGGAAAGAGAGAAGGAAGCCGGGGGGGAAAAATAAAAAAATAAACAAGGGATGCAACACGAGGACTTCCCAGGAGGTCACCCATCCTAGTACTACTCTCGCCCAGGCACGCTTAACTGCGGAGTTCTGATGGGATGCGGTGCTTTAGTGCTGGTATGGTCGCATCCGCAATTTCTGGGTCGCCAAACTCCTTTATTCTCTCCCGGCCCGCGACGGATTCTGCATACTCTTCATTCGTTGTCTGCCTCCATTTTCTAAATCGAATTCAGCCACGATAAACGTTGCGCCGGATATATCGGAAACCTAAGCCTTTTTCCTTACCCCCCCGGGGATAATTTCAGATTCAGCCCAAGATGTCCCAAGTCTTTACTGCCGACAGTCCCGAAACCCGGCCGGGCTTGTGGGGGGGGGGGGGGCGTTCGTCCGTTGTACCAAATACCCGCAGCAGATTATTCTACTTTCACAGCCGCGCGTCCCCAGACGGAAAGAGAGAAGGAGGCCGGGGGGAAAAAAATAAAAATAAAAAAGGGATGCAACACGAGGACTTCCCAGGAGGTCACCCATCCTAGTACTACTCATGCCCAAGCACGGTTAGCTGCGGAGTTCTGATGGGATCCGGTGATTTAGTGCTGGTATGGTCGCATCCACAATTTCTGGGTCGCCAAACTCCTTTATTCTTTCCCGGCCCGCGACGGATTCTGCATACTCTTCATTCGTTGTCTGCCTCCTTTTTCTAAGTCGGATTCAGCCGCAATAAACGTTGCGCCGGATATATCGGAAACATAAGCCTTTTTCCTTACCCGTCCGTGGATAATTTCAGATTCAGCACAAGATGCCCCAAGTCTTTACGGTCGACCGTCCCGAAACCCGGCCGGGCTTGTGTGGGGGGGGGGGCGTTCGCCCGTTGTACCGAATGCCCGCAGCGGATTAGTCTGCTTTCACAGCCACGCTTCCCCAGACGGAAAGAGAGAAGGAGGCCGGGGGGTAAAAAATAAAAAAAAAAAGAAGGGATGCAACACGAGGACTTCGCAGGAGGTCACCCATCCTAGTACTACTCACGCCCAAGCACGCTTAACTGCGGAGTTCTGATGGGATCCGGTGCTTTAGTGCTGGTATTGTCACATCCACAATTTCCGGATCGCCAAACTCCTTTATTCTATCCCGGCCCGCGACGGATTCTGCATACTCTTCATTCGTTGTCTGCCTCCTTTTTCTAAGTCGGATTTAACCGCAATAAACGTTGCGCCGGATATATCGGAAACCTAAGCCTTTTTCCTTGCTCGCCCGTGGATAATTTCAGATTCAGCACAAGATACCCCAAGTCTTTACCGCCGACCGTCCCGAAACCCGGCCGGTCTTGTGTGTGGGGGGGCGGGGCGTTCGTCCGTTGTACCGAATGCCCGCAGCGGATTATTCTGCTTTCACAGCCGCGCGTCCCCAGACGGAAAGAGAGAAGAAGGTCGGGGGGAAAAATAAAAAAAATAATAAAGGGATGCAACACGAGGACTTCCCAGGAGGTCACCCATCCTTGTACTACTCACGCCCAAGCACGCTTAACGGCGGAGTTCTGATGGGATCCGGTGCTTTAGTGCTGGTATTGTCGCATCCACAATTTCTGGGTCGCCAAACTCCTTTATTCTCTCCCGGCCCGCGACGGATTCTGCATACTCTTCATTCGTTGTCTGCCTCCTTTTTCTAAGTCGGATTCAGCCGCAATAAACGTTGCGCCGGATATATCGGAAACCTAAGCCTTTTTCCTTGCTCGCCCGTGGATAATTTCAGATTCAGCCCAAGATGCCCCAAGTCTTGACCGCCGACCGTCCCGAAACCCGGCCGGGCTTGTGGGGGGGGCGTTCGTCCGTTGTACCGAATGCCCGCAGCGGATTATTCTGCTTTCACAGCCGCACGTCCCCAGACGGAAAGAGAGAAGGAGGTCGGGGGCAAAAAATAAAAAAATAAAAAAGGGATGCAACACGAGGACTTCCCAGGAGGTTACCAATCCTAGTGCTTCTCTCGCCCAAGCACGCTTAATTGCGGAGTTCTGATGGGATCCGGTGCTTTAGTGCTGGTATGGTCGCATCCACAATTTCCGGATCGCCAAACTCCTTTATTCTCTCCCGGCCCTCGACGGATTCTGCATACTCTTCATTCGTTGTCTGCCTCCTTTTTCTAAGTCGGATTCAGCCGCAATAAACGTTGCGCCGGATATATCGGAAACCGAAGCCTTTTTCCTTGCCCGCCTGTGGATAATTTCAGATTCAGCACAAGATGCCCCAAGTCTTTACCGCCGACCGTCCCGAAACCCGGCCGGGCTTGTGTAGGGGGGGGCGTTCGCCTGTTGTACCGAATGCCCGCAGCGGATTATTCTGCTTTCACAGCCGCGCGTCCCCAGACGGAAAGAGAGAAGGAGGCCGGGGGGAAAAAATAAAAAAATAAAAAGGGGATGCAACACGAGAACTTCCCAGGAGGTCACCAATCCTAGTACTACTCTCGCTCAAGCACTCTTAACTGCGGAGTTCTGATGGGATCCGGTGCTTTAGTGCTGGTATGGTCGCATCCGCAATTTCTGGGTCGCCAAACTCCTTTATTCTCTCCCGGCCCGCGACGAATTCTGCATACTCTTCATTCGTTGTCTGTCTCCTTTTTCTAAGTCGGATTCAGCCGCAATAAACGTTGAGCCGGATATATCGGAAACCTAAGCCTTTTTCCTTGCCCGTCCGTGGATAATTTCAGATTCAGCCCAAGATGCCCCTAGTCTTTACCGCCGACCGTCCCGAAATCCGACCCGGCTTGTGGGGGGGGCGATCGCCCATTGTACGGAATGCCCATAGCGGATTATTCTGTTTTCACAGCCGCGCATCCCCAGACGGAAAGAGAGAAGGAGGCCGGGGGGAAAAATAAAAAAATAAAAAAGGGGTGCAACACGAGGACTTCCCAGGAGGTCACCCATCCTAGTACTACTCTTGCCCAAGCAAGCTTAACTGCGGAGTTCTGATGGAATCCGGTGTTGGAAATAGTGCCCTCATAGTCAATTATTGGATCGCAGGTATGTGATTGCAATGATTGCGGAGGACCTATACCGGTAGGACAGTCTTACTTGAAATGATAGTATGCTATCTGGTTTGCCTTTATCAGTCGTGTACATGTTCAGGTGACTTATTACATGTTACACTTTGATAGAGCCCTTAGGATCTTGCTTTACCACCAACAGTATGATGGCGATCATATACATGAGAGTTGGGTGGTTTATACGCATATCCTTAATAGTAGTCCCTAGTCGTGGGAGTTTCGAGACAGGGCATCGATACTCCGGAGTAGACTAGTGTGTACAGTCGAGACCCCGACGAGGGGCGGTGGCCGGTCTCATAAGCCACTGGTGTCAGTTGGATCACCTAAGATGTATACAGGTGCTCATTGGGTTATGAGTACACCGGACATGACTCGCCGGGAATCTGCTAGTTAGTACTATATCTATCGTCAGATAGCAGTTCCCTGGTGACATATGTACAGGTTAGTTCATCGACCTGAGGTCGTCATTTGTCTCGTGTGAGTTCCCACTGTGCTTTGATTTCTACCCTACCACGGCTCAAAGGAGTCGTGCAAACAGGTAGCTTTTGGGTACAGTCCCGAGCCATATGGAGGCACGTGAGCGGATCGGCAGGGGATTCGTCTCTCCCGGTATTGGGGGCGAGATCGTGCTGTGTCTAGGAGACCCATTACACAAACCCACGGCCGTGGCAGGAGATTTACTGGTAGGTACTCCAGTAGTATCTCAGGGTGTTATTGGGCTTCACTCCGACACGACATATACTGCTATTGGGGGTCTGACGTTACTAGCCCCCTAGGCAGATATGCGATACTCATAGACGAACGGACCGGACTGTATATACATTGTCACTGTTAGGCTCAGTAGGGTTTCTGGATGAGTTCGCTCATCAGCCTCCCTTGAGGTCAGTCCATGGGCAGCCGTTACGTATTGCTAGTGCCGCTGACGGTTTGTGGTTAAACCCACTGCCAGGGTACTGACGAGTCATTAGAGTCCCCCACAGACAGTTTCCCAAGTTCGGGCGAAACGTTGTAGAGGTCGTATGGTTTTATGGAAGGGTTCGGAAAATGCACGTGCGTTTACGCACGTGTTATTTTTCGGGCAGATGATACTGGTCGGCTTTGGTTTAAGCCGGATCCGAGTATTATATTGAGTAGGTATAATATCTTTGTCTCAGTTGCATTTGTATTCGGTCGTAATACAAATGCGGGTATATTTATACTGTTACGGGGTTATCCTGAAAGTCGTTTCAGGATCACTTTTGGAAGTTGCCAGTTTCCAGTTTTCTATCAGCCGTCTTTTAACATTCGGATAAAGACGGATTTATCTTTTCTTAGATGAGGGTGAGTCATGCTTCTAGAAGGTTCTCGAAGTTTCTAGAAAGTGGTGACAAGGATTATGACTCATGCTTTGACTTTAATGATTCTTGTTTTCCTTAAGATATTTGTTCTTGATATTTTTGTGCGGATAAGCTTCTTGTTTATGGTCACCTCCTTGATTGCTCCTACACTCACCCTCTTCCTCCATATAAGTGGCCGGCCCCCTCTCCTCCTCCTCACTCACTTGAAGTTTTCCTTTGGTTACAAAAGATATGATAGAATTTGGGGTGTATAGAATTTCACAGCTCATTTCATTCCATCGCCCGATTCCCACGGCAACTTCATTAACCGTTCGTCCATGGTTTTGGACGAAGCGAGACAAAGTCATCTACTCATTCTCTACATCATTCTTGGTCGTCTCTTTTAGCAAACTTGACGACCGAGTTGCCTCAAGTCATAGGCGGGAGCCCGTTTAAAGAATCGTCGACGTGGTGCCACCTGGACAAGCAGATCGGAGATCGACGAGATCGGAGCAGCCGCAACGGAGCGTGGGATGATGGTTAAAGAACGAAGGACTCGGATCGTTCGGTATAACCTTTCTACACTCTTTACAGTTTGTTAGTTTAGCAATAATGGCAGATCCGGGTTAAATTATACGATAGCGCCAGATAAAAAGTTTTTGTTCCGCATTTGGCGTCTGTAGACGGCCGGGGCGCTAGCGTAGACTTACAGTGGTATCAGAGCCTCACCATTTCGCTATACTAACTTGTGGTAACGCGTTTAAAACATCGATCGAACCGGAAATCAAAAACCGCATTTTTTCATTTTCCCAGTTTCTGTCGATTTTAAATGGTGTCCTAAAAATATTCCACATATCACAGAAATCTGTGCAGGGTTTTATAAGAACGCCGTACAAATTTGGACACGTGAATCGACAAGACTGCCGCGGAAACGCGGCCAAACCCATGGTTTGGCCGCGTATCCGCTGCCGTTCTGAGCGATCATGCCCCCAAATTTGCACAGTGTATTCTCTGATGGAATTTGGGGTTTTTGGTATATATCTTTTGGGCCCAGATTTTATTACTGTTCACCAGATTTGCGTGGGCTCCACTTTGTGATATTTTGTCGATCGAAATTTAAACACGTTAGTTTACAGTGCTTACATTATATCTCCGACCGGGAATGTCATTTGATCGGTAAACCGCGTCTAATTGCTATAGTTCTTTTAGACGGGTTTGCGAACGTGACATTCGCGTTGATGTTCTGTGTTGTGCTGTAATATTGCGGATTTGTCGTGGTGGATAGCAGTGTGCAATGATAGTGCAGTTTGAGTTTATTTGTTTATTTGATATTGCGGGGCGAGCGTCCAACATGTGGACAGCCGTCACTGTCTGTTGTATAATATTCTTTTGGGGCACGACCAGGTTGCGGTCGATGTACCTGTTGTACTATTTTTCATTACTGTACTAGGTTTTACCCCGCGACGGAGTGCACAGATAGCCGGGTTCTGGGGGGCAACGGGTCCGCATCTCATGGCTTTGAGAGGCAGAGGGGTCCCACTCTAGAATTGGCAGACTATTCACCGCACTCGTAGGGGTACAGGTTGACCCAAGGAGGGGTGCCCAAGATTACCGGATTCCGTGAAGTGCAGGGTGGTCCATTCATTATGCTGTAGGGGGCTGCCTCGTTTCAGGTTTTGGCGGGTAACTTGCCGCACCCGTAGGAGTCTAGGTTTCATTGCACAGGCTATCCACACGACAGAGGAACGTCGGGTTTCAGCAGCGGCTCTGTGAAACCCGGGGATCCCTGTTTATCTGTATTGTTCTGTAATGCTTATTACTTTTCTGTAATGTTGCATATTATCACGCCTGGAGCGATTATTGTATATTGGTTTATATACTATTAGATGTTGTATATGTTTTACACCCGCGCTTGTCCAGTCCCCGCTCTGTCGTTAGTTAAGTAACCTAATGGGTGATGACGGGACCCAGTGACGAATGCGGATGGCATATACGTACATTTTATTTTCGTTCTTTTCTGGTGTGATCGATTGATGGGACTGCTTTGATTCTGATCAATGCAAAGGAAAACAAACATGTTTACAGTTGTTGGAACAAATTTAAAAAGTGTTATTGCAAAGACGTTTCCTTTTGTTATGCATAGCGGTATTCAGTGGAATATCCTGCACCTCATTCGACGGGGCAAGGGCCGTGTAACACCTGAGTCTGTGTTTAGTAGTAATTGCGTGTTAATGTGTGATCTTTTGGTAAAGATTTTACCAAAATGGGTTCTAGTGATCTATCTGGTTTTATGGATATCCTTGTAAGATGTTATCTCGACCACACACCAGCATATAGCCATTAAAACAGCACATTTCAACCCCACGTATCGGCACATTTAAACCTCAGCACATCAGCCCAAAGACAGATCAGCCACATATCATTATTTCAGCCGCCAACAGTCAACTTTGACAACTCCTATACCCTATAGCTCAGCCGTAGCTGCTGCAACAGCAGCACCAACATCACATCAGCCAATTTGTGCACAAATTCATCCTTAAGGTCAGCTATGGCTGCTGCAACAGCCACCTAACCCCATGGAAATTCAGCTGAGGCTAGCCCATCATTTGCATCAGCCCCCCTACCACTCTACAACAGCTACTAACCCATCACTATCACCAGCACAATTTCCTGCCCAATTTCAACAACAAATCTGCATAGCATCAGCCCCCCCTAAACCCTATGCAGCTACATCAGCCACCCTAACACCAGAAAGTCTACTTAGCCTGCTACAAACAGCACACCAGCTGCTACTTCAGCCCCTACTTCACCAAGTAAAAACAACACCAGCAAACATTTAGCATTAGCCTTCAGCCATTGTTTCACACTTCAGCCCTTAACTTCTGCAGCAGCAGCAGCAACAGCTGCTTCATGCCCTCAAACCCATGCCACACACACACCACCTCATACCACACACACACCACCTCATACCACACCAGCAACACCATACAACAACAACAGCAAGCCAACAGCAACAACAAAGTTCAGCATCAGCACTATTCAGCATCAGCATCAGCTCCGGTGAAGTCCAGATCGTTCCAGCCACGTTTTGATGCACCTACCCTCTTCGTCTTCTCCTTCTCCTGGGTTGCAAGGTTCTTAGAGAGTATAACTCCTAAACTTTTCCCATATTGTGTAGATTAGATGCTTGATTAGCTAGTTTTTGCGATAAATAGAATTTTATTGCTAGAATGGGTAGTAATGCTAGATTTAGCCATTTTAGAGTGTTTGTAGCTTTATGAACTCTCTTTGGTGTTAACTAATCTGTTTAAGCCTAGTGGTGTCATTAAAATTAGAGGATTAGCCTTAATTTGCTAAAATTTCGATAATCTAGCTTAATTGGTGTCCATATCATGCTTAGTAGTGATATTGGGTGTTTTATGGACATTTTGAGCAAAGTGAGAATTGCGTTAGCTGGAATAACCTTCTTAGGTACTAGTGAGGCCAGCCAACCAGAGAAATCCCCCAGATTTCTTGTAGACACTCGATTTACCCGACTTGGCGTATTTTGGCAGTTTTAGTGACTTTTAACCTCTATAGAATCTGCTGTTGACCCGAACACTTCAGAATAATTTTGAGAAGACTGTAGCATGGTGAGAAGAGTAGGAACACACACCCAGAGCACGGGGACCCACCTCCCTAACTTGGCCGCCAATTATTGATATCTGGCCGCAAATTGCGGCCAGGAAGGGGGTGGGGGTGTTGGGTTTTGGGGTGTGGGTTTGGTCTTGGTAGCTAGGGGTTTTGGTATCTGTAACTTTTCAAGTTTGGCCCTGAGGCAAAATCTGGAACTAGTTGCGTATTTTCGATGTTTTAAACTTGTGCGACACGCGCGTGATACGCGTGGTTCTCTGGCGCGCTGCGCGACACAGCGTGTCAGTTCTGATTCTGGTGGGTTTGTGCGCGTCGCGTCGGGTCGTGTGCATACGCGTTTAGTTCATGCACGCGTATCCCTTTTGTCGATATATCACGTTTTACAGAATTTCTTCTTATATGGTGACTCATGTGAATTCTAGGTTCGCCGGCAGGAACTTCAAGCGTGGCTGAGAAGGGAAAGCAGGTGGTCGGACACACTTAGCACAGGACCACGGGTGAGTAGATTTAACATCTACGGGGGATAATCGTTTGGATGGCGCGAGTCGCCCGATAGATTTAGTAGACTTGGTATTACTGGTAACATTGGAGTAATAATGATAAAACTTGCATGATAATTGCTGTAGTTAGTATCTATATGATGTTCCATATACGCAGATTCATTATAGGACACCTGCACCATTACCAGGTTTTATATGTTGCACGAGCACTATTCATGTGGACACACACACCCTGGTAATTGCCATGTCACGACACTAAATAACTTTAAATCTAAAACATGTTAACTGCCTAGAAATGTGACATTGAAATAAGTATTTAAATTAATACCATAAGCATTCATAATCATCGGCATATGTATTTATGATAATTTCATGAGGTTTATGATATTTCTGGATTTCGGGGGAAAGCCGCAAGATTTCAACTGATAATTGTTAAAAATATAAAAGTTGCGGTTTTCTAGTGATGTAAAGTGTCGTCCACCATGAGTTTGCTGTGGTTTTTGAGACCCGTTTCGAGGAGGTGGATGAACCGTCTCGGGTACATGGTGGGCCCGGTACGGTACCCCAGGGCAAGAAGATCGCAGATGATGGCGTTGAGCCTGGCAGGGGACGGATTACCTACCGGTGATTTCATTTGGCACGGCGGATATCCAGAGGATACCGACTGTGGCCGCTGGTTTGAGACATGGATTTGATGTGGATCAGCCGGATGGCTGAGGCCAGAGATACTGGATATGGATATATGAGATTTGGACGGTTTTGAGGTGTCGTTGCTAGACACGATTTTTACTGGTTTCCTGGATATTATTACTGATGTTTAAAAAGGGGAGTTTCAAAACAAAGGAAGAATAATTCTCATACACACCTGATTGTACTTTCATGTGGCATACATACCTGTCTTTCATCCATGTGACATATATATATACTTGCTAGTATACTGTAGATGCCTACATACCTGCTAGAACATGTAGTCATACCTGCTTTAGGGATGTAAGTGTTAGTGTATATGCCCTAGAGGCCATTACTGTATCATACTAGTTTGTATATTACTTAATGGATGCTTGGGATATTCACCTTGTATATACAATCTTGCTCAAAATAGTAGTATGCTACTTGGTTTGTCTCTACTTCAATGTGTACTTGTGTTTATTTTACTATATCACTTATACGCATTAGTGGAGCCCTTGGGATCTTTGCTTGATTACCAGCGTTGTGATGGCAGTCACACTAGTGGGGGCTGGGTAATCTATAAGCACATCCTTATACAGGTCCCTAGTCGCAGGACTATCGAGACAGGGCATCGATACTCCGGAGTAGACTAGCGTATGCGCTTCTCATCCCAGTGTGGGAGATGGTCTGTCCCACAGCCATCAGTACGTCGTACTGGAGATAGTATACGGGTGCTCGTTGGGTTACGAGTACACTGGACAGGACTCGTCGGGAACTGACAGGTTGGTATTATACCTATCGTCAGTCATCAGTTCCCAGGTGACATGAGTACAGCTTAGTCCGCTGACTTGACACTGGCACTTCGCCTCGAGTGTGTTCCCACTGCACTTTGATCACTACCCTACCACGGCTCAAAGGAGTCGTGCAAACAGGTGGTGGTTGGGTGCAGTCCCGAAGCACTTGGAGGCAGTGACGGTTAGACAGGATTCGTCTCTCCCGGTATTGGGGGTTGACATCGCGCTGTGTCTAGGAGAGCCATTACACGAGTAGTCCCTGGCCAGGGCAAACGAGATATACTGGTAGGTTTCCAGTGTTATCTCAGGGTGTTTTGGGCTTCGCTCCGGCACGACTTGTACCGCTATTGGGGGACTGACGTTTACCGCCCCCTAGGCCCGCCATGCGATGTATCAGACGAACAGACCGGACTGTACGGAGAATGTCACATTCAGACTCAGTAGGAGTTCAGATGGGGTTTCACCTCGTCAGCCTTCTTGTCGGCATCTACCTGGGGACCGTTACGCACAGCTAGTGCCGCTTGCGGTCTGTGGTTAAACCCACTGCCAGCGTAGTGTCGAGTCTTTAGAGTCCCACACAGAGGGTACTCGCCTCTGGGCAAAACAGAGTAGAGGTCGCATGGTTTTGCGACAGGGTTCGTTCTCATCCGCGCACTTGTGCACGTTTGGAGTCCGGACGGATTATACTGGCAGGCTCTGGTTTGAGCCAGATACTGGTATATGTTTCGGGGGTTGCTTTTATATCTTGGTATTCTTGTTTTTCGGAACGAGAATGCAGGTGTGTATGCACAGTTGCTTGAGGCGGAGAATGAGGTTTTTCATTAGGGTTTCGGATCGGGTGCGTATGCACAGTTGACAGTTATCATTTTCCAAACCCTAATGGATTTATATATTATCTATTAATAATAATAATTAAATGAGAATTATGTTATGGTTGTTCTTGTTGACTTGTTGACCTTGGTTGACTTGTTGACCATTGACCACTTTCATGCCTTGAAAGTCTTCCTTGATTCATGCTTACTTTTTATTAAATGAAGCATGGTTGTGGTCATTCATAACACTACCATCAACTATTCTCATTTTCAATTATTATCATTTTAGATAATTCATTTCTTTTGCAATATGGTTGCAAGAAAGAAATAATTGAGCTCATTCTATCATAACCTCTCTCTCTCCTCATTTTCATCTTCTTCTTCCTCTTGAAAAGAGAAACCCTCTCATGTGTTGAGAATCATTCTCTTTTGATAGAAAAGCAAACCCTAATCTCTCTCTACTCATTCTAGGATGAAGGTTTAGCAAACCGGAAACCCTAGTTCACTCAAAGATCGAGGAAGAGCCCAAAGTCGAACCTTCGAGGTGGATCCATCTTCGACGGGAGAAGGCGACGCAAAGAGAACCATCAACCTCTACAAGTTTTGAAGAAGAAGGAGTTCAAGTTTAGGTATAACCATCTTCCATAGTAGCTAACTCTCTTTAGCTAGAATACTAGTTTTAGTTTAGACAACGATCCCGACCAAGTTTAGTCCATGTTGCCTCTTGCGATAAAAATTCGTTTTTTATACCGTTTCCGCCTCCCCGTAAGCACCGGGGGTCGCAATATGGACTTACAGTGGTATCAGAGCCTAACTAAACTTAAACTAGCTTGGTAGTGAAGTGTAACGAAGTTCGGAACCGTAAAAAACCCAAAAACCGTATTTTCAAAAACCTGAGTTTCTGTTGAAATTTTTTGGGCTCAAAATAAAAAAATTTATATTTGTAAAATCATCTCAGGCTTTTCTAAGAATACCCATGAAAAACGATCCAGTGAGGAGCTCAAAGCGCCGCGCATCCGCGGCACGAGGTAGGCTCGTGCCGCGGAACCGCCGCTCTTTGTCATCTTCTGCGCCTCGTTTTTCGTGCAGTGTCTGTAGTTGGGGATTTTGGGATTTTTAAAATATATTATATGTGCCCAGATTTTCCAGAAAAGAAATTTCCTTTTGGGGTCCTATAATTCCGTATTTTTCCGAACTTCACTACACTTTGGCTATATTGGTTATATCTGTGATGTTTGCATGTATTGAACGTCGGCTAATCGCTATAGGTCGATTAGTCGGGGTTATACATGATCTGTAATGTGCTGGAATGTGTATATGAATGTGTTGGACTGTCGCGGGTGAATAGCCGGGGTTGGATGTGAGATGAGCTTTTGTTTTTCTTTCATTCATTTGTAAATGTAAATTGATGTAATTATATTATTTGTTTGGCCGCACAACCGGGTCGGGGTTGTAGCCGTCATTGTATAATTCTTTTTACTGTTTTTGCTCCTAGGATAGACCCACGGTGGGGTGCACAAACTACCGGGAACTTGGCGGGTAGTTTGCCGCACCCGTAGGGGTCTTGGGTGGGGTATTTGCTATTCACCGCGACCGTGTTATCCGCTTTTCGTTTCAGGCTCGAAAGAAATGCGGATTGCTAGTATATCCAATGTATTCATCTGTGATCTGTAATGTCTATCATTGTTTTCTATTTAGGCGTTGCTTATGTTTTACAGCCGCGCTAGCCCAGCCCCCGCTCTGTCGTTAGTTAAGTAACCTAACGGGTGATGACGGGGCCCCGTGGCGAATGCATATGGCATAAGCGTACGTCATATTTTGGTTGTTTTCTGCAATGGTAGGATTTAAATGATGGGACGCATTAAAAGTACTAATGCAAGAATATCACGCATTAAAAGAACTAATGCAAGATAATAAACCAAGTTAAAGTCGTTGGAACACTTTCGAAAAACCACTCGGTTCTTTTCAAAACTAACTTTTAAATGCGGAGTTTGAGCCACTCCTTTTAAAAGCTATCTCGTTCCATCGACCAAATCAAGTTCACTACGTTCACGGTTTTGCCAAAACCATCCGTAGCCCTCCATCATTTCAGTTAAATATTCGGTAGTATTCAAGCTATGTATTTTGACCTCACGCCAAGGCATAGTGATTGGTAGCTGCCGGATATTTATCTGTTGCATAGATAGAATGCGTTGGTTTGAAACAGTCGTACTGCCATTTTGGCCTACGTCAAGGGTATGTACGGGTGGATTCAAATTAACCTGGATAATGATGGGACGAACTTGACATGTGACTTATGACATTTTGACCTCACGCCAAGGTCATAAGAGCATGGGGCAAAAATCCACATCGGGAGTTTCATAAGTACTGAAACTTGCTAGATTTGCATACCATTTGGAGTGTGATGATTCTGGTAGGATTCCTTCAGTTTCGTCACGCGATGATATTTGGATCCCGATCCTACTGTGAGTATATGCTACTCCTCGGGAAATTTCTCACTTAACGATCAATGCTATAAACCTAGTAGGTGCCTAGAAAGGTGTTAGCGGGGCTACGCCCCCAGGGAAAAGAGGTTCTTTAATTAAGGAACTTCGCGAAAGCGTTGGAAAACCTCCCTCGAAGTACCGACACCAGCCTGGCCGAACGGTTAAGCAAGTATTGTACGGTGGGATTGATCCTGACTAATTCTTCCTTTATGGTTTGAGGAGGGATTCGAGAAACAGTGGGAGCCATCCTGTTTAGACAAACTAAAAACCACTCTAAACTTGCAAGAGCATCATGCTGAGTGTTTCTTCTTCTCTCTCCTAATTGCAGCGACCAATCAACATGACTGGACTTAAGTTACTCCTAGATAAAAACAAGCTGACAGGGCCAAACTACAAAGATTGGCTCAGGAATGTCAAGATAGCAATCACTTATGACAAGCTGGGGTATCTTCTTACCACCAAAGCTCCCCCTGTCCCTGGTCCAACTTCCAGCGTCGCGGATAAGGAAATCCGCAAGACTTGGGAGATTGATAGCGCGAAGGCCAAGTGCCTCTTGCTTGCCTCGATGGACAACGAACATCAGAGGAGGCATGAGAATATGGACATGGAGTCCATATTGCTTCATACAAAAGAACTGTATGGGGAGCAATCACGTATCGCAAGATACGAAGCGTCGAAAAAGTTGTTTTCGACAAGAATGGCCGTCGGATCATCAGTAGCCGAGCACGTGCTAAAGATGATCGGTTACATTGAGGAGCTCGCTGACCTAGGGATCACATTGGAGAGTGAGCTATATACGGATATAGTTCTCCAGTCCCTTCCTTCCACTTACGCCCAGTTTATAATGAATTTCAACCTACAAGAAAAGGAGGTTGAACTTTCAGAACTCCTCAACCTGCTGAGGAGCGCAGAGGGCACCCTACAGAAAGGTAGGGAAACATCCACTTTGTTTGTAGGAGGATCATCTTCTTCTAGGTCCAAGGCGAAAGCCAAGGGAAAGAAGAAGAAAGCCCCCGCCAAACCAAGGGGCGGTGTTGGTAAAGTGGATACGAAGGGAAAAGGAAAAGCAACAAAGATAGCTGGGAAGCTTGTGGATAAGGAAGAATGCTTCTTTTGTCATAAGAAAGGACACTGGAAGAATGATTGCAGGGCCTGGAAGGCCAGAACACAGGAATTGAAGCAGGTTGCAGCTTCAGCTTCAGGTGTGTATGTTATTGAAAACTGTCTTTCAATAAACTCTACTTCCTGGGTATTGGATACCGGATCAGGATCTCATATCTGTAATTCTTTGCAGGCGTTGAGAAACCGTAGGGATTTGAAGGCAGGTGACATGACCCTCAGAGTTGCGAACGGAGCTAGCATGGATGCTAAAGCCGTGGGGGACTATCACCTGGGAATGTCAGATGGACATGTTTTGGTTTTGCGTAATTGCTTTTTTGTACCCAACGCAACTTGTAATATCATTTCTGTATCTTTAGTTTCTAAAGAAGGTTATGAATTTGCGTTTGTAAGTAATGTTGTAAACATTCGCCTTAATCAAGTTTTGATTGGGTCAGGTACTTTGAGTAATGGTATATACGTATTGAACCAACCACAGATTTTTAATGTCCAGAATACACACAAAAGAAAGTCTCCAGAAATAAACCAGACTTTCTTATGGCATTGTAGATTGGGTCACATCAATGAGAGAAGGTTGACCAAGTTACATACAGAAGGGTATTTGAATGCGTTCGAATATCAGTCGTATGCCACTTGTCAATCCTGTCTCAAGGGAAAGATGACAAAGACTCCGTTTACTGGACATGGAGAAAGAGCGAGCGAGCTCTTGGGACTCGTACACAGTGACGTGTGCGGTCCAATGTCTACACATGCCCGAAGCGGACATTCTTACTTCATTACTTTTACGGATGACTTCTCTAGGTACGGTCATATCTTCTTAATGAAGCATAAGTCCGAAGCCTTTGGAAAATTCCAGGAGTATAAGAATGAAGTAGAGAAACAGACCGGCAAAAGTATTAAGATTCTAAGATCGGATCGAGGTGGAGAATACTTAAGTGCCGAGTTCCTGGACTATTTAAAAGAGAACGGAATTCTCTCTCAGCTTACTCCTCCATACACCCCGCAACATAACGGTGTATCAGAGAGAAGGAACCGCACCCTATTGGATATGGTGCGGTCCATGATGAGTAACGCTGAGTTACCGCGATCATTCTGGGGGTATGCGCTAGAATCAGCTGCATACCTTTTGAACCGAGTTCCGACTAAGACTGTGCCTACCACCCCATATGAAATGTGGAGTGGGAAGAAACCATATCTTCAATATCTGAAGATCTGGGGATGTCCAGCTTTTGTCAAAAAGCAGCATGCGGACAAACTCGAGGCACGCTCAGTGCTGTGCAAGTTTGTGGGATACCCAAAGAGCACCAGGGGGTATCTTTTCTACTACGCAGAGGAACAAAAAGTCCTTGTTTCTCGCAATGCCCACTTTCTAGAACACCAGTTCTTGGAAAAGGAAATTAGTGGGAGCGCAGTAGAACTGGAAGAAGTTCCAGAACCACAGACTGTCACTGAAAGCTTAGTGGAACCAGAGGGTTCAACAGAACAGGACATTCCTACGCCGCTCCGCAGAAGTAGTAGGCAGTCTCATCCGCCCGAGAGATACTACGGTTTTCTCCTAGACGGGGATAGAGAAGATTGCATCATAGATTATGATGAACCTACTAGCTTCCAGCAGGCCGTTCAGAGCGTTGACTCAGTGAAATGGCTGGATGCAATGCGGACCGAAATGGAGTCCATGTACACCAACAAGGTATGGACGTTGGACATTGCTCCAGACGGGGTAAAACCCGTAGGATGCAAGTGGATCTTCAAAAGGAAGATTGGTGTAGATGGACAGGTTGAGACCTATAAAGCTAGGCTGGTAGCAAAGGGTTTCCGTCAAAGACCTGGCTTGGACTATGACGAAACCTTTTCTCCAGTAGCCATGCTGAAATCCATTCGGATCCTTCTTGCCATCGCTGCTTTCCACGATTATGAGATCTGGCAAATGGACGTAAAGACAGCTTTTCTAAATGGAAATTTAGAGGAGTGTGTCTATATGGACCAGCCAGAGGGCTTCATTCAGAGTGGGAGCAGCGGAAAGGTGTGCAAGTTGCTTAAGTCCATCTATGGACTAAAGCAGGCATCGCGGAGTTGGAACATCTGCTTTGATGAGACGGTCAAAGAATTTGGCTTTATCAAAAATCCAGATGAACCATGCATCTATAGTAGATTTGTAGCGAGAACTGTAGTATTCCTCGTTTTATACGTGGATGACATTCTCTTAATAGGAAATGACATTCCTATGCTACAATCTGTCAAGGGGTTCTTGTCACAAAGGTTCTCCATGAAAGACCTGGGTGATGCCTCATACATCCTGGGGATCCGGATCCATCGTGATAGATCCAAGAGGATATTAGGACTTTCACAGTCCAGGTACATCGACACCGTACTGAAAAGATTCAGTATGGAAGATTCCAAGCGCGGTAACTTACCGGCTTGTCACGGGATCACCCTCTCTAAAGAGATGTCTCCCAAGACTGATTTAGAGAGGGATCGCATGTCTATTATACCCTACGCTTCTGCGGTAGGCTCTATAATGTATGCGATGTTGTGTACCAGACCGGATGTAGCTTATGCACTGAGTGTAGTAAGCCGGTATCAGTCAAACCCTGGGGAGAAACATTGGATAGCAGTAAAGAACATTCTCAAGTACCTGAGGAGGACTAAGGAGATGTTCTTGGTGTATGGCGGAAAAGACCTCCAGATCGAGGCTTTTGCTGACTCCAGCTTCCAGAGTGACAAGGATGATTCCAATTCCATGTCGGGTTTTGTCTTTACCCTCAATGGAGGGGCGGTGTGTTGGAAGAGTTCCAAACAGGAAACCGTTGCAGACTCGACTATGGAAGCGGAATACATCGCTGCATCTGATGCCGCAAAAGAAGCTGTCTGGATGAGGAAGTTCTTGAAAGAACTACAGGTGGTTCCGTCCATTGCTGATCCAATACCTCTGTATTGCGACAACAATGGGGCTATAGCTTTAGCGAAGGAACCGAGGTCCCATCAGAGATCCAGGCACATCTTGAGGCGGTATCACCTGATCAGGGAGATCGTGGATCGCAAGGAGATCGAGGTTCGGAGAGTTGCTTCGGAAGACAACACTGCAGATCCATTCACCAAGGCCCTGCCCCAGACTCAGTTCGAGCGGCTGATCGAGATGATAGGTCTTCGATACGCCAGTACATGGCCTTAGTGCAAGTGGGAGATTGTTAGTGTATATGCCCTAGAGGCCATTACTGTATCATACTAGTTTGTATATTACTTAATGGATGCTTGGGATATTCACCTTGTATATACAATCTTGCTCAAAATAGTAGTATGCTACTTGGTTTGTCTCTACTTCAATGTGTACTTGTGTTTATTTTACTATATCACTTATACGCATTAGTGGAGCCCTTGGGATCTTTGCTTGATTACCAGCGTTGTGATGGCAGTCACACTAGTGGGGGCTGGGTAATCTATAAGCACATCCTTATACAGGTCCCTAGTCGCAGGACTATCGAGACAGGGCATCGATACTCCGGAGTAGACTAGCGTATGCGCTTCTCATCCCAGTGTGGGAGATGGTCTGTCCCACAGCCATCAGTACGTCGTACTGGAGATAGTATACGGGTGCTCGTTGGGTTACGAGTACACTGGACAGGATTCGTCGGGAACTGACAGGTTGGTATTATACCTATCGTCAGTCATCAGTTCCCAGGTGACATGAGTACAGCTTAGTCCGCTGACTTGACACTGGCACTTCGCCTCGAGTGTGTTCCCACTGCACTTTGATCACTACCCTACCACGGCTCAAAGGAGTCGTGCAAACAGGTGGTGGTTGGGTGCAGTCCCGAAGCACTTGGAGGCAGTGACGGTTAGACAGGATTCGTCTCTCCCGGTATTGGGGGTTGACATCGCGCTGTGTCTAGGAGAGCCATTACACGAGTAGTCCCTGGCCAGGGCAAACGAGATATACTGGTAGGTTTCCAGTGTTATCTCAGGGTGTTTTGGGCTTCGCTCCGGCACGACTTGTACCGCTATTGGGGGACTGACGTTTACCGCCCCCTAGGCCCGCCATGCGATGTATCAGACGAACAGACCGGACTGTACGGAGAATGTCACATTCAGACTCAGTAGGAGTTCAGATGGGGTTTCACCTCGTCAGCCTTCTTGTCGGCATCTACCTGGGGACCGTTACGCACAGCTAGTGCCGCTTGCGGTCTGTGGTTAAACCCACTGCCAGCGTAGTGTCGAGTCTTTAGAGTCCCACACAGAGGGTACTCGCCTCTGGGCAAAACAGAGTAGAGGTCGCATGGTTTTGCGACAGGGTTCGTTCTCATCCGCGCACTTGTGCACGTTTGGAGTCCGGACGGATTATACTGGCAGGCTCTGGTTTGAGCCAGATACTGGTATATGTTTCGGGGGTTGCTTTTATATCTTGGTATTCTTGTTTTTCGGAACGAGAATGCAGGTGTGTATGCACAGTTGCTTGAGGCGGAGAATGAGGTTTTTCATTAGGGTTTCGGATCGGGTGCGTATGCACAGTTGACAGTTATCATTTTCCAAACCCTAATGGATTTATATATTATCTATTAATAATAATAATTAAATGAGAATTATGTTATGGTTGTTCTTGTTGACTTGTTGACCTTGGTTGACTTGTTGACCATTGACCACTTTCATGCCTTGAAAGTCTTCCTTGATTCATGCTTACTTTTTATTAAATGAAGCATGGTTGTGGTCATTCATAACACTACCATCAACTATTCTCATTTTCAATTATTATCATTTTAGATAATTCATTTCTTTTGCAATATGGTTGCAAGAAAGAAATAATTGAGCTCATTCTATCATAACCTCTCTCTCTCCTCATTTTCATCTTCTTCTTCCTCTTGAAAAGAGAAACCCTCTCATGTGTTGAGAATCATTCTCTTTTGATAGAAAAGCAAACCCTAATCTCTCTCTACTCATTCTAGGATGAAGGTTTAGCAAACCGGAAACCCTAGTTCACTCAAAGATCGAGGAAGAGCCCAAAGTCGAACCTTCGAGGTGGATCCATCTTCGACGGGAGAAGGCGACGCAAAGAGAACCATCAACCTCTACAAGTTTTGAAGAAGAAGGAGTTCAAGTTTAGGTATAACCATCTTCCATAGTAGCTAACTCTCTTTAGCTAGAATACTAGTTTTAGTTTAGACAACGATCCCGACCAAGTTTAGTCCATGTTGCCTCTTGCGATAAAAATTCGTTTTTTATACCGTTTCCGCCTCCCCGTAAGCACCGGGGGTCGCAATATGGACTTACAGTAAGGACACTTGTGTGCATGCATACGATAGCCTTAGTAGATGTTATCTATTACTCACGAGCTGGCAACTCACCCCCGTTGTGCCACAGCTTTTCTGTAGGTCCACTCCGTCAGCACTGTAGCGGCGGATACCTTTACTTCATTTGTACTTCTTGCCTGGACTAGAGGCTTTGCTCTTAGGTGGGTTATTATCAGTTTGTACCACCTTATATATGCTCATTGTATCTAGAGTACTCCATCTACTATTACTACTGTTACTACTGTTACTACTGTTACTACTGTTGCTACTACTACTACTGTTGCCACTACTGCTACTATCTGTTCAGTTGTACCTGTTTTATTTGGATTACTGTATATTGACCTAGATGTGAGATTGTGAGACTTCAGGATTTATTTTATGATGTATCTGGGTCGAGCTCACTTGAGTCGACATGTTATTCCTCATGCACTGATTTCTTCTATATTCTGCTGGAATTTTGGAATAAGGGCATTGATTAGGTAATGAGGTAAATGCTTAAATTAATTGGTTTTTCCTTCACTCTAAAATTTTAATTGGGTTTAGTGTTCTGGGCTTCGGCTTACTTATTTTATGGACGTCTTGAGACGTTTTGTAACCTAAGTGCCGGTCGCGTTCCGTACCTTGCGGGCCGTGATAAAGTTGGTATCAGAGCGATAGGTTTCACCTTTCTGAGTGTAGGATGACCCTTAGTAGATGGAGTAAGTGACTTAAGCAGGGCAGCGTAGCGTACGTATGTCCGCGGCATACTTGCGTTGCGGTACTCCGCCTAGGTGCCTTTAGGATATACTTGCTTGAAATTCCTTCTTCAATTCCATGTATCCTACGATCTTATTCCTGTTCCTGTACCAGCTACTATGCCACCAAAAACTACCAGAGCACAGAGGGCTGCCGCCCGATACGAGATTCGAGCTGGCTCATCCGAGACTAGGACTGAGCAGGATAGTATTCCTACACCGCAGGGACAAACTGATCTACCTTCCCCAGGCCGTGTGGATAGGCTGAATACTGGTATGGAGGAGCTGCGACAGACGATGGGGACTATGCAGGAGCTACGTCAGATGGTAGGATCCTTTGTTGCGGCCAGTCATGCATCGAGGCCGGAGGACGTACCCACTGCATCCCAGACTACTATGATACATGCTTCTACTACTACCACCGCGACCATTCCGGTTTCACTACAGGAGTTCATGAGGCTGAGACCTCCAGTTTTTACGGGTACCGATGCAGCGGAGGACCCGCAGACGTTCCTTGACAGCTTGGCCAGGATCTGCCGTTCGCTGAGATGTTCCGATGATCGCTGGGTAGAGCTTGCGAGTTTCCGACTAGAGGGTCTCGCACAGATATGGTGGGAGTCCATTCTGAGAGGTCGAGCTGCAGGTCTATCGCCCATGACCTGGACCGAGTTCACAGCAGTTTTTCTTGCCCGTTTCCTCCCGGAGAGCATTCGCGACGCCAGAGCTCGTAGTTTCGAGGCCTTGGTCAAGACATCGGGGATGACGGTATCTGAGTATGATGTTTAGTTTACACAGTTGTCCCGATATGCTCCGTATCTGGTGGATACCGAAGCGAAGAGGGTGAAGAGGTTTATACAGGGACTGGATGCCCAGTTATATCTTTTCATTGGCGCCCAGCATTTCGATACCTATTCGGCAGCTATGAATACAGCATTGCGGATGGAGGCACGTATTTCAGCGACTTCGGCCATTTCCGGACCGAAGAGGATTCGTACCGGCACGCCAGATCAGAGACATCATGCCAGATTCCTTCCGCGAGATAGGACCGGCAGAGGATTTGGACGAGGTCATCTATATAGATCGTATACACATGGAGAGCAGTCGTCGCCAGGATGCTTTGGGTGCGGGAGTCTGCACCATCGTGTTAGAGACTGTCCAGCGAGGCGACAGGGAGCGACGACCGTTCCGCATGTGACTCTACCTCCATCACCGCCCCCTCCTTAGAGAGCCCTACTTCTTGCCACAGGCGATGCTCCACGCCAGTTAGGTGTACCTAGAGGCCGTGGACGCGGCGCACCGATCCAGAGAGGACGAGGAGGCAGAGGCCGAGGCCGAGGTCAGCCCGCTATCGGAGGAGGTCAGGCCCGAGTTTTTGCATTGACACCCCAGGATGCGCAGGCATCCAATGCCGTCGTTACAGGTACTCTATCAGTTTGTTCTGTTGATGCACACGTGTTATTTGACCCCGGATCCACGCACTCTTATGTTTCCACACACTTTGTACCGAGTTTGGGTAGAGAGTCCGGTTTGCTTGATCAGCCACTTGTGGTGACCACTCCTGTGGGAGAGTCCTTTGTTGCTAAGCACGTGTTCCGATCCTGTACCGTTCGTATTGGCGAGCGAGAGCTACCTGTCGACTTGATCCTTCTGGAGATGTTGGACTTCGACATTCTTTTGGGCATGGATTGGTTAGCCACGTGCTATGCGTCTGTGGACTGCCGTGAGAAGACAGTTAGATTTTGTTTTCCCGGCGAGTCGGTTTTTGTTGTGAAGGGGGACCGTGGTGCCACCCCTCACATGTTGATTTCTTCTCTTCGTGCTGTTCAGCTGTTGTGGAAGGGATGTCAGGGATTCTTGGCTTATGTCAGTGATACTAGAGCTACAGATGTTCCGTTGGACCAGGTCTCGGTTGTTTGTGAGTTCCCTGATGTTTTCCCTGATGAGCTTCCTGGACTGCCGCCTGAGCGCGATGTCGAGTTCTGTATTGATTTAATTCCTGGCTCGGGACCTATTTCTATACCGCCTTATTGAATGGCCCCGACGGAACTTGGAGAGTTGAAGGTTCAGCTGCAAGAATTGTTAGATAAGGGACTTATTCGACCTAGCGTTTCTCCATGGGGTGCTCCGGTCCTGTTTGTCAAGAAGAAGGACGGAAGTTTACGCTTATGTATCGACTACCGCCAGCTGAACAAGGTTACCGTACGGAACAGATATCCGTTGCCACGCATTGATGATTTGTTCGACCAGCTTCAGGGTGCGGGTTATTTTTCTAGGATCGACTTGCGATCGGGATACCATCAGCTGCGAGTCCGACAGGAGGATGTACTGAAGACAGCCTTCCGTACACGCTATGGCCACTATGAATTTTTGGTGATGTCGTTCGGACTCACCAACGCCCCAGCTGCATTCATGGATTTGATGAACCGTACATTCAGGCCGTATCTTGACTTGTTCATCATCGTGTTCATCGACGATATTTTGGTGTATTCCCGGAGCTGAGAGGAGCACGAGCAGCATTTGCGGATTACTTTACAGACCTTGATGGAGCACCATCTTTTCGCAAAATTTTCCAAGTGTGCATTCTGGTTGGACAGCGTCGGATTCTTGGGTCACGTGATTACGAGAGACGGCATATGTGTGGACCCGAAGAAGATCGAGGCCGTCCAGCAGTGGCCCAGACCGACATCGGTTACGGAGATCCGTAGTTTTCTAGGCCATGCAGGCTACTACAGGAGATTTGTACAGGATTTCTCCCGTATTGCTGCACCTTTGACAGGTTTGACCCGGAAGGGAGTTCCTTTAGTTTGGACGGAGGAGTGCGAGCACAGTTTTCAGCAGCTACGGACATGTTTGACTACGGCACCGGTATTATCATTACCTTCAGGCTCAGGCGGATTCGTGGTTTATTGTGACGCTTCACGGGTGGGGCTAGGATGTGTATTGATGCAGCATGACAGGGTAATCGCGTATGCTTCGCGGCAATTGAAGAAACATGAACAGAACTACCCCACTCACGATTTGGAGATGGCTGCAGTGGTCTTTGCACTTAAGATCTGGCGACATTACCTATACGGCGAGTCGTGCCAGATATTCACTGACCACAAGAGCTTAAAATATATATTTCAGCAGCGAGACCTGAATCTGAGACAGCGTCGTTGGATGGAACTGGTAAAAGATTACGACTGTGAGATCTTATACCACCCGGGCAAGGCAAATGTAGTAGCGGATGCTCTGAGCAGGAGGCCCGGGGGTAATCTATCTTATATGTGCGCAGTGCAGAGGCAGTCGTTAGCAGATTGGCAGATTTTATGCGACAGCCGAGTTAAGTTCGAGTTCACTCCGACAGGGGGACAGCTTGCGCATGTTCATGCACGTCCGCAGTTGCTTGACCGTATTCGAGAGGCACAATCCAGTGATGACCGACTCTCAGAGATCATGGAGCAGATTAGGCAGGGCAGAGATTCTGAGTTCATGATCGACGATCAGGGAGTACTACGATTTAGGACTCGATTGTGCGTACCAGATTCCGAGGGGCTGCGGCGTGAGATTCTTGACGAGGCGCATAGATCTACATACAGCATTCATCCAGGTTCCACCAAAATGTACCGTGATTTGAGAGATGTCTATTGGTGGGACGGGATGAAGAGGGATGTCACCGACTTCGTATCGAGATGCCTGACTTGTCAGCAAGTCAAGGCCGAGCCCCAGAGGCCAGCAGGAGAGTTGCAGCCTTTGCCCATTCCAGAGTGGAAATGGGAGCAGATTTCGATGGACTTTATTGTGGGTCTACCCAGGACCAGTCGAGGGTAGACTCCATCTGGGTGATCGTCGATCGATTGATGAAAGCAGCTCACTTCCTGCCAGTGAAGACCACTTTTAGCTTCGCTCAGTATGCCCAGCTTTACATCGACGAGATCGTACGATTGCATGGCGTACCGACTTGTATCGTGTCAGATCGAGGCACCCAGTTCACCAGCCGACTTTGGCAGAAACTTCAGGAGGCTTTGGGCACTCGCTTGAGCTTCAGCACGGCATTTCATCCGCAGACCGACGGACAGTCAGAGCGGACCATTCAGACTCTCGAGGACATGCTTCGAGCGTGTGTTTTAGACTTCGGAGGTAGCTGGGATCGTCATTTACCTCTAGTGGAGTTCTCCTATAACAACAGCTCCCAGGATACTATTCAGATGGCACCTTTCGAGGCGTTGTATGGAAGAAGATGTAGATCGCCCGTTTGTTGGACCGAGTTGAGCGAGAGCAGTATCTTCGGGCCAAAGATCGTGCAAGAGACGACCGAGAAAGTGCAGCTGATCCGAGACCGGATGAGGGCAGCCCAGTGCAGGCAGAAATCATATGCAGACAGGCGCCGTCGCAGATTAGAGTTCGCAGTTGGCGACCATGTTTTTCTGAGAGTCTCTCCGATGAAGGGCGTGATGCGTTTTGGGCGAAAGGGGAAGCTTAGCCCTAGATTCATAGGACCCTTCGAGATTCTCGAGCGTGTCGGCACTGTTGCGTATCGTTTAGCTCTTCCACCTAGTTTTTCAGATGTTCATCCCGTTTTCCACGTGTCAATGCTACGCCGTTATCTTCATGACCCTTCCCACGTGATTCAGCATCAGACAGTTCAGCTCGAACCCG
Source organism: Agapanthus africanus (assembly GCA_030015575.1). Lineage (NCBI taxonomy): Eukaryota > Viridiplantae > Streptophyta > Magnoliopsida > Asparagales > Amaryllidaceae > Agapanthus > Agapanthus africanus. The sequence goes on along the minus strand of JASDDO010000010.1, from coordinate 277,664,735 downwards.
ACCTTTCGTTCGCCGTGGAGCCAGTTGAAATTTTAGATAGGCAAGTGAAGAAACTCCGATCAAAGGTCCTGCCGTCCGTAAAAGTTCATTAGCGCAGCCCGAGCAGCGAAGAGATCACTAAGGAGGCCGAGGGAAAAATGCGGACGAAATTCCCTCATCTTTTTGAAGGTACGCGTAGTTGCATATTTTAAAATTCGAGGACGAATTTTCTTAAGGGGGGAAGACTGTAACACCTGAGTCTGTGTTTAGTAGTAATTGCGTGTTAATGTGGGATCTTTTGGTAAAGAGTTTACCAAAACGGGTTCTAGTGATCTATCTGGTTTTATGGATATCCTTGTAAGATGTTATCTCGACCACACACCAGCATATAGCCATCAAAATAGCACATTTCAACCCCACGTATCGGCACATTTAAACCTCAGCACATCAGCCCAAAGACAGATCAGCCACATATCATTATTTCAGCCGCCAACAGTCAACTTTGACAACTCCTATACCCTATAGCTCAGCCGTAGCTGCTGCAACAGCAGCACCAACATCACATCAGCCAATTTATGCACAAATTCTGCCTTAAGGTCAGCTATGGCTGCTGCAACAGCCACCTAACTCCATGGAAATTCAGCTGAGGCTAGCCCATCATTTGCATCAGCCCCCCCTACCACTCTACAACAGCTACTAACCCATCACTATCACCAGCACAATTTCCTGCCCAATTTCAACAACAAATCTGCATAGCATCAGCCCCCCTAAACCCTATGCAGCTACATCAGCCACCCTAACACCAGAAAGTCTACTTAGCCTGCTACAAACAGCACACCAGCTGCTACTTCAGACCCTACTTCACCAAGTAAAAACAACACCAGCAAACATTTAGCATTAGCCTTCAGCCATTGTTTCACACTTCAGCCCTTAACTTCTGCAGCAGCAGCAACAGCTGCTTCATGCCCTCAAACCCATGCCACACACACACCACCTCATACCACACACACACCACCTCATACCACACACACACCACCTCACACCACACCAGCAACACCATACAACAACAACAGCAAGCCAACAGCAACAACAAAGTTCAGCATCAGCACTATTCAGCATCAGCATCAGCTCCGGTGAAGTCCAGATCGTTCCAGCCACGTTTCGATGCACCTACCCTCTTCGTCTTCTCCTTCTCCTGGGTTGCAAGGTTCTTAGAGGGTATAACTCCTAAACTTTTCCCATATTGTGTAGATTAGGTGCTTGATTAGCTAGTTTTTGCGATAAATAGAATTTTTTTGCTAGAATGGATAGTAATGCTAGATTTAGCCATTTTAGAGTGTTTGTAGCTTTATGAACTCTCTTTGGTGTTAACTAATCTGTTTAAGCCTAGTGGTGTCATTAAAATTAGAGGATTAGCCTTAATTTGCTAAAATTTCGATAATCTAGCTTAATTGGTGTCCATATCATGCTTAGTAGTGATATTGGGTGTTTTATGGAGATTTTGAGCAAAGTGAGAATTGCGTTTGCTGGAATAACCTTCTTAGGTACTAGTGAGGCCAGCCAACCAGAGAAATCCCCCAGATTTCATGTAGACACCCGATTTACCCGACTTGGCGTATTTTGGCAGTTTTAGTGACTTTTAACCTCTATAGAATCTGCTGTTGACCCGAACACTTCAGAATAATTTTGAGAAGACTGTAGCATGGTGAGATGAATAGGAACACACACCCAGAGCACGGGGACCCACCTCCCTAACTTGGCCGCCAATTATTGATATCTGGCCGCAAATTGCGGCCAGGAAGGGGGTGGGGGTGTTGGGTTTTGGGGTGTGGGTTTGGTCTTGGTAGCTAGGGTTTTTGGTATCTGTAACTTTTCAAGTTTGGCCCTGAGGCAAAATCTGGAACTAGTTGCGTATTTTCGATGTTTTAAACTTGTGCGACACGCGCGTGATACGCGTGGTTCTGTGGCGCGCTGCACGACACAGCGTGTCAGTTCTGATTCTGGTGGGTTTGTGCGCGTCGCGTCGCGTCGTGTGCACACGCGTTTAGTTCACGCACGCGTATCCCTTTTGTCGATATATCATGTTTTGCAGAATTTCTTCTTATATGGTGACTCATGTGAATTCTAGGTTCGCCGGCAGGAACTTCAAGCGCGGCTGAGAAGGGAAAGCAGGTGGTCGGACACACTTAGCACAGGACCACGGGTGAGTAGATTTAACATCTACGGGGGACAATCGTTTGGATGGCGTGAGTCGCCCGATAGATTTAGTAGACTTGGTATTACTGGTAACATTGGAGTAATAATGATAAAACTTGCATGATAATTGCTGTAGTTAGTATCTATATGATGTTCCATATACACAGATTCTTTATAGGACACCTGCACCATTACCAGGTTTTATATGTTGCACGAGCACTATTCATGTGGACACACACACCCTGGTAATTGCCATGTCACGACACTAAATAACTTTAAATCTGAAACATGTTAACTGCCTAGAAATGTGACATTGAAATAAGTATTTAAATTAATACCATAAGCATTCATAATCATCGGCATATGTATTTATGATAATTTCATGAGGTTTATGATATTTCTGGATTTCGGGGGAAAGCCGCAAGATTTCAACTGATTATTGTTAAAAATATAAAAGTTGCGGTTTTCTAGTGATGTAAAGTGTCGTCCACCATGAGTTTGCTGTGGTTTTTGAGACCCGTTTCGAGGAGGTGGATGAACCGTCTCGGGTACATGGTGGGCCCGGTACGGTACCCCGGGGCAAGAAGATCGCAGATGATGGCGTTGAGCCTGGCAGGGGACGGATTACCTACCGGTGATTTCATTTGGCACGGCGGATATCCAGAGGATACCGACTGTGGCCGCTGGTTTGAGACATGGATTTGATGTGGATCAGCCGGATGGCTGAGGCCAGAGATACTGGACATGGATATATGAGATTTGGACGGTTTTGAGGTGTCGTTGCTAGACACGATTTTTACTGGTTTCCTGGATATTATTACTGATGTTTAAAAAGGGGAGTTTCAAAACAAAGGAAGAATAATTCTCATACACACCTGATTGTACTTTCATGTGGCATACATACCTGTCTTTCATCCATGTGACATATATATATACTTGCTAGTATACTGTAGATGCCTACATACCTGCTAGAACATGTAGTCATACCTGCTTTAGGGATGTAAGGACACTTGTGTGCATGCATACGATAGCCTTAGTAGATGTTATCTATTACTCACGAGCTGGCAACTCACCCCCGTTGTGCCACAGCTTTTCTGCAGGTCCACTCCGTTAGCACTGTAGCGGCGGATACCTTTACTTCATTTGTACTTCTTGCCTGGACTAGAGGCTTTGCTCTTAGGTGGGTTATTATCAGTTTGTACCACCTTATATATGCTCATTGTATCTAGAGTACTCCATCTACTGTTACTACTGTTACTACTGTTGCTGCTACTACTATTGTTGCCATTACTACTACTATCAGTTCAGTTGTACCTGTTTTATTTGGATTACTGTATATTGACCTAGATGTGAGATTGTGAGACTTGAGGATTTATTTTATGATGTATCTGGGTCGAGCTCACTTGAGTCGACATGTTATTCCTCATGCACTGATTTCTTCTATATTCTGCTGGAATTTTGGAATAAGGGCATTGATTAGGTAATGAGGTAAATGCTTAAATTAATTGGTTTTTCCTTCACTCTAAAATTTTAATTGGGTTTAGTGTTCTGGGCTTCGGCTTACTTATTTTATGGACGTCTTGAGACGTTTCGTAACCTAAGTGCCGGTCGCGTTCCGTACCTTGCGGGCCGTGACTGGCCGATATCCCTTCACCGGGACTGACCCCTTGGGCAGAAGTTTACGTCAGGGTAATAACTTCACTATAGTCGATTACAAGTTGCTTTGCATAGCGGTATTCAGTAGAATATCCTGCACCTCATTCCACGAGGAAAGAGCCGAGATCCCTTTACCGGGAGTGACCTCTTTAGCAAAAGGTTTTCGCCACTATATTATAAAAAGCTATCAGGTTCCTTCAGCGATATCAAGTTCGTTACGTTAAACGTTTTTCGCCAAAAACCAGCCGTAGCCCTCCGTCACTTCTTTTGGGTATTCAGTAGTATTCAAGCTATGCATTTTAGCCAAAGTTAAGGCATAGTGTTTGGTAGCTGCTGGGTATTCATTTGTTGCATAGATAGATGAGTTAGTTTGGGACAGTCGTTCTGCCGATTGGCCAAAGTCAGGGGCATGTGCGGGTGGGATCAAATTGACAAGATAGTGACGGGTAGAACTTGGAATGTGACTTATGACATTTTGACCAAAGCCAAGATTATAAGAGCATGGGGCAAAAATCTTATCGGGAGTTTCTAAAGAAACCGAAACTTGCCAAGTATGCGCATACCTTCTGGAGTATGAGTAACGTGGATGCATTCCATCACGTTATCATGCGATGAGAGTTGGATCCCGATTCCTACTGATGAGTTGGTTTACTCTTCGGGTGATCCCGATTGATTCTTCTTTAGGTTTGGAGGAGAATTTGACAGGACAATGGGAAGTTTCCAGATTAGATAAAGTGATAACCATTCTGATCTAGGTTAGAGTGCACGCAGAGTGTTTCTTTTCTCTCTCTCTCTTTGGCAGCGACCTTAGACCGACCCTAGACTATGACTCAGTGACCAGGTTGACCGAACCTTCTTAAAATACTGGCCTTTGGATTGTCTGAGTTGCATAAGTCATTGCCACTCCTTCTTTTACCCTTTGAATTTCTCAGAACACCCGTATTACTATGGATATCCCCTTCCATTGGATAGATCCATCGTATGGTTATATACGAACTCGAAGGGACTTCTTCGAGGATGGATCAAGGTTCAGGAGAAATAGAATTGGTTTATTCAGTTGTCTTTTATTATCACCTTCTCTCAGGTTGCGAGGGCTCCTTGGTTTAGGAGAGTACACCTATTACGCTTATTGGATAGTCTTATTCCAAACCATAGGCAGGTGCCGAAAGGTAGGGAATGAAGAAAACCAATTAGCCTAAGTAGGGTGTGCAGAAGGTAATATGTAAAGACAAAATAAAGGGATTAGAAAGAGGGCAAAGTAAATTGCGACTGATATCATTCACGACCAAAACCGCGTACTTCATCGCCACTCCTATTTCACCTTTAAAGGAATAAGGTATTATTCAGTTGTCTTTTATCATCACCTTCTCTCAAGATACGAGTACTCCTTGGTTTAGGAGGGTACACCTATTATGCTCACTGGATAGTCTTCTTCCAAACCATAGGCTGGTGCCGAACGGTAGGGAAGGAAGAAAACCATTTAGCCTAACAATGGTGTACAGAAGGTAACGAATAAAGACAAATATAGGGATTTGGAGAGATGGCAATAAAATATACGGTTGAAGTCATGAATTGGATTTTGGAAGAGGCATTACTATGAATACCAGGATACCCCTACGAAACATTTTCATGTTTCAGTGCATTGTTAAAGGAAAAACTGTTTTCCCGATTAGATACTTACTCCAAGGGTATGTATTTACCAGGTTTCATTCTCATATCTGTATGGTTTTACAGATGATTAGTGGGAGTAAGTTATTGGGAATTAGGTGATTATCCTCATTATATCGGAATTCGTTGTAATTGGTGATATTTGAGGAAATCGCCAGGGTACAGTTTCCAACCTACGATGCATAGGTTATGAGTTGTTCAACTCAGCGGACTTATACAGAGTATTGTATGTTGTCCAGTGTCCTTCAGGACAAAGGGGTAGGTCCTCGTACTATGTTCTGTTTACTTATAACTTCTCTAGTTTTTAGACAAGTGTTTCGTAGAAATACAAGGTCTAAGTTTTGAGAAGTTGTGGGGTATAAGAATAAAGTAGAGAACCAGGTATCACAAGTATCGGGATTCTTCAAAGAGATCGAAGATGTAGATTCTTGTGATTGGTATTCAGATGATAGTGATGGTTTTGAGAAACGTGTTTCTCTTTCAGGTTACTCATAATTGGATGGATTCCTAAGTTGAGTAATACTGATTAGCCTCTTTCCATTAAAGATGATATGCACTGGAGACAGCTGCATGATTTGAATATGGTTCCAATTAAATAAGTGCCAAAGTTTCTATATGGGATATAGAATAGTTCGTAGCTTAAAAGATGTTAAGGTACGGGGAGTTGTCCAGCTTATGCTTAAAACCAGACTCTGGATAACTCAGGGCACATTTCTGTAATGGCTGTTTGTGGGTTGACCCTGGCTATGACGAGGGTTGATATTCTACCATTTGGAAGATCAATAGTGATATTGTTCTTGACTCGCCACAGTTTTAGTAAAATGGATCTTTTTCAGAAAACAATAGTGGGAGTATGGTAGAACTGGAAGGGATTCCAGAACCGCGAACGCTTACGGAAAATTTAATAGGACCTATATATTCAATCAGGTTTGACATTCCATTAGCCACTCCGCAGATTTGGTGGGTAACCTCAGACACCCAAGAGGTACTCCGGTAGCCTCAAGGACGGTGACAGGGAGGTTCTTATCTACCCAGACTTGACACTACTGTTGTTCCAGGTTATGAGACCCGGTATGAGGGTTGTCGTAGTCAGTGGGAGCAATGGAAGCATAGTGGGCAAGATGCTTATGTCTATTTATAGACTAGAGCAGTTATAGCGGAGATAGATCATCTATTTTTGATGTGACAGTCATAGGTTTGACTTCAATCAGAATAAGGGATGGATCTGTTAAGAAGGTAGTAGGGTGTGATGTCATGGTATTTGATGACATACACAGAGTAGGAAGTAAAATTCCTATACTACGATCGGTTGTACTGTGGTCGTCACACAGTTGTTTCTCCAGACAGGATATGGATATAATATTTGACATTCTGGTTTCTAGATCTATGGTTTTAAATCTAGATTTGCGTTGTTTCCCAATGTGGGTACTTTGACAGATATTCTAATGGTTTTTAGAATAGTTGACTCCTAGCATGGTGGTGTACCTGCAGGTGATGGAGTCACCCTCTCTAAAGGTGTCGTATAGACTAAAGGGGAGAGGGATGCGCATGATTGACAGATCACTTGCTTAGGCAATTGAGTCAATCGTGAGATGTCAAGTACCACACCAGATGTTGTTTTTGCACTAGATGCGATGAGTTTATATTAATCCAATCCTGGAGAAACATAAGGAAGCAGTTTTAGAACATAAGTGCATGTTCTACGGATTTGATGACGGCAGCCTCCTTCGGGAGACGATTATCATTCCAGGCTTCAAAGGTGACATGGATGACAGAGTGATTGTCATAGTTATAGTTTTCCCTCTGAAGAGGGACAGTTTTATGGACAGGTGGCCTAAGAGAATATTGTGGGTGGCATGGTGCCGGATACTGATTAGGTTCAGTGATCGATACAGTCTAAGAAGTTTGGATTTGGAGTTTATTTATGAACTAGGTCCCATCAGATATCCAGACATATTCTAAGACAGGTATTACTCAATTCGGGAGATGGCTTTCTCCGCGAACTTGAGATTAAGAGAGATATAGAAAGAAACTTCTAGGCGGATCCACTCACTGAGGCTATTTCTCGAACACGATAGTTTTACAAACGGGCTTTGTGAAACTGATTAGTAGAGGAGTTGGATGTTCGGTTTCATACGGGCTGTGAGTAGTCGACATCGCAATAATTAGCCTTGAATGCAAGTGGGAGATTGTTGGAGATAGTGCCCTAATAGTCAATTATTGGATCACAGGTACGCGATTGCAATGATTGCGGAGGACCTATACCGGTAGGACACTCTTACTCGAAATGATAGTATGCTATCTGGTTTGCCTTTATCAGTCGTGTACATGTTCTGGTGACTGATTACATGTTACACTTTGATAGAGCCCTTAGGATCTTGCTTTACCACCAACAGTATGATGGCGATCATATACGTGAGAGTTGGGTGGTTTATACGCATATCCTTAATAGTAGTCCCTAGTCGTGGGAGTTTCGAGACAGGGCATCGATACTCCGGAGTAGACTAGTGTGTACAGTCGAGACCCCGACGAGGGGTGGTGGCCGGTCTCACAAGCCACTGGTGTCAGTTGGATCACCTAAGATGTATACAGGTGCTCATTGGGTTATGAGTACACCGCACAAGACTCGCCGGGAATCTGCTAGTTAGTACTATATCTATCCTCAGATAGCAGTTCCCTGGTGACATGTGTACAGGTTAGTTCATCGACCTGAGGTCGTCATTTGTCTCGTGTGAGTTCCCACTGTGCTTTGATTTCTACCCTACGACGGCTCAAAGGAGTCGTGCAAACAGGTAGCTTTTGGGTACAGTCCCGAGCCATATGGAGGCACGTGAGCGGATCGGCAGGGGATTCGTCTCTCCCGGTATTAGGGGCGAGATCGTGCTGTGTCTAGGAGAGCCATTACATAAAGCCCACGGCCGTGGCAGGAGATTTACTGGTAGGTACTCCAGTAGTATCTCAGGGTGTTATTGGGCTTCACTCCGACACTACTTATACTGCTATTGGGGGTCTGACGTTACTAGCCCCCTAGGCAGATATGCGATACTCATAGACGAACGGACCGGACTGTATATACATTGTCACTGTTTGGCTCAGTAGGGTTTCTGGATGAGTTCGCTCATCAGCCTCCCTTGAGGTCAGTCTATGGGCAGCCGTTACGCATTGCTAGTGCCGCTGACGGTTTGTGGTTAAACCCACTGCCAGGGTACTAACGAGTCATTAGAGTCCCCCACAGACAGTTCCCAAGTTCGGGCGAAACGTTGTAGAGGCCGTATGGTTTTATGGCAGGGTTCGGAAAATGCACGTGCGTTTACGCACGTGTTATTTTTCAGGCAGATGATACTGGTCGGCTTTGGTTTAAGCCGGATCCGAGTATTATATTGAGTAGGTATAATATCTTTGTCTCAGTTGCATTTGTCTTCGGTCGTAATACAAATGCGGGTATATTTATACAGTTATGGGGTTATCCTGAAAGTCGTTTCAGGATCACTTTTGGAAGTTTCCAGTTTCCAGTTTCCAGTTTTCTATCAGCCGTCTTTTAACATTCGGTTAAAGACGGATTTAACTTTTCTTGGATGAGGGTGAGTCATGCTTCTAGAAGGTCCTAGAAGTTTCTAGAAAGTGGTGACAAGGATTATGACCCATGCTTTGACTTTAATGATTCTTGTTTTCCTTAAGATATTTGTTCTTGATATTTTTGTGAGGATAAGCTTCTTGTTTATGGTCACCTCCTTGATTGCTCCTACACTCACCCTCCTCCTCCATATAAGTGGCCGGCCCCCTATCCTCCTCCTCACTCACTTGAAGCTTTCATTTGGTTACAAAAGATATGATAGATTTTGGGGTGTATGGAATTTCACAGCCCATTTCATTCCATCGCCCGATTCCCACGGCAACTTCATTAACCGTTCGTCCATGGTTTTGGACGAAGCGAGACAAAGTCATCTACTCATTCTCTACATCATTCTTGGTCGTCTCTTTTAGCAAACTTAACGACCGAGTTGCCTCGAGTCAGAGGCGGGAGCCCGTTTAAAGAATCGTCGACGTGGTGCCACCTGGACGAGCAGATCGGAGATCGACGAGATTGGAGCAGCCGCAACGGAGTGTGGGATGATGGTTAAAGAACGGAGGACTCGGATCGTTCGGTATAACCTTTCTACACTCTTTACAGTTTGTTAGTTTAGGAATAATGGCAGATCCGGATTAAAGTATACGATAGCGCCAGATAAAAAGTTTTTATTCCGCATTTGGCGTCTGTAGACGGCCGGGGCGCTAGCGTAGACTTACATCCGGTGCTTTAGTGCTGGTATTGTCGCATCTGCAATTTCTGGGTCGCCAAACTCCTTTATTCTCTCCCGGCCCGCGACGGATTCTGCATACTCTTCATTCGTTGTCTGCCTCTTTTTTCTAAGTCGGATTCAGCCGCAATAAACGTTGTGTCGGATATATCGGAAACCTAAGACTTTTTCCTTGCTCGCCCGTGGATAATTTCAGATTCAGCCCAAGATGCCCCAAGTCTTTACCGCTGACCGTCTCGAAACCCGGCCGGGCTTGTGTGTTGGAGGGGGCGTTCGCCCGTTGTACCGAATGCCGCAGCGGATTATTCTGCTTTCACAGCCGCGCGTCCCTAGACGGAAAGAGAGAAGGAGTCCGGGGGAAAAAAATAAAAATATAAAAAGGGGATGCAACACGAGGACTTCTCAGGATGTCACCCATCCTAGTACTACTCTCGCCCAAGCACGCTTAACTGCGGAGTTCTGATGGGATCCGGTGCTTTAGTACTGGTATGGTCGCATCCGCAATTTCTGGGTCGCCAAACTCCTTTATTCTCTCCCGGCCCGCGAAGGATTCTGCATACTCTTCATTCGTTGTCTGCCTCCTTTTACCAAGTCGGATTCAGCCGCAATGAACGTTGCGCCGGATATATCGAAAAACCAAATCCTTTTTCCTTGCCCGCCCGTGGATAATTTCAGATTCAGCCCAAGATGCCCCAAGTCTTTACCGCCGACCGTCCCGAAACCCGGCCGGGCTTGTGTGGGGGGGGGCGTTCGCCCGTTGTACCGAATGCCCGCAGCGTATTATTCTGCTTTCACAGCCGCGCATCCCCAAACGGAAAGAGAGAAGGAGGCCGGGGGAAAAAAAAAATAAAAAGGGGATGCAACACGAGGACTTCCCAGGAGGTCACCCATCCTAGTATTACTCTCGCCCAAGCAAGCTTAACTGCGGAGTTCTGATGGTATCCGGTGCTTTAGTGCTGGTATGGTCGCATCCGCAATTTTTGGGTCGCCAAACTCCTTTATTCTCTCCCGGCCCGCGACGGATTCTGCATACTCTTCATTCGTTGTCTGCCTCCTTTTTCTAAGTCGGATTCAGCCGCAATAAACGTTGCGCCGGATATATCGAAAACCTAAGCCTTTTTCCTTGCCCGCCCGTGGATAATTTTAGATTCAGCCCAAGATGCCCCAAGTCTTTACCGCCGCCCGTTCCGAAACCCGGCCGGGATTGTGGGGGGGTCGTTCGCCTGTTGTACCGAATGCCCGCAGCGGATTATTCTGCTTTCACAGCCGCGCGTCCCCAGACGGAAAGAGAGAAGGAGGCCGGGGAGGAAAAATAAAAAAATAAAACGGGGATGCAACACGAGGACTTCCCAGGAGGTCACCCATCCTAGTACTACACTCGCCCAAGCATGCTTAACTGCGGAGTTCTGATGGGATCCGGTGCTTTAGTGCTGGTATGGTCGCATCCGCAATTTCTGGGTCGCCAAACACCTATTCTCTCCCGGCCCGCGACGGATTCTGCATACTCTTCATTCGTTTTCTGCCGCCTTTTTCTGAGTCGGATTCAGCCGCAATAAAACATTGCGCCAGATATATCGGAAAACCTAAGCCTTTTTCATTGCCCGCCCGTGGATAATTTCAGATTCAGCCGAAGATGCCCTAAGTCTCTATCGCCGACCGTTCCGAAACCCGGTCGGGCTTATGTGTGGGGGGGTCATTCGCCCGTTTTACCGAATGCCCGCAGCGGATTATTCTGCTTTCACGAGGACTTCCCAGGAGGTCACCCATCCAAGTACTACTCTCGCCCAAGCATGCTTAACTGCGGAGTTCTGATGGGATCCGGTGCTTTAGTGCTGGTATGGTCGCATCCGCAATTTCTGGGTCGCCAAACTCCTTTATTCTCTCCCGGCCCGCGACGGATTCTGCATACTCTTCATTCGTTGTCTGCCTCCTTTTACCAAGTCGGATTCAGCCGCAATAAACGTTGCGCCGGATATATCGAAAAACCAAAGCCTTTTTCCTAGCCCGCCCGTGGATAATTTCAGATTCAGCCCAAGATGCCCCAAGTCTTTACCGCCGACCGTCCCGAAACCCGGCCGGGCTAGTGTGTGGGGGGGGCATTCGCCCGTTTTACCGAATGCCCGCAGCGGATTATTCTGCTTTCACAGCTGCGCGTCCCCAGACGGAAAGAGAGAAGGAGGCCGGGGGGAAAAAATAAAAAAATAAAAATGGGATGCAACACCAGGACTTCCCAGGAGGTCACCCATCCTAGTACTACTCTCGCCCAAGCACGCTTAACTGCGGAGTTCTGATGGTATCCGGTGATTTAGTGCTGGTATGGTCGCATCCGCAATTTCTGGGTCGCCAAACTCCTTTATTCTCTCCCGGCCCGCGACGGATTCTGCATACTCTTCATTCGTTGTCTGCCTCCTTTTTCTATGTCGGATTCAGCCGCAATAAACGTTGCGCCGGATATATCGGAAACCTAAGCCTTTTTCCTTGCCCGCCCATGGATAATTTCAGATTCAGCCCAAGATGCCCCAAGTCTTTACCGCCGACCGTCCCGAAACCTGGTCAGGCTTGTGTGTGTGGGGGGGGCGTTCGCCCGTCGTACCGAATGCCCGCAGCGGATTATTCTGCTTTCACAGCCGCGCGTCCCCAGACGGAAAGAGAGAAGAAGGCCCGGGGGAAAAAATAAAAAGGGGATGCAACACGAGGACTTCCCAGGAGGTCACCCATCCTAGAAAGAGAGAAGGAGGCCGGGGGGAAAAAATAAAAAATAAAAAGGGGATGCAACACGAGGAATTTCCAGGAGGTCACCCATCCTAGCACTACGCTCGCCCAAGCACGCTTGACTGCGGAGTTCTGATGGGATCCGGTGCTTTAGTGCTGGTATGGTCGCATCCGCAATTTCTGGGTCGCCAAACTCCTTTATTCTCTCCCGGCCCGCGACGGATTCTGCATACCCTTCATTCGTTGTCTGTGTCACGACCCGAAAGTACGGAACGTGACTGGCACTTAGATTACGAGACGTCTAAAGGCGTACCGTAACCTAAGTCAGCCAATGCCCAGTAAAATCTAAACCAAAATCAAAAGAGAGTGAAGGAAAACCTTTAATGAAAACGGTTTTTAAATCAATTAAGTTGCATAGAATCCCTTTTTAAAAACATCAAAATTTCCGAAAATTTCGGCAGAGTCTCCCCTGTATTTTCTATCCCCCAAAATGAGTACAACAAGATATATATAACCTGTAATCATAAATGACATCCCCAAGCGGGAGCTAGCTCTTCGTCCAAGGCGGATCACTACCACTTGCAATATATAAGTAATATCAAAAAAAGAGCATAAAAGAAATGCAAAATATCAGAAAACACAACGTCGGCTCAAGTGAGCTCGACCCAAAAGGAACCACATATACAAATCTCTCAGTCTCATCACTAGGTCGCATATACAAATAGAAAGTGGTAGATGGAGAATACTAGATACAACGATAGAGCAAAAAGAAATAAAGTGTGCTCGCAACCCACCTACGGGCGATGTCGCGAGTCTGAGCAAAAGGAGCTGATGATAAGATAGCCGCCGCTACAAGACTGATGAGTCCGACCTGCAAGACACTGTGGCACAACGGGGGTGAGTTGCCAGCTCGTGTGTAGAATATAACATCTAGTAAGGCAATCGTAAGAATGCACGCAATGCGTCACAACATGTATGTCCATATATGATATAATATCTCTAGTATGGATGCACATGTATGCAATGTCATTACTAACTCTTTAAGTGTTTTAAATGCTAAGGGTACTGCATTCTTAACTTTAGAAAATGAATATCTGTATAATAGCTAAGTACCATCAAGAAATCATCTGAAAACCCGTGTCAAGCATCGACACCAAATATGAAATCATATCTGTCTCAATATCTCACTATAACAAAGTGTCAAATACCGGGCTCCGTCAGTCTGGATCGGCCCATATCATCAAATCTCACGACAACGGTCGGTATCCTCCGGATATCCGCCGCGCCAGACATCACCGGTAGGTTGTCCTCCCCTGCCAGGCTCATCGTCTATAACTCGATCTTCTTGCCCCGGGGTACCATACCGGGCCCACCATGTACCCGAGACGGTTCATCCACTCCTCGAATCGGTTCTCGAAATCCAACTGAAAACATGAAAACTCATGGTGGACGACACATACATCACGAGAAAACCGCAACTTTGTTTTAAAAATGATAAATATACGCTTTTGTTAAATTCTTGTGGTTTTCCCCAAAAATCCAGAAATCGCAGCAATACTGAAATCTTCAAGAAAATCATAATGTTCACATGTTATATATGATAAATGTCTATGATAACAAGGTATGGTACGTGAATTGTGGCTAGAAAACTATGCAAGTATGATGATGATGCAAGGTATATATACATGCTATGCAATTTCATATATCATGCACGATGCAAGGCGATACTAAGCTAAACAGGTTCTATAGTGCACGTGGCATGGCAATTACCAAAGGCGTGTGTGTCACATGAATAGTGCATGTGCAACAAATGCCAATGGTAATCGTGTTCGTGTCCTACGAAGTGTTATCGCATATGTGCATATAAATATCCATGCATTCTAGCATACTATTTACTATAAGGTATGCTGTGTAATTGAAGGGGTAAGCTAACTAACAATATAAATCTTGCCAGAAATAGGGTAATCCTAACTAGGGGCGCCTCGCGCCATCCAGACGATTCCCCCATAGATGAATACATCTACTCACATGAATGCCTCGCTAATCCGATCCGACCACCGCCTTGCTTTTTCGCGCCGCGTCCGATATTTCCGCGACCGATCCTAGAATTGCATAACATACAATATAAGATTACAGGTTCCTGAAATAATGCAACTCAAAATATGAAAAGATCGACACTCTCGAATTTATCACAACGTGCACTCAGTGCGCGGAAAACGCACGAAAATCGCTAAAACATGAACTAAAATCGCCGTTTCGGTGCAATCGTCAAAACTAAAACCCGACTAGACAAAACTCCGCATTCACACACCCTAATAGTCGTATGAGATGCTAATTATATCGCTAATATAATGCAATTAGATCACTTCCTAAAATTCATAAAAAACTAGTAAGCGTTAGCATACCGATTTCAAGGCAAACATCGCGAATTTACGATATCGCGATCGCAACATCGCACAAATATTCGATCTAACCCACTAGATAGCCACAACACTAACTTAAACCCACTTATCCAACATCAAACCCTAATTAGGGCATCAACACCTCTCTTGAATTTTCAAAAACCAACCATTACAATGAAATTAACACTTTAAAATACTAATCTAGCTTATTTAAACTATAAATTTAACAACTAGTTTAGGATTTATACCACCCAAGTTATGATCCTCTTGCAATTAGCCTCTAAAGATGCCTCTTTTCTCCTTGTCTTAGACCAATTTGGGCATGAGAAGGGGTGGAATAGGGTTTAGGTTTGAATTAGTGAAGAAAAGTGTGAATTTTTGTGGATTTCGGAGGATTTTTGCAAGAATTTTGAGCTAAACAAAATGGGGGAAATGGGAGGGGGTTTGCTGTAGGTTGCACGACCTGGAGGTGGAAGAGGAGAGTGAGAGAGAATTGTATGGAAAATTCTACACAAAAAGCTTCTTCAAAGATCAATTAATGAATGTTACATCAACTTTTTACAAAAAAACCCATTTTAATGCATTTTTTACACCATAAAATCACAATTCTTGGAAAGTTTTGGTAAAATTTTTGTTGCTACTATATTTTAGTTTATAAAGTTTCCTAAGTGTGTAATTTACCCATTTAAATTTGTATTTATCACTAATTTATTGTATTTTTTTTAAAAGCTTAAAATAATAAAAAAACAATTAATTACGAAATTTTTTTTTAACTAGAAAATTATAAGTGACATTTTAGTGACAAAATTATAGTAATATCTTATCTAAATTTTGTATAATTAGGTCTACAAAGAAAAATACATATTTTGACTTTTTACGGAAAAAGCTGAAAAATTAGCCGATTACCGAAAAACTGCCTAAACGATTTTCGAAGGGTTACAATCTTCCCCCCCTTAAAAAAAATTCGGTCCCCGAATTTAGAATTTAACTACGCATACCTTCAAAAGGATGGGGATATCTCTTCCTCATCTCGACCTCGGTCTCCCAGGTGACCTCCTCGCTGTTCGGGCCACACCAAAGGACCTTGACGGACGGTATAATCTTCAACCTCAATTTCTTCATCTGCCGATCCAAAATGACCACCGGCTGCTCGGTGAATGAAAGATCACGCTCTAGCTGGATCGTCTGGTGCTGAATCGCATGGGAAGGATCATGAAGGTACTTGCGGAGCATCGAGACATGGAATACGGGGTGAACATCGGGGAAGCTGGGCGGAAGAGCTAACCGATAAGCGACTGGACCAACAAGCTCTAGGATCTCGAAAGGACCAACATATCTAGGACTTAGCTTCCCTTTCCGCCCAAATCTCATCACACCTTTCATCGGAGAGACCTTAAGGAAAACATGATCGCCAACAGCGAACTCGAGTCGGCGACGGCGCCTGTCAGCATAAGATTTCTGCCTGCTCTGTGCCGGTCTCATCCTGTCCCGAATCAGCTGTATCTTCTCGGTCGTCTCCTGTACGATCTGCGGCCCCAAAACACTGCTCTCCCTGAGCTCTGTCCAAAATATAGGCGATCGACATCTCCTCCCATATAAAGCCTTGAAAGGTGCCATCTGAATCGTCTCCTGGAAGCTATTATTGTAGGAAAACTCGATCAAAGGAAAATGACGATCCCAGCTACCACCGAAATCTAAAACACAAGCTCTGAGCATGTCCTCAAGAGTCTGAATAGTACGCTCCGACTGACCGTCAGTCTGCGGATGAAAGGCTGTGCTAAAACTCAATCGGGTGCCCAAAGCTTCCTGGAGTTTCTGCCACAATCGGCTGGTAAACTGGGTGCCCCGGTCGGACACGATGCAAGTCAGAACGCCATGCAGTCGCACTATCTCATCAATATAAACCTGGGCGTACTGAGAAAATCCAAAAGCGGTCTTCACTGAAAGGAAGTGAGCCGCTTTCTTCAGTCGATCCACAATCACCCAAATAGAGTCATAACCTCGACTGGTCCTGGGTAGACCCACAATGAAGTCCATGGAGACCTGCTCCCACTTCCACTCAGGGATGGGCAAAGGCTGTAACTCACCGGCTGGCCTCTGGTGCTCGGCCTTGACTTGCTGACAAGTCAGGCATCTCGACACAAAGTCTGTAATATCCTTTTTCATCCCGTCCCACCAGTAGACCTCTCTCAAATCATGGTACATCTTAGTAGAACCTGGATGCACACTGTATACTGATCTATGTGCCTCTTCGAGAATATCACGCCTCAGTCCCTCAGAATCTGGCATGCACAGTCGAGTCCTAAATCGAAGTATCCCCTGATCATCAATCACGAACTCAGAAACTCTGCCCTGCCGAATCTACTCAATAATCTCTAAGATACGGGCATCGCCGGACCGTGCCTCGCGGTTACGGTCAAGTAACTGTGGCCGTGCTCTGAAATGGGCCAGCTGTCCCCCTGTAGGAGTAAACTCAAACTGCACTCTGCTGTCACATAAAATCTGCCAATCCGCCGTCGACTGCATCTGTACTGTGCTCAAACAAGATAGACTACCTCCGGGCCTCCTACCCAAAGCATCTGCCACCACATTCGCCTTGCCGGGATGGTATAAAATCTCGCAGTCATAATCTTTCACCAACTCCATCCAACGGCGTTGTCTCAGATTCAGATCTCGCTGTTGAAAGATATACTTCAAACTCTTATGGTCGGTGAATATCTGGCACGACTCACCGTATAGGTA
The DNA here is from genome assembly GCA_030015575.1 of Agapanthus africanus. Lineage (NCBI taxonomy): Eukaryota > Viridiplantae > Streptophyta > Magnoliopsida > Asparagales > Amaryllidaceae > Agapanthus > Agapanthus africanus. The sequence continues at coordinate 277,647,082 of JASDDO010000010.1, read as the reverse complement.
ATGTCTCCAGATCTTAAGTGCAAATACCACTGCAGCCATCTCTAAATCATGGGTGGGGCAGTTCTGTTCGTGTTTCCTCAGCTGTCGAGAAGCATACGCGATAACTCTGTCGTGCTGCATCAATACACAGCCCAGCCCCACTCGAGAAGCATCACAATATACCACGAACCCGCCTGATCCTGAAGGCAATGCTAACACTGGTGCAGTAGTCAGACGAGTCTTCAACTGCTGGAAACAATCCTCACATACCTGGGTCCAATCAAAAAGGACCCCCTTCCGGGTCAACCCGGTCAGCGGTGCAGCAATACAGGAGAAATCCTGGACAAAACGTCGATAATAGCCGGCCAGACCCAGAAAGCTGCGAACCTCTGTAACTGATACCGGTCTAGGCCAACGCTGAACTGCCTCGATCTTCTTCGGGTCCACACAAATACCATCTTTCGTCACCACATGACCCAAGAAGTCGACACTGTCTAACCAGAATGCGCACTTGGAAAATTTGGCGAACAGCCGATGCTCTCTCAAAGTCTGCAATATGATACGCAAGTGCTGCTCATGCTCCTCCCGGCTCCGAGAATAAACCAAGATGTCGTCAATGAACACAATGATGAACTGATCAAGATACGGCCTGAATACACGGTTCATCAAGTCCATAAATGCTGCCGGGGCATTGGTGAGCCCAAACGACATCACCAAGAACTCATAATGACCATATCGAGTACGGAAAGCGGTCTTCGAAATATCCTCCTTCCGAACCCGCAACTGGTGATAACCAGACCGTAAATCAACCTTCGAGAAAAACCCTGCACCCTGGAGCTGATCGAATAAGTCATCAATGCGGGGTAGAGGATATCTGTTCCGCACAGTAACCCGGTTCAGCTGACGATAATAATGCATAAGCGCATACTCCCGTCCTTCTTCTTAGCAAACAGGACAGGAGCACCCCAAGGTGACACACTCGGTCGGATAAGCCCTTTGTCCAGCAAGTCCTGTAACTGATCCTTCAGCTCTCTCAGCTCCGCCGGGGCCATACGATAAGGCGGTATAGAGATAGGCCCCGTGCCGGGGATCAAGTCAATACAGAACTCAATCTCGCGCTCTGGTGGCAAACCAGGCAGCTCGTCGGGAAATACATCAGGGAACTCTCTCACAACAGGAACCTGGTCCAACGGAACCTCTGTGGAACTAGTATCACAAACATAGGCTAAGAATCCCTGACACCCTTTTCTTAAGAGCTGACCAGTGCGAAGAGAAGAAATCAAGATGGGAAGGGTAGCGCTACGATCTCCCTGAATAACAAGAACCGGCTCACCAGGAAAACTGAATCTGACTGCTTTCTCACGGCAGTCCATGGATGCATAACAGGTGGCTAGCCAGTCCATACCCAGAAGAATGTCAAAGTCTAGCATATCGAGGAGAATCAAATCAACTGAAGAATCTCTCTCCCCGATACGAACGGAACATGATCGGTACACAAAACGAGCAACAAACGACTCACCTACCGGTGTAATAACGAAAAGCGGCTGATCTAACGGAGAAGACTCTCGGCCCAACCTCGGTGCAAAGTACGTGGATACATAGGAATGTGTGGAGCCTGGATCAAATAATACCCATGCATCAAAAGAACATACTGGCTGAGTACCTGTCACGACGGCATTAGATGCCTGTGCATCCAGAGGAGTCAACGTGAACACTCGGGCCTGTCCACCACTAGTAGTTGGCTATCCTCTGCCTCTACCTCGGCCTCTGCCTCTGCCTCTGTCGCCTCGTCCTCTCTGAACCGGACCGCCACGCCCACGACCTCTAGGAACATCTGGCTGGCGTGGAGCATCATCAAGAGTAGGAAGTAGAGCTCTCTGAGGAGGTGGTGAGGGTGGTAAGGTCACATGCGGGACTGTCACCGCACCCAGGCGCCCCATGGTACAGTCTCTGACATGGTGGTACTGACTCCCACACCGAAAACATCCAGGCGACGACTGCTGGGTCTGTGGATATGAACCAAATAACTGACCTCGTCTCAATCCTCTGCCTCCACCATCTCCCGGAAATAATCTATCACGGTGTCTACCCATCTGCCGCTGAGCTGGCGTATCAGTACGGATCCTCTTCGGCCCAGAAACGACCGGAGTCTCAGAAATACGCTCCTCCAAAAGTAAGGCTGCATCCATCACGTCTGCGTATGTATAAAAGTGCTGGGTGCCGATGGCAAGGAATAGCTGTGTATCAAGCCCTCTCACGAACCTCTTTATTCTCTTCTCTTCTGTGTCTTCTAGGTACGGAGCATATCGAGACAACTGGGTAAACTGTATATCATACTCCAACACCGTCATCCCAGGAGTCTTGCGCAAAGACTCAAAACTACGGGCTCGAGCATCTCGGACACTCTCCGGAAGAAAACGGGCAAGAAATGCAGCTGTAAACTCGTCCCAGGTCATAGAAGGCAGACCTGCAGCTCGGTCTCTCTCTACTGAATCGTACCATGTCTGGGCAAGACCCTCCAGACGAAAACTCGCAAACTCCACCAATCTATCCTCAGAACACCTCAACGAACGGCAAATCCGAGCCATCCTATCAAGAAATGCCTGTGGGTCCTCTGTCGCATCCGTACCGGTAAAAGCTGGAGGTATCAATCTCATGAACTCCTGTAGTGAAACAGGGATAGTCTCCGTAGTAGCAGCAGGAGTGACCATCTGTGCAGCAGGTACAATCGTGGTCTGTGCGGTGGAAGGAACGTCCTCGGATCTCTGTGCCCGACTGGACTCAACTAAAGATCCCATCATCTGTCGCAACTCTTGCATGCCGGCCACTAATCTGGCAATACGGTCAGGATATGGCGGATCAGTATGGCCCTGAGGGGGAGGCGTATCCTCCCGCTCGATCCTCGCCTCAGACGAACCCGCTCGAATCTCATCCCTAGCGGCAGCCCGCTGAGGTCTCGTAGTCTTTGGCGGCATCGAAGCTAGAATAAGAAACGGGACTGATAAGAACATTGCAATTGAAACAAGGAATTTGATTGATCGATTTTCCTGTTGTGTAGTATGAATCAATTCAAAGGTCTCCTAAAACGGTACCATTTGATTGAAACTGTTTCTTATGTCGGTAATCAGAAAATTTATAAAGAACCTCACAACCAAAAAAATATTTTGACCGTAATCAAACTACGGTGTCGGATGTAGTTTGTAGTGAGTGCGGATCGTCCACAGTGATTGCACGATTCGTTTTTGTGATATGCTTGAATTGAAAACTTAATTGACAAGAAAAGAAAACATGATTCAAGAATTTATCAATTGATTCAGGTGTCACGATGTTTAATCAAGAATCAAGAACTGATAAACAATCAAGAATTGGGTTTCGATAATATTTTTCCAATCAACAGTCAAGAATCTAAAAAAGGCTCGTAGGAATCGATCGGATCGATAGACGTGATGTAATCTAAAGATATCGTGTTCTTGTCCTTCGAAGGATTGATACTAGATTGATGATGATCGACGAGAGTTGGGGCTTTCTCGTGAAACTAGGGTTTCATCCTATAACCCTTATTCTTTCGTCAATATCATTCCTTTTCTAGCCTCTACCAAATTCAAGAAACAATCGTAACTCCCCAATTTCGAACGATGTCAATCAAGAAAGCATCGAAACAAAATGGGTCGTCGTTTCTTGAACTTGCTAGGGTTTACAAAACTCGTAGGACTCAAGAATCGATTAAAGCTATGTTACATCATCATTCTATTGACCGTCTCGACTCCTCGACGAGCGGAGTTTTATTCACACATCACCTCACAGAAAAGATTTACGAATTGTAAAGATATCATGATGCAGAAATTAAAGAAAACAAGATAAAAGAATATCACCTTTATTTATCTCAACAATTTCGATTACATTTGCTTCAAGAACTACAAGAAGAAGAATCTAGATTGTTGATAGGGCATCGCTCGGCTTCGTGATTCGTGGATCGGCTCGGATCGCTTGCTCCGTTGAAGATCGGCTTCGCTCGTAAAGGTTGTAGGGCTTCTTGCTTAATGGGTACTTGGGATTCTTGATTTCAAATGGAATTAGGGTTAGGGTTTCCTACAAGCCCGCTCACTAGACTTGAGCAGGAAGGAGATGAAGAAGGAGATTGACTAAAACTAAAATGAAAATGGTTTGATTCTATCTATCTCCACTCTATTTTTTTCTATCAAAAGATTATTCCACCCTAGGTTTAGGCTTCTATTTATAGACTTCCCAAACCCTAGGTTTATGTTTGAAATGGTAGTTCCCTCCTAAAGTTTGTTGAGAGAGTTTGTTAGGAGCTAGCTTAGGGTTTAAGCTAGGGTTTAGGGGGAAAGTTCTAGAATGATAGGATAGTTTAGTGTAGATCAAAGTGTTTGCTGATCTGGTAGAAATCCCTGGAGTCTTCTGGAAACTGAGATACAATTCTGAGCAGTGGGCCCTGTAAGAAGCATTTTGGACCAAAATTGAGATGATGATGTCATCAATAGGCCGCGGATCGGCGGCACAAGCAAGCCATTGCCGTGGATCCGCGGCTCTTTGATGGGCTTGGGCTGTGTGCTTTCTTTAGTGGTCTTGTACTGCTATTTGGGGCTTTGTCTGATATGCTGAATTGTGATTGCTCCTTTGGATTGATACCAGATCTGAAATTAGTGAGTTGACGTATCTTTTGAGCGGTGTAATGTTCGAGCAAGCTTTCCTTTTCCTACACAGACCTTGAAATACGGGTTGCGATATATAGAAAATATGCCATGTAATGAAATGTAGTCAATTTCCCTAGAAATGCCGGTTTTAAGGTCGAATACATGTAATCTGATAATCTGTGATAGATTTGCTAATATGTGAAATACGGATACCGAACACTTCTATATGAATGCAAATGATTAGGAAATTGCCAGCTAAAATATACAATATTTTCGACTGATCAAATACCCCCAAACTTAATTTCGATCGTCTCGAGCGAATGTTTTATTAAAAAGAGAAGGAGAAAATAAAGAAAGAGAAAAACTAACTAGCACACTTTCGTAGGCAACACGATTGCACTGAGCATGTGCAACAAGCCTTTAAACCTCTAGGTATCCCTAGTAGGAGGAGTGTTGTCTCCTTGCACCTACAAAATCCAATAATAAAAGCAAGATCATGAATATTACATTTAAAGAAAAGAATTTGTAAAAGAAAGAATTTGAAAATTAGGGTTTCCAACTAAGCTAGCTTTTCGGTTGTCATGAGCCCTATCTTAATGGTCATGAAAAGATGTTAGAAATCACGTCCTCCCTCAATAAAACATCATCTTATTCTTCATTCCTATCTTTCTTCTAAACATCGATCATATAACCCTGCGTGTGTGTAAAGGACATCCCTACACCCGGAGAATTCAATTCAAGCTATCATACTCTTGCCCATCAGCCTCAGTACTTTTTAATTAATGAATATTTAGATGAGATTGCTCACACACTTTCATGCGACCGTTAATACTTCTTGAGGTACTAACCGACCGATTACTCATGTGCTTGCTTATTTGGTGTATTTTCCTCGTCTTGCACCACCTCAGGCATAGCAGTGACTCCCAGACCAGTTGGCCTTAGGGCACTAGGTGAAGAAGCACCCTCGCTATACATTTTTATTGCCCTTGGTGATAACAAAACCAGTGTCCATTTTTCTCACCACTTTATATTTTTTTATTCATTTTTTTTCTTTTTATTTCCTTCATACTTTTGGCTTTAAGACAAGAGCATTTCATGGTATCCTCTACTATCCCAGGCTTTAAGACGTGTGTAAGTGCGAATAGCAGGGTATCAACGTTCAAAATGTTTAGCTTCCAGAATAGAAACTATTTTTCAGACTTATTTTTATCCTCAGATTAGTGACGTCCTTCATCTTACTAACCCTTGGGACAACGGCTCATAACTACTTATTACTAGTTCGTATAAGAAAACTTCTAATTTTCTTAGTTTTCTTAAATTTTTCTAATCTCATGGATGGAATTTTTCACTATCTAAACTTTTATTATCTTATTTATGTACAAAAAATATTTTTATAATTTTGAAATTTTTTTAAATTTTTATAGGTTTTGAAAATGTTTTGTGCTTATGCAATGTATGATGCAAATGATGCGAAAATAAGCACAAACCTCCCCCAAACTTATTTTCAACAGTGTTCTCACTGTTGCCATCTGCTAAATCTCAAAAAACCTGTAAGCTTGGGAGGAATTTATTAGTGGGGGCAAAATATTTAAGTGAAGATCCTCCCCCAAACTTATTTTTGGCTCATCTTTTTGTAAAAATTTTCTTTTCAAGAGCCAGAAAAAATATACCCCCCCAAACTTGAGTTATGCAATGTTAAACTTTGAAAATCACAAGTGGGGGTAAAAAATCAGTGGTCGATGCCAAGCTTTGCAAAGACCAAATGTTAACACCAACCATTCAAAATTTTTATCAATGCAGTGCTCTGGTTGGTAGAAGAAGAAGTGGGGAAAGGTTAAGTGGTGGAATAGAATGTGTGTGCGTCTCATTTTGGAGAGACGATGCAGTGAATGTAATGGATTGCTCGCATTCTTTTTACAGTTCAGAAGAAGGGGTGGAGGTTCAATTTCATTGATTTGGACATGATTCGTCTCAACACCCGTGCTTTTTAGAAATGCGAGTTCATCAGCGAAGATCTCCTCAAAAGTTTCATCTATACCCCGTAGAATGTCATCACAAAGTGCGGGGTGATCTTCAGACTCTAAAAGCAGTTCATAATCAGTGTTAGTTGTTGACCCGGACATCTCGGTGGAAGCGTCCGTATGTGTATGATACATAGTTGGGTCAAACAACATATGAAAAGAGTCAAGATCGGTATCAGGAGGATCATTAAATTCGCTGCTGTCGACATCCATTAAGTCGACAGAACAAACCTGAGCAGTAGGTTCAGAGAGTACACTTCCTAACTTGTAAATGTTCATCTCAATTGTCCTATTCCCAAAGAATAGGGTCATAGAACCGTTACGACAATTGATGATAGCATTGGAAGTGGCCAAAAAGGGGCGACCTAAAATCACCGGAATTTGATTCCGTGAGTTCGCTATAGGCTGTGTATCAATTACAATAAAGTCCACATGGAAGATAAATTCCCCGATTTTTATTAACACATCCTCTAGTTCACCCCTAGGTCTGGTGATTGATCGGTCAGCCATCTGGAGAGTGCATGGAGATGGTTTTAACTCTCCGATTCCTAACTGCTCATAAACTGAGAAATGAAGCAGGTTAACACTTACCCTAAGATCTAGTAGAGCACTGATCAGTCGAAAATACTGCATATTTTAACCGGCAATTTCCTTGTCATCTGCATATATATAGGAGAGTACGGTATTCATAATTCACATATTAGCTAATTGGTCGCAAAATATCAAATTACATGTATTCGACCTTAAAACCGGAAATTCTAGGGAAATTAACCGCATTGCATTACATAGCATATTTTCTATATCTTGCAACCCCTATTTTGAAGTCTATGCAGGAAAAGAGATACTTGCTCGATCAATTCATTGCTCGACCATTACAATTGCTCGTAAACTCATTGAAAGCAAATCTGGTATCAACACAGAAGGTCAATTGCAATTTTGAACATCAAAGAATAACCCAAATAGAAGTACAAAGCAACTGCAGAAAGCACCAATCCCGAGGCCACCAATGCGCGGCGGAAGCGCGGCCCAAAGCCACCTCACGCGGCGGATCCGCGGCTGAACCAGGGAATCAACTTCTCAAACTTCATCACAACTCCTGTGTTAGTACCTGCAGCTCAAAAATGCATACAAAAGTCCAGAAGAATCCAGAAACTTCCACCAGATCATCAAGCTCCTAAACTAGCCTAGAACTTCTAGAACTTTCCTAAACCCTTGCTTAAACCCTAAGCTAAACCCCAACAAACTTGTCAACAAACTTTGGGAGGGAAAGTCTAATTCAAACCTAAACCTAGTTCTATAAATAGGACCCTAGGCTCTCTCATTTCTCATCTTGGAAAATCTTGGAAAAATCTTGATTCAATCTTGGAGATAGATAGATTCAACCCGTTTTTAGTTTTAGCCATTCTTTTTCTCCATCTTCTTCTTCCTCAAGATTAGTGAGAAATCTTGTAGGAAACCCTAACCCTAAATCCATCCACAATTCCAGATCTTGAGTGCAAGCCAAGCAAGATTCCTTCAACCCTTTTATGAGCCGAGCCGATCTTCCATCGGGCAAGAGATCAAAAGTAGATCCACGATCCACGGAGTCGAGCGAAGCTGAGTCAACGATCGATTTTTCTTTCTTCTTGTAGATCTTGAAAGAATGTATTGACAATTGTTGATTAAATAAAAAGGTGATATTTTCTCCATTCTTGTTTTCTTTAAAATTCCGCATCATGTTATCTTTACTGTTCTTGAATATTGTCTATGTGGTGATGCGCGAGTAAAACTCCGCTCGTTAAGGAGTCGAGAAGATCTTTAGTAGGATGATGTAGCAAATTTGTAATCAATTCTTGAATCCCACGAGATTGTAAACCCTAGCAAGTTCAAGAATCGACAACCCAATTCGATTCGATGCTTTCTTGATCAACATCGCTCGAGATTGGGGTGATCCGATCGATTCTTGAAATTGCTAGAGGCTAGAATATAAATGGTATCCTCGAAAGAGCAAGGGTTAAGAGATGAAACTTTAATTTCATCAAGAAAACCCTAATTCTCGTCGATAACCATTGATCTAGCATCAATTCTTCGAAGGACAAGAATATGAAATATTGTAGACTACAACACATCTAAAGATCCTATCGATTCCTACGAGCCTCTTTATCAGTCTTGATTGTCGTTTGGAAAATTCCATTGAAACCGATTCTTGTTGTTTATAGTTCTTGATTCTTTAGAAAAGATTAGTGACACACGAATACAAATCAATCAATTGAATCGTGTTTTCTCTTATTTGTGCTTAACATTTCATTTCAAGGAAATAAAAATACAAACGAATCTCGAGATCCCTGAGGACGATCCGCACTCATTCATTAACTTCAACTGACACCGTTGTTTGATTGCGGTCAAATATTTTTGGTTGTGATTTCTTTACTATTTGATTCAATAAACACATCCACGAAAATCAAAAAATCAAAATGGCGCCGTTGCCGGGGATCGCGCGTTAATTCGTTTACATTTTATAGTTTGAAGTGAAAGAATTATTACGTTTCATTTCTTGAAATCAAAATTCGTACAAACTCTTATATGTGTGTTGTGAATTGATTGCAAGGTGATCTGGAGCAATCTGAGCTGTGGAAAAATTATTTGGGATATACCAGAGAGCTGGAGATAGCAAAAGGAAGCAGCTGAAGAAATTTCGTACACTGTTCCCAACACTTGACCGCGGAAGGGCGGCAGAAACAGGCTTTGTGCGGCGGAAGCACCGCAATCTTGGGTGATCTCTGTACCATCTTTCTTCAGGTGATTTCTCACTCTCTCCTCTCTCTCCCCTTTTAGCTCCAACTAATCCTTTCTGCAGGATTCTTTGCAAATAATAGCTGCGCCGCAAAAGCAAATTAAAATTGTGCGTGATTTTGCTTTTCTTGGTTGTTTTGCATATTAAATACGGAATTTAAGGGGCACGGCCAAATCCAAATTAGGTGGGGATTTCATTACCCTTCCTAGGCCCCGAAAACCACCAAACTTGCATCCGCATTTACCCCCATTAACTAAAAGAAATCTAGAGATGACTCTAAGGACTGTCGCGCTCATTTAGGACAAGAGAGGGCCGTGGGTAATTCATTGCTTATCCGCGTTTTTCTGTGGTGCCTAAGGCGAGTGTGTCTAAGGCTAGTGGTTATTAATTAGGTCCACTGTAGTGGTGGTTCCTTCCCACTTACCTGGCACTCATCCGGCCACAGGGGACAAAGAGGCAGTGAAGGATTGATCCCGCGACTTGTCTTTTGGCAGTTAGGAGCGGTCTAGAGCCGGACCTAGGTGACCATTAGATTCTAGGGTTTGTGTTGCTGCATTTGGTTGTCGCATCATTTTTTCAAAATCCGTCCCTTTTCAAAAGCAAACACCGCATTCATTTTACCCCTAATTATAAGCCAACGCTGCCACTTGTACTAACCCTTTTTAGTGCAAGATAGGCTGGACACGGGATTCTAGTGCCCGTTTAGTCCGCGTACCTTTTATCGACTCTGAAGTCGATAATTCTCCATTTACCTTTTCTTTACCTACTACCACACCCACACCGATGGATCCGAATCCATCAAACTTCTTTAACCCCAATCTGCCACCGTCCGTTTGTGCGCAGAATTGTCCACACATTTCTCTTCAGGAAAGATGTTATCCACTTAGAGGTCTTCTTTCGACCTGCTTATCCACACCACCAGCAAACGGGGATAACTTTGAAATAAAGCCCCAGTATATCAACCTTCTACCTAAGTATCACGGACTCAAGACCGAGGACGCTTACGTTTTCATTACCAAATTTGAAAACGTATGCGCTATGATGGGTACGTCTCAACTTTCTGTGGATGCGATGCGTCTACGACTTCTTCCTTTTACCTTGTGCGATATAGCCGAGAAGTGGCTATATAACACCACCGCACACTCCATCACTAATTGGGAAGAATTCGTCGCAGCATTCCTAAAGAAATTCTACCCAGTCCAAAGAACGGCTCGAATTCGTAGTGAATTGAACCAATTTGCCCAGCTCCCTACCGAACCATTTTCAAAGTACTTTGAACGTTTCAAGGATTTAATGGTTCAATGTCCTCATCACGGCATCCCGAGATGGGAGCTTTGCCGAATCATCTATGAGGGCAGTAACCCTAGCACGAAACAAAGCCTTGAAAATATGTGTCAGGGTACATTTATGACTAAAGACGATGGGGAAGCCTGGCGATACTTAGAAGAATTCGCTGAAAAATCACTGATTTGGGAGAGTGGAACCCAACCATTGAATAGGGGTGGCGTACACCAAGTAGATGTGTCCATAGGTGTTCGAGCTGAAATGGCAGCAATGCAAAAGAAGCTCAACGCTATGGAACACAAATTTGCAACAGCCTCCCTAAACCCGGTATCACTCCCCAAAACTATTTGTGGGTGCTGTTCTGATCCGTCACATTTAACGGAAGAATGTCCTTTAAACTCGGCGTTTCAAGGTCACGAGCATTCTAATGCTGCATTTCAACGACCTCGAAACGATCCATATTCTTCCACGTACAATCAGGGTTGGAGGAACCACCCGAATTTTGCTTGGAACCAAAATCAATCTCAAAACACGGTTCCAAACACAAATAACTTTCAAAGGGCTCTTCCTCCACCACAACAGCAACCCCTCCAACTCACTCAGCACCCCTACCAGTCACAGAATTTCCAAAATCAGGGCAACACTCATGCACAGTCTAATCCTATGCAGTCCTGTTCTGACGATTTCTCTCAATTTACTCAAACCATGAAATCACTTTTATCCAATTTCATGGAGGTTTCAACTGAGGTTAGATCTTCCGTCAGTGAAATAAAGAAAAACTCAGCGTCACAAGCTGAGAGTATTAGAACGATGGAAGCTGAAATCGCACGCCTCAAAGCTGAAATGAGTGCGAGAGAAAAAGGGAAACTTCCCTCTCAACCCCTACAGAATCCTGGGCATTACAATGTAAATGCCATTACCACGTTGAGATCGGGAAGAGTGCTGAATAATAATGTCGGGGAAGATATTGATAATACTGAAAATTATGTCAAAACCCCGGCTGAGACCTTTCCACATACACACACTTCTCCTTCTGATCCTTCTTCTTCTACCAAACCACCTTCGCACGAGCCTATTCTCCAGTTCCCTTTAGGCTCAACACCTTCACCCAACCCTTATAGTTCTCCACAGACGGTCCCCACACCTCTTTTGGGATCTCGTCTACCCCCCTTTTCTTCTCCTATGATGGACCCCGCGCTTATTGCGAAAGCACCTTACCCGAACCGGCTAAGGGCTAACAGAACAAGTCCTCATATGGAGAAAATTTTAGAAATGTTCAAACAGGTTAACATCAATATCCCTCTCCTAAATGCGATTCAACAAGTCCCCGCTTATGCGAAAATTCTAAAGGACTTGTGCACTAGGAAGAGGAAGACTCAAGTGCCAAAGAAGGTCTTTATGGCTAATAACATCAGCACTGCTTTTATTCCCCAGCTACCAAAGAAACGAAAGGACCCAGGATGTCCTACAATATCGATTTCGATTGGGGGTAAAAACATAAATCGTGCTCTTTTAGACCTTGGCGCGAGTGTTAACCTGTTACCTTATTCTGTCTATGAGCAATTAGGAATTGGAGAGCTGAAACCTGCTCATTGTACTCTCCAGATGGCGGACCGATCTATCACCAAACCAAGGGGTGAATTAGAGGATGTGTTAATAAAGGTCGGGGAATTTGTTTTCCCTGTAGACTTCATTGTGCTCGACACACATCCTGTAGCAAACCCCCGGGGCCAAATTCCGGTGATTTTAGGTCGTCCTTTCCTTGCCACTTCCAACGCTGTTATAAACTGTAGAAATGGTTCAATGAATTTATCATTTGGAAATATGACCATTGAACTAAATATCTACAGAGTTGGGAGTCAGCCATCAGAACCTAGTGCTCATATTTTAGATGTGTGTTCTGTCCATGAGATCGCTCCCGATAGTTGTGGAGCCGAGGAACTTTGCTTTAATGATCTCGATGACATTAGCACATCTCTGCTTGATCTTACACTTGATCTTAGTGAGGACACTACACTTACACTTGAGTCCTGCACTTCTGACTTTTCTCCACCCGAGTCTGTATCTTTCACAGGCTCTGAGCTTCTTTGTAAATCCAAAAATCATTCTATGATCCTCCCTTCGATCATTTCTCCGCCTGAATTAGATCTCAAGGTCTTACCTTCTCACCTAAAATATGCATATCTTGGTGAGAACGAAACTTTACCGGTTATAATTTCCACTTCTCTTGCATCAGAGCAAGAGAATGCACTTTTATCGGTATTAAGATCTAATAAAGAGGCGTTTGGTTGGAGTATGGCGGACGTCAAAGGGATCAGTCCTTTGATTGTTGAACATCATATACATGTGATGGATGATGCCAGACCGACCCGAGAACCACAGAGACGGTTAAATCCCGTCATGAAGGAAGCTGTCATGAAAGAGATCGTCAAATGCTTAGATAGTGGTATTATATACCCGATCTCCGATAGCCAGTGGGTAAGTCCTATACACGTCGTTCCTAAGAAATCCGGCATCACAGTTATCACAAATGAAGCGAATGAGTTGATTCAAACACGCGCCCAAACTGGGTGGCGTGTATGCATCGATTATAGAAAACTCAACGCGGCTACGAGGAAAGATCATTTTCCTCTACCATTTATTGATCAAATGCTGGAACGCTTAGCTGGACGACAATACTATTGTTTCATGGACGGTTACTCAGGCTACAATCAGGTCCCCATCGCCAAAAAGGATCAAGATAAAACCACTTTTACTTGTCCTTTTGGTACCTTTGCTTACAGTCGCATGCCCTTCGGGTTATGCAATGCTCCCGCTACCTTTCAGCGGTGTATGATGGGGATATTCTCTGATATGGTTGAGAATTTCCTGGAGATCTTTATGGACGACTTTTCGATTTTTGGAGACTCTTTTTCTGAATGCCTAGCGAATCTGGACGCTGTTCTTACTCGATGCAAAGAGAAGAACTTGACTTTGAACTGGGAAAAATGCCACTTTATGGTCCAAGAAGGAATAGTCCTTGGACATGTCATTTCACAGAAGGGCATTGAGGTTGACAGAGCTAAAGTAGATGTCATTCAAAACCTCCCTCATCCCAAAAGCGTCAAAGATATTCGCTCTTTCCTTGGCCATGCTGGTTTTTATAGGAGATTCATAAAGGACTTTAGCAAAATTACTAGACCTTTAACACTACTCCTGGCCAAGGATACTACCTTCCACTTTGACTCGGATTGCGAGACAGCTTTCGACTCACTTAAACACTCACTCACTTCAGCCCCCGTTTTATCATCACCAAATTGGGACTACCCCTTTGAGCTGATGTGTGACTCATCTGATTTTGCAGTAGGTGCTGTCCTTGGACAACACATTGAAAAGATGCCACACGTGATTTACTATGCTAGTAAGACCTTGAATGATGCGCAAATCAATTATACAACCACAGAGAAAGAACTATTAGCGGTTGTATTCGCATTGGAGAAATTCAGGCCTTACTTAATCGGCTCACCTATTGTTGTATATACTGACCATTCCGCTTTAAAACATCTGTTGGCAAAGAAAGATGCCAAAGGTCGACTAATACGTTGGATCCTTCTTTTACAAGAATTCGATCTTGTTATCAAAGATAAGAAAGGATGTGAAAACGTAGTAGCTGACCACCTTTCACGCATCGTTTCTTCCCCTGTGACCCTACCGATCAATGACTCATTCCCTGACGAACAACTCTTGAGCGTATCCTCTGAACCATGGTTCAGGGATATTGTGAACTATCATGCCACAGGATTGATACCGAGCGATTGGTCTAAACAGGACAAATACCGCTTTCTTTCCCAAGTAAAACACTATTACTGGGACGAGCCTTATTTGTTTAAATATTGTCCTGATCAGATCATTCGCCGGTGCGTCCCGAATGAAGAGTTCAAGAGTATTCTTTCATTTTGTCATGATCAGGCCTGTGGGGGTCACTTTGGTCCAAGAAAAACAGCGGAAAAGGTTTTGCAATCTGGATTTTATTGGCCGACCTTATTCAAGGACGCATTTGAACATTGCAAAACCTGTACACAATGTCAGTATACGGGTAGAATATCCCAAAGGAATGAAATGCCTCAGCAACCCATTCTGGTTGTTGAAATGTTTGATGTTTGGGGCATAGATTTTATGGGTCCTTTTCCCAACTCCTTTGGGAATCTGTACATATTGCTGGCGGTTGATTATGTCTCCAAGTGGGTAGAAGCCATTCCAAGTCGCACTAATGACAAGAAAGTTGTCATTAAGTTCTTGAAAGAGAATATCTTCTCGCGATTTGGACACCCACGCGCTATTATTAGCGATAATGGGACACACTTCTGCAACAGATCTTTCGAGACTCTAATGCGGAAATATTCAATCAACCACCGTCTTTCTACACCCTATCACCCCCAAACAAGCGGGCAGGCTGAGATCTCAAACAGACAAATCAAACTTATCCTGGAGAAAACTGTTGCTAAAAATAGAAAAGACTGGTCGACCAAATTGACGGATGCTCTTTGGGCATTCAGGACTGCATATAAGACCGACCTAGGAATGTCTCCATATAGGATAGTATTTGGTAAAGCATGTCATCTACCTGTCGAGATAGAACATAAAGCATTGTGGGCTATAAAGGAAATTAATTTTGATCTAAACCTTGCTTGCAACTTTCGGAAGCTGCAACTAAACGAGCTAAGCGAACTCCGCGATGAAGCTTATGATAATGCTGTAATCATAAAGAATAGGACTAAGGTTTTTCACGATAAAAACATTGTAAGGAAAACATTTTTACCTGGTCAACAAGTCCTTCTTTATGAATCACGATTACACCTTCATGCGGGTAAGCTCCGATCTCGTTGGAAGGGACCTTTTGTTGTGCGGTCTGTATACCCGCACGGGGCAGTTGATGTTGAAAATGTTAAAAACGGCACTGTTTTCAAAGTAAATGGACATAGATTAAAGCCGTATTTTTCCACTGACCCCACGGAGGAGCTCTTGTTCTTACAAGAGCCAGTTTATCTTGATTAAAATTCCTCCGTCTCACTTTCATGTCCAGTATATCATTGTATCATATTTTGAATGAAGGTGAGTAAATAAAACAAGTTTGGGGGAAGTTCTTCACTTATATATTTGCCCCCACTAATAATTCTCCCAGATTTACAGATTTTTGTAGGTATAACTGTCGGCAACAGTGAGGACACTGTTGAAAACAAGTTTGGGGGAGGTTTGTGCTTATTTTCACATCATTTGCATATCATCTGCATAAGCACAAAATATTTCTTTTAAAAATCTATAAAAAATGAAAAATTTTCAAAACCCATAAAAATTTAAGAATTTTCAAATATAAAAATAATTTTAATATTTACACTTTTTGTATATAAATAAGATAATGAAAGTTTAGACAGTGAACAATTACATCCATGAGATTGGAAAAATTTTAGAAAACTAAGAAAATTAGAAGTTTTCTTATACGAACTAGTAAGAAGTAGTTATGAGCCGTTGTCCCAAGGGTTAGTAAGATGAAGGACGTCACTAATCTGAGGATAAAAATAAGTCTGAAAAATAGTTTCTATTCTGGAAGCCAAACATTTTGAACGTTGCTACCCTGCTAGTCGCACTTACACACGTCTTGAAGCCTGGGATAGTAGAGGATACCTTGAAATGCTCTTGTCTTAAGGCCAAAAGTATGAAAAGAAAAATAGTATTTTTGAAAATGGTGAGAAAAATGGACACTGGTTTTGTTATCACCAAGGGCAAGAAAAATATATAGCAAAAGGGTGCTTCTTCACCTAGTGCCCCAAGGTCAACTGGTCTGGGAGTCACTGCTATGCCTGAGGTGGTGCAAGATTAGGAAAATACACCAAGTTAGCATGCACATTAGTAATCGGTCGGTTAGTACCTCAAGAAGTATTAACGGTCGCATGAAAGTGTGTAAGCAATCTCGTTTGCCAAGAAGTACTGAGGCTGATGGGCAAGGGTATGATAGCTTGAATTGAATTCTCCGGGTGTAGGGATGTCTTTACACACACGCAGGGTGATATGATCGATGTTTGGAATAAAGATAGGAATGAAGAATAAGACGATGTTTTATTGAGGGAGGACGTGATTTCTGACATTTTTTCATGACCATTAAGATAGGGCTCATGACAACCGAAAAGCTAGCTTAGTTGGAAACCCTAATTTTCAAGGCTTTTCTTTTAAAATTCTTGTCTTTAAATGTAATGTTCATGATCTTGCTTTTATTTTTGGATTTTGTGGGTGCAATCCGCTGAAAACCCTCAGGAGACAACACTCCTCCTACTAGGGACACCTAGAGGTTTAAAGGCTTGTTGCACGTGCTCAGTGCAATCGTGTTGCCTACGAAAGTGTGCTAGTTAGTTTTTCTCTTTCTTTGTTTTCTCCTTCTCTTTTTAATAAAACATTCTCTCGAGACGATCGAAATTAAGTTTGGGGGTATTTGATCAGTCGAAAATACTGCATATTTTAACCGGCAATTTCCTTGTCATCTGCATATATATAGGAGAGTACGGTATTCATAATTCACATATTAGCTAATTGGTCGCAAAATATCAAATTACATGTATTCGACCTTAAAACTGGAAATTCTAGGGAAATTAACCGCATTGCATTACATAGCATATTTTCTATATCTTGCAACCCCTATTTTGAAGTCTATGCAGGAAAAGAGATACTTGCTCGATCAATTCATTGCTCGACCATTACAATTGCTCGTAAACTCATTGAAAGCAAATCTGGTATCAACACAGAAGGTCAATTGCAATTCTGAACATCAAAGAATAACCCAAATAGAAGTACAGAGCAACTGCAGAAAGCACCAATCCCGAGGCCACCAATGCGCGGCGGAAGCGCGGCCCAAAGCCACCTCACGCGACGGATCCGCGGCTGAACCAGGGAATCAACTTCTCAAACTTCATCACAACTCCTGTGTTAGTACCTGCAGCTCAAAAATGCATACAAAAGTCCAGAAGAATCCAGAAACTTCCACCAGATCATCAAGCTCCTAAACTCGCCTAGAACTTCTAGAACTTTCCTAAACCCTTGCTTAAACCCTAAGCTAAACCCCAACAAACTTGTCAACAAACTTTGGGAGGGAAAGTCTAATTCAAACCTAAACCTAGTTCTATAAATAGGACCCTAGGCTCTCTCATTTCTCATCTTGGAAAATCTTGGAAAAATCTTGATTCAATCTTGGAGATAGATAGATTCAACCCATTTTTAGTTTTAGCCATTCTTTTTCTCCATCTTCTTCTTCCTCAAGATTAGTGAGAAATCTTGTAGGAAACCCTAACCCTAAATCCATCCACAATTCAAGATCTTGAGTGCAAGCCAAGCAAGATTCCTTCAACCCTTTTATGAGCCGAGCCGATCTTCCATCGGGCAAGAGATCAAAAGTAGATCCACGATCCACGGAGTCGAGCGAAGCCGAGTCAACGATCGATTTTTCTTTCTTCTTGTAGATCTTGAAAGAATGTATTGACAATTGTTGATTAAATAAAAAGGTGATATTTTCTCCATTCTTGTTTTCTTTAAAATTCCGCATCATGTTATCTTTACTGTTCTTGAATATTGTCTATGTGGTGATGCGCGAGTAAAACTCCGCTCGTTAAGGAGTCGAGAAGATCTTTAGTAGGATGATGTAGCAAATTTGTAATCAATTCTTGAATCCCACGAGATTGTAAACCCTAGCAAGTTCAAGAATCGACAACCCAATTCGATTCGATGCTTTCTTGATCAACATCGCTCGAGATTGGGGTGATCCGATCGATTCTTGAAATTGCTAGAGGCTAGAATATAAATGGTATCCTCGAAAGAGCAAGGGTTAAGAGATGAAACTTTAATTTCATCAAGAAAACCCTAATTCTCGTCGATAACCATTGATCTAGCATCAATTCTTCGAAGGACAAGAATATGAAATATTGTAGACTACAACACATCTAAAGATCCTATCGATTCCTACGAGCCTCTTTATCAGTCTTGATTGTCGTTTGGAAAATTCCATTGAAACCGATTCTTGTTGTTTATAGTTCTTGATTCTTTAGAAAAGATTAGTGACACACGAATACAAATCAATCAATTGAATCGTGTTTTCTCTTATTTGTGCTTAACATTTCATTTCAAGCAAATAAAAATACAAACGAATCTCGAGATCCCTGAGGACGATCCGCACTCATTCATTAACTTCAACTGACACCGTTGTTTGATTGGGGTCAAATATTTTTGGTTGTGATTTCTTTACTATTTGATTCAATAAACACATCCACGAAAATCAAAAAATCAAGCACGGTTAATGTGTTTCTTCCCAATAGAGATGGAAATCGTAGGATATCCAGGATCCTTACGTTTCCTCGGTAATTGCTGGGGTAAAGCCGTTTCTACTGTCTTAGCCATGAATATCTTCTTGGGCATTTGTTTCTTCCTCTTTCTAGTGCAAAAATCTTTAAGAACTTTTGCGTATGCAGGTACTTGTTGGATAGCATCTAGAAGAGGGATATTGATGTTAACCTGTTTAAACATCTCAGTGATCTTCTCCATTTGTGGACTTGGTGTGTTAGCCCTTAACCGATTAGGATAAGGTGCTTTAGCAATAAGCGCTGGGTCCATCATAGGAGAAGGAAGTGTGTGTGGAACCGATCCCAGAATAGAAGTGGGAATCGTCCGTGGAGGGGTAAAAGAGGTGGGCTGTAGTGGCGAGCCTTTTGGGAAATGGAGAATAGGCTCGGAAGAGGGTGGTGGGGTAGAAGAACTGGGGTCAGAATTAGGAGTGTGTGTGTGTGGAAAGGTCTCAGCGGGGGTGTTGATATGATTTTCAGTATCATCAACTTCTTCCCCAACATGATTGTCAAGCACTCTTCCAGATCTCAACGTGGTGATTGCATTCACATGATGTGAATAACCAGGATTGGGTAAGGGTTGAGCTGGAAGTTTCCCTTTCTCTCGTGTACTCATTTCGGCTTTTAATCGTGCAATTTCTTCTTCCATCGATTTAATACTCTCGCTTTGGGACGCAGAGTTTCTCTTTATGTCATCGACGGAAGATTTCATTTCAGCCGAAACTTGCATGATATTTGTTAAGATCAAATTCATGTATTGTGTAAAAGAAAAGGATTCATCAGTTCCGGTCAACTGTAAAGGACTAGACAGTGCAGGTGTGTTGACCTGATTTTGAAAATTATGTGCTTGAAAGAGGTGCTGACTCAATTGAAGTTGTGGCTGCTGTTGTGGTGGAGGGACCCTTTGAAAATTGTTTTGGTTTGGAACCGTGTTTTGTGATTGTGATTGGTTCCAAGCAAAATTAGGGTGATTCCTCCAACCCTGATTATATGTGGAAGAAAAAGGATAGTTTCTCGGTCTTTGAAATGTGGCATTGGTATGCTCACGACCTTGAAACGGACATTCTTCCGTCAAGTTAGACGGATCAGAACAGCAGCCACATACAGTTTTGGGGAGTGACACTGGGTTTAGGGAGGCTGCTGCAAATTTGTGTTCCATAGCGTCGAGCTTCTTTTGCATTGCTGCCATCTCAGCTCGAACACCTATGGACACATCTATTTGGTGAACGCCACCCTATTCAATGGTTGGGTTCCACTCTCCCACTGTAGTGATTTTTCAGCGAACTCTTCTAAGTATCGCCAAGCTTCCCCATCATCCTTAGACATAAAAGTACCGTGACACATGTTTTCAAGGCTCTGTTTAGTGCTTGGGTTACTACCCTCATATATGATTCGGCAAAGCTCCCATCTCGGGATGCCGTGATGAGGACATTGAACCAATAGATCCTTGAAACGTTCAAAGTATTTAGAGAATGGTTCAGTAGGGAGCTGGGCAAATTGATTCAGTTCGCTACAGATTCGAGCTGTCTTTTGGATTGGGTAAAATTTCTTAAGGAATGCAGCGACGAATTCTTCCCAATTCATAATAGAATGTGCGGTAGTGTTATATAGCCACTTCTCGGCTACATCGCACAATGTAAATGGAAGAAGTCGTAGACGCATTGCATCCACTGAAAGTTGTGACGTACCCATCATTGCGCATACGTTTTCAAATTTGGTAATGAAAACGTAAGCGTCCTCAGTCTCGAGTCCGTGGTATTTGGGTAAATGATTGATATACTGGGGCTTAATTTCAAAGTTATCCCCATTGGCTGGTGGTGTGGATAAGCAGGTCGAAAGAGGACCTCTATGTCGATAGCATCTTTCCTGGAGAGAAATGTGGGGAGGATTCTGCGCACCAACGGACGGCGACAGATTAGGGTTAAAGAAGTTTGATGGATTCGGGTCCATCGGTGTGGGTGTGGTAGTAGGTAAAGAAAAGGTAAATGGAGAAATATCGACTTCGGAGTCGATAAGGGGTACGCGGACTAAACGGGCACTAGAATCCCGTGTCCAGCCTATCTTGTACTAAAAAGGGTTAGTACAAGTGGCAGCGTTGGCTTATAATTAGGGGTAAATGAATGCGGTGTTTGCTTTGAAAAAGGGACGGATTTTTGAAAAAATGATGCGACACAACAAATGCAGCACAAAACCCTAGAATCTAGTGGTCACCTAGGTCCGGCTCTAGACCGCTCCTAACTGCCAAAAGACAAGTCGCGGGATAGAATCCTCCACTGCCTCTTTGTCCCCCTGTGGCCGGATAAGTGCCAGATAAGTGGGAAGGTACTCCACTACGTAAGTAGTGGGCCTAATTAAAAACCACTAGCCTTAGACACACTCGCCTTAGGCACCATAAGAAAACGCGGATAAGCAATGAATTACCCACGTCCCTCTTCTGTCCTAATTGAGCGCGACAGTCCTTAGAGTCATCTCTAGATTTCTTTTAGTTAATGTGGGTCAATGCGGATGCAAGTTTGGTGGTTTTCGGGGCCTAGGAAGGGTAATGAAATCCCCACCTAATTTGGATTTGGCCATGCCCCTTATTATCCGTATTTATAATGCAAAACAACCAAGAAACAAAATCACGCACAATTTTAATTTGCAATTTGCGAGCTGCGATTATTTGCAAAGAATCCTGCAGAAAAGGGTTAGTTGGAGCTAAAAGAGGAGAGGGGAGAGAGCTAGAAAGTACCTGCACTAAAAATTTTGCAGAGACCCCTTCACCAAGCCGCGGAACCGCCGCACTTGGTGGGTATTCGCCCGGAAACGCGGTCCCACAGTGAGATCACTGTACAAGTTTTCTTCAGGGTGCTTATCTTGGCTTCCTCAGCTCTCTGGTATATTCCAAAAATTTTTACACAGCACAGAATGCTCCAGATCACCTTGCAATCAATCACAACACACGTATAAGAGTTTGTACGAATTTTGATTTCAAGAAGTAACAATGGAATAATTCTTTCAATTCAAACTATAAAATGTAAACGAATTAGCGCGCGATCCCCGGCAACGGCGCCATTTTGATTGATCGATTTTCCTGTTGTGTAGTATGAATCAATTCAAAGGTCTCCTAAAACGGTACCATTTGATTGAAACTGTTTCTTGTGTCAGTAATCAGAAAATTTATAAAGAACCTCACAACCAAAAAAATATTTTGACCGCAATCAAACTATGGTGTCGGATGTAGTTTGTAGTGAGTGCGGATCGTCCACAGGGATTGCACGATTCGTTTTTGTGATATGCTTGAATTGAAAACTTAATTGACAAGAAAAGAAAACATGATTCAAGAATTTATCAATTGATTCAGGTGTCACGATGTTTAATCAAGAATCAAGAACTGATAAACAATCAAGAATTGGGTTTCGATAATATTTTTCCAATCAACAGTCAAGAATCTAAAAGAGGCTCGTAGGAATCGATCGGATCGATAGACGTGATGTAATCTAAAGATATCGTGTTCTTGTCCTTCGAAGGATTGATACTAGATTGATGATGATCGACGAGAGTTGGGGCTTTCTCGTGAAACTAGGGTTTCATCCTATAACCCTTGTTCTTTCGTCAATATCATTCCTTTTCTAGCCTCTACCAAATTCAAGAAACAATCGTAACTCCCCAATTTCGAACGATGTCAATCAAGAAAGCATCGAAACAAAATGGGTCGTCGTTTCTTGAACTTGCTAGGGTTTACAAAACTCGTAGGACTCAAGAATCGATTAAAGCTATGTTACATCATCATTCTACTGACCGTCTCGACTCCTCGACGAGCGGAGTTTTATTCACACATCACCTCACAGAAAAGATTTACGAATTGTAAAGATATCATGATGCAGAAATTAAAGAAAACAAGATAAAAGAATATCACCATTATTTATCTCAACAATTTCGATTACATTTGCTTCAAGAACTACAAGAAGAAGAATCTAGATTATTGATAGGGCGTCGCTCGGTTTCATGAGTCGTGGATCGGCTCGGATCGCTTGCTCCGTTGAAGATCGGCTTCGCTCGTAAAGGTTGTAGGGCTTCTTGCTTAATGGGTACTCGGGATTCTTGATTTCAATTGGAATTAGGGTTAGGGTTTCCTACAAGCCCTCTCACTAGACTTGAGGAGGAAGGAGATGAAGAAGGAGATTGGCTAAAACTAAAATGAAAATGGTTTGATTCTATCTATCTCCACTCTATTTTTTTCTATCATAAGATTATTCCATCCTAGGTCTAGGCTTCTATTTATAGACTTCCCAAACCCTAGGTTTAGGTTTGAAATGGTAGTTCCCTCCTAAAGTTTGTTGAGAGAGTTTGTTAGGAGCTAGCTTAGGGTTTAAGCTAGGGTTTAGGGGAAAAGTTCTAGAATGATAGGATAGTTTAGTGTAGATCAAAGTGTTTGCTGATCTGGTAGAAATCCCTGGAGTCTTCTGGAAACTGAGATACAATTCTGAGCAGTGGGCCCTGTAAGAAGCATTTTGGACCAAAATTGAGATGATGATGTCATCAGTAGGCCGCGGATCCGCGGCACAAGCAAGCCATTGCCGCGGATCCGTGGCTCTTTGATGGGCTTGGGCTGTGTGCTTTCTGGAGTGGTCTTGTACTGCTATTTGGGGCTTTGTCTGATATGCTGAATTGTGATTGCTCCTTTGGATTGATACCAGATCTGAAATTAGTGAGTTGACGTATCTTTTGAGCGGTGTAATGTTCGAGCAAGCTTTCCTTTTCCTACACAGACCTTGAAATACGGGTTGCGATATATAGAAAATATGCCATGTAATGAAATGTAGTCAATTTCCCTAGAAATGCCGGTTTTAAGGTCGAATACATGTAATCTGATAATCTGTGATAGATTTGCTAATATGTGAAATACGGATACCGAACACTTCTATATGAATGCAAATGATGAGGAAATTGCCAGCTAAAATACACAATATTTTCGACTGATCAGAATGCTAGGAATCAAGAAAGGAAATACAAGCAATTATGTTCTAAGGTCACTTAGGCGGAGTACCGTATCGTAAGTATGCCGCGGATCATACCCACGCTACGCCACTCTGTTTAAGTCACCTACTCCATCTACCAAGGTCGTCCTACACTCAGAAAGGTAAAACCTACGCTCTGATACCAACTTTGTCACGACCCGAAAGTACGGAACGTGACTGGTACTTAGATTACGAGACGTCTAAAGGCGTACCGTAACCTAAGTCAGCCAAACCCCAGAAAAATCTAAACCAAAATCAAAAGAGAGTGAAGGAAAACCTTTAATGGAAACGGGTTTTAAATCAATTAAGTTGCATAGAATCCCTTTTTAAAAACATCAAAATTTCCGAAAATTTCGGCAGAGTCTCCCCTGTATTTTCTATCCCCCAAAATGGGTACAACAAGATATATATAAGCTGTAATCATAAATGGCATCCCCAAGCGGGAGCTAGCTCTTCGCCCAAGGAGGATCACAACCACATGCAATATATAAGTAATATCAAGAAAAGAGCATAAAAGAAATGCAAAATATCAGAAAACACAACGTCGGCTCAAGTGAGCTCGACCCAAAAGAAACCATATATACAAATCTCTCAGTCTCATCACTAGGTCGCATATACAAATAGAAAGTGGTAGATGGAGAATACTAGATACAATGATAGAGCAAAAAGAAATAAAGTGTGCTCGCAACCCACCTACGGGCGATGTCGCGAGTCTGAGCAAAAGGAGCTGATGATAAGATAGCCGCCGCTACAAGACTGATGAGTCCGACCTGCAAGACACTGTGGCACAACGGGGGTGAGTTGCCAGCTCGTGAGTAGAATATAACATCTAGTAAGGCAACCGTAAGAATGCACGCAATGCATCACAACATGTATGTCCATATGTGATATAATATCTCTAGTATGCATGCACATGTATGCAATGTCATTACTAACTCTTTAAGTGTTTTAAATGCTAAGGGTACTGCATTCTTAACTTTAAAAAATGAATATCTGTATAATAGCTAAGTACCATCAAGAAATCATCTGAAAACCCGTGTCAAGCATCGACACCAAATATGAAATCATATCTTTCTAAATATCTCACTGTAACAAAGTCTCAAATACCGGGCTCCGTCAGTCTGGATCGGCCCATATCATCAAATCTTACGACAACGGTCGGTATCCTCCGGATATCCGCCGCGCCAGACATCACCGGTAGGTAGTCCTCCCCTACCAGGCTCATCGTCTATAACTCGATCTTCTTGCCCCGGGGTACCATACCGGGCCCACCATGTACCCGAGACGGTTCATCCACTCCACGAATCGGGTCTCGAAATCCAACAGAAAACATGAAAACTCATGGTGGACGACACATACATCACGAGAAAACCGCAACTTTGTTTTAAAAATGATAAATATAAGCTTTTGTTAAATTCTTGCTGTTTTCCCCAAAAATCCAGAAATCGCAGCGATACTGAAATCCTCAAGAAAATCATAATGTCCACATGTTATATATGATAAATGTCTATGATAACAAGGTATGGGACGTGAATTGTGGCTAGAAAACTATGCAAGTATGATGATGATGCAAGGTATATATACATGCTATGCAATTTCATATATCATGCACGATGCAAGGCGATACTAAGCTAAACAGGTTCTATAGTGCACGTGGCATGGCAATTACCAAAGGCGTGTGTGTCACATGAATAGTGCGCGTGCAACAAATGCCAATGGTAATCGTGTTCGTGTCCTACGAAGTGTTATCGCATATGTGCATATAAATATCCATGCAATCTAGCATACTATTTACTATAAGGTATGCTGTGTAAATGAAGGGGTAAGCTAACTAACAATATAAATCTTGCTAGAAATAGGGTTATCCTAACTAGGGGGCGCCTCGCGCCATCCAGACGATTCCCCCATAGACGAATACATCTACTCACCTGAATGCCTCGCTAATCCGATCCGACCACCGCCTTGCCTTTTCACGCCGCGTCCGATATTTCCGCGACCGATCCTAGAATTGCATAACATACAATATAAGATTACAGGTTCCTGAAATAATGCAACTCAAAATATGAAAAGATAGACACTCTCGAATTTATCACAACGTGCACTCAGTGCACGGAAAACGCACGAAAATCGCTAAAACATTAACTAAAATCGCCGGTTCGGTGCAATCGTCAAAACTAAAACCCGACTAGACAAAACTCCGCATTCACACACCCTAATAGTCGTATGAGATGCTAATTATATCGCTAATATAATGCAATTAGATCACTTCCTAAAATTGATAAAAAAAACTAGTAAGCGTTAGCATACCGATTTCAAGGCAAACATCGCGAATTTACGATATCGCGATCGCAACATCGCACAAATATTCGATCTAACCCACTAGATAGCCACAACACTAACTTAAACCCACTTATACAACATCAAACCCTAATTAGGCCATCAACACCTCTCTTGAATTTTCAAAAACCAACCATTACAATGAAATTAACACTTTAAAATACTAATCTTGCTTAGTTAAACTATAATTTTAACAACTAGTTTAGGATTTATACCACCCAAGTTATGATCCTCTTGCAATTAGCCTCTAAATATGCCTCTTTTCTCCTTGTCTTAGGCCAATTTGGGCATGAGAAGGGATGGAATAGGGTTTAGGTTTGAATTAGTGAAGAAAAGTGTGAATTTTTGTGGATTTCGGAGGATTTTTGCAAGAATTTTGAGCTAAACAAAATGGGGGAAATGGGAGGGGGTTTGCTGTAGGTTGCACGACCTGGAGGTGGAAGAGGAGAGTGAGAGAGAATTGTGTGGAAAATTCTACACAAAAAGCTTCTTCAAAGATCAATTAATGAATGTTACATCAACTTTTTACAAAAAAAACCCATTTTAATGCATTTTTGACACCATAAAATCAAAATTCATGGAATGTTTTGGTAAAATTTTTGTTGCTACTATATTTTAGTTTATAAAGTTTCCTAAGTGTGTAATTTTCCCATTTAAATTTGTATTTATCACTAATTTAATGTATTTTTTTTAAAAGCTTAAAATAATAAAAAAATAATTAATTACGAAAAAAAAATTTAACTAGAAAATTATAAGTGACATTTTAGTGAAAAAATTACAGTAATATCTTATCTAAATTTTGTATAATTAGGTCTACAAAGAAAAATACATATTTTGACTTTTTACGGAAAAAACTGAAAAATTAGCCAATTACCGAAAAACTGTCTAAACGATTTTCGAAGGGTTACAGTCTGCCTCCTTTTTCTAAGTCGGATTCAGCCGCAATAAACGTTGCGCCGGATATATCGGAAACCTAAGCCTTTTTCCTTGCCCGCCCGTGGATAATTTCAGATTCAGCCCAAGATGCCCCAAGTCTTCACCGCCGACCGTCCCTAAACCCGGCCGGGCTTGTATGTGTGTGGGGGGGGTGGCGTTCGCCCGTTGTACCGAAAGCCCGCAGCGGATTATTCTTCTTTCACAGCCGCGCGTCCCCAGACGGAAAAAGAGAAGGGGCCGGGGGGAAAAAATAAAAAAATAAAAAGGGGATGCAACACGAGGACTTCCCAGGTGGTCACCCATCCTGGTACTACTCTCGCCCTAGCACGCTTAAGTGCAGAGTTCTGATGGGATCCGGTGCTTGGCCGGGCTTGTGTGGTGGAGGGGGGGCGTTCGCCCGTTGTGCCGAATGCCGCAGCGGATTATTCTGCTTTCACAGCCGCGCATCCTCAGACCGAAAGAGAGAAGGAGGCCGGGGTGAAAAAATAAAAAAATAAAAAGGGGATGCAACACGAGGACTTCCCAGGAGGTCACCCATCCTGGTACTACTCTCGCCCTAGCACGCTTAAGTGCAGAGTTCTGATGGGATCCGTTGCTTGGCATAAAAAAGGGATGCAACACGAAGACTTCCCAGGATGTCACCCATCCTGGTACTACTCTCACCCTAGCACGCTTAAGTGCAGAGTTCTGATGGGATCCGGTGCTTTAGTGCTAGTATGGTCGCATCCGCAATTTCTGGGTCGCCAAACTCCTTTATTAACTCCCGGCCCACGACGGATTCTGCATACTCTTCATTCGTTGTCTGCCTCCTTTTTCTAAGTCGGATCCAGCCGCAATAAACGTTGCGCCGGATATATCGGTAAACCTAAGCCTTTTTCCTTGCCCGCCCGTGGATAATTTCAGATTCAGCCTAAAATGCCCTAAGTCTTTACCGCCGACCATCCCGAAACCCGGCCGGGCTTGTGTGTGTATGGGGAGGGAGCGTTCGCCCGTTGTACCGAATGCCCGCAGCGGATTATTCTGCTTTCACAGCCGCGCGTCCCCAGACGGAAAGAGAGTAGGAGGCCGGGGGGAAAAATAAAAAATAAAAAGGGGATGCAACACGAGGACTTCCCAGGAGGTCACCCATCCTAGTACCACTCTCGCCCAAGCAAGCTTAACTTCTGAGTTCTGATGGGATCCGGTGCTTTAGTGCTGGTATGGTCGCATCCGCAATTTCTGGGTCGCCAAACTCCTTTATTCTCTCCCGGCCCACGACGGATTCTGCATACTCTTCATTCGTTGTCTGCCTCCTTTTACCAAGTCGGATTCAGCCGCAATAAACGTTGTGCCGGATATATCGAAAAACCAAAGCCTTTTTCCTTGCCCGCCCGTGGATAATTTCAGATTCAGCCCAAGATGCCCTAAGTCTTTACCGCCGACCGTCCCGAAACCCAGCCGGGCTTGTGTGGGAGGGGGCGTTCGCCCGTTGTACCGAATGCCCGCAGCGTATTATTCTTCTTTCACAGCCGCGCGTCCCCAGACGGAAAGAGAGAAGGAGGCCTGGGGGAAAAAATAAAAAAAATAAAAAGGGGATGCAACACGAGGACTTCCCAGGAGGTCACCCATCCTAGTACTACTCTCGCCCAAGCACGATTAACTGCGGAGTTCTGATGGGATCCGGTGCTTTAGTGCTGGTATGGTCGCATCCGCAATTTCTGGGTCGCCAAACTCCTTTATTCTCTCCCGGCCCGCGATGGATTCTGCATACTCTTCATTCGTTGTCTGCCTCCTTTTTCTAAGTCGGATTCAGCCGCAATAAACGTTGCGCCGGATATATCGGAAAACCTAAGCCTTTTTCCTTGCCCGCCCATAGATAATTTCAGATTCAGCCCAAGATGCCCCAAGTCTTTACCACCGACCTTCCCGAAACCCGGCCGGGCTTGTGTAGGGGGGGGGGCGTTCGCCCGTTGTACCTGTTCCCCTCCGAATGGCGGCGCATAGGACCGCGATGTCCTGACGCTGAGATTCGGGGCAGATGCTATTTAGTTTTATCCGTCCACCTCTCCGAAGATGCCAAGTTGATTTATGGCACCGTGTATCGGATGTTGGAGATAGTGCCCTCATAGTCAATTATTGGATCGCAGGTACGTGATTACAATGATTGCGGAGGACCTATATCGGTAGGACAGTCTTACTCGAGATGATAGTATGCTATCTGGTTTGCCTTTATCAGTCGTGTACATGTTCAGGTGACTGATTACATGTTACACTTTGATAGAGCCCTTAGGATCTTGCTTTACTACCGACAGTATGATGGCGATCATATACGTGAGAGTTGGGTAGTTTATATGCATATCCTTAATTGTGGTCCCTAGTCGTAGGAGTTTCGAGACAGGGCATCGATACTCCGGAGTAGACTAGTGTATACAGTCGAGACCCCGACGAGGGGCGGTGGCCGGTCTCACAAGCCATTGGTGTCAGTTGGATCACCTAAGATGTATACATGTGCTCATTGGGTTATGAGTACACCGGACAGGACTCGCCGGGAACATGCTAGTTGGTATTATACATATCGTCAGATAGCAGTTCCCTGGTGACATGTGTACAGGTTAGTTCATCGACCTGAGGTCATCATTTGTCTCGTGTGAGTTCCCACTGTGCTTTGATTTCTACCTGACCACGGCTCAAAGAAGTCGTGCAAACAGGTAGTTTTTGGGTACAGTCCCGAGCCACATGGAGGCACGTGAGCGGATCGGCAGGGGATTCCTCTCTCCCGGTATTGGGGGCGAGATCGTACTGTGTCTAGGAGAGCCATTACATAAAGCCCACGGCCGTGGCAGGAGATTTACTGGTAGGTACTCCAGTAGTATCTCAGGGTGTTATTGGGCTACACTCCGACACGACTTATACTGCTATTGGGGGTTTGACGTTACTATTCCCCTAGGCAGATATGCGATACTCATTGACGAACGGATCGGACTGTATATACATTGTCACTGTTAGGCTCAGTAGGGTTTCCAGATGAGTTCGCTCATCGGCCTCCCTTGAGGTCAGTCCATGGGCAGCAGTTACGCATAGCTAGCGCCGTTGACGGTTTGTGGTTAAACCTACTGCCAGGGTACTGACGAGTCATTAGAGTCCCCCACAGACAGTTTCCCAAGTTCGGGCGAAACGTTGTAGAGGCCGTATGGTTTTATGGAAGGGTTCGGAAAATGCACGTGAGTTTACGCACGTGTCAGATTTCGGGCAGATGATACTGGTCGGCTTTGGTTTAAGCCGGATCCGAGTATTAGATTGAGTAGATATAATATCTTTGTCTCAGTTGCATTTGTATTCGGTCGTAATACAAATGCGGATATATTTATACAGTTACGGGGTTGTCCTGAAATTCGTTTCAGGATCACTTTTGGAAGTTGCCAGTTTCCAGTTTTCTATCGTCCGTCTTTTAACATTCGGTTAAAGACGGATTTATCTTTTCTTGAGTTGAGTGTGGAAGCGTCTAGAAGGTTCTAGAAGTGGTGAGGTGTTTAGTGAGACATGGTTGCATTTAATGATTCCATTAATGCTTGATGACTAGGTTAATGATTCATCATTTCATTAAGTGTGTTCACACTTTGTGTTCACACTAGAGATATTTTCTTATTGTCACTTCCCCCTCTCCTACACTCACCCCCACCTCTATATATTGTGGTCAGCCCCCTCCTTGGTGCTGAGAGATTTTTCACTCACTTGATTTGATTCATTTGGAAAAAAGATGATAGATTTCGGTGTATGGAATTTCACAGCTCATTTCATTCCATCACCCGATTACCATGGCAACTTCATTTACCGTTCGTCCATAGCTTTGGACGGAACGAGACAAAGTCTTCTACTCATTCTCTACATCAATCTTGGTCGTCTCTTTTAGCAAACTTGACGACCGAGTTTCCTCAAGTCAGAGGCGGGAGCCCGTTTAAAGAATCAGTGACGTGGTGCCACCTGGACGAGCAGATCGAAGATCGAAGAGATCGAAGAAGCCGCAACGGAGCGTGGGATGATGGTTAAAGAACGAAGGACTCGGATCGTTCGGTATAACTTTTCTACACTCTTTACAGTTTGTTAGTTTAGCAATAATGGCAGATCCGGGTTAAAGTATACGATAGCGCCAGTTAAAAAGTTTTTGTTACGCATTTGGCGTCTCTAGACGGTCAGGGCTCTAACATAGACTTACAGTGGTATCAGAGCCTCACCATTTTTCTTTACTAACTTGTACTAACGCGTTTAAAATATCGATCGAACCAGATATCGAAAAACACAAATTTCAAGCTTCACAGTTTCTGTCGATTTTAAATGGGTTCCTAAAATTATTCTACATATCACAGAAATCTGTGCAGGGTATTCTAAGCACACCGACCAAATTTGAGCACGTGATTCCACCAAACTGCCGCGGAAATGCGGCCAAACCCATGGTTTGGCCGCGCATCCGCAGCTATTATATTGAATCGGTGCACCAAATTTGCACAGTGTCTTCTCTGTTGGAATTTGGGGTTTTTGGTACATATCTTTTGGGCCCAGATTTTGTTACTATTCACCAGTTGTTCGTGGGGTCCACTTTGTGATATTTAGTCGATCGAAATTTAAACATGTTAGTTTACATTGCTTACATTATATCTCTGACCGGGATTGTCATTTGATCGGTAAACCGCGTCTGATTGCTATAGTTCTTTTAGACGGGTTTGCGAACGTGACATTCGCGTTGATGTTCTGTGTTGTGCTGTGATGTTGCGGATTTGTCGTGGTGGATAGTAGTGTGCAATGATAGTGCAGTTTGGATTTATTTGTACATTTGATATTGCGAGACGAGCATCCAACATGTGGACTGCCATCTCAGCCTGTTGTATAATATTCTTTTGGGGCACGACCAGGTTGCGGTCGATGTACCTGTTGTACTATTTTTCATTACTGTACTAGGTTTTGCCCTGCGACGGAGTACACGGACAGCCGGGTTCTGAGAGGCAATGGGTCCGCATCTCATGGCTTTAAGAGGCAGAGGGGCCCCACTCTAGAATTGGAAGACTATTCGCCGCACTCGTAGGGGGTACAGGATGACCCAAGGAGGGGTGCCCAAGATTACCAGATTCGGTGAAGTGCAGGGTGGTCCATTCACTTTGCTGTAGGGGGCTGCCTCGCTTCAGGTTTTGGCGGGTAACTTGCCGCACCTGTAGGGGTCTGGGTTTCATTGCACAAGCTATCCACACGACCAGGGGAATGTCGGGTTTCAGTAGCGGCTCTGTGAAACTCGGGGATCCCAGATTATCTGTATTGTTCTGTGATGCTTATTACTTTTCTGTAATGTTGCATATTATCACACCTGGAGCGATTATTGTATATTGGTTTATATACTATTAGATGTTGTATATGTTTTACACCCGCTCTAGTCCAGTCCCCGCTCTGTCGTTAGTTAAGTAACCTAACGGGTGATGACGGGACCCAGTGACGAATGCGGATGGCATATACGTACATTTTATTTTCGTTCTTTTCTGGTGTGATTATTGATGGGACTGCGTTGATTCTGATCAATGCAAAGGAAAGCAAACCTGTTTACAGTTGTTGGAACGAATTTAAAAAGTGTTATTGCAAAGACGTCTCCTTTTGTTTTGCATAGCGGTATTCAGTGGAATATCCTGCACCTCATTCGACGGGGCAAGGGCCGATATCCCTTCACCGGGACTGACCCCTTGGGCAGAAGTTTGTGTCAGGGTAATAACTTCAATAGTCGATTACAAGTTGCTTTGCATCGCGGTATTCAGTGGAATATCCTGCACCTCATTCCACGAGGAAAGAGCCGAGATCCCTTTACCGGGAGTGACCTCTTTCGCAAAAGGTTTTCGTCACTATATTTTAAAAAGCTATCTGGTTCCTTCAGCGATATCAAGTTCACTACGTTAAAGGTTTTTCGCCAAAAAACAGCCGTAGCCCTCCGTCACTTCTTTTAGGTATTCAGTAGTATTCAAGCTATGTATTTTGACCAACGCCAAGGCATAGTGTTTGGTAGCTGCTGGGTATTCATTTATTGCATAGATAGATGAGTTGGTTTGGGACAGTCGTTCTGCCATTTTGGCCAACGTCAAGGGCATGTGTGGGTGGGTTCAAATTGACAAGATAGTGACGGGTAGAACTTGGCATGTGACTTATGACATTTTGACCAAGGCCAAGGTTATAAGAGCATGTGCCAAAATCATATCGGGAGTTTCTAAAGAAACCGAAACTTGCCTAGTATGCGCATACCTTCTGGAGTATGAGTAACGTGGATGCATTCCATCACGTTATCATGCGATGAGAGTTGGATCCCGATTCCTACTGATGAGTTGGTTTACTCTTCGGGTGATCCTGATTGATTCTTCTTTCAGGTTTGGAGGAGAATTTGACAGGACAGTGGAAGGTTTCCGGATTAGATTAAGTGATAACCATTCTGATCTAGGTTAGAGTGCACGCAGAGTGTTTCTTTTCTCTCTCTCTCTTTGGCAGCGACCTTTGACCGACCCTAGACTATGACTCAGTGACCAAGTTGACCGAACCTTCTTAAAATTACTGGCTTTAGGATTGTCTATGTTGCATAAGTCATTGCCACTCCTTCTTTTACCCTTTGAATTTCTCAGAACACCCCGTATTACTACGGACATCCAC
This sequence comes from Agapanthus africanus, assembly GCA_030015575.1. NCBI lineage: Eukaryota > Viridiplantae > Streptophyta > Magnoliopsida > Asparagales > Amaryllidaceae > Agapanthus > Agapanthus africanus. The sequence goes on along the minus strand of JASDDO010000010.1, from coordinate 277,613,092 downwards.
TTTTATTGGATAGATCCATTGTATGGTTATATACGAACTCGAAGGGACTTCTTCGAGGATGGATCCAGGTTCAGGAGAAATAGAATTGGTTTATTCAGTTGTCTTTTATTATCACCTTCTCTCAGGTTGCGAGGGCTCCTTGGTTTAGGAGAGTACACCTATTACGCTTATTGGATAGTCTTATTCCAAACCATAGGCAGTTGCCGAAAGGTAGGGAATGAAGAAAACCAATTAGCCTAAGTAGGGTGTGCAGAAGGTAATATGTAAAGACAAAATAAAGGGATTAGAAAGAGGGCAAAGTAAATTGCGACTGATATCATTCACGACCAAAACCGCGTACTTCATCGCCACTTTTATTTCACCTTTAAAAGAATAAGGTATTATTCAGTTGTCTTTTATCATCACCTTCTCTCAAGATACGAGTACTCCTTGGTTTATGAGGGCACACCTATTATGCTTACTGGATAGTCTTCTTCCAAACCATAGGCTGGTGCCGAACGGTAGGGAAGGAAGAAAACCATTTAGCCTAATGATGGTGTACAAAAGGTAATGACTAAAGACAAATAAAGGGATTTGGAGAGATGGCAATAAAATATACGGTTGAAGTCGTGAATTGGATTATGGAAGAGGCATTGCTATGAATACCAGGATACCCCTACGAAACATTTTCATGTTTCAGTGCATTGTTAAAGGAAAACTGTTTTCCTGATTAGATACTTACTCCAAGGGTATGTATTTACCAGGTTTCATTCTCATATCTGTATGGTTCTACAGATGATGAGTGGGAGTAAGTTATTGGGAATTAGGTGATTATCCTCATTATATCGGTATTCGTTGTAATTGGTGATATTTGAGGAAATCGTCGGGGTAAAGTTTTTAACCTACGACGCACAGGTTTTGAGTTGTTCAACTCAGCGGACTTATACAGAGTATTTTATGTTGTCCAGTGTCCATCAGGACAAAGGGGTAGGTCCTCGTACTATGTTCTGTTTACTTATAACTTCTCTTGTATTTATACAAGTGTTTCGTAGAAATACAAGGTCTAAGTTTTGAGAAGTTGTAGGTATAAGAATAAAGTAAAGAACCAGGTGTCACAAGTATCGGGATTCTTCAAAGAGATCGAAGATATAGATTCTTGTGATTGGTATTCAGATGATAGTGATTGTTTTGAGAAACGTGTTTCTCTTTCAGGTTACTCATAATTGGATGGATTCCTAAGTTGAGTAATGCTGATTAGCCTTTTTCCATTAAGTTGATATGTACTGGAGACAGCTGCATGATTTGAATCTGGTTCCAATTAAATAAGTGCCAAAGTTTCTATATTGGATATAGGATAGTTCGTACCTTAAAAGATGCTAAGGTACAGGGAGTTGTCCAGCTTATGCTTAAAACCAGACTCTGGATAACTCAGGGCACGTTTCTGTAATGGCTGTTTCTGGGTTGACCCTGGCTATGACGAGGGTTGATATTCTATCATTTGGAAGATCAATAGTGATATTGTTCTTGACTCGCCACAGTTTTAGTAAAATGGACTTTTTCAGAAAACAGTAGTGGGAGTATGGTAGAACTGGAAGTGATTCCAGAACCGCAAACGATTACGGAAAATTTAATAGGACTTATATATTCAATCAGTTTTGACATTCCAATAGCCACTCCGCAGATATGGTGGGTAACCTCAGACACCCGAGAGGTACTTCGGTAGCTTCAAGGACGATGACAGGGAGGTTCTTATCTACCCAGACTTGACACTACTGATGTTCCAGGCTATGAGACCCGGTAGGAGGGTTGTCGTAGTCAGTGGGAGCAGCGGAAGTTTAGTGGGCAAGTAGCTTATGTCTATTTATAGACTTGAGCAGTTATAGCGGAGATAGATCATCTAATTTTGATATGACAGTCATGGGTTTGACTTCAATCAGGATAAGGGATGGATCTGTTAAGAAGGTAGTAGGGTGTGATGTCATGGTATTTGGATGACATACACAGAGTAGGAAGTAAAATTCCTATACTACGATCGGTTATACTGTGGTCGTCACACAGTTGTTTCTCTAGAAAGGATATGGATATAATATCAGACATTATGGTTTCAAGATCTATGGTTTTAGATCTGGATTTGGGTAGTTTCCCAATGTGGATACTTTGACAGTATTCTAATGGTTTTTAGAATATATGACTCCTGGCATGGTGGTGTACCTGCAGGTGATGGAGTCACCCTCTCTAAAGGTGTCTTACAGACTAAAGAGGAGAGGGATGGGCATGATTGGCAGATCACTTGCTTAGGCAACTGAGTCAATCATAAGATGTCAAGTACCACACCAGATGTTGTTTTTGCACTCGATGCAATAAGTTTGTATTAATCCAATCCTGGAGAAACATAAGGAAGCAGTTTTAGAACATAAGTACATGTTCTACGGATTTGATGATGGCAGCCTCCTTCGGGAGACGGTTATCATTCCAGGCTTCAAAGGTAACATGGATGACAGAGTGATTGTCAGAGTTATAGTTTTTCCTCTGATGAAGAGGGACAATATTATGGACAGGTGGTCCAAGAGGATACTGTGGGAGGCATGGTGTCGGATACTGATTAGGTTCAGTTTTCGATACAGTCTAAGAAGTTTGGATTTGGAGTTCATTTATGAACTAGGTACCATCAGATATCCAGACATATTCTAAGACAGGTATTACTCGATTCGGGAGATGGCTTTCTCCGCGAACTTGAGATTATGAGAGATATAGGAAGAAACATCCTGGCGGATCCACTCACTGAGGCTATTTCTCGAACACAATAGTTTTACAAACGGGCTTTGTGAAACTGATTAGTAGAGGAGTTGGATGTTCGGTTTCACACGGGCTGTGAGTAGTCGACATCGCAATAATTAGCCTTGAGTCCAAGTGGGAGATTGTTGGAGATAGTGCCCTCATAGTCAATTATTGGATCGCAGGTACGTGATTACAATGATTGCGGAGGACCTATACCGGTAGGACAGTCTTACTCGAGATGATAGTATGCTATCTGGTTTGCCTTTATCAGTCGTGTACATGTTCAGGTGACTGATTACATGTTACACTTTGATAGAGCCCTTAGGATCTTACTTTACTACCGACAGTATGATGGCGATCATATACGTGAGAGTTGGGTAGTTTATATTCATATCCTTAATTGTGGTCCCTAGTCGTGGGAGTTTCGAGACAGGGCATCGATACTCCGGAGTAGACTAGTGTATACAGTCGAGACCCCGACGAGGGGCGGTGGCCGGTCTCACAAGCCATTGGTTTCAGTTGGATCACCTAAGATGTATACAGATGCTCATTGGGTTATGAGTACACCGGACAGGACTCGTCGGGAACCTGCTAGTTGGTATTATACATATCGTCAGATAGCAGTTCTTTGGTGACATGTGTACAGGTTAGTTCATCGACCTGAGGTCGTCATTTGTCTCGTGTGAGTTCCCACAGTTCTTTGATTTCTGCCCTACCACGGCTCAAAGGAGTCGTGCAAACAGGTATTTTTTGGGTACAGTCCTGAGCCACATGGAGGCACGTGAGCGGATCGGCAGGGGATTCGTCTCTCCCGTTATTGGGGGCGAGATCGTGCTGTGTCTAGGAGAGCCATTACACAAAGCCCACGGCCGTGGCAGGAGATTTACTGGTAGGTACTCCAGTAGTATCTCAGGGTGTTATTGGGCTACACTCCGACACGACTTATACTGCTATTGGGGGTCTGACGTTACTAGCCCTCTAGGCAGATATGCGATACTCATTGACGAACGGATCAGACTGTATATACATTATCACTGTTAGGCTCAGTAGGGTTTCCGGATGAGTTCGCTCATCGGCCTCCCTTGAGGTCAGTCCATGGGCAGCCGTTACGCATAGCTAGTGCCGCTGACGGTTTGTGGTTAAAACCACTGCCAGGGTACTGACGAGTCATTAGAGTCCCCCACAGACAGTTTCCCAAGTTCGGGCGAAACATTGTAGAGGCCGTATGGTTTTATGGAAGGGTTCGGAAAATGCACGTGCATTTACGCACGTGTCAGATTTCGGGCAGATGATACTAGTCGGCTTTAGTTTAAGCCGAATCCGAGTATTAGATTGAGTAGATATAATATCTTTGTCTCAGTTGCATTTGTATTCGGTCGTAATACAAATGCGGGTATATTTATACAGTTACGGGGTTTCCTGAAATTCGTTTCAGGATCACTTTTGGAAGTTGCCAGTTTCTAGTTTTCTATCGTCCGTCTTTTAACATTCGGTTAAAGACGGATTTATCTTTTCTTGAGTTGAGTGTGGAAGCTTCTAGAAGGTTCTAGAAGTAGTGAGGTGTTTAGTGAGTCATGGTTGCATTTAATGATTCCATTAATGCATGATGACTAGGTTAATGATTCATCATTTCATTAAGTGTGTTCACACTTTGTGTTCACACTAGAGATATTTTCTTATTGTCACCTCTCCCTCTCGTACACTCACCCCCCACCTCTATATATTGTGGCCGGCCCCCTCCTTGGTGCTGAGAGATTTTTCACTCACTTGATTTGATTCATTTGGAAAAAAGATGATAGATTTCGGTGTATGGAATTTCACAGCTCATTTCATTTCATCACCCGATTCCCATGGCAATTTCATTTACCGTTCGTCCATAGCTTTGGACGGAACGAGACAAAGTCTTCTACTCATTCTCTACATCAATCTTGGTCGTCTCTTTTAGCAAACTTGACGACCGAGTTGCCTCAAGTCAGAGGCGGGAGCCCGTTTAAAGAATCAGTGACGTGGTGCCACCTGGACTAGCAGATCGAAGATCGAAGAGATCGGAGCGGCCTCAACGGAGCGTGGGATGATGGTTAAAGAACGAAGGACTCGGATTGTTCGGTATAACTTTTCTACACTCTTTTTACAGTTTGTTAGTTTAGCAATAATGGCAGATCCGGGTTAAAGTATACGATAGCGCCAGTTAAAAAGTTTTTGTTCCGCATTTGGCATCTCTAGACGGCCAGGGCGATAACGTAGACTTACATCGGAGGTTTAGGCGGATGCGGCCGATGTAGCAGACTTCGTCAGATTCCCCCTCGTTTGAGGGGTTTTTGATTGTGGGGACGCTCTTCCCTACAGGCGCAAGCCCCTACAGTTAATTACGCTACCGCATCGCGGTAACAACTTTCTCCTTCTCCAGAATTTCACTTCGTGTCGTGTGTGTTTGTTTTGTTTGTGGTTGCCCGTGGATTGTATACGGAGACTGAGTAATGTCGTCGCCCGTAGGACGTGGATTAGTCCAAATCCGTATTTACTTAGATTTGGGTTTGGTGTTTTTAGTTTAAGGATGCATTAGTCGCGTTGCGGCTAAGATCAACTTAAACGTTCGTTAAGGATACGATAGTCCTGTTTGAGACTAAGATCAACTTAACGTGATGATCCATTTAATATCTGGCCATCGGGACTCGTCACCTCTCTAACGTCGTTGAAGGATTACAACGGCAGATGTCAGAGGAGTTCAGAGATGTACCCTTGAACCAAGGTTGATTTGGAGATTTATAGTCCGTTTGAATGTTTAAGGATACGTTAGCCGTGTTTGGGGTCTAAGATCAACTTACACGGGATCGTATAGATCCGGCAAAAGAGCATTTGGAGGCTCTATTGTTCCAGTTTATGGACGTACTGGTCCATGTTCCAGTTTAAGGACATGATGGTCCGTATTCCTGTTTAGGGACGTGGTGGTCCATATTCCAGTTTAGGGACGTGGTGGTCTATATTCCAGTTTGAAGACGTGGTGGTCTATATTCCAGTTTAGGGACGTGGTGGTCCAACATTAGTTTAGGGACGTTTCGGTCCGATATTAGTTTAAGGACGTTTCGGTCCGATATTAGTTTAAGGACGTTTCGGTCCATCATTAGTTTAAGGGCGTTTCGGTCCGATATTAGTTTAAGGACGTTTCGGTCCATCATTAGTTTAAGGACGTTTCGGTCAAATATTAGTTTAAGGACGTTTCGGTCCACGAGTTTAAGGACCCCACAGTCCGTATTGACGTATGTGGTCGTCGTGACCCATCACCTCTCTGACGTCGTTGAAGGATTACAACGATAAGTGTCAGAGGAGCTCGGAGATGTACCCTCGAACCGGGTATAAATTGATTTAAGAGAGAGTTGTGCTCAGTCAATTTTATTTAAGGACTTACGGCCAAAATTGGGCCAAGTCTAGTTGAAAATGTTCACATTTTGCATTTGGCCTGTTAGGCCACTGTTTGGGCATTCCCCTTTTTAGAATGATGCATAGCATTACTTCAGGCTATTTATGCCTATTTTGACTGGGCTCTGCCTTTTTTATTATAATGCAGAGCATTTGTTTTGGTTCTTTGGACCTCTCAATTGGGCTCTGCCCCTTTAAATAATGCATAGCATTATTTTTGGTTTGTCTAGACTTTTTAATTGGGCTCTCCCTTTTTAAAATAATGTGCAGCACTTTTATTTGGTCCCTTGGACCTTTGATTGGGCTCTGCCCTTTAATAATGCATTGCATTAGATACCCTGACAGTGTCCCACATGGCTTGTCAGGTGCTTTGCACAATTAATGAGCGCAAGCGCTCGTGAAGGTGACACGTGTCACGTTCTGGTGAGCGCAAGCGCAACAGCGCAGTGCGTTGCGTTAGTGCGCTGCGCTGCTGCTTTGCTGACACTTGGTGCTTCCTAGCGGCTTGCGCAATAGCGCAGTTTTGGAAAGTGCTTGGCACTGTTCTTATTCTTTTGGATCAATTTCAGATCAGAGAAAACAAGTTTTTTCTTGTTTTCTAAAGAACCAGTGGTTCATATAAGGTGCAAGGCACTGTTATCTTGAGAATATTTTAGATTCAGAACCAATGGTTCATAAAAAGAAGTGCAAGGCACTGTTTATTATTTATTTTTTTCTTTTCTTTTCATTAGAGATCCTAGATCTTCTCTTCAGATCAATAATCTGTTTATAAGAGAATTTTCTCTTTTTCTAAAGGTTTTTACCTTTTTCTTTGTTCTTGAGGATTTCTCTCCAATTCTTCAGAGTCTTCGCTGTTTAATTTTTCACAAAATGTTCCTCTTCTCTTTTTTTTTGAATCGAGGTCTGGGGTCCTTTTTATAGTGCCCATAAATTAGTTAAATTTATTAAAGAGATCTTTCTATGAGTGATTTGAGGAATTTTCCCCATCGTTGGCTCTTTGATCCAAGGGCTCCTGTTTTACAGAAGAAAATCTTCTTGTTTTAACAAGAACAGAAAAGATTTCTTTAAAATTTCAATTCTGTTTTGCACAACACCCCAGCGCGTGAAACATGTCGCGTAGCGCAGCGCTTGCGCAGCTGTGCTTGCGCAACTGCGAAGACACGTGTCGTGCAGTGCAGCGCTTGCGCAGTTGTGCTTGCGCAACTGCGCAGACACGTGTCGTGCAGCGCAGCGCTTGCGCAACTGTGCTTGCGCAGTTGGGCTTGCGCAACTACACAGACACGTGTCGCGCAGTGCAACGCTTGCGCAGCTGTGCTTGTGCAACTGCGCCGACACGTGTCGCGCAGCGCAGCGTTTGCGCAACTGAAACGTTGCTTCCTTTACTTTTTCTTTATAAACAGAGCTTTGCTCTGATTGGTTGCGCTGCCTCGGGCGCTGCGCTGATGCTTCTACGCCAGACACGTAGCGCGTTGCGCGCAGCGCAAAGAATCAGAAGCGTTGCTTGATTTATTAAAGTTTAAATTTTCCAAACAGAGCTTTGCTCTGATTGGGGGAAGATGAAGCGTTGCTTCATCTCCCGCTTCGGAATTTGAACAGAGCTTTGCTCTGATTGGAGTAAACAAATGCCCCCCAACCGTTGCGCTTACGTGGCCCCAAACGTGAGCGCAACGGTGGCGGAATTCTAACCGCCGTGGCAACTTTTGGAACTTGAAGAGGCACTTGATGCCTATAAATAGGACCTTTGGTCCCCCACAGATGTTTATCATCTTTCAGATTTTTACTTTCAGAACTCAGAGCCTTGCTCTCTTGTTTAAACACTTTTAAAAGTTCAAACTTTAGAGAATTTTAGGTAAAAATATTAATTAGGATTAAATTAAATCAACTTTAAGAGCCTTACTCTCAATAGATCTCTGATCTAAAGAATACCCATTTAGGGTTTCACTTAGCTGAGCTTTGCTCTAAAGGGGTCTAAAGAGAACTAAAGGGAACCCTATTAGGGTTCCATTAATAGAGCTCTACTCTCCAAAAGGTTTCCCTTTGATTTTCTTAATTAATGGAGCTTTGCCCCTTCCAAATTATATAGAAGAACTTTTAAGAGTTCTTTATGGCATTCGATACTATTATTATTATTATATCATTTTTTCTCAGAGCAAAGCTCTCAATGTTCTTAGGGAATTTTCCTTAAATTCTCCTCATAACCGGTTTTTGATAGGTGTCACTCCTGTCTATAGAGCATTGCTCTCGAGGAGTTTTAACTCCCTATACCTCTTCCTCATTGCTAATCTTCCAATGTTGCTTCCTTCAGGCATTATGGCGGTGCATCTATACAGTCTGCACGAGTTCATTACCTACGAGGATATTCGTGCACAGGGCCGTCAACAAAACCAAGAGTTTACAGACGCCCAATGTGTAGAGGCTATGGGTCGTCTGAACGCAAGCGGTGGTTGGCTGTTACCTCGTCGTTCTGCTCTTTTGAAAGTCGTGCTGGGAGCAATATGGAGAGCACTTCCAGGTCTTCACGAGGCCCTACCGCTCAATGCGCTGGATGATGCCGAAGGCAAGGTGTATTCAGTGTACCTGACGGGGTTGATCTCGAAGAAACGGCGGGACAGCCTAATTGACATATTACATCAAATCTTCTGGCAGACGACGATATTTGCTGCTTATCAAAGGCCGGGAGGGCTTGCCGAGGATCTCGACACAGAGGAGCGCGAGAGGCTGCGCATAAGAATAATTAGAAAGGCCAGAAGAACTCTGGATGGCCTTACTTTTGAGTTCCTCAATCCGTGCCCCGGATCTGAGGTTATACCGTTGTAATAATTTGAATAATGTTTCGTATTCATTGCTCTTATGATTGTAAGAATTTTTAGCAATATGAATGGAAACCGCCTTTTTTTAATTTTAGCTTGTCTTATTTCTCGTCCTGAGTCTTCTGCCCATGCATAAATGAGGGCGTCTCAAACACTTGATCAAATGTAAATCGGACGTTCTTTCTGTCATTTTCCTCTTTCTTTTATTGTTAGCAGGCTGTCTTAATAATCATGGTTGACGGATAATAGAGCACGCATCTTGACTTTCTTAAGAAATAGCGATGGCTTGTGCCGCAGGTTCAGATCTGCTGCCTAAGACTTTTCAACTCTATAAGCCGTGAAGGTCTCATGGAGACTTTTCTCCCTACTGACCGAGAGGATCTCGTAGGTGGTTTTTCTCCTTAGGAATCGTGAGGATTCCTAAGTGTGGTTTTCTTTTATAAGTCATAAGGATCCTATAAAAGAATTTTTCCCTCTTACGAGTCGAAAGGACCCGTAAGCGGTTGTTTCCCTCCTCGTCGAAACTCGACTTTGGAGAGTGAGACCCATGAATAGTATGCAAGAGACCGTTCAGATCGACTTGTAGGGTCCCATTGTTCAGGAAGCAAGTTTTTTTTAGTCCCTGCTGCTTGAGGCTTCATCTTGCAAGTTGAGACGAATCGGGAATTTTCCCGCGGAGACACTGGTTTCTCTGCGAGCCGACGCGAATCAGGAGGCTCTCGTCAAGGAGTGTTTGTATCCGTGAGTCGAGGAATTTGCTAAGGATTATTTATTTCCCTAGCGCCAAGGATTATTTGTTTCCTTGGGGTTTGAAACGAGTCGAGGATTTCCCACGGAGGCACTGGTGGCTCTGCGAGTCGACGCGGATCAGGAGGCTCTCGTCAAGGAGTGTTTGTATTCTTGAGTCGAGGAGTTTGCTAAGGATTATTTGTTTCCTAAGCGCCAAGGATTATTTGTTTCCTTGGGGTTTGAAACGAGTCGAAGATTTACCACGGAGGCACTGGTGGCTCTGCGAGTCGACGCGGATCAGGAGGCTCTTGTCAAGGAGTGTTTGTATCCGTGAGTCGAGGAGTTTGCTAGGGATTATTTTTTTCCCTAGCGCCAGGGATTATTTGTTTCCCTAGCGCCAAGGATTATTTGTTTCCTCGGGGTTTGAAACGAGTTGAGAATTTCCCACGGAGGCACTGGTGGCTCTGCGAGTCGACGCGGATCAGGAGGCTCTCGTCAAGGAGAGTTTGTATCCGTGAGTCGAGGAATTTGCTAGGGATTATTTATTTCCCAAGCGCCAAGGATTATTTATTTCCTTGGGGATTGAAACGAGTCGAGAATTTCCCACGGAGGCACTGGTGGCTCTGCGAGTCGACGCGGATCAAGAGGCTCTCGTCAAGGAGTGTTTGTATCCGTGAGTTGAGGAATCTGCTGAAGACACTGGTTTCTTCGGAGTTGGACTGAACCGTCGAGATTTGGCTTCATCTTCTAGCGGAGCCTGTTGGGAAAGTATGGTTCCCTCTTTGTTTACGCCCTTGGATTGTATATAGGGATCGATGTAATCTTAACTGTAGGGCCAAAGTTTTATCATTTCTTCTTCTTTTTTTATTTTATTTCCGCGATGCTCTATCATTTCAGCTTTTATATCGCGAAGGTCGCGATTGCCCAATCATTTCGGCCATTTTTCGCGGTGCCCAATCATTTCGGCTATTTATTTTATTCTTACTCGCTGCTTTTTATTGCGAGTTGCCCAATCATTTCGGCTATTTATTTTATTCTTACTCGCTGCTTTTTATTACGAGTTGCCCAATCATTTCGGCTATTTTGCGTGCATACATTTTTACTTGCTGCTTTTTATTGCAAGTTGCCCTATCATTTCGGCTATTTCGTATGCGTGTGCGGCCTATTGGCTTTTCGCTGTAAACCTGCAATTAGACATCGATTTTTGCATCAGCACCGCTACAACTGGGATATTGCCAGGAGCGGATCATCATTTGCCTCTGTCGATGTCGAACAAGGGTAGCTTAGCGAGCAGGGTTAAGGTCCTGTCGACTAAGGCTTTTGACTTCATGAGCCGTAAGGGTCTCACGAAGTCATTTCTCCCTACAAGTCGTGAGGATATTGTAGGTGTATTTTCTTCTTAGGAATCGTGAGGATTCCTAAGTGTTTGTTTCCTCTGTAAGTCGTAAGGATCCTACAGGAGGGTTTTCTCCTCATAAATCGAGAGGATTTACAAGGGTTGTTCACCATGCGAACATATCCCCAGTCACGGATGAGACTTGGTTAGGAAAATGTTTATTCGCGCCCATGGATTGTATACAAGAGCCAGTACTGGACCACTTGTAGGGCAATATTAGAGGTTGTGGGGGTTTCTTAAGCACAGGTTTAGGTCTCTATAACTTAAGACTTTCAAATCTTATGAGCCGTGAGGGTCCCATAAGAGAGTTCTCCTTACGAGTCGTGAGGATCTCGCAAGTGTATTTTCTCCTTAGGAATCGTGAGGATCCCTAAATGTGTTGCTCCCTTGTGAGTCGTAAGGATCTCACGTAGGTGGTTTCTCCTTACAAGGTCGAGAGGATCTTGTAAGTGTCCTTTAACGAGGTTGTGCCCTTTCGGGTTTTCACAAACACTCGCCGGTAGTCCTACTGTTTTTACTCACGGAGCCCTTTCGTGTTTTCATCCGCGCCCATTTTGCTTATGGACATACCGTTTTTTTATTCTTTTTATTTTCTTTTTCTCTCTCTTTTTTCTTACGAGGTCGCTTCCTTTCGGGTTTTCACGAACACTCGTCGGTAGCCCTGCTGTTTTTACTCACGGAGCCCTTTCGGGTTTTCATCCGTGCCCTTTTTGCTTATGGACATACCTTTTTTTTATTTTATTTTTATATGTTTTTTTTTATATCTCGTCAGCCTAAAGATGCTGCGGTAGTATTTTAAAGACGTTTCGGTCTGCTATTAGTTTAAGGACATTTCGGTCTGTCATTGAGAGGCTGGCTATTGCTTATAAACTTGAGCTTAGGAAGATAGCGAGCGGACATGGTCATCGTCACCTATCATTGACCTAGGCTGTGGCTCATTAAGCGTAGTATTTCTTTAGGAAGCGACCGTTTATCCGCCTGAAAGGCCTTTCACCGTGCATGTCCATGAGTAGATAGGCCCCACCCTGGTAGACCTTATCTATGATGTACGGACCTTCATAGTTTGGCTCGAATTTTCCCCGCTTGGCGCGATTGGGGATCATAGGCCTTTTGACCACTAACACGAGTTTGCCTTGGCGGAATGTCCTCGGTCGGGTCAATCTTTCATATAAGCGTGTCATCTTTGCTTTATAGGCCTCCAGATTTTGTTGCGCTATGAGCCGGGTTTCATCAAGGGCGTCAAGCTCCTCAAGCCGAATGTGAGCATTTTCTTCGTCGGTCAGCTCGTAGTGGACTGCCACTCGTAGAGAGGGTAACTCTATCTCGAGGGGGAGTACTGCTTCCGTCCCAAATACCAACGCGTATGGCGTTGTGCTTGTGACCGTCTTAAATGTAGTTCGATACGCCCAAAGAGCTTCTTGCAGTCTTTCGTGCCAGTCCTTCTTATTTCGGGACACCGTCTTTTTCATGATTTTCGTCAAGGTCTTGTTGAAGGCCTCGGCTAGACCATTAGCTCGCGGATTATAAATCGAGGAATATCTCCAGTCTATATTATGCTATTGCGCAAAGCGACTGATCTTGTGGCTTCTGTAGGCTGGCCCGTTATCGGAGATGATCCGTCGTGGAGTTCCAAACCGATATATGACGTGCGTCTTGAAGAAGTGGAGGATATTCACCGTCTTTACTTCCCTCAGTGGTACCGCATCTGCCCATTTGGAGAAGTAGTCAGTCGTCGCCAGGATGAAACGATGTCCTCTAGACAATGCTAGTTCGATGGGGCCGACTATGTCAGTCCCCCACATTTCGAATGGCCAGCTAGCCACCGTTGGATGTAGTGGATTTGGATGCTGGTGGATGAAGTCCCCATGGATTTGGCATGAGTGGCATTGCTTCGCATATTCGAGGCAGTCCTGAATCATCGTGGGCTAGTAGTAGCCGATCCGTTTTATCTTCAACTTCATCTTTGGGCCCGCTTGGTGAGAATCGCAGAGTCCGTCGTAAACTTCCTGAATGACTCTTTTCGCTTCGTCAGGTCCCAGGCATCTCAACCACAGAGAATCAAACGATCTCTTGTACATAGTATCGTTGACGAAGGCGAAAGATAGAGCCCGCTTCATGAGCTGATGTCTTGTGGACGCTTCTTCAGGCATTCGGTGGGATTTAAAGTAGTCTATGAAGACTTCTTTCCAATCCTCGGTATTTCTCCAATCTTTTACTTGCAGGGTCGTCTGCTCGCTCGCTCCCTTTTCTTCGGATGATTCCGGAGATATTTCCGCTGGGGCAAGCACCCGATGGCTTTGTACCACGATTCTTACGTCATCGAGGTTCTCGTCGACCAGTTCTTTAGCAAGTTTGGCCAACTCGTCTGCTTTGCTGTTTTCCGCGCGCGGTATACTCTCCAAAGTATAAGAGGGAATTTGGGTCAACAGTTGTTGCACCTTTTCGCCGTACTTTACCAACTCCGGCTTGCACGTTTGGTAGTCGCCGTTTACTTGACTAACGACCAGTTGAGAATCCCCGTATATGAAGAGGTTTTCAATTCCCATGTCAATGGCGATCTTGAGGCCTGCTATCAGAGCTTCGTATTCGGCTTCGTTGTTTGTGCTCGGCTCTGTTAAGGAGAAAGCGAAGCGCAATATCCCTCCTTGTGGAGTCACGAACATGAGGCCTACCGCCGATTTGATTATAGGGGTCCTTTGTTTGCGCTTTTTCATGGAAGATGCTCCATCGAAATAAAGTTCCCATTGGGTATCACCACCGTCGATCGCGTCAAACGCATGTTCGTCTGGAAGATCGCAATTTAAAGGAGAATCGGTGGGTATTGGATGCTCAGCGAGGAAGTCGGCGATGGCCTGGCCTTTCACTGCCTTGAGAGGTCGGTATATTATCGAGAACTCCATCAAGAGCAGGGCCCATTTAGCGAGTCGTCCCGTCAGTATGGCCTTTGACATCAAGTATTTAAGGGGGTACACCTTTGAAACAAGACGGACTTCATGCACCAACGCATAGTGCCTGAGCTTTGTTATCGCAAAGATCAACGCCAGGCAGTGTTTCTCAATGGGGGAGTAGTTGCTTTCTGCCCCCAGCAGAACTCGACTTAAGTAGTAGAGTGCTCTTTCTTTCCCTTGATCGTTCTCTTGTGCCCATAATGCGCCTAAGGAACCTTCGAGGGCGGTTGTATAAAGAATGAGGGGCTTTCCCTTGACCGGAGCAGCCAACACCGGTGGGTTTTGCAGGTATTGTTTGATCTCGCCTAGCGCGCTTTGGCATTTTTGGTCCCAGACGAACGGGGTCCCCTTCTTCATCAGGTGGCTGTAGGGACGGCACTTGCCTGAAAGATTGGCTATAAATCGCCGTATGTATGCGATCTTCCCTTGGAGAGATCGCAACTATTTAAGAGTTCTCAGCGGAGGCATTTCCATGATCGCTTTGATCTTTGACGGATTTATTTCAATACCTCGGTGTCGAACAATGAATCCCAGGAATTTGCCTGAGGAAACTCCAAATGCACACTTGAGCGGGTTCATCTTCAAGTTGTATTGCCGAAGGCGTTGAAATACAGTCTTCAAATGCTCGAGATGTTTTTCGTATGATTTTCTTTTAACCACGAGATCGTCGATATAGCATTCGACGATTTCGTGTATAAGATCATCGAAGATCTTCGTCATGGCCCTTTGGTAGGTGGCACCGGCGTTCTTTAAACCGAAGGGCATCACCTTGTAACAAAATATTCCCAAAGGGGTTCTGAAGGCTGTGTGCTTCTGGTCTTCTGGATGCATTTTTATCTGATTATATCCTGACGAGCCGTCCATGAAGGAGAAAATCTCATGAGTGGACGTGTTGTCTATCATCATTTTGATGACTGGCACCGGGAAATCATCCTTCGGGCAAGCTTTATTAAGATCCCGGAAGTCTACGCATATGCGTACAGTCCCATTTTTCTTCATCACCGGGACGATGTTGGCGATCCACTCCGGATATTGAACCTCCTGGATGAAGCCAGAGTCAATCAGCTTTTTGACTTCAGCATTGATACTCATTTCAAGCTCGAGCCGCATTCTTCTCGGTGCCTGTTTGACTGGCTTGACGTCCGGAGATATCGCCAATCTGTGTACAGCAATTTCTGGAACTAGTCCCGGCATTTCGGAATAGTTCCACGCGAAGCAATCTCTATGCAGTAGAAGCACGCCTTTTAACGCAGCTACCCTTTCTTCAGATAGTAACTCGCTGATGAATGTCGGTCGTGGATCGTTTGTCGTCCCCAACTCAATTTTCTTGAGATTATCTGCAGCGGTATGGATTCCATCTTCCAGCTCTTTTGGCGCTGGTGGGAATTCTGAGATCACCTCATCGTTGCTGTTTTCGAAGCACCAGGGAAGGTCATCCATGTTCTCGGGCTCTTCTTTTGATATCATTATCACGTGACAAGTACGGATTTTCTTCCAATCCCAATGCGGAACTGGTTCTTCTTTCGTGGCTTTGGGCTCGTGCTTTTATGGCGGTGTTACCCTCCAGTTGTCGGACAGAGCGAACTTGCCAAGCTGATATTGATCGTCGACCCAATTCTTGAAGGTGAAGCAGTCCTCAAGAGGATGCCTTATTACTCGATGGTAAGAGCAATAGTCCGGGTGTGAGACTTCGCCCGCTCGTTCGGGATGTTTAGACTCCGACAGCGTAAGCATTTGATGTTTTAGAGCAAGATCAAGTATCTTCTTCGTCTTGTCCCGAGGAAACGAGTACGCTCGACCCATTTTCTTCATGAGGGATAGATCAATAACGCTCAACTCCCGTTTGCGTGGCTTCTTAGCCCTGCTTTATTGTTGTTGAGCGCCTTTTTGGCCTTTCGACTTATTTCTGCTTTTGCGTCGAGCTTTCTTTATAACAGGTTGACATGGAGCGGCCTTTTCATCTTTCAGGGCCTGTTGGAGAAGGCGTTGCGTCTTGGCTTTCTCATAGATGATCATTTCGCGGTTATGATCGTCTCGGACTTTTTGACCCGCTTCCCTTATAAGCTTGTCCATTTGTTCCTCGAACGACGGACTGGGCTCCTTTACATCTGGAACTCTCACTGGCTTAGGATTAGCGTCCTCCCATTGAGCATCCGCTTCTTCATCGAAGTCATGCACGACATAGCAGCTGTTTAGTAGCTCCCGTTTCTTTGACCGGACGTATCTAAGCCCAATTGTTTCCATTCTCCCATTAGGCAGTTTGTGTTGAGTCCCGGGAACGTTCCAGACTTTGTCATAGAACTTGGCTTTTCGAACGGTCTTCTTGAAGGATATCCCCTGGCGTTTCAGCAGCTTTTTCAAACCCTCTATATAATATCTGGGAAGACGGATAGGCTGAAGCCTGTCGAGCGTAGGATCCGCGCCATGCAAGATTTCTTTTTCCACCTTGGTTTCTTAAGAGCGGTAGAACAGAATTGCTTTCTCGCTTTCTCGCCTGGGAGGGATATAGAACGTTTGCAGCTCTTTTACATTGTAAATATTAAGTGCATCCAGTTCTTTATGGTGTTTAAGCGGCACCATGGCCACTTGTAGACTTTGTTCTTCGTCAGCGGACGTTCGTATGGAAGGTCGAGCAGAGAATACAACACGGATCTCATCTTCCGAGTCGCTACCAAAGATCAACGTAGGAATGGACGGTCCTGGCTTGTTGTGTTGGGGCAGACTCGAATACACTATCTCCTCTTCCTCCTCGGTATCACTGCCGAAGACAGGGATGGTGGCGTTAGCTTTGTTCTCCGGCTTGTGACACTTATCCGTGTCTTCGAAATCCGGCAAGAAGTATTTGGCATCTTCGTATTTGCGGACTTCGTTCACAGAGAACGAATTCAGCTCTCCCGTCACGGTATACTCGAAACCATCCTTAAAATACTTCATACACTGATGTTGTGTAGAAGGGATGATGTTGTACTCGTGTAACCATGGTCGGCCGAGCAAAGCGTTGTAGCATGTCTTGGCATCTATGACGTGGAACTTAATGTCTGTGACGAGTAGCCCGAAGCGTAGCGTTAGTATCACAGACCCAAGAGTTCTTGATGACTGGGAGTCGAACCCGGAGATGGTGATCTTGTCACGAGCAAGGTGCTGGACGCTCATGGATATTTCTTTTAACACCCGCACGTTGAGGAGATTAACGGAGGATCCATTGTCGATCAGGATTTTGCCTATCTTAATATCGTGGCAATATCCTGAGACATAAAGGGGGCGGTTGTGTTCGTACATCCCAAGGAGAAAGTCCTCGTCGCCGAAAGTGACATCGGCCGTGTGCACTTCCTCCAACTCATCCTTCATCTTTTCCTCGGCCAGGCATGCTTAGAATTGTTCCGGATCTTGTAGTGCCTTGATCAACGAATCTCTCGCCTCCTTTGATAGCAAAAGGGCGTCAAGAATGCTGATCTGTGAGGGTTGCTTCTTCAGATGCGCTAAGACGTTGTAATCCACCTTATTCTTCTTCGGCGGGTTGTTGGAGTTTAGCTCTTCCAGAACTTGGTCATCTAAGACGATATCTTCAGAGACCTTTTCTTTCCCTTTATCTTTTCTGCTTGAGGGTCCGAGGTTCTTTTCAGGCAGCGTCCGATTCCGCAGCCGAATATTTTCGCAGACCTTCGGCACTTCTTCTTTTCCCGAAGTGGACTCTTTAAAGAGAGGGGCAAGTTCCAGATCCTCATCAGAATCGCTCCCGAATGTAGGCACTTGTGACCCGCTGGTGCTAACCATGCGACAATCGCCGGTAGTTCTTTCAAGCCCTTCGGTCGTATTTCTTCGCTCCCGACGAGTTTTACGCTTTTCCCATTTAAAGTGTTGTCGATGAGCAACGTATCCTTGCCACCATCCATCGAAAGCTTTGCATTCTTGAGTGTGGTGCGAAACCTTCTGATGATATAAGCAATAGGAGGGGTGTATTTTCAATTCACCGGTGATGTTTCCTTCAGAGGATGGTAGCTTCATGCCCATTGATATGGCCTTAGCAAACCTTTTCCTTATCTTGAATTGGATTTTGTCAACGGTGGAGGAATTTTGCTCCAGCGGGATTGTCTCAGCTCTTTCATCAAGTCACTGGCGCTTGGCCCTTTCAAATATAGCCATCTCGCGTTCTCGATCAGCTTTACTTTTCAATCGAGCTTCGTTAAAGAACGCGTCAATCATTTCATCTGATAGCTCCGAAAATTTTGGTTCAATGGCCTGGCTTTGATACCATGTTGCGCAACGGTAGCGCCCCGGCCGTCTATCCGAGGCCAAAATGCGGAATCAAAATTTTTCTTAACTTTAAACTGGCGCTACCGCGGACAATATACCCGGATCGTAACCATTAACCGATACTAGCTTACAAGAGAAAGGGTGAGAGATATACCGAGTGATCCGAGTCCTCCGGTCTTCTCGTCGTCGTCCCGATCTCCCGCGGAAACTCCGGTCGTCGCATCCTTGCCGGAAGGGCACCACATCGTCTGCATCTTTTACGGGCTCCCACCTCAATACCGAGGCAACTCGGGCGCGAAGTTGGCTGACCGACGCGCCCAAGATTTGCTGTAGAAGTAGTGTAGAATCACTTTGCCTCATGGGGTTTGTGAAGTTGCCTTGATGGAGGAATCAACAATATATGAACTTGGGGATTTTTGTGGCAATGGAAAAATGATATGAATGATAATTTTTCCCACTCCGTCACAAAATGAGAACTCTCTCATTTTTCTCTCCTCTCTCAAAAGAGTGGCCGGCCTCATCCAAGTGAGAATGGTGGAGGGATATGAAACAAACACAAGAGGGAGGTGAGTGTAAGAAAAAGCAAGAGGTGACCATATCAAAAGCAAACCTCACATACAAACACAAATCAATCCTAATCACCTTTATGCAAGAAATGATGATAGAAAAGAAAGGAATAAAAAGATGCTTTCATAATCAAACCATTTGCATGAAACCCCTCCACAAAGTGTTATTTGCAAACTTGCAAATAACACCCTCCATCAAAAGGTCCGGCCGGGAAAGAACAAAGGAAAAACGGCCGGAACGGAATGCAAACTGGCAACTCCAGAAAACTGGTCCCGTAATAAATTACAGGAAAACCCCGACACTGTGCATACACACCCGCAACTGTATTCCGACCGGATACAAATGCAATGAGACAAAATCTACACTGTACTAAACTAGGATCCGGCTTAAACCAAAGCCGGCTAGTAATATCCGTTCGATCCTGATCCGTGCAATACCGCACGTATCTGATCAAACCCTGCCATATATCCATACGGCTACTAATACAAACCGTCCGATCCTGATCCGTGCAATACCGCACGTATCTGATCGGACCCTGCCATATCTCCATACGGCATCTACAGCGTTTCGCCCGAAAGCTTGAGTAACTGTAAGTGTGGTGGACTCTAAAGACTCGTCAATACTATGGCTGTGGATTTAACCACTAGCACATCAGAGGTATTAGCCAATACGTGACGGGCCACCAGCTATTGACCAAAAGGGACGTCGATGAGCGAACTCATCCTGACACCCTACTGAGCCTGTCAGTGACAATATCCGTACAGTCCGGTCCGTTCGTCTATGAGCATCGCATGTCGGGCCTAGGGGGTTGGTAAAAGTCAGACCCCCAAAAGCGGTACAAGTCGTGTTGGATTGTAGCCCAGAACACCCTGAGATACTACTGGAATACCTACCAGTAAATCTCCTGCCTCGGCCGAGGGCTTTGTGTAATTGCTCTCCTAGACACAGCGCGACCTCACCCCCAATACCGGGAGGGACGAACCCCTGAAGATCCGGTCACTGCCTCCATGTGGCTCGGGACTGTACCCAACTAAAACCTGTTTGCACGACTCCTTTGAGCCGTGGTAGGATAGTAATCAAAGTACAGTGGGAACTCACACGAGACAAATGACGATCCCCAGGTCGATGTACTAACCTGTACACATGTCACCAGGGAACTGCTATCTGACGTCAGGTATAAGACCAACTAGCATGTTCCCAGCGAGTCCTGTCCGGTGTACTCATAACCCAATGAGCACCTGTATACATCTTAGGTGAACCAACTGACACCAGTGGCTTATGAGACCGGCCACCGCCCCTCGTCGGGGTCTCGACTGTATACACTAGTCTACTCTGGAGAATCGATGCCCTGTCTCGAAACTCCCACGACTAGGGACCTTTTAAGGATGTGCTTATAGATCACCAGCTCTCACGTATATGATCGCCATCATACTGCTGGCAGTCAAGCAAGAATCCTAGGGGCTCTATCAGCGTGTAATAGTAACCTGTAAGGTCACCTGAAGCAGTACACGATGATAAAGGTAAACCAGATAGCATATTATCATCTCGAGTAAGACTGCCCTACCGGGATAGGTTCTCCCTCAATCATCGCAATCACGTGCCTGTGATCCAATAATTGACTCTGAGGGCACTATCTCCAACAGATCTGCCCCCAGCGCTTCGGTACAAGGAGTCTCCTCATCGTCCGTGATCGAATGGGAAATCATATGACAGCTCGCCACATATTCCTCGGATTCATCCGATGAACTTTCTCCCTCATCTTCCTCTTGAAAGACGTGGTTGAGAAACTCTTGGAATGTAATGGGATTTCGTGCCTTCTGGTTGTATTCCTCCAGCGCGTCAATTTTTTTTGCAAGTCCGTGCGCTTGTCGCCAGGCTTCATGGGCTTCTTTGATTTCTTCTTCTTCTTCTTCGAGGATTTTGAAGGCTGGTTGCGAGTGCTTGAGCCACCACCATCGGTCTTCGGAGTTGGACGTGGCTTCAACATCCCTTCAATGACGTGCGGTTCCAGCAGGTTCTTCCACTTGATCGCTGGACATGTCTGAAGATCGTTTAGCATCCTCTTTGTCTTGGCTGATAATACAACCTCCCAAGGAGCTTCTTCAATGACGGAGCATGTTGCCCCCGGTGTATTCGTCCCCATAGAGGTGTGGGGCTGCGGGGGATTCACCTTCCATTTGTCAGATAACGCGAACTTGCCCTGTCGGTACTGGTTTTCAAGCCAATTCTTGAAAACGTAGCAATCTTCGATCGGATGGCCTAGTACTCGATGATAAGGACAGTAGTTAGGCTCGTTGATGTCACTTGGTTGCAACGGACGTTTTAGATCCGGCAGATTTATGAGTCTATTGCACAACGCCAGCTCGAATAACCTCCTCGTTTTATCACGGGGAAAGGAATAAGGACGTCCCATCCTATCCTCAAGGGATACGTACGGGCGCATATTATTTTGACGAGCAACCGGCTTCGAGTCGCTCGGTTGTTGTTGAGCATTAGCGATGACGAACGCTTTTCCCTTCCCTTTGTCATTTTGGGAGTCCTGCCTTGGAAGAGGGGGTTTATGGCCCATTTGATCCATTTGCGCTAGTTTGTCAATCAAGGCCTGGAAGGTAGTTGGCTTGAAAAACATCATAAATTGCGAGATGGTTGCTTGCGGATCAAGGGTTCCAACAAACTTACCCACCGCGGGAGCTTCTTCAATGTGTTGTTCGCACTTCGACCACAAGTTCCGCCATCGTATAGCGTATTGAACCCATGTCTCGCCTGGTTTTACCCTGGCGTTAATTAGTCCCGTCATCGGTGTGCGTTCACTGGCGCTTGCAAAACGCTGAGTAAACAACAGCTCCATCTCCGCGAAGGTTTTGACAGAGTCGTTCGGGAGCTCAGAGTACCATTCGAACGCCGTATCTGATAAACTTCCAACAAACTGGCGAAGCAACAGCTTGTCGTCACCGCCGGTGTTGCCGCAGAGTGCCCTGAACTGGGCAACATGTTGATGAGGATTGCCCGTCCCTTTGTAGACATGGAACTTGGGAATTGTGTAACCGGGTGGGTACTTGATTTGATCGTACCAACTTGGATATGGCCGCCCCGTTTTTACGACCTGACCGGCCACTTCGGTCGCATGATGAACCCGTATTTGTTGGGCGATGTACTCATCCAAATCAGCTTTGGAGATTGTATCCTCCTTAGCCATCGACAGAGCTGGTGGAGGATTTGATGTTTCTCCCCTATCGTCTCCAAGGACGATCGGGGGCTCTTCAGCCGGAGGATCTTGTTGTATCATCATCCCTATCATGTCTTGGAAGAGGAGGCCCATACGCTGTATGTTGGCTGCTTGTTCAGCAGCCTCTTTGTCCTTCTTCTCCAATATCCGACGAAGGAATTCAGCATCGGTTTCTTCCTCCTGGCGCTCATCTGAGGACGTTTCAGGATTTTCTTTTGGCCCTGTAAGTGCGGCCATAGCGTTCATCATTTCTTGAAGCTTTTGCTGTTGCTCCTGCGCCTTGGTCACTGATCGGGTAAGCGGTCGATGACCCGTAGATATGCGGCTGTCTTCTTTACCAGACGTCACATAGACGGTGTGCACTACGATGCCCCCTGACTTAGGGCGTTTGGGTGCACCACCTCTGACATTTGTCGCCGGCGCGGGGGTTTTCTCTGGCCTTCTTCTTTTGTGGGCCGTAGAAGTTGAAGGGGCCGTTGTAGTGGGTACCCTAGCGATCGTTGTCCCTTGCTGTTCAATAGGACGGTCTTTTCCTTTTTGCACCTTCGTCTTCTTTGGTTGACGGGAGTGATCCGGGTCGATCACGGAGTCTTGAACCCTTAGCCAAACCTTGTATATTTTTTAGGGCAGCCGTTGAGGGGGCTGTTCTTGCTTCGTTTCTGGAGCTCTCTCCGCAGGTGGAGGAGATCTCTTCAGTGTAGCAGTTGGAGAGTTCTTACGTACCCTCCTCAGCAGTTCAAAGCTGTTCCCAGTTGGAACAGCAGCGTTGACTTCCACCACTGGAGCCGGTGGAGTTAGCCCTGAGGGAGAGTTGCCCCCTGCCTTCCTCACTCATTGCCAATGGAGACGTCGAGCATGACGAGCCGTTGGGACTGGTTCGGAGGTTGAGACATCTTCTTTTTGCCCCTTGTCTGAATGAGGCGCCGCCGGTGTTAACCTCTTAAAGACTGAAGTTGTCTTTTGAGGGGTGATATTCAACCTGTCGAAGACGGATCCTCGAGCAGGGGCAGGAGCAGGAATCGTCAGTCTTGAAAAGACTGACTCTTTGACAGGGGAAGCTGCCTTGACGACTTCTGGAGCAGCAGTTATTGCTTTCCTTGGGACAGCCAGTTTAGAGTTCTGATTTAGCCTGGTGAAAACAGAGGCTGTCGGTTTGGTAGCGGGCGACCCGTTGACAGGGGCCGTCATAGGAGTGAGCCGGTCGAAGACTGACTTTTTGTTCACTTCTGGTGCAGGTATTGGCGCAGAGAAGCTTGTAGGTGGGATCATGGTCCCGAAGAACAGGCCAGTGGTGGCTTGGCTCACCTGGTCTACCGGCAGAGCGAGGAAGGAAGCCGCTTGGGGCCCATATACTACACCACCCGGTGAGGTGGAGTGTTCGTTGCAGTAGCATTTCGAGCAGTTGGTGCAGTTAAAGGCCATTAAATCTTGAGTTCTGCGCCAGGCAAAAGACCAAATCTTAGTAACTTGAAATCCGAAGGCAACCATTTAACAAACCGCGATCGGTTCGCGAATACGACACACGAAGTGTGGAGTGGAAAGAGGAAAAGGTCCCACCAGGCGTGCCAGAATCTGTTCCCCTCCGAATGGCGGCGCACAGGACCGCGATGTCCTGACGCTGAGATTCGGGGCAGATGCTATTTAGTTTTATCCGTCCACCTCTCCGAAGATGCCAAGTTGATTTATGGCACCGTGTATCGGAGGTTTAGACGGATGCGGCCGATGTAGCAGACTTCGTCAGATTCCCCCTCGCTTGAGGGGTTTTTGATTGTGGGGACGCTCTTCCCTGCAGGCGCAAGCCCCTGCAATTAATTACGCTACCGCATCGCGGTAACAACTTTCTCCTTCTCCAGAATTTCACTTCGTGTCGTGTGTGTTTGTTTTGTTTGTGGTTGCCCGTGGATTGTATACGGAGACTGAGTAATGCCGTCGCCCGTAGGACGTGGATTATTCCAAATCCGTATTTACTTAGATTTGGGTTTGGTGTTTTTAGTTTAAGAATGCATTAGTCGCGTTGCGGCTAAGATCAACTTAAACGTTCGTTAACGATACGATAGTCCTGTTTGAGACTAAGATCAACTTAACGTGATGATCCATTTAATATCTGGCCATCGGGATTCGTCACCTCTCTAACGTCGTTGAAGGATTACAACGGCAGATGTCAGAGGAGTTCAGAGATGTACCCTTGAACCAAGGTTGATTTGGAGTTTTATAGTCCGTTTGAATGTTTAAGGATACGTTAGCCGTGTTTGGGGGCTAAGATCAACTTACACGGGATCGTATAGATCCGGCAAAAGAGCATTTGGAGGCTCTATTGTTCCAGTTTAGGGACGTACTGGTCCATGTTCCAGTTTAGGGACATGATGGTCCGTATTCCAGTTTAGGGACGTGGTGGTCCGTATTCCAGTTTAGGGACGTGGTGGTCTATATTCCAGTTTGAAGACGTGGTGGTCTATATTCCAGTTTAGGGACGTGGTGGTCTATATTCCAGTTTAGGGACGTGGTGGTCCAACATTAGTTTAGGGACGTTTCGGTCCGATATTAGTTTAAGGACGTTTCGGTCCGATATTAATTTAAGGACGTTTCGGTCCATCATTAGTTTAAGAACGTTTCGGTCCGATATTAGTTTAAGGACGTTTCGGTCCGATATTAGTTTAAGGACGTTTCAGTCTATCAATAGTTTAAGGACGTTTTGGTCCAATATTAGTTTAAGGACGTTTCGGTCCACGAGTTTAAGGACCCCGCAGTCCATATTGACGTATGTGGTCATCGGGACCCATCACCTCTCTGACGTCGTTGAAGGATTACAACGATAAGTGTCAGAGGAGCTCGGAGATGTACCATCGAACCGGGTATAAATTGATTTAAGAGAGAGTTGTGCTCAGTCAATTTTATTTAAGGACTTACGGCCAAAATTGGGCTAAGTCTAGTTGAAAATGTTCGCATTTTGCATTTGGCCTGTTAGGCCACTGTTTGGGCTTTCCCCTTTTTAGAATGATGCATAGCATTACATCAGGCTATTTATGCCTATTTTGACTGGGCTCTGCCTTTTTTATTATAATGCAGAGCATTTGTTTTGGTTCTTTGGACCTCTCAATTGGGCTCTGCCTCTTTAAATAATGCATAGCATTATTTTTGATCTGTCTAGACTTTTTAATTGGGCTCTCCCTTTTTAAAATAATGTGCAGCACTTTTATTTGGTCCCTTGGACCTTTGATTGGGCTCTGCCCTTTAATAATGCATTGTATTAGACACCCTGACAGTGTCCCACATAGCTTGTCAGGTTCTTTGCGTAATTAATGAGCGCAAGCGCTCGTGGAGGTGACACGTGTCACGTTCTGGTGAGCGCAAGCGCAACAGCGCAGTACGCTGCGCTGCTGCACTGCTGACACGTGGCGCTTCCTGGTGGCTTGCGCAATAGCGCAGTTTTGGCAAGTGCTGGGCACTGTTCTTATTCTTTTGGATCAATTTCAGATCAGAGAAAACATGTTTTTTCTTGTTTTCTAAAGAACCAGTGGTTCATATAAGGTGCAAGGCACTGTTATCTTGAGAATCTTTTAGATTCGGAACCAATGGTTCATAAAAAGAAGTGCAAGGCACTGTTTATTATTTATTTTTTTCTTTTCTTTTAATTAGAGATCCTAGATCTTGTTCTCAGATCAATGATCTGTTTATAAGAGAATTTTCTCTTTTTCTAAAGGATTTTACCTTTTTCTAAAGGTTTTTACCTTTTTCTTTGTTCTTGAGGATTTCTCTCCAATTCTTCAGAGTCTTCTCTGTTTAATTTTTCACAAAATGTTCCTCTTCTCTTTTTTTTTGAATCGAGGTCTGGGGTCCTTTTTATAGTGCCCATAAATTAGTTAAATTTGTTAAAGAGATCTTTCTCTGAGTGATTTGGGGAATTTTCCCCACCGTTGGCTCTTTGATCCAAGGGCTCCTGTTTTACAGAAGAAAATCTTCTTGTTTTAACAAGAACAGAAATGATTTCTTTAAAATTTCAATTCTGTTTTGCGCAACGCCCCAGCGCGTGACACGTGTCGCGCAGCGCTTGCGCAGCTGTGCTTGCGCAACTGCGAAGACATGTGTCGTGCAGTGCAGCGCGTGCGCAGTTGTGCTTGCGCAACTGCGCAGACACGTGTCGTACAGCGCAGCGCCTGCGCAGTTGTGCTTGCGCAATTGCGCAGACACGTGTCGCGCAGTGCAGCGCTTGAGCAGCCGTGCTTGCGCAACTGCGCCGACACGTATCGCGCAGTGCAGCGCTTGCGCAGCCGTGCTTGCGCAACTGCGCAGACACGTGTCACGCAGCGCAGCGTTTGCGCAACTGAAACGTTGCTTCCTTTACTTTTTTGTTCTAAACAGAGCTTTGCTCTGATTGGTTGCGCTGCCTCAGGCGCTGCGCTGATGCGTCTGCGCCAGACACGTGGCGCGTTGCGCGAAGCGCAAAGAATCAGAAGCGTTGCTTCATTTATTAAAGTTTAAATTTTCCAAGCAGAGCTTTGCTCTGATTGGGGGAAATTGAAGCGTTGCTTCATCTCCCGCCTCGGAATTTGAACAAAGCTTTGCTCTGATTGGGGTAAACAGTACCGAATGCCCGCAGCGGATTATTCTGTTTTCACACCCGCGCGTCCCCAGACGGAAAGAGAGAAGGAGGCCAGGGGGAAAAAATAAAAAAATAAAAAGGGGATGCAACACGAGGACTTCCCGGGAGGTCACCCATCCAAGTACTTAACTGCGGAGTTCTGATGGGATCCGGTGCTTTAGTGCTGGTATGGTCCCATCCACAATTTCTGGGTCGCCAAACTCCTTTGTTCTCTCCCGGCCCGCGACGGATTCTGCATACTCTTCATTCGTTGTTTGCCTCCTTTTTCTAAGTCGGATTCAGTCGCAATAAACATTGCGCCGGATATATCGGAAAACCTAAGCCTTTTCCCTTGCCCGCCCATGGATAATTTCAGATTCAGCCCAAGATGCCCCAAGTCTTTACCGCCGACCGTCCCGAAACCCGGCCGGGCTTGTGTGTGGGGAAGGGGGCGTTCGCCCGTTGTTCCGAATGCCCGCAGCGGATTATTCTGCTTTCACAGCCGCGCGTCCCCAGACGAAAATATAGAAGGAGGCCGGGAGGGAAAAATAAAAAGGGGATGCAACATGAGGACTTCCCAGGAGGTCACCCATCCTAGTACAACTCTCGCCCAAGCACGCTTAAGTGCGGAGTTCTGATGGGATCCGGTGCTTTAGTGCTGGTATGGTCGCATCCGCAATTTCTGGGACGCCAAACTCCTTTATTCTCTCCCGGCCCGCGACGGATTCTGCATACTCTTCATTCGTTGTCTGCCTCCTTTTTCTAAGTCGGATCCAGCCGCAATAAACGTTGCGCCGGATATATCGGAAAACCTAAGACTTTTTCCTTTCCCGCCTGTGGATAATTTCATATTCAGCCCAAGATGCCCCAAGTCTTTACCGCCGACCGTCCCGAAACCCGGTCGGGCTTGTGTGTGGGGGAAGGGCGTTCGCCCATTGTACCGAATGCCCGCAGCGGATTATTCTGATTTCACAGCCGCGCGTCCCCAGACGGAAAGAGAGAAGGAGGCCGGGGGGAAAAAATAAAAAAATAAAAAGGGGATGCTAAAGGAGGACTTCCCACGAGGTCACCCATCCTAGTACTACTCTCGCCCAAGCACGCTTAGCTGCGGAGTTCTGATGGGATCCGATGCTTTAGTGCTGGTATGGTCGCATCCGCAATTTCTGGGTCGCCAAACTCCTTTATTCTCTCCCGGCCCACGACGGATTCTGCATACTCTTCATTCGTTGTCTGCCTCCTTTTCCTAAGTCGGATTCAGCCGCAATAAACGTTGCGCCAGATATATCGAAAAACCTAAGCCTTTTTCCTTGCCCGCCCGTGGATAATTTCAGATTCAGCTCAAGATGCCCCAAGTCTTTACCACCGACCGTCCCGAAACCCGGCCGGGCTTGTGGGGGGGGGGGGCGTTCGCCCATTGTACCGAATGCCCGCAGCGGATTATTCTGCTTTCACAGCCGCGCGTCCCCAGACGGAAAGAGAGAAGGAGGTCGGGGGGAAAAAATAAAAAAATAAAAAGGGGATGCAACACGAGGACTTCCCAGGAGGTCACCCATCCTAGTACTGCTCTCGCCCAAGCAGGCTTAACTGCGGAGTTCTGATGGGATCCGGTGCTTTAGTGCTGGTATGGTCGCATCCGCAATTTTTGGGTCGCCAAACTCCTTTATTCTCTCCCGGCCAGCGACGGATTCTGCATACTCTTCATTTCTTGTCTGCCTCCTTTTTCTAAGTCGAATTCAGCCGCAATAAACGTTGCGCCGGATATATCGGAAAACCTGAGCCTTTTTCCTTGCCCGCCCATGGATAATTTCAGATTCAGCCCAAGATGCCCCAAGTCTTTACCGCCGACTGTCCCGAAACCCGGCCGGGCTTGTGTGGGTAGGGGGCGTTCGCCCGTTGTACCGAATGCCCGCAGCGGATTATTCTGCTTTCACAGCCGCGCGTCCCTGGACGGAAAGAGAGAAGGAGGTCGAGGGGGAAAAATAAAAAAATAAAAACTGGATGCAACACGAGGACTTCCCAGGAGGTCACCCATCCTAGTACTACTCTCGCCCAAGCATGCTTAGCTGCGGAGTTCTGATGGGATCCGGTGCTTTAGTGCTGGTATGGTCGCATCCGCAATTTCTGGGTCGCCAAACTCCTTTATTCTCTCCCGGCCCGCGACGGATTCTGCATACTCTTCATTCGTTATCTGCCTCCTTTTTCAAAGTCGGATTCAGCCGCAATAAATGTTGCGCCGGATATATCGGAAAACCTAAGCCTTTTTCCTTGCCCGCCCGTGGATAATTTCAGATTCAGCCCAAGATGCCCCAAGTCTTTACCGCCGACCGTCCCGAAAGCCGGCCGGGCTTGGGGGGGCGTTCGCCCGGCCGGGCTTGTGGGGGGGGGCGTTCGCCCGTTGTACAGAATGCCCGCAGCGGATTATTCTGCTTTCACAGCCGCGCGTCCCCAGACGGAAAGAGAGAAGGAGGCCGGGGGGAAAAAATAAAAAAATAAAAAGGGGATGCAACACGAGGAATTTCCAGGAGGTCAGCCATCCTAGCACTACGCTTGCCCAAGCACGCTTGACTGCGGAGTTCTGATGGGATCCGGTGCTTTAGTGCTGGTATGGTCGCATCCGCAATTTCTGGGTCGCCAAACTCCTTTATTCTCTCCCGGCCCGCGACGGATTCTGCATAATCTTCATTCGTTGTTTGCCTCCTTTTTCAAAGTCGGATTCAGCCGCAATAAACGTTGTGCCGGATATATCGGAAAACCTAAGCCTTTTTCCTTGCCCGCCCGAGGATAATTTCAGATTCAGCCTAAGATGCCCCAAGTCTTTACCGCCGACCGTCCCGAAACCCGTCCGGGCTTGTTGGGGGGGCGTTCGCCCGTTGTACCGAATGCCCGCAGCGGATTATTCTGCTTTCACAGCCGCGCGTCCCCAGACGGAAAGAGAGAAGGAGGCCGGGGGGAAAAATAAAAAAATAAAAAGGAGATGCAACACGAGGACTTCCTAGGAGGTCACCCATCCTAGTACTACTCTCGCCCAAGCACGCTTAACTGCGGAGTTCTGATGGGATCCGGTGCTTTAGTGCTGGTATGGTCGCATCCGCAATTTTTTGGTTGCCAAACTCCTTTATTCTCTCCCGGCCCGCGACGGATTCAGTATACTCTTCATTCGTTGTCTGCCTCGTTTTTCTGTGTCGGATTCAGCCGCAATAAACGTTGCGCCGGATATATCAGAAAACCTAAGCCTTTGTCCTTGCCCGCCCGTGGAAAATTTCAGATTCAGCCAAAGATGCCTCAAGTCTTTACCGCCGACCGTCCCGAAACCCGGCCGGGCTTGTGGGGGGGGGGCGTTCGCCCGTTGTACCGAATGCCTGCAGCGGATTATTCTGCTTTCACAGCCGCGCGCCCCCAGACGGAAAGAGAGAAGGAGGCCGGGGGAAAAAAATAAAAACATATAAAGGGGATGCAACACGAAGACTTCCCAGGAGGTCACCCATCCTAGTACTACTCTCACCCAAGCACGCTTAAGTGCGGAGTTCTAATGGGATCCGGTGCTTTAGTGCTGGTATGGTCGCATCCGCAATTTCTGGGTCGCCAAACTCCTTTATTCTCTCCCGGCCCGCGACGGATTCTGCATACTCTTTATTCGTTGTCTGCCTCCTTTTTCTATGTCGGATCCATCCGCAATAAACGTTGCGCCGGATATATAGGAAAACCTAAGCCTTTTTCCTTGCCCGCCCGTGGATAATTTCAGATTCAGCCCACGACGCCCCAAGTCTTTACCGCCGACCGTCCCGAAACCCGGACGGGCTTGTGTGTGGGCGGGAGGAAGCGTTCGCCCGTTGTACCGAATGCCCGCAACGGATTATTCTGCTTTCACAGCCGCGCGTCCCCAGACGGAAAGAGAGAAGGAGGCCGGGGGGAAAAAAATTAAAATATAAAAAGTGGATGCAACACGAGGACTTCCCAGGAGGTCACCCATCCTAGTAGTACTCTTGCCCAAGCACGCTTGACTGCGGAGTTCTGATGGGATCCGGTGCTTTAGTGCTGGTATGGTCGCATCCGCAATTTCTGGGTCGTCAAACTCCTTTATTCTCTCCCGGCCCGCGACGGATTCTGCATACTCTTCATTCGTTGTCTGCCTCCTTTTTCTATGTCGGATTCATCCGCAATAAACGTTGCGCCGGATATATCGGAAAACCTAAGCCTTTTTCCTTGCCCGCCCGTCCATAATTTCAGATTCAGCCTAAGATGCCCCAAGTCTTTACCGCCGACCGTCCCGAAACCCGGCTGGGCTTGTGTGGGGGGGGAGGGCGTTCTCCCGTTGTACCGAATGCCCGCAGCGGATTATTCTGCTTTCACAGCCGCGCGGCCCCAGACGAAAAGAGAGAAGGAGGCCGGGGGGAAAAAATAAAAAAATAAAAAGGGGATGCAACACGAGGACTTCCCAGGAGGTCACCCGTCCTAGTACTACTCTCGCCCAAGCACGCTTAGCTGCGGAGTTCTGATGGGATCCGGTGCTTTAGTGCTGGTATGGTCGCATCCGCAATTTCTGGGTCGCCAAACTCCTTTATTCTCTCCCGGCCCACGACGGATTCTGCATACTCTTCATTCGTTGTCTGCCTCCTTTTTCTAAGTCGGATTCAGCCGCAATAAACGTTGCGCCGAATATATCGGAAAACCTAAGCCTTTTTCCATGCCCATCCGTGGATAATTTCTGATTCAGCCTTGGATGCCCTAAGTCTTTACCCCCGACCGTCCCCGAAACCCGACCGGGCTTGTGTGTGTTTGGGGGGGCGTTCGCCCGTTGTACCGAATGCCGCAGCGGATTATTCTGCTTTCACAGCCGCGCGTCGCCAGACGGAAAGAGAGAAGGAGGCCCGGGGGGAAAAATAAAAAAATAAAAAGGGGATGCAACACGAGAACTTCCCAGGAGGTCACCCATCCTAGTACTACTCTCGCCCAAGCACGCCTAAGACTTTTTCCTTGCCCATCCGTGGATAATTTCAGATTCAGCCTTGGATGCCCTAAGTCTTTACCCCCGACCGTCCCGAAACCCGACCGGGCTTGTGTGTGTTTGGGGGGGCGTTCGCCCATTGTACCGAATGCCCGTAGCGGATTATTCTGCGTTAACAGCCGCGTGTCCCCATACGGAAAGAGAGAAGGATGCCGGGGGGAAAAAATAAAAAAATAAAAAGGGGATGCAACACGAGGACTTCCCAGGAGGTCACCCATCCTAGTACTACTCTCGCCCAAGCACGCTTAACTGCGGAGTTCTGATGGGATCCGGTGCTTTAGTGCTTGTATGGTCGTGTCACGACCCACAAGGTACGGAACGCGACCGGCACTTAGATTACGAAACGTCTTAAGGCGTCCGTAAAATAAGCAAGCCGAAGCCCAGAATACAAAACCCAATTTAGATTTTTAGAGTGAAGGAAAACCAAATTATTTAAGCATTTACTTTATTACCAAATCAAATTGCCTTTTTAAAATAACTTTCCCTTTTTCCAAAATTCCAGCAGAATCTCACAGGTAAAATCAGCCCTGATGGTACAACAGAGTATAACTGAATAACGGTGCATCAGAATATAGCATGTCGACTCCAGTGAGCTCGACCCAGATATATATCATAAAATAACTCCCCCAAGTCTCACAATCTCACATCTAGATCAATATACAGTAATCCAAATAAAACAGGTACAAATAAAACAGGTAGTAGCAGTAGATGGAATGTTCTAGATACAACAAATATATAAGGTGGTACAAACTGATAATAACCCACCTAAGAGCAAAAGCCTCGAGTCCAGGCAAAAAGTGCAAAGGAAGCAAAAGTATCCGCCGCTACAGTGCTGATGGAGTGGACCTGCAGGAAGGCTGTGGCACAACGGGGGTGAGTTGCCAACTCGTGAGTAATAAATAACATCTACTAAGGCTATCGTATGCATGCACACAAGCGTCCTGGCATTCCTAAGCAGGTATGGCTACATGTCCTAACAGGCATGTATGCATCAATAGTATGCAAGCAAGTACATAATATGTCACATGGATGTAATACGGTATGTATGTCACATGATGGTACTATCAAGTATGTATGAGAATTATTCTTTCCTTTGTTTTGAAACTTTCCCCTTTTTAAACATCAGCACAATATCACGAAATTAGTAAAAACCCGTGTCCAGCAACGACACCTCAAAACCGTCTAAAACCCATATATCCATGTCCAGTATCTCTGGTCTCAGCCATCCGGCTGATCCATATCAATATCAATATCCCAATCCAGCGACCACGGTCGGTATCCTCTGGATATCCGCCGCGCCAAATGAAGTCACCGGCAGGTAGTCCGTCCCCAGCCAGGCTCAAATCCATCTCCTGCGATCTTCTTGCCCCGGGGTACCGTACCGGGCCCACCATGTATCCGTGACGGTTCCTCCACTCCTCGACACGGATCTCGAAAACCACAGCAAACTCATGGTGGACGACACTACATCACTAGAAAACCGCAACCTTTTATCTTTTTAAACAGTTATAAATTGTGAAATCTTGCGGCTTTCCCCTAAAATCCAGAAATATCATAAATCTCATGAACTCATCATAATGCATATGTCGATGATTATGAATGCTTATGGTATCAATTTGCAATGCATGATTTACATTAGGCATGAGCAGATGATATGATAACATATATGCACGAGTATTGTAATTCTTATGGTTTCATTTTAAACATTTATTTCAATATCACATTCCTAGGCAATTAGCATGTTTCAGGTTTATAGTTATCTAGTGTTGTGACATGGCAATTACCAGGGTGTGTGTGTCCACATGAATAGTGCTCGTGCTGCATATAAACCTGGTAATGGTGCATGTGTCCTACCATGAATTTGTATATAAGGGTATGACATGTAGATATGACTGCGGTAATATTATGCCAGTTTTATTATTATCATTCTAGTGTCATAAGTACTATCAAGTTTACCAACTATCAGTTTATTAAATCTAACGGGCGACACGTCGCCATCCAAACGATCGTCCCCCGTAGATGTTAAATCTACTCACCCGTGACCCTGCGCTAAGTGTGTCCGACCACCTGCTTGCCTTTCTCTGCTGCGCTCGAAGTGCCTGCCGGTGAACCTAGAATTCACAAGAGTCACCAATTAAGGAAAAATCCTGCAAAACGTGATATATCGATAAAAGGAAACGCGTGTGCACACGACACGACGCGACGCGCACGAACTCACCAGAACCTAAGCTGACACGCTGTGTCGCGCAGCGCGCCGCAGAACCATGCGCGTGTCGCACAAGACCTAAAACATCGGAAACACACAACTAGTTCCGGATTTTGCCTCAGGGCCAAACTTGAAAAGTTACAGATACCAAAAACCCTAGCTACCAAGACCAAACCCACACCCCAAAACCCAACACCCCCACCCCCTTCCTGGCCGCAATTTGCGGCCAGATACAATAAATTGGCGGCCAAGATGGGGAGGTGGGTCCCCGTGCTCTGGGTGTGTGTTCCTACTCATCTCACCATGCTACAGTCTTCTCAAAATTATTCTGAAGTGATCGGGTCAACAGCAGGTTCCAGAAAGGCTAAAAAGTCGCTAAAACTGCTGATTTACGCCAAGTCGGGTAAATCGGGTGTTTACATGGAGTCTGGGGAATTTCTCTGGTTGGCTGGCCTCACTAGCACCTAAAAGGGTTATTCTAGCTAACGCAACTCTCACCTTGCCCAAATTCCTCTTAAAACATCCAAAATCACAATTAAGCATGATATGGACACCAATTAAGCTAGATTATCAAGACTTTAGTAATTTACGGCTAATCATATAATTTTAGAGTCTCAACTAGGCTTGAACAGATTAGTTAACACCGAAAAAAAGTTCATAATGCTATAAGCACTCTAAAATGGCTAAATCTAGCATCACTACACTATTCTAGCAATAGATTTCCATTTATCACAAAATCCAGCTAGTCAAGCACCTAATCTAAACAGTATGGGAAAAGTTTAAGAGTTATACCCCCTAGGAACCTTGCAACCAAGGAGAAGGAGAAGAGGAAGAGGGTAGGTGCATCAAAACGTGGTTGAAATGCTCTGAACTTCACCAGGTCTGTTGTTGCTGTTGCTGTTATGGTGTGGTATAAGGTGGTGTGTGATGTGGTATGAGGTGGTGTGTGTGGTATGGGGTTGAGGGCATGAAGCAGCTGTTGCTGCTGCTGCAGAAGTTAAGGGCTGAAGTGGTGAAACAAATGGCTGAAGGCTGATGTGCTGATGCTGTTTTATGGTGTTTGTGTTGCTGTCTGCAGCAGTATAGAGGCTGAAATGGTGAGAAAAGATGGGTTGAAGGCTGATGTTTCAGGTGGCTGATCTGAATGAAATTTGGGCTGATGTGTAGTGCTGATTTGGGGCTGAAAGATGAAAAATGGGCCTGATGTGCTGCTGTTTTGGTGGCTGATCTGATACAGCTTTTGGGCTGATTTGAAATGTGGGTGAGTGAGTGAGAGAGAGGTGAAAGAGTGGTGAAAAGAAGTGAGGAGACTTAACCTTAATTCATCATGGCACATCACATCCCTCACCCTCACTCTAAGTCAACCTTAAACCCTTCAAAACCCCATGGTCAAAGCCATCCACCCCTAATTAAACTAATTAGCCCAAAGAAACACAATTACCTTAACCATGGACCTAGCCCACCATGGTCAATTTAAACATGGCTAACCTACAAGCCCAAATGTGTGGCAACCCTAGTCTTAACCCTAAGTATCGTGCACAAGTGTGTGTGGTTGCGATAAAATTCCACAAAAATAACCATAACCCAGATAATTTACTACAATCCCGTTTTGGTAAACTTTTTACTGAAAACCCCACACTAACACTTAATTACTACTAACCCTAACATCAGGTGTTACAGGTCGCATCCGCAATTTCTGGGTCGCCAAACTCCTTTATTCTCTCCCGGCCCGCGACGGATTCTGCATACTCTTCAATCGTTGTCTGCCTCCTTTTTCTAAGTCGGATTCAGCCGCAATAAACGTTGCGCCGGATATATCGGAAAACCTAAGCCTTTTTCCTTGCCCATCCGTGGATAATTTCAGATTCAGCCTTGGATGCCCTAAGTCTTTACCCCCGACCGTCCCGAAACCCGATCGGGCTTGTGTGTGTTTGGGGGGGCGTTCGCCCGTTGTACCGAATGCCCGCAGCGGATTATTCTGCTTTCACAGCCGCGCGTCCCCAGACGGAAAGAGAGAAGGAGGCCGGGGGGGGGGGGGAAAATAAAAAAATAAAAAGGGGATGCAACACGAGAGGTCACCCATCCTAGTACTACTCTCGCCCAAGCACGCTTAACTGTGGAGTTCTGATGGGATCCGGTCCTTTAGTGCTGGTATGGTCGAATCCCCAATTTCTGGGTAGCCAAACTCTTTTATTTTCTCCCGGCCCGCGACGGATTCTGCATACTCTTCATTCGTTGTCTGTCTCCTTTTTCTAAGTCGGATTCAGCCGCAATAAACGTTGCGCCGGATATATCGGAAACCTAAGCCTTTTTCCTTGCCCGCCCGTGGATAATTTCAGATACAGCCTAAGATTCCCCAAGTCTTTACCGCCCGACCGTCCCGAAACCCGGCCGGGCTTATGTGGTAGGGTGGCGTTCGCCCGTTGTACCGAATGCCCGCAGCGGATTATTCTGCTTTCACAGCCGCGCGTCCCCAGACGGAAAGTGAGAAGGAGGCCGGGGGGAAAAAATAAAAAAATAAAAAGGGGATGCAACACGAGGACTTCCCAGGAGGTCACCCCATCCTAGTACTACTCTCGCCCAAGCACGCTTAAGTGCGGAGTTCTGATGGGATCCGGTGCTTTAGTGCAGGTATGGTCGCATCCGCAATTTCTGGGTCGCCAAACTTCTTTATTCTCTCCCGGCCCGCGACGGATTCTGCATACTCTTCATTCGTTTTCTGCCTCCTTTTTCTAAGTCGGATCCAGCCGCAATAAACGTTGCGCCGGATATATCGGAAAACCTAAGCCTTTTTCCTTGCCCGCCCGTGGATAATTTCAGATTCAGCCCAAGATGCCCAAGGTCTTTACCGCCGAACGTCTCGAAACCCTGCCTGGCTTGTGTGGGGGGGGGGCGTTCGCCCGTTGTACCGAATGCCGCAACGGATTATTCTGCTTTCATAGCCGCGCGTCCCCAGACGGAAAGAGAGAAGGAGGCCGGGTGGAAAAAATAAAAAAATAAAAAGGGGATGCAACATGAGGACTTCCCAGTAGGTCACCCATCCTAGTACTACTCTCGCCCAAGCACCCGTGACTGTGGAGTTCTGATGGGATCCGGTGCTTTAGTGCTGGTATGGTCGCATCCGCAATTTCTGGGTCGCCAAACTCCTTTATTCTCTCCAGGCCCGCGACGAATTCTGCATACTCTTCATTCGTTGTCTGCCTCCTTTTTCATGGTCGGATTCAGCCGCAATAAACATTGCGCCGGATATATCGGAAACCTAAGCCTTTTTCCTTGCCCGCCCGTGGATAATTTCAGATTCAGCCCAAGATGCCCCAAGTCCTTTCCGCCGACCGTCCCGAAACCCGGCCGGGCTTGTGGGGTCGGGGGCGTTCGCCCGTTGTACCGAATGCCCGCTGCGGATTATTCTGCTTTCACAGCCGCGCGTCCCCAGACGGAAAGAGAGAAGGAGGCCGGGGGGAACAAATAAAAAAATAAAAAGGGGATGCAACAGGAGGACTTCCCAGAAAGTCACCCATCCAAGTACTACTCTCGCCCAAGCACGCTTAAGTGCGGAGTTCTGATGGGATCCGGTGCTTTAGTGCCTGTATGATCGCATCCGCAATTTCTGGGTCGCCAAACTCCTTTATTCTCTCCCGGCCCGCGATGGATTCTGCATACTCTTCATTCGTTGTCTGCCTCCTTTTTCTAAGTCGGATCCAGCCTCAATAAACGTTGCGCCGGATATATCGGAAAACCTAAGCCTTTTTCCTTGCCCGCCCGTGGATAATTTCAGATTCAGCCCAAGATGCCCCAAGTCTTTACCGCCGAACGTCTCGAAACCCGGCCTGGCTTGTGGGGGGGGCATTCGCCCGTTGTACCGAATGCCGCAGCGGATTATTCTGCTTTCATAGCCGCGCGACCCCAGACGGAAAGAGAGAAGGAGGCCGGGTGGAAAAAATAAAAAAATAAAAAGGGGATGCAACACGAGGACTTCCCAGTAGGTCACCCATCCTAGTACTACTCTCGCCCAAGCACCCATGACTGCGGAGTTCTGATGGGATCCGGTGCTTTAGTGCTGGAATGGTCGCATCCGCAATTTCTGGGTCGCCAAACTCCTTTATTCTCTCCCGGCCCGCGACGAATTCTGCATACTCTTCATTCGTTGTCTACCTCCTTTTTCATTGTCGGATTCAGCCGCAATAAACGTTGCGCCGGATATATCGGAAAACCTAAGCCTTTTTCCTTGCCCGCCCGTGGATAATTTCAGATTCAGCCCAAGATGCCCCAAGTCTTTACCGCCGACCGTCCCGAAACCCGGCCGGGCTTGTGGGGGCGGGGGCGTTCGCCCGTTGTACAGAATGCCCGCAGCGGATTATTCTGCTTTCACAGCCACGCGTTCCCAGACGGAAAGAGAGAAGGAGGCCGGGGAGAAAAAAAAAAAAAAGGAGATGCAACACGAGGACTTCCCAGGAGGTCACCCATCCTAGTACTACTCTCGCCCAAGCACGCTTAACTGCGGAGTTCTGATGGGATCCGGTGCTTTAGTGCTGGTATGGTCGCATCCGCAATTTTTGGGTCGCCAAACTCCTTTATTCTCTCCCGGCTCGCGACGGATTCTGCATACCCTTCATTCGTTGTCTGCCTCATTTTTCTGTGTCGGATTCAGCCGCAATAAACGTTGCGCCGGATATATCGGAAAACCTAAGCCTTTTTTCTATGCCCGCCCATGGAAAATTCAGATTCAGCCAAAGATGCCTCAAGTCTTTACCTCTGACCGTCCCGAAACCCGGCCGGGCTTGTGTTCGGGGGGGGGGGCGTTCGCCCGTTGTACCGAATGCCCGCAGCGGATTATTCTGCTTTCACAGCCGCGCGTCCCCAGACGGAAAGAGAGAAGGAGGACGGTGGGAAAAAATAAAAAAATAAAAAGGGGATGCAACACGAGGACTTCCCAGGAGGTCACCCATCCTAGTACTACTCTCGCCCAATCACGCTTAAGTGCGGAGTTCTGATGGGATCCAGTGCTTTAGTGCTGGTATGGTCGCATCCGCATTTCTGGGTCGCCAAACTCCTTTATTCTCTACCGGCCCGCGACGGATTCTGCACACTCTTCATTCGTTGTCTGCCTCCTTTTTCTAAGTCGGATCCAGCCGCAATAAACGTTGCGCCGGTTATATTGGAAAACCTAAGCCTTTTTCCTTGTCCGCCCGTGGATAATTTCAGATTCAGCCCACGATATCCCAAGTCTTTACCGCCGACCGTCCCGTAACCCGGTCGGGCTTGTGTGTGGGGGGGGGCGTTCGCCCGTTGTACCGAATGCCCGCAACGGATTATTCTGTTTTCACAGCCTCGCGTCCCCAGACGGAAAGAGAGAAGGAGGCCGGGGGGGAAAATTAAAAAATAAAAAGGGGATGCAACACGAGGACTTCCCAGGAGGTCACCCATCCTAGTAGTACTCTCGCCCAAGCACGCTTGACTGCGGATTTCTGATGGGATCTGGTGCTTTAGTGCTGGTATGGCCGCATCCGCAATTTCTCGGTCGCCAAAACTCCTTTATTCTCTCCCGGCCCGCGACGGATTCTGCATACTCTTCATTCGTTGTCTGCCTCCTTTTTCTATGTCGGATTCAGCCGCAATAAACGTTGCGCCGGATATATCGGAAAACCTAAGCCTTTTTCCTTACCTGCCCGTGGATAATTTCAGATTCAGCCCAAGATGCCCCAAGTCTTTACCGCCGACCGTCCCGAAACCCGGCAGGGCTTGTGTGGGGGGGGGGCGCTCGCCTGTTGTACCGAATTCCCGCAGTGGATTATTCTGCTTTCACAGCCACGCGTCCACAGACGGAAAGAGAGAAGGAGGCCGGGGAAAAAATAAAAAAATAAAAAGGGGACGCAACACGAGGACTTCCCAGGAGGTCAGCCATCCTAGTACTACTCTCGCGCAAGCACGCTTAACTGCGGAGTTCTGATGGGATCCGGTGCTTTAGTGCTGGTATGGCAGCATCAGAAATTTCTCGGTCGCCAAACTCCTTTATTCTCTCCCGGCCCGCGACGGATTCTGCATACTCTTCATTCGCTATTTGCCTCCTTTTCCTAAGTCGGATTCAGCCGCAATAAACGTTGCGCCGGATATAACGGAAACCTAAGCCTTTTTCCTTGCCCGCCCGTAGATAATTTCAGATTCTGTCCAAGATGCCCCAAGTCTTTACCGCCGACCGTCCCGAAACCCGGCCGGGCTTGTGTGTGTGGGGGGGGGGCGTGCGCCCGTTGTACCGAATGCCCGCAGCGGATTATTCTGCTTTCACTGCCGCGTGTCCCCAGACGGAAAGAGAAGAGGAGGCCGGGGGAAAAATAAAAAAATAAAAAGGGGATGCAAAACGAGGACTTCCCAGGAGGTCAACCATCCTAGTACTGCTCTCGTCCAAGCACGCTTAACTGCGGAGTTCTGATGGGATCCATTGCTTTAGTGCTGGTATGGTCGCATCCGCAATTTCAGGGTCGCCAAACTCCTTTATTCTCTCCCGTCCCACGACGGATTCTGCATACTCTTCATTCGTTGTCTGCCTCCTTTTTCTAAGTCGGATTCAGCTGCAATAAACGTTGCGCCGGATATATCAAAACCCTAAGCCTTTTTCCTTGCCCGCACGTGGATAATTTCCGATTCAGCCCAAGATGCCCCAAGTCTTTACCGCCGACCGTCCCGAAACCCGGCCGGGCTTGTGTGTATGGGCCGGGGGGCGTTCGCCCATTGTACCGAATGCCCGCAGCGGATTATTCTGCTTTCACAGCCGCGCGTCCCCAGAAGGAAAGAGAGAAGGAGGCCGGGTGAAAGATAAAAAAATAAAAAGGTGATGCAACACGTAGACTTCCCTGGAGGTCACCCATCCTAGTACTACTCTCGCCCAAGCACGCTTAACTGCGGAGTTCTGATGGGATCCGGTGCTTTAGTGCTGGTATGGTCGCATCCGCAATTTCTGGGCCGCCAAACTCCTTTAATCTCTCCCGGCCCGCGACGGATTATGAATACTCTTCATTCGTTGTCTGCCTCCTTTTTCTAAGTCGGATTCAGCCGCAATAAACGTTACGCCGGATATATCGGAAACCTAAGCCTTTTTCCTTGCCCGCCCATGGATAATTTCAGATTCAGCCCAAGATGCCCCAAGTCTTTACCGCCGACCGTCCCGAAACCCGGCCGGGCTTGTGTGGGGGGGGGAGTGGGGTGTTCGCCCGTTGTACCGAATACCTGCAGCGGATTATTCTGCTTTCATACACTTGCGTCCTCAGACGGAAAGAGAGAAAGTGGCCCGGGGGAAAAAATAAAAAAATAAAAAGGGGATAATTTCCGATTTCCTTGCCCGCCCGTGGATAATTTCCGATTTAGCCCGAGATGCCCCAAGTCTTTACCGCCGACCGTCCCGAAACCCGGCCGGGCTTGTGTGTGTGGGCCGGGGGGCGTTCGCCCATTGTACCGAATGCCCGCAGCGGATTATTCTGCTTTCACAGCCGCGCGTCCCCAGAAGGAAAGAGAGAAGGAGGCCGGGGGGGAAAATAAAAAAATAAAAAGGTGATTCAACACGAGGACTTCCCTGGAGGTCACCCATCCTAGTACTACTTTCGCCCAAGCACGCTTAACTGCGGAGTTCTGATGGGATCCGGAGCTTTAGTGCTGGTATGGTCGCATCCGCAATTTCTGGGTCGCCAAACTCCTTTATTCTCTCCCGTCCCACGACGGATTATGAATACTCTTCATTCGTTGTCTGCCTCCTTTTTCTAACCCGGATTCAGCCGCAATAAACGTTGCGCCGGATATATCGGAAACCTAAGCCTTTTTCCTTGCCCGCCCGTGGATAATTTCAGATTCAGCCCAAGATGCCCCAAGTCTTTACCGCCGACCGTCCCGAAACCCGGCCGGGCTTGTGTGTGGGGGAAAGGGGGGTGTTCACCCGTTGTACCGAATGCTTGCAGCGGATTATTCTGCTTTCACAGCCGCGCGTCCCCAGACGGAAAGAGAGAAAGTGGCCGGGGGGAAAAAATAAAAAAATAAAAAGGGGATGCTTCACGTGGACTTCCCAGGAGGTCACCAATCCTAGTACTACTCTAGCCCAAGCACGCTTAACTGCGGAGTTCTGATGGGATCCGGTGCTTTAGTGCTGGTATGGTCGCATCCGCAAATTCTGGGTCGCCAAACTCCTTTATTCTCTCCCGGCCCGCGACAGATTCTGCATACTCTTCATTCGTTATCTGCCTCCTTTTTCTAAGTCGGATTCAGCCGCAATAAACGTTGCGCCGGATATATCGGAAACCTAAGTCTTTTTCCTTGCCCGCCCGTGGATAATTTTATATTCAGCCCAAGATGCCCCAAGTCTTTACCTCCGACCGTCCCGAAACCCGGCCGGGCTTGTGTGAGGGGGGGGGGGCGTCCGCCCGTTGTACCGAATGCCCGTAGCGGATTACTCTGCTTTCACAGCCGCGCGTCCCCAGACGGAAAGAGTGAAGGAGGCCGGGGGGAAAAAATAAAAAAATAAAAAGGGGATGCAACACGAGGACTTCCCAAGAGGTCACCCATCCTAGTACTACTCTCGCCCAAGCATGCTTAACAGCGGAGTTCTGATGGGATCCGGTGCTTTAGTGCTGGTATGGTCGCATCCGCTATTTCTGTGTCGCCAAACTTCTTTATTCACTCCCGGCCCGCGACGGATTCTGCATACTCTTGATTCGTTGTCTGCCCCCTTTTTCTAAGTCGGATTCCGCCGCAATAAACGTTGCGCCGGATATATCGGAAACCTAAGCCTTTTTCCTTGCCTGCCCGTGAATAATTTCAGATTCAACCCAAGATGCCCCAAGTCTTTACCGTCGACCTTCCAGAAACCCGGCCGGGCTTGTGTGTGTGAGCAGGGGGTGTTCCCCCATTGGACCGAATGCCCGCAGCGGATTATTCTGCTTTCACAGCCGCGCGTCCCCAGACGGAAAGAGAGAAGGAGGCCGGGGGGAAAAAATAAAAAAAATAAAAAGGGGATGCAACACGAGGACTTCCCAGGAGGTCACCCATCCTACTACTACTCTCGCCCAAGCATGCATAACTGCGGAGTTATGATGGGATCCGGTGCTTTAGTGCCGGTATGGTCGCATCCGCAATTTCTGGGTCGCCAAACTCCTTAGTTCTCTCCCGGCCCGCGACGGATTCTGCATACTCTTC
The DNA here is from genome assembly GCA_030015575.1 of Agapanthus africanus. NCBI lineage: Eukaryota > Viridiplantae > Streptophyta > Magnoliopsida > Asparagales > Amaryllidaceae > Agapanthus > Agapanthus africanus. The sequence continues at coordinate 277,570,024 of JASDDO010000010.1, read as the reverse complement.
ATTCGTTGTCTGCCACCTTTTTATAAGTCGGATTCAGCTGCAATAAACGTTGCGCCGGATATATCGGAATCCTAAGCCTTTTTCCTTGCCCGCCCGTGGATAATTTCAGATTCAGCCCAAGATGCCCCAAGTTTTTACCGTCGAACGTCCCGAAACCCGACCGGGCTTGTGGGGTGGGCGTTCGCCCGTTGTACCGAATGCCAGCAGCGGATTATTCTGCTTTCACAGCCGCGCGTCCCCAGACAGAAAGAGAGAAGGAGGCCGGTGGGAAAAATAAAAAAATAAAAAGGGGATGCAACATGAGGGCTTCCCAGGATATCACCCATCCTAGTACTATTCTCGCACAAGCACGCTTATCTGCGGAGTTCTGATGGGATCCGGTGCTTTACTGTTGGTATGGTCGCATCCACAATTTCTGGGTCGCCAAACTCCTTTATTCTCTCCCGGCCCACGACAGATTCTGCATACTCTTCATTCGTTTTCTGCCTCCTTTTTCTAAGTCGGATTCAGCTGCAATAAACGTTGCGCCGGATATATAGGAAACCTAAGCCTTTTTCCTTGCCCGCCCGTGGATAATTTCAGATTCAGCCCAAGATGCCCCAAGTCTTTACCGCCGACCGTCCCGAAACCCGGCGGGGCTTGTGTGTGTGGGGAGGGGGCGTTCGCCCGTTGTACCGAATGCCCGCAGCGGATTATTCTGCTTTCATAGCCGCGCGTCCCGAGGGAAGGAGGCCGGGGGGAAAATATAAAAAAATAAAAAAGGAGTGCAACACGAGAACTTCCCAGGAGGTCACCCATCCTAGTACTACTCTCGCCAAAGCACGCTTAACTGCGGAGTTCTGATAGGATCCGGTGCTTTAGTGCTGCTATGGTCGCATCCGCAATTTCTGGGTCGCCAAACTCCTTTATTCTCTCCCGGCCCGCGACGGATTCTGCATACTCTTCATTCGATGTCTGCCTCCTTTTTCTATGTCGGATTCAGCCGCAATAAACGTTGTGCCGGATATATCGGAAACCTAAGCCTTTTTCCTTGCCCGCCCGTGGATAATTTCAGATTCATCCCATGATGCCCCAAGTCTTTACCGCCGACCGTCCCGAAAACCGTCCGGGCTTGTATGTGGGGGGGAGACGTTCGCCCGTTGTTCCGAAAGCCCGCAGCGGATTATTCTACTTTCACAGCCGCGCGTCCCCAGATGGAAAGAGAGAAGGAGGCCGGGGGGAAAAATAAAAAAATAAAAAGGGGATGCAACACGAGGACTTCCCAGGAGGTCACCTATCCTAGTACTACTCTCTCCAAAACACGCTTAACTGCGGAGTTCTGATGGGATCCGGTGCTTTAATGCAGATATGGTCGCATCCGCAATTTTTGGGTCGCCAAACTCCTTTATTCTCTCCCGGCCCGCGACGGATTCTGCATACTCTTCATTCGTTGTCTGCCTCCTTTTTCTAAGTCGGATTCAGCCGCAATAAACGTTGCGCCGGATATATCGGAAACCTAAGCCTTTTTCCTTGCCCGCCCGTGGATATTTTCAGATTTAGCCCAAGTTGCCCGAAGTCTTTACCGCCGACCGTCCCGAAACCCGGCCGAGCTTGTTTGTGTGGGGGGGGCGTTCGCCCGTTGTACCGAATGCCTGCAGCGGATTATTCTGCTTTCACAGCCGCGCGTCCCCAGACGGAAAGAGAGAAGGAGGCCATGGGGAAAAATAAAAAAATAAAAAGGGGATTCTGCATACTCTTTATTCGTTGTCTGTCTCCTTTTTCTAAGTCGGATTCAGCCGCAATAAACGTTACGCCGGATATATCGGAAACCTAAGCCTTTTTCCTTGCCCGCCCGTGGATATTTTCAGATTTAGCCCAAGTTGCCCCAAACCTTTACCGCCGACCGTCCCGAAACCCGGCCGAGCTTGTGGGGGGGGAGGGCGTTCGCCCGTTGTACCGAATGCCCACAGCGGATTATTCTGCTTTCACAGCCGCGCGTCCCCAGACGGAAAGAGAGAAGGAGGCCGGGGGAAAAATAAAAAAATAAAAAGGGATGCAACAAGAGGACTTCCCAGGAGGTCACCCATCCTAGTACTACTCTCGCCCAAGCACGCATCACTGCGGGGTTCTGATGGGATCCGGTGCTTTAGTGCTGGTATGGTCGCATCCGCAATTTCTGGGTCGCTAAACTACTTTATTCTCTCCCGTCCCGCGACGGATTATGCATACTCTTCATTCGTTGTCTGCCTCCTTTTTCTAAGTCGGATTCAGCCACAATAAACGTTGCGCCGGATATATCGGAAACCTAAGCCTTTTTCGTTTCCCGCCTATGGATAATTTCAGATTTAGCCCAAGATGCCCCAAGTCTTTACCGCCGACCGTCCCGAAACCCGGCCTGGCTTGTGTGTGGGGCGGGCGTTCGCCCGTTGTACCGAATGCCCGCAGCGGATTATTCTGCTTTCACAGCCGCGCGTCCCCAGACGGAAAGAGAGAAGGTGGCCGGGGGGAAAAAATAAAAAAATAAAAAGGGGAAGCAACATGAGGACTTCACAGGAGGTCACCCATCCTAGTATTACTCTTGTCCAAGCACGCTTAACTGCGGAGTTCTGATGGGATACGGCGCTTTAGTGCTGGTATGGTCACATCCGCAATTTCTAGGTCGCCAAACTCCTTTATTCTCTCCCGGCCCGCGACGGATTCTGCATACCCTTCATTCGTTTTCTGCCTCCTTTTTCTAAGTCGGATTCAGCCGCAATAAACGTTGCGCCGGATATATCGGAAACCTAAGCCTTTTTCCTTGCCCTCCCGTGGATAATTTTAGATTCAGCCCAAGATGCCCCAAGTATTTACCGCCGACCGTCCCGAAACCCGGCCGGGCTTATGTGGGGGGGGGGGCGTTCGCCCGTTGTACTGAATGCCCGCAGCGGATTATTCTGCTTTCACTGCCGCGCGTCCCCAGACGGAAAGAGAGAAGGATGCCGGGGGGAAAAATAAAAAAATAAAAAGGGGATGCAACACGAGGACTTCCTAGGAGGTCACCCATCGTAGTACTACTCTCGCCCAAGCACGCTTAACTGCGGAGTTCTGATGGGATCCGGTGCTTTAGTGCTGGTATGGTCGCATCCGCAATTTCTGGGTCGCCAAACTCCTTTATTCTCTCCCGGACCGCGACGGATTCTGCATACTCTTCATTCGTTGTCTGCCTCCTCTTTCAAAGTCGGATTCAGCCGCAATAAACGTTGCGCCGGATATATCGGAAACCTAAGCCTTTTTCCTTGCCCGCCCGTGGATAATTTCAGATTCAGCCCAGCATGCCCCATGTCTTTACCTCCGACCGTCCCGAAACCCGGGCGGGCTTGTGGGGGGTGCGTTCGTCCGTTGTACCGAATGCCCACAGTGGATTATTCTGCTTTCACAGCCGCGCGTCCCCAGACGGAAAGAGAAAAGGAGGCCGGGGGGAAAAAATAAAAAAATAAAATAGGGATGCAACACGAGGACTTCCCAGGAGGTCACCCATCCTAGTACTACTCTCGCCCAAGCACGCTTGACTGCGGAGTTCTGATGGGATCCGGTGCTTTAGTGCGGGTATGGTCGAATCCGCAATTTCTGGGACGCCAAACTCCTTTATTCTCTCCCGGCCCGCGACGGATTCTGCATACTCTTCATTCGTTGTCTGCCTCCTTTTTCTATGTCGGATTCAGCCGCAATAAATGTTGCGCCGGATATATCGGAAACCTAAGCCTTTTTCCTTGCCCGCCCGTGGATAATTTCAGATTCAGCCCAAGATGCCCCAAGTCTTTACCACCGACCGTCCCGAAACCCTGCCGGGCTTGTGTTGGGGGGGGGGGCGTTCGCCCGTTGTACCGATTTCCCGCAGCGGATTATTCTGCTTTCACAGCCGAGCGTCCCCAGATGGAAAGAGAGAAGGAGGCCGGGGGGAAAAAATGAAAAAATAAAAAGGGGATGCAACACGAGGACTTCCCAGGAGGTCACCCATCCTAGTACTACTCTCGCCCAAGCACGCTTGACTGCGGAGTTCTGATAGGATCTGGTGCTTTAGCGCTTGTATGGTCGAATCCGCAATTTCTGGGTCGCCAAACTCCTTTATTCTCTCCCGGCCCGCGACGGATTCTGCATACTCTTCATTCGTTGTCTGCCTCCTTTTTCTAAGTCGGATTCAGCCGCAATAAACGTTGCGCCGGATATATCTGAAACCTAAGCCTTTTTCCTTGCCCGCCCGTGGATAATTTTAGATTCAGCCCAAGATGCCCCATGTCTTTACCGCCGACCGTCCCGAAACCCGGCCGGGCTTGTGTGTATGGGGTGGGGCGTTCGCCCGTTGTACCGAATGCCCGCAGCGGATTATTCTGCTTTCACAGCCGAGAGTCCCCAGACGGAAAGAGAGAAGGAGGCCGGGGGAAAAAATAAAAAAATAAAAAGGGGATGCAACACGAGGACTTCCCAGGAGTCACCCATCCTAGTACTACTCTTGCCCAAGCACGCTTAACTGCGGAGTTGTGATGGGATCCGGTGCTTTAGTGCTGGTATGGTCGCATCCGTAATTTCTGGGTCGCCAAACTCCTTTATTCTCTCCCGGCCCGCGACGGATTCTGCATACTCTTCATTCGTTGTCTGCCTCCTTTTTCTAAGTCGGATTCAGCCGCAATAAACGTTGCGCCGGATATATCGGAAACCTAAGCCTTTTTCCTTGCCTGTCCGTGGATAATTTCAGATTCAACCCAAGATGCCCCAAGTCTTTACCGTCGACCGTCCCGAAACCCGGCCGGGCTTGTGTGTGGGGGGTGGGGCGTTCGCCCGTTGTACCGAATGCCCGCAGCGGATTACTCTTCTTTCACAGTCGCGCGTCCTTAGACGGAAAGAGAGTAGGAGGCCGGGGGAAAAAATAAATAAATAAAAAGGGGATGCAACACGAGGTCTTCCCAGGAGGTCACCCATCATAGTACTACTCTCGCCCAAGCACGCTTAACTGCGGAGTTCTGATGGGATCCGGTGCTTTAGTGCCGGTATGGTCGCATCCGCAATTTCTGGGTCGCCAAACTCCTTTATTCTCTCCCGGCCCGCGACGGATTCTGCATACTCTTCATTCGTTGTCTGCCTCCTCTTTCTAAGTCGGATTCAGCCGCAGTAAATGTTGCGCCGGATATATCGGAAACCTAAGCCTTTTTCCTTGCCCGCCCGTGGATAATTTCAGATTCAGCCCAAGATACCCTAAATCTTTACCGCCGACCGTCCCGAAACCCGGCCGCGCTTGTGTATGGGGGGGGCGTTCGCCCGTTGTACCGAATGCCCGCAGCGGATTATTCTGCTTTCACAGCCGCGCGTCCCCCAGAAGGAAAAAAATAAGGAGGCCGGGGGGAAAAAATAAAAAAATAAAAAGGGGATGCAACACGAGGACTTCTCAGGAGGTCACCCATCCTAGTACTACTCTCTCCCAAGCACGCTTAACTGCGGAGTTCTGATGGGATCCGGTGATTTAGTGCTGGTATTGTCGCATCCGCAATTTCTGGGTCGCCAAACTCCTTTATTCTCTCCCGGCCCGCGACGGATTCTGCATACTCTTCATTTGTTGTCTGCCTCCTTTTTCTAAGTCGGATTCAGCCGCAATAAACATTGCACCGGATATATCGGAAACCTAAGCCTTTTTCCTTGCCCGTCCGTGGATAATTCCAGATTCAGCCCAAGATGCCCCAAGTCTCTACCGCCGACCGTCCCGAAACCCGGCCGGACTTATGTGTTGGGGAGGCGTTCGCCCGTTGTACCGAATGCCCTCAGCGGATTATTCTGCTTTCACTGCCGCGCGTCCCCAGACGGAAAGAGAGAAGGAGGCTGGGGGGAAAAATAAAAAAATAAAAAGGGGATGCAACACGAGGACTTCCCAGGAGGTCACCCATCCTAGTTCTACTCTCGCCCAAGTACGCTTAACTGCGGAGTTATGATGGGATCCGGTGTTTTAGTGCTGGTATGGTCGCATCCGCAATTTCTGGGTCTCCAAACTCCTTTATTCTCTCCCGGCCCGCGACGGATTCTGCATACTCTTCATTCGTTGTCTGCCACCTTTTTCTAAGTCGGATTCAGCCGCAATAAACGTTGCACCGGATATATCGGAAACCTAAGCTTTTTTCCTTGCCCGTCCGTGGATAATTTTAGATTCAGCCCAAGATGCCCCAAGTCTTTACCGCCGACCGTCCCGAAACCCTGCCGGGCTTGTGGGGGGGGGAGCGTTCATCCGTTGTACTGAACGCCCGCACCGGATTATTCTGCTTTGACATCCGCGCGTCCCCAGATGGAAAGAGAGCAGGAGGCCGGGGGGAAAAATAAAAAAATAAAAAGGGGATGCAACAAGAGGACTTCCTAGGAGGTCACCCATCCTGGTACTACTCTCTCCCAAGCACGCTTAACTGCGGAGTTCTGATGGGATCCGGTGATTTACTGCTGGTATGGTCGCATCCACAATTTCTGGGTCGCCAAACTCCTTTATTCTCTCCCTGCCCGCGACGGATTCTGCATACTCTTCATTCGTTGTCTGCCTCCTTTTTCTAAGTCGGATTCAGCCGCAATAAACGTTGCACCGGATATATCGGAAACCTAAGCCTTTTTCCTTGCCCGTCCGTGGATAATTCCAGATTCAGCCCAAGATGCCCCAAGTCTCTACCGCCGACCGTCCCGAAACCCGGCCGGACTTATGTGTTGGGGGGGGGGCATTCGCCCGTTGTACCGAATGCCCTCAGCGGATTATTCTGCTTTCACTGCCGCGCGTCCCCCGACGGAAAGAGAGAAGGAGGCCGGGGGGAAAAATAAAAAAATAAAAAGGGGATGCAACACGAGGACTTCCCAGGAGGTCACCCATCCTAGTTCTACTCTCGCCCAAGTACGCTTAACTGCGGAGTTATGATGGGATCCGGTGTTTTAGTGCTGGTATGATCGCATCCGCAATTTCTGGGTCGCCAAACTCCTTTATTCTCTCCCGGCCCGCGACGGATTTTGCATACTCTTCATTCGTTGTCTGCCTCCTCTTTCTAAGTCGGATTCAGCCGCAATTTAGCCGCAACAAACGTTGCGCTAGATATATCGGAAACCTAAGCCTTTTTCCTTGCCCGCTCGTTGATAATTTCAGATTCATCCCAAGATGCCCCAAGTCTTTACCGACGACCGTCCCGAAACCCGGCCGGGCTTGTGGGGGGGGGGTTCTCCCGTTGTACCGAATGCCCGCAGCGGATTATTCTGCTTTCACAGCCGCGCGTCCCCAGACGTAAAGAGAGAAGGAGGCTGGGGGAAAAAATAAAAAGGGAATGCAACACGAGGACTTCCCAGGAGGTCACCTATCCTAGTACTACTCTCGCCCAAGCACGCTTAGCTGCGGAGTTCTGGTGGGATCCGGTGCTTTAGTGCTGGTATGGTCGCATCCGCAATTTCTGGGTCGCCAAACTCCTTTATTCTCTCCCGCCCCGCGACGGATTCTGCATACCCTTCATTCGTTGTCTGCCTCCTTTTTCTAAGTCGGATTCAGCCGCAATAAACGTTGCACCGGATATATCAGAAACCTAAGCCTTTTTCCTTTCCCGCCCGTGGATAATTTCAGATTCAGCCCAAAATGCCACAAGTCTTTTCCGCCGACCGTCCAGAAACCCGGCCGGGCTTGTGTGGGGGGAGGGGGCGTTCGCCCGTTGTACCGAATGCCCGCAGCGGATTATTCTACTTTCACAGCCGCGCGTCCCCAGACGGAAAGAGAGAAGGAGGCCGGGGGTAAAAAATAAAAAAATAAATAGGGGATGCTACACGAGGACTTCCAGGAGGTCACCCATCCTAGTACTACTCTCGTCCAAGCACGCTTAACTGCAGAATTCTGATGGGATCCGGTGCTTTAGTGCAGGTATGGTCGCATCCGCAATTTCTGGGTCGCCAAACTCCTTTATTCTTTCCCGGCCCGCGACGGATTCTGAGGGCACTATCTCCAACAATAGATAACCAATCTAATCTTGCAAGAGCATACGCTGAGTGTTTTCTTCTCTCTCTCTCCAGGTAGCGACTATATCACGCCTTAATCAAGATAATAAAACGGATATATTGACCGAACCCGCTTGTTATACTGAGCTGGGGAACGTTGGTCCCGCTCCAACTTATAATTGTTATAAGACAGAGTAGGAAATTAGGGAATACCAGATTTCCCGTGCCGCCCAAACGAAGAAAGTGCATGCTGATGCATCTTTTTCGGGTATGTTCATTACAAAGAACTGTTTCTCAGTATCCTTTACGTCCTGGGTATGTGATACCGGATCAGGATCCCGCATATGTAATCTGTTACATGGGCTACAGATAGGTAGAGAACTGAGAACGGGTGATAAGTTTCATGAGATAGAAAACGGTGCAAGTGTTGCAGCCAAGTCTGTTGGTCACTATCACCCTGTATTACCAGAATACATTGATTCTGAACAAATGTTATTAGATACCGAACCTGATATACAACATCATATCAGTCTCTTTATTAGTAAAGAAGGATATAATTTTGTATTGTTGGATAATGTTTTGAACGTTTCCTATAACAAGAGTTGATCGGTTCAGGCACGTTATCTAAAAGCATTGACGTTCTAAATCAAATTACAGTTCTTAGTATACAGAACACACATGAGAGGAAGAGTTCAGAAATGAACGAATCCTTCTTGAGGCATTGTAGACTAGGTCAAATCAATGCAACCCGACTGGCTGAAGTTACATATAGATGCATATTTAAATTAGTTTGAATTTACATCTTGTGAAACTTGCCGGTCATGTCACAAAGATACGATGACCATAGCTCTGTTTATTGGAAACAGAGAAAGAGTTAGTGAACTCTTGGGATTGATACATGCTGATGTATGAAGGTCCCCTGTCTACACATGCCAAGACTGGTTCTTTGTAATTCATTACATTCTCTGATGATCTCTCAAGATTCAGGGATATGTTCCTGCTGAAACACAAGTCTGAACCTTTTGAGATATTCACTGAATATAAGTTAGAAGTAGAGAACCAAAATACGGGTATAAGTATTATGTCCTTTGATGAGATCAAGGAGGAGAATACCTGAGCATGGGATTCTTGGACTATTCTAAAGGAGAATGAGATTCTCTCTCAGCATTACTCCTCCGTATACACCATAGCACGATGGTATATCTGGGCGGAGCAATAGCGCCCTATGTGATATGGTGTGCTCTATGATGAGTACTACTGATTTTCCTATTTCCTTTGGGGAGTTATGCACTTGAGAAGCTGCATACCTATTGAATAGGGTTCCAATCAAATCATAAGCCTACCACTCTATATATGATATGGAAAGGCAAGAGCCCATATCTTAAGTTTGTTAAGATTTAGGATTGTCCGGACTATGTCTAAAAGCAAAATCCGGACAAGCTCGAGGCAAGGTCTGTTATGTAGAACTGGAATGGTTCCAGCTATACAAACTGCAGCTGATGATTTGGTAGAACCAAAGGATTCAATAGTTTCCAACGAATCTCAGCCTCTCCGCCGATCTAGTAGGGTTCCTCACCCACCTGAGAGGTACTTCGGTTTCTCTATGACAGTGAGAGCGAGGATTGCATCATGAGATGATGACCCAACTAGTTTCGAGCTGGCCATCAGGAGTGGGACTCTGTAAGAATGGCTGGGTGCTTATCGATCTGAGATGGAATCCTTATACACCAACAAAGTATGGACTTTGGTTGCTTTATTTGAAGGGTTAAATCCCTATCAGGAGCAAGTATATCTTGAGAAGATTACTTGGTGTACATGGAAAAGTTGAGACTTTCAAAGCTAGATTTGTTAAAGGTTTGCATCATAAACCAGCTATGGATTATGTTGAAACCTTTTCTAAGGATATATGCTTAAGTCCATCCAGATCCTACTTGCCACGGCTACATACCATGACTACGATATCTGGTGGTTGGGTGTCATGACTGCTTTTCTAAATGATGTTTTAGAAAAGAGCGTCTATAAGTACACAGCCAGAGGGCTTCATAGACAGTGGGAGCAGCGGAAACGTGTGCAAGATGTTTTATATGATATAGCAGGCATCGCGGAGTTGGAACATCTGTTTTGATGTGGTAGTCAAACAGTTTGACTTTATCAAAATGGTAGATGATCCTTGTATACACAAATGGTAGTAGAGAGTATGGTGGTGATCCTCGTAGAGTACGTGGATGACATACTCTTGATAGGGAAGGAGTTTCCTATGCTACGCTCGGTCAATCTCCGCTTATCACAAGGATTCTCCATATAGGATCAAAGTGATACCTCCTAAATCCTGGGTTTTGGATCTATGAGATTGATCTAATTGGATGTTAGGATACTCACTAGTTGTAGTGAAATGGTATCAATCGATCCTGGGGAGAATCACTGGAATGGTTCCAGAGTGATAAGGACGACTGAATGTCAGTCGCAGGCATTGTCTTTACCCTCAGTGGAGGGACGGTATGTTGGAAGAGTTCCAAGCTAGATACCGTGACATACTAGAAGATTAATGGCAAGATACATCGTTACCAAAGATACTACCAAAGAGGCGGTCTGGATATATATAAGTTCATGAGATGAACTTCGTTCCTACCATTGTGTGACAATGGAGTTATGGTTTTAACCAAGGAACTACCGTCCCTTCAGAAATCCAGATATAATTCTTAGGCAGTATCACCTGATCATGGAGACAGTTGATCTCCAGGGAGATCGAGGTTAGGAGAGTAGACACAGAGGACAACAACGCGGATCCATTCACAAAGGCCTTTTTCCCAGTAGAGACTTTTATGGGATGGTTGAGTATGAGATACTTCAACCACAGCTAATTGTTGGGTATGCGATACCATAACAGATGGCCCTAGTGCAAGTGGGAGATTGTTAGTTATATGTATGCCCTAGAGGCCATTACTGTACATACGATGTATATTGTAGTGGATGCTAGGACATATATAGGGAGGACTTTCTTGCTCGACATGATAGTATGCTATCTGGTTGTACTTTATCTTAACATGTACTCTGATTGTCTCTATATTACATGTTGATAAAGCCCTTCGAATATGTACTCGACTACTGGGACTGTGTTGAGATCATACTAGAGGGGCCACGGTAGTCGACGAGTACATCCTATAATTGTTCCTAGTCGAGGGTGTATCGAGACAGGGCATCGATGCACCAGAGTAGACTAGCGTATACGCATCTTGACCCATATGATGGGCGATGGATGATCCCATATCCATCGGTGTTTGACATCAAGGATGGTGTACGGGTGCTCAGTGGAGACTGGGTACACTGGACGGACTCGCCGAGAACTCCCAGATGGTATTATACCATACGTCAGATGGCAGTTCTCCGGTGACACTGGTACAGAGTAGTCTGTTGACCCGAGATCGTCATAGAGTCTTGTGTGGTTCCCACTGTGCTTTGATTTCCATCATACCACGTCCAAGAGGGCGTGCAAAAAGGTGGCTTTTGGATACAGTCCCGAATCACATGGAGGCAATGAGCGATAGGAGGGGATTCGTCTCTCCCGGTATAGGGAGTTGATGTTGTACTGTGTTCGATTGGCTATAACCGGAAATCCCTGGCCAGGGTTGCTGAGATTTACTGGTAAGTGTTATCAGTAGTTTCTCGAACTGTTATAGACCTCATATCGACACGACTTATCGAGCTACTGGGGTCTGACGTTTACCACCCCTAGGCGAGATATGCAACATATTAGACGACGAGACCGGACTGTACGGGAGTGTTACTGTTTGGATTCACAGGAGAATGTACAGGCTTGCTTGTTGATCTTCTGACCGCTCAATACCTGGGTAGCTGTTACGTTTAGCTGACCTCTTGCAGCTTGTGGATGTTTGATATGATCATCACCTACTGCCGGCGTATTGACGATTCTTTAGAGTCCTACACAGAGGTTTCTTGGCTCAGGCAAAACGGAGTAGGGGCACGTATGTGATATGTGCGGGACCGAGAATAATACGATATGAGATACCGTATTCTATTCTCGCGATATTTGATGTCAGCCGGGTCATCGGATCAAGAGTTGATTCGATGAATCGGTACGGATAAATATTAGTCGGTTATATGCGATATAGCCGGATTGTCGGATCATGTGTTGATTCGATAATTTAATGTATAATAATATATATGATATATTAAAAGACATTACTAATATTAGCTCACTAAAAGATTCTTTTTCTCACTCGGGTAATACATTGATATATACGCGATATATGTTAATTGTATTATTTTATTTGGTTACAATAAATATTATATATGTGATATATAATATTGTAACATGATATAATAACTAATGCAACATGTTTAGTAAAGATTAATCAAGATTAGGGTTTGATTTGGGTTAACGACTTCTAGTAGATTCTAGAAGGTTTTCTATTTTGTTTTGGAAAAGATATTTTCAAGTGACTCATTCTTAACTCAACCCAAACCCTAACCCTTTGTCAATTCTCTACAATGGTTAAGTCAACCATGGTTGCATAATTCATCATTTTCTCTTTTGCATTATTCATCACAAAAGGATATTCATCATTCTTCTTCATCTTCTTTCTTCATCTTTCTTCATGAAAAAGCTTGCTAGCTTTTTTCAATGTGATGAATAAATATGAGAAAAAGATAAATAAAGAGAGAAAAAATTCTACTTCATCATCCTCATCTTCCCTTGCCATTTAGATGAGGGTGTATCATCTTAGTATCGAAGATCGGAAGCAAAGGTTGCATCTTTCTCTTCGTGGAACCTCTCGAGAGTCCGGAACCCGATGATCGCAGCGAAGGGACCACAACTCGGAGCATATGAAGTGAAGGACCGGATCTACAAAGGTTGTAATCCCTCTCACTTAGTGTTAAAGTTGTTAACATGTTAGTTTTCGCCTAATCTCTAGTTTAAAGATCCGTATTCGGGTTGTTCGGCACGGCTAAATTTTTAATCGGGCATGGTTGATGCCTCGTAGACCCTTGTGCGCGTGCCTAGCAACCCTACACAAGAACATTGGGAACACACTTGAGGCGAAGTAGCAGTGTCAAGTCGACGGACTAACCTGTACTCATGTCACCTGGGAACTGCTATCTGACGATAGGTATAATACCAACCTGCAGTTCCCGACGAGTCCTGTCCGGTGTATCGTAACATAACGAGCACCTGCATACTATCTCCAGTATGACGTACTGATGGCTGTGGGACATACCATCTCCCAACCTGGGATGAGAAGCGTATACACTAGTCTACTATGGAGTACCGATGTCCCGTCTCGATAATCCTACGACTAGGGACCTGTATAAGATGTGCTTATAGACTACCCAGCCTCCACTAGTGTGACTGCCATCACAATGCTGGTAATCAAGCAAAAGATCCTAAGGGCTCTACTAATATGTATAAGCAATATGTTAAAGGAAACATATGCACATATTAAAGTAGAAACAAACCAAGTAGCATACTGCCATTTTGAGCAAAACTGTCAATACTACTGTGAATATCCCAAGCTTCTATTAATTAATATGCAATCCAGTATGATACAATAATGACCTCTAGGGCATATACACTAACATACCCCGCGGTGGAGTGCGCGAATTGCCGGATTCTAGAGGGCAACGGGTCCGCATCTCATAGCGTTGAGACGGAAGGGACCTTACTCTAAAATTGGCGGGCTATTCGCCGCACTCTTAGGGGGTATAGGATGACCCACGGTGGAGTGCTCAAGTTACCGGATTCTGTGAAGTGCTGGGTGGCACATTCACTTTGTTGATTGGGGTTGCCTCACTTCTGGGATTGGCGGGTATCTTTCCGCGCTCATAAGGGTCCAAGTTTTCATTGCACATGCTATCCACATGACCGGGGAACGTCGGGTTTTCATTTGCACCTTAAATGAAAACCGAGGCTCCAAGATTATCCACCATTCTGTGTTGCTGGCTAAGATTCTGTGATGTTGCTTATATCATGCCTGAGATGAATGTTATATATATTTATATACATACTAGTAGATGTTGTATATTTTTTGCACCCATGCTAGTCCAGCCCCCGCTCTGTCGTTAGTTAAGTAACCTAACGGGTGATGACGGGGCCTAGTGGTGACTGCGGATGGCATATACATACATTTTATTTTCATTCATTTTATGTGGTATGATATGGATTAATTGTTGGGACTGCGTTGATTCTGATTAACGCAAGAAAAAATAAACCTATTTGATGTTGTTGGAACCAATTTTGAAAAACTGTTGTTGCAAAACGTTTCCTTTTGCTTTGCACAGTAGTATTCGGTTCGGAATATTCAGCACCTCATTCGACGAGGTAAGAGCCGAGATCCCTTCATCGGGAGTGACCTCTTGGGCGAAAGTTTGCATATTTTTGATAACTTCTCAATAGTCGATTCTTTTGCTTTGCATCGTGGTATTCGGTTTGGAATATCCTACACCTTATTCAATGAGGAAAGAGCCGAGATCCCTTCACCTGAGTTACCTCTTTAGCAAAAGTTTGCGCCACTACATATTTGTAAAACCACTCGGTTCCTGCAACGATATCAAGTTCATTACGTTAAAAGTTTTTCGCCAAAAACTAGCTGTAGCCCTCCATCATTTCATATTAGTATTGCTTCGTATTCGTGCTGCGTTTGTTGACCGTGTCAACGCGTAGCGTGTGGTAGCTAAGTGGTGCTTGTTTGTACCATAAAATGCGATTGGTTAGGACAGTCGTGCAGCCTTGTTGACCGTGTCAAGGGATCGTACGGGTGGGTTTAATGCAATCAAGATAACAACGGGTGAACTTGACTAGGATTCTTTGATTTGTTGACCGTGTCAAGGTCACTTGGGTCCTAGGGGTAAGAACCACAAATAGAGTTTCAAACAAACATAAAACTTGCCAGACATGCGCATACCTTATGGAGTGTGGTGACTTGAGAGGCTTCCATCAAGTTATCATGCGATGATAGGTGGATCCCGATTCCCACTGATGAGTAGGTGTTACTCCTCGGGTGATTTTAAATGATCCCGATTAATTCTCCTTTTAGGGTTTGAGGGAGAATTCGAGGAAATAGTGGGAGCCATCCAGATTAGATAAAGTGATCAACCAATCTAATCTAGGTTAGAGTGCACGCTGAGTGTTTTCTTTTCTCTCTCTTTGGCAGCGACCATGACCCGACCCTAAAATAAAACTCATGAACCAAGCTAACCGAACTTTCTTAAAACCCTTTGGCTTTTAGATTGTTTTAGTCGCATAACTCATTGCCCCTCCTACTTTTCCTTTTCATTTCTCCAGAACACTTCGTATCACTACGAAGATCCACATTTCTTAGATATGCCATCGTATAGTTACATATGAACTCGAAGGAAGTTGTTCCAGTTCGAGGATGGTTTCCGGTTCTGGAGAAACTGAATATGATTATTCAGTTGTCTTTCCCCTTTACCTTCTCCCAGGTTGCGAGAGCTCCTGGTATTAGGAGAGTACACCTATTACGCTTATTGGATAATCTTCTTCCAAACCTTAGGCTAGTGCCGAAGGGTAGTGATTGTTATGGTTTTTGCGTGCTTCATTTTAATTATTGCAATCAAGACGGTTTCGCTTGGTAGCTAGCCGGTTGAGTATGGGTCAAACCACAGGGAGATGGAATCTTTTTCTTTATGTTTTAATGAGTTAAATCCAAATACGTTCAGATTTGTTTTAAGATCAACTAATGAGATAACGAATGATAAATGAACTTGCTAGGGTTAGGATTAGGTTAGTTTGAGTTAGGAATTTCTCACTTCTTTCATTTCCATTCTTAATATCGGTGTTACGGTAATCGGCAACAACGGGGATTAACACGACTAGGAAGGAACTTGCAGGTATAATCTAGGCTTTCCATACTTAGTTTCTTCCTTTTGGTCCTTGTCCGTCCGTTCTTGGCTCTTAGCCCTAACCTCCGGTTAATTCAACCACAACCGGTCTAACTATGGAATCACCGCTATCATGTAGGATATGGTGCCGTAGTGAGCGGATTATGGTTCAATTAAAGAGAGTCCGAATTAAGGTGTTGGGCAAAGAAAAAAGTGAGAGAGATTTCCTTCTCTCAAATTTTCCTTCTTCTGCCCTAACAAGTGAGAAATTACTCAACCATTAAAAAGATAAAAAAAAAAACAAGAAGGAAGGTAGAAAAAAATGAGGTTGAGAAAAGTACAACTAGCTATTTGATACCTCACCTTGGTATGGATCTTACTCAAGCATCATGGTTGTAAAGGATAAAATAAAATAGAAGAAGAAAAAAAATAAAGAAAGCAACAAAACAATTACAACTAGATTAGAAAATGAAAAATTACGAGCAATATATAAAAAGACATGCAAGATAATAAAAGAACTCTCTTTTTTTATTTATCACCACTCAAAAACTCACTACAATTTTTAATGGAAGAAAATAACAAGGAAGAAGAACTACAGAATTTAATCCTAGATCTAATAAAGAAAAGCACCCCCTAATTTGGCTTTGAGCTCAGCTATTTATAGGCAGGAGAGTGAAACCCTAGGCATACATTCTGAGCCAATCACGAGATTACCAAACTACCCCAAAAAAGCCGAGTCAACTCTGTCATGACGCGGCCGCGGTTCCGCGGCAGAAGTGCCATTTTGGCTGCGGTTCCGCCGCCATTTGGTTGAATTATGGGACCATCTCTTCAGGGCTTCTCCATGTTGCTGTTCTCTTATATTTGGTATACTTTGTTTCTCTGAAACTCTTCATTTTTCTTCCAAATATTCAGCAGATCAAAAAGGTGAATTGATGTGGACTTTTTGCCTTGATTTTCTTGAGCTCCGCGTAGAAGTCTTGGATCTTGTGCTGCCCTTGTGCTTTGTGCATGAAAAAGACCAATGGTTTGCCATTTTTTCTCTTGAACTGGTAGGCGGCATTATACGGATAGTGCGCGGAAACCTGTATTTATCTGTGGTTTGCGGAAGTCCTGAATTTGTTGTGCTTTTTCATGAATTTCACTGCTTAGAGCTGAGAACCTGTAAGCTGCAATTATTTAGCAAACATGGATCAAGAGTGCCTACCTATATGCAGTGTAATCAAGAATGGGCACTATAAAAATGCAAAAATCTGATATGAACAAATACCCCCAAACTGATCTTTTGCTCGTCCCGAGCAAAGCCAATTTATTCAAAAAGTCTTAATCTCACTTTTGCAGGGAACGCGATTACACTGAGATCGTGCAATAAGCCGTTAAACCTCTAGGTTTCCCTAGTAGGAGGAGGGTTGTCTCCTGAGGGTTTTCAGCGGATACTACCCACAAAATCCGATCAATTTGGCAGTTGACTCTAATTCTTCAATTCAGTATTCTAGCAAGAAATTCTATCATCTTCAACTTAGAAATCATCAACCCGTATTTTTCATACTTCCTTTTTATTTAACTTAAGATCACATATGTTTTGCCAGTTTATAAAGTTTTCAGCATCTCCTGAGTTTTCCTTCTAAGGAGCGGTCTTAACTCAGGAATTTTTATCATCTCTACTGAAGTTATAATCCCAATCTTTTATTCATATCTCTCCTCTAAACTCCAATCATATACCCCCACGTGTGTGTAATTATCACCCCTACACTTGGAAATTCAATTCAAGCTATCATACTCTTGTCCATCTTCCAAAATACTTTTTAGTTGGTGAATTCTAGATGAAATTGCTCACACATCCTTCATGCGACCGTTAATACTTCTTGAGATACTAAACGGCCGATTACAAAATGTGCTTGCGCATTTAGGCATAATTCCTCGTCTTGCAACACCTAAGGCTTAGCAGTGACTCCCAAACTAGTTGGTCTAAGACACTAGGTGATAAAGCACCATCGCTATATATATTTTTTATGCTGCCTTAAGCAATTACAAAACCGGTGTTCATTTTTTTCTTTTCTTTCTTCACCAGTTATACTTTTATTTTTTCCTTCATACTAAGGCTTTTAGACAAGAGCATTTCAAGGTATCCTCTACTATCCTAAGTTTCAAGATGTGTGTAAGTGCGTATAGTAGGGTATATATTTTCAGAATTTGGATTAAGGTTCAGAATTATTTTTCAGACTTAAACTTCAAATAGAGCTTTCAATACTCTTCCCTTATTTCGACTTAGCCCAAGAACCAAACTCGAAATTTGCTTATTTCTAAATAAACTGCAAGGACGTATATTTTCTACAGTTAAACTTTAAGAAAGGTTATTTTTAGGGTTTTTAATTTACTAAGTTTAGGATCTAGTTTTTCCTAACTAGTCAACCGTCTTGTTGAACTTGAGTCAAATATGGCCAATATTGAAATTTTAAATTTTTTAAATTTTTAAATTTTTTTTATAAAGATGCAATGCAGAAAATTAAGATACGGAATTAAATATGCAAAGAAAAACAAATATGTACAAAGAAATAAAAACATGTAGATGCAATGCAAAAATAACTATTTACAGTCAACTCTCACCCCCAAACTTACTGATAGCAGTGTCTTCACTGCTCCCTACGGTGTCTACTAGACGCGACCTCACTGGTCCCAGCCTCACCTCTATCTGTCCCCCGTCCCATCGATCGTGATCGTGAACGTTCCTCTCTAACTAGTAGGGTGGACATTCCCTGTTCCTGGCTCGTTGGTCGCTGATCAAAGTTAGTCAGCATTCCTATCACTCGTTCTACCCCCTATTCGTTCGTCGAATTAAGCGCGGTTGCACAGAGGGGGTAAGCTCTTCATCGCTCGCTGTGGAGCTCGAGCTAGGGGTCTTGGCCATCACGTCCTCGGCTGGCTCGGTGCGCGACTGTCACGACCCGAAAGAGCACGTGACTGGCCCTCGAACCATATGAAATCTATAGGACTCCATCTGATCCAAGTAAGCCAAAGCCCAGAAATCTAAAACCATTTTAAGAGTAAGTGAAGAAAACTGGTTTAAAGAAGTGAAGGAAAATATGTTTGAAGTCGAGGTTTTTAAATAACTAAGCCGAAGGTGCATTTTTAAAAGGTAAAGTCTTTTCTAAAAATTTCGGCAGAGTTTCTTTTGTAAATACTGGCCCCGAACGGGATACAACAAGCATAACATATATACAATGATAAAAGGCATCCCCAAGCGGGAGCTAGCTCTTCGTCAATTGACGGTCACAACCACACATGCAATATAATATACAACGCCGAAAGGCGAGGATCGATCCAAAAGAAACACAGTAAGCATGAAAACCGCAATACTACTAAGCGCGACTCTAAGGCCAAATAAAACATCACTAAAGTCTGAGTCTGAAACAATAAACAAATTTGGTTGATGGAAATTCTAGATACAAAGAATAATATAAGTACAATGGTGGTTTTGATGCAAAAGGAACCACCTACCAAATGTAATTCACCTGCAAGGAAGCAATGTGCCAGAAATGCCGCAAAGGAACCTGTACGGCAAAACCTGCAAGAACTGTGGCACAACGGGGGTGAGTTGCCAACTCGTGAATAGAGAATAACTACAAGCAGAAACCGAACGCAAGACATAATCCTAGGTCAAAACGATCAGTACAAAATCCTCAATATAAAACATGCAGCCTATAACAAGGCTAGGGTAAATATCTAACCCGAGTGTAATCTCCTGTGCCTTTGTCAGTGCCTCAGGTAGCAATATAACATAAGAATGAGGTATGAATGCATGAGAACATAATACATGTAAATGAAGAAACTGTTTTCATACTTTAGTGAGATTTCCTTTGTATTTTTAAAATGAGGTATCATAATGAAATCAGCATAAAACAGTGCCTAACATCGGCACAAAACGTAATCCAAATATCCCGTTATCTCTGTATCCCAATCACAAAATCTAGGATGCCGTCAGTCCAGACCGGCCCCTACCATCAATCTCAAGACCACGACGGTATCCTCCGGATATCCGACGCGTCAGGTAAAATCACCGGTCGGTAGTGCTCCCCTGCCAGGCTCAACGTCATCACCACATTCATCTTGCCCCGGGGTACCGCACCGGGTCCACCATGTACCCGAAACGGTTCATCCGTCTCCTCGAATCGGGTTTCCAAATCCATCAGCAAACTCATGGTGGACGACTCATACATCATGGGAAAACCGCACTTTTTATTTTAAAAGAGAGAATATGATTATTTGTGTCTTTGCGGTTTTCCTCCAAATCCAGAAAATCTCATAGAAATCCAAATCCAAACCTCAATAGCACGTAAAATAGTGAATATATGCATGAGAATCCATGAATGCGGCATAACAATGAATAACAGTATGCATGAAGTAGCAAGTAATAACTACAATGTCTAAACTATTAGCTAATAGGCTATGTCAAGCAATAATATTTCTAAGGTGTACGTGACACGGCAATTACCGATGAAGATGTGTGTGAGCCGGCAAGTAAGTGTATGTGGTACATACGCATCATCGGTAATGGTGCTGGTGTCCTAACAGCATGATATCAATAATGGAGTATGAAATATAATATAAGCATGCGATGCGAAGCGAACCACAAAAGGGAGCGGGAGCTGAATACTAGACGCAACTATAACTAATCTGCATAAATCTAACATAAGTCCTACAAATGGTGTCTTTTGAAAGAACACGAATCATGGGGTTTTGAAAATAGGGGCTACGGTGTTTTTATGAAAAGATACGCCTTTTTAAATATCCGTAGATCCCTTGACCTGTCTTTTAAAATACCCACGACCCGCTAGTTTTGAAATAGGTAGGAGTCTAATCTAATCTAACAACTACTCTAAACTAAACGGCTGAACTAACAAGCTGAGCTACAGGTAAGGAAACCGCCTAACATCTGAGTCGATATATAGATATAATAGTCGGTGATTCCGCCTCAATAGTATCGCGTATGATACAGTATATCATATGACATCCTCAAGTCATGAGTGCGGATCTATCATCAATGTAAAGCTCATACGGTAAATCGTCGTACGGCATCCCAATAGCTGGGTATGGGTCAATATCACACTATCTCATCACATTTCGGGTATCACTTATCATCATATCGAATAATCTGGGGTGCTGATCTAAGTCTAGTACAACTGATATCATCTACAAAGTATGAATGCGGGGGTAAACACACATCCCAAGCCCGCAAGAATCACATGTCATATCCCAAAAAGGAATCCTATCAAATCACCGATCTTGCGGCATAAGGCCCAATATCATCGACTCATCACCAATGTCGTCCAATATCATCAACAACGTGCAAGTATAAGGAACATACAAGTGTAGGCGTGTGGGTGCAATTCTATCCTAGGGCTCGCAACTAGGAACTACACTAGTTATTCCAATCTCTAACTAACCATAACACACTACAACTATCACATAAATAAACTACATAGTATACTATCTACGGACTGCGGGGGTGCTATACGCCATCCACCCGACTTCCCCCCTGTAGATATAATCTACTCACCTGCATCATCATTTGCGGACTTCACCACGCATTTGCTTGTCGTCCCGAAGTCTTCATGGGTACCTACACATCAAAATATCGTATATGCGCATTAAAACCAAATCCAAGCTAAAATGGCGCATGAAATCCAAAACGATACGATAAGGGGCCTATAGGTGAGAACCTATGGCACGCCTTCAAAACCATCAATAAATCCTCTATATCGTCGTATAAACGCCAAATAGTCGAGGCAAAACACAACCCACAATTTCAGAATTAAAAATACGGAATACGGAAACATGAATCTAAAACAGCAACTTAGGAAATATGTCCCGGATTTTACCCTAGGTCACTTTATACAAATCTATATATACCAGGGGTCTAACATGAACATGTAGGAGCTACAGAACCAATACGAGCCAAAATGGTGGGACCCAGGCCGCAATTTGCGGCCAATGGGGATAAATTGGCGGCCGGGAAGAAGAAGTGGGAGCTGGGGTCTTGGGGTTAGCTTCCTGGGTGCCTGCACGTGTCACTGTCCAATCAATTTTAATTTAGGGTGTCTCGGGTGATAGCAGATTCAATATACCCTTCAGAGATTTCATAAATTCCCCGATATCGGTTTCTAAAATCCGTATTATGGTTTAAGCTTCAGGTTTTGGATTTCCAATTCATACACTAGGGTGATGGTATAACCTCTACTGACCTCAATTCCATATTACAACCCATAAATCATCACAACCCTAACTAGGTTATCCACAAGTCCACAATATCACACAATATCGATTCGATCTTAATATGAGGGTAAAGGAAATGCATAAACTAAGTTTAAAGTCCAGAAAATACCTCATTTGGCAACTCAAGAATTTTCTTGAGTTGCCCCTAGTGGCCAAAATCCTAGCTTCTTTAGCACCAAGTGTAGATCTAGGGATTGTGCACACATTTAATGAAATGGAGATTGGGTGTAGCGTCTTGAAAAGTCGTTTTGGTGTTTTCCTGAAATTCGGTGAAAATTCGGTATTTTTCCGAAAACCGTCTTTCTCGATATTTTGCAGTTTAAGGCTAATTATACCTTAAATGGATAGGTAATTACTTGTTTTTAGTAGCTAATGATTTAATTATAGCGTCTTGAAAAGTCGTTTTGGTGTTTTCCTGAAATTCGGTGAAAATTCGGTATTTTTCCGAAAACCGTCTTTCTCGATATTTTGCAGTTTAGGGCTAATTATACCTTAAATGGATAGATAATTACTTGTTTTTAGTAGCTAATGAGTTAATTATGAAATTTTGGTCATTTAAAAATTTTTCCCTATTTTTCAATTTTTTAATATTATTTTAAGCCGGTAAGAAAATACATTAAATAAGCGATAAATACAAATTTTTCCGGGCTAATTTTAATCTCTAAAATTATGATAATTATAATCTAGTGATAACATGAATTTTTAGTAATTTATTTTGATTTTTAACAAATTTTTATAAATTGAAACGAATTTATTGAATTTTGAGCTAAAACTTGCAATTTTTGAGTTGTAGGGGGACTTTTTGCATAAAATTTCTTTTGTAAAACCCCTCTCTCTTTTCCCTCAGCCCTAGAACAGCCCAACCCTGGCCAAGACCAGAAATTTCTGGGCTCCTTTCTTTGGTTGCTTTCTTGTGTGAAATTGGGATAGTTTATGGTTTTATTTTAATTATATTGGACAAAGTATGATACATTTGACTTTGTAACTTGACCCTTGACTTTCCCCACTTGCCCACACCCTCCCCCTCACCTCAATACTGGCCGAAACCTGCACCATCCCCCATCTCCATTATTTTCCTTCTCTTTCTCTCTCATTTTCTTCAAAATTTGCAACAAAATTCAATAAAAATCCATAAATCCTTCTCTTTTTCAACACAAAATCCTTATGCTATCATTTTCCTTAGCCATTCTTACTTGGAATCTTGGTGCTTGAGGCCATCAATTGGAGCAAAATTTTCTTGCTTGATCCATAGATCAAGAGGTATAAATTCTATCAAAGTTACTTTCTTTTGTTGCTAATTCCTTTAAATGCATGGTTTAGTGTTAAAAGTTATATAATTTCTAATCTAGTTTAACAAAAAAGAGTAGTTTGTTTAACTAGGGTTTGAAGCCATGATAATTAATTAAGTTGTTTTATAGTTAATCTAATGGTTAATTAACTAATCTATATAGTTACCTTGTTGATATAGTTTTCAATTTTGCTAAATTAGTTAATTTTAGAAGGGTGAAATTGTTGTTTTAAAATTTTCAAGAGAGGGTTTATGTTTGGTATTGGTTTGTGAAACATGATTAGTGAGTTGATTAAGTTTTAGAAAACATTATTTAGTTGATTGAACCTAAATTGTTATCTAGTATTTTGCTAACCTAACCTAAGAGGTTAATTTTCTTAAGTGGGCTTTTGTTGTGTTAAATTAAGCTTTCAAGTGTGGAAATGGATTTGGAAATTGCTAGGTTATGAATTCAAGAATGGTTGTTTATGGAAAATAGGATTGGAATCATTGTTGTTGTGTTATAATTAGTGTTTGTAGATTGCTTGTAGTGTGGTTGGGTGATTGTGCTAGATTGTAGTCGTTTTGTCGCTAATCGGCGATTTTTGCACCGATTTTGGATTGAAATGCTTACTAGTTTTGTATAAAAATTATGTGATGAATTATTTTTGATATCTTGATGATTGTAATGGCTTGTCCTACGACTTTTAGGATGCGTGAGTGCGGTTTTTGGGTAGTCGGGTTTTAGTTTTGCCGGGCGACCCAAATCGGCGTTTTTTTGGCAGTTTTTGCGATTTTCGCGTGTGTTCCGCGCACTTTGTGCACGTTGTACCTAGCTAGCGAACTTTAGTAGTTTCGTTAGGGTTTGCGTCGTTCTTTATATGTAACCTTATATCTGGTATTGATGTAAATTCCAGGTTCGGTCGTGGAGACGTCAGACGCGGCGCGAAAGGGAAAGGCGGTGATCGGACACAGCTATCCAGGGATCCCGGTGAGTAGATATAACATCTACGGGGGACTATCGTTGGATGGCGCAAGCCGCCCGATAGTTTTAGTAACTTACAAGATCCTTAGTAATGTTAATAATTAGGGGTGAATTACTTAATTGACTATTTGCTGCAATCCATGCATTATATTGACATACCTATACGAAACCATTTCATAGGACACCTGCACCATTACCAGGGTCTTTATATGCAGCACGAGCACTATTCATGTTTACACACACACTCTGGTAATTGCCATGCCACCACACTAAATAACTTTTAAATTGAAACCTTTTACTAATCGATACTTAAACTGGTACTATTGCCTTTAATTCCTTAAAAATGAAACCGTAGTATTGCTATTCATGTGCATGTACTTCATCATATTAATTGTTCATGCTTAATCCATTAATCACACATCGCAACTTGATTATTGATATCATACGCATTCATTATCATTGATATATGCACTTATGAGGATTTCTTGAGATTTTATGATATTGCTGGATTTCGGGGGAAAGCCGCAAATTTCTAAACTTATTATATTTTTTAAAATATGTAAATTGCGGTTTTCTAGTGATGTAAGTGTCGTCCACCATGAGTTTGCTGTGGATTTGGAAATCCGTGTCGTGGATTGGAGGAACCGGCACGGGTACATGGTGGGCCCGGTAAGGTACCCCGGGGCAAGAGGAATGTGGTGATGACGTTGAGCCTGGCAGGGGACGGATTACCTACCGGTGACTTCATTGGGCACGGCGGATATCCAGAGGATACCGACCGGGGCCGCGAGAGGATGAGATATTGATATTGAGATGGGTCAGCCGGATGGCTGAGGCCAGAGACACTATGACATGGATTTATGAGATTTGAGACAGCTTTTGGGTGTCGTTGCTGGACACCGATTTTCGTCGATTCATTGACATTATGCTGGCATTCTAAAAGAGTTTCAAAAACAAAAGAAGATAAAATAAATCTTATATATACCTATTGAGACCTCAGATTTCCATGTTGCATACATATTAGCACACTGATGTTGTATACACACCTGCTAGTGCATCCAGTCATACCTGTATTATTGATGCTAGGATGCTTGTGTGCTTGCATACGATAGCCTTTGTAGATGTTATTTATTACTCACGAGTTGGCAACTCACCCCCGTTGTGCCACAGTCTTTTGCAGGTCCGCTCCGTCAGTTCAGTAGCGGCGGGCGCACTTGTCTTTTGCCTCTTTTGCCTGAGCTCGAGATTTGCTCATAGGTGGGTTGTGTTATTATTTTTGTACCACCTTGTATATTCTTGTATCTAGTGTACTCCATCTACTGTTTCTACCAGATTATTGTATATTGACCTAGAGATGAGACTGTGAGGGTTGTGGATTTTATGCTGTATTTTGAGGTCGAGCTCACTTGAGCCGACATGCTACTTTTTTTATGCTTCCTTATGATTATTATGCTTTTTGTCATTTACATTGCGTGGGATTTGTGACCGCCTTATGGCGAAGAGCTAGCTCCCACTTGGGGATGCCTTATTTGTTGGTTTTATATATATTCTTGTTGTACCCATTTTTGGGGGCCAGTATTTACAAAGGAGACTCTGCCGAAATTTTCGGAAAAATTAGTATTGTTTTTAAAAAGGATTTTACATGACTTATTTGATAACTCGCTTTCAATTGATTGGGTTTCTTCACTCTTTTGCTTCATTGGTTTTGTTTTCTGGGCTTTGGCTTACTTATTTTACGGACGTCTTTAGACGTTTCGTAAACTTAAGTGCCAGTCACGTTCCGTACCCTGCGGGTCGTGACAAAGTTGGTATCAGAGCCATAGGTTTTACCTTTGTGAGTGTAGGATGACCCTTGGTAGATGGAGTAAGTGACTTAAGCAGGGTAACATAGCGTGCGTATGTCCGCGGCATACTTACGATACGGTACTCCGCCTAAGTGACTTTAGGATATACTTGCTTGAAAAATTCCTTCTTCAATTCCGTGTATCCTATGATCCTATTGCACTGTCCTTACTATCCGTTTTCCTGTAACAGCCACTATGCCGCCGAAGGCTACGAGGGCACAGAGGGCTGCCGCCAGAGACGAGATTCGAGCTGGCTCGTCCGAGACTAGGACTGAGCAGGGTGGTATGCCTACGCCGCAGGGACAGACCGATCCACCTTCCCCAGGCCGTATGGATAGGCTCGAGACCAGTATGGAGGAGTTGCGACAGATGATGGGAGGCATGCAGGAGCTGCGTCAGATGGTAGGATCCCTAGTTGCAGCCAGTCGTACACCGAGGCCGGATGACGTACCTACTACATCACAGGCGACCATGATACCTGCTCCTACTACTACCACCGTGGCCATTCCGGTTTCACTACAGGATTTCATGAGGCTGAGACCTCCAGTATTCACCGGTACCGAGGCAGCGGAGGACCCACAGACGTTTCTTGACAGTTTAGCCAGGATCTGCCGTTCGCTGAGATGTTCGGATGATCGATGGGTAGAGCTTCCGAGTTTCCGACTAGAGGGTCTCGCGCAGACATGGTGGGAGTCAGTCTTGAGAGGTCGAGCTGCAGGTCTACCGCCTATGACTTGGGCCGAGTTTACAGCGGTCTTTCTAGCCCGTTTCCTTCCAGAGAGCGTTCGTGACGCCAGAGCTCGCAGCTTCGAGGCCTTAGTCAAGACACCTGGGATGACGGTGTCTGAGTATGACATCCAGTTTACACAGTTATCCCGATATGCTCAGTATTTGGTGGATACCGAGGAGAAGATGGTGAAGAGGTTCGTACAGGGACTTGATGCCCAGCTATATCTTGCCATTGGCGCCCAGCACTACGACACTTATTCAGCTGCTATGGATACGGCATTGCGGATGGAGGCACGCATATCACGGACTTCGGCCGTTTCCGGGCCGAAGAGGATGCGCACCGATGTACCGTCTCAGAGGCAGCGCGCCAGATTCTTTACGAGAGATAGGCCTGGCAGAGGATTTGGGCGGGGACAGTTATATGGTTCTTATCCCCAGGGGCAGCAGCCGTCTCCAGGGTGTTTTGGGTGCGGGAGTCTGCATCATCTTGTCAGAGACTGTCCGGTGAGACGACAGGGAGCAGCGACAGTTCCGCACGTGACCCTACCAAAATTAACATTTTATCTTTTTTTGAAATGTTACAATCTACCCCCTTAAAGAAATTCGGTCCCCGAATTTAAATTTAAACCCCCAATACTAAAACAATTTTTTGTAATACTCCAATTTGTCGGGGCTCCGAAGACATCAATACATAGAGAATATCCTATGCGTCTGGTGCGCAAGGAATCAAAATCCATATATGTGTCATACAGGTGTACAAAACAACATCTAGGTGCAACGGGTGTGCACGAAACATCTGTCATAGGCAACGTGTGTGCCTGACAGCAACCAAATCAGGTGCATGTAACATGCACGAAGAATCCCGATTTAGTGCATCTGGCGTGCACCAAAATCGTATATCAAAACACTAAAGGTGCATGAAAACTCTGCTGGAAGTGTAAATCAAATCACTGTATAAGGTGGGCATGAATTCACAATCAAAACCTCGAATGTAATAACTATGCGCAAAATATAAATATCCAGTGGGTGCATGAAACAAATATCATGAAACTCAGTCATCAAAACTAAATCATGCAAACAGAACGCCCAAAATACCGAAATCCAAAATGACGGATACGTGATAATCGAATCACAAAATCACAAATCATAGTACCGTCGTCGGTAGTTCCTCCTTCGAGGTCGAGAAGGAGTCGGTGCATCCACTGCTAGCAGCGCAAGATATCTACTTGCCTCTTGCTCACGGTCTGGCGTCCTCTGACTCTGGGTCCTTATCTTCTTGCAGATTTCCTATCTCGCAGTCAATCGGCTCATCGGCCCTGTCAGGTGTGCTAACGGGGACGATTCCGTTCTGGCACTTCTCTGGTCACCTCTCGGTCAAACCTCACGACCACTCGTAAGGCAGCATATCACTGGCGTCTGCCTCTGGCTCTCTGAAAGCACGTCACACATCTGATCCTGGGTGTAAACATCATTGCAGCAATGTCCTGGAAGGAATCCTGCTCAAGGTCTCTTCTAATCATGCTTATGCCGATCTGTACAGAGGCTGGCTCTCCTGCATAACCTCTTCTCGCTCAAAAGACATCTGTGTCCTCAGCACAATATTTTCTCGGAAACTGGTCGCATCCCAACGTCTCTGTAAGCATATCAGGTCTCTAGTCTCGACGGGAAGCAATGACAGCTCGTCAGTGTCTCACACGAACCTCTTGTTCCACCTGTCTCTATCGTCGTCCACTATGACATCACGCCAAGCTACTATGCACTGCACTGTTCTCGGCCACGGTCAATCTGAAGTCTCTCGCACGGACTCGAAATCGCGTATTCTGTAGCTTCATCATTCTGTAGAAGATGTCAGGCCGAACAGGTCCTCGGGAACACGTCCCAACCATCGGAGGAATACTCAATACTCGTCTGTCCTTGATCGATTCGCAACGCATCTGGGTAAGTTCCTTTATCCGAATCTGGTCAACTACCTCGTCGACAATGCTAACTCTGGCCTGCTGGTTGTGCGCAATATGACCACTCCTGGGTCAGGTCTTCTCGTATAGTATTCCAGAAAGGTCATGTCGAAGTCTCTCTCAAATCTCATCCCTGCCGAATTGCCCAGAAGTCATCATCCCTTGCTGAAGCAAATTCTTGTTCCGGAACGGCTGCATACTTATCGCGCTTCTTTCTGGAAGATATATCCATATACAACGCCTCTGGGTGCGTATCACATCTCTAATGTCAGCGGAGTGGAGCGTCATCTCGTCGAAATCTCTTGCGAACTCTTTTCTTCACTCTGCTTCAATGTCGACTGATTCGGACTCGTCTCATCGTGGCTGCATGGACAGTGCTCCAACGGCTATCCTCGTATCTGGAGTATCCCAAGCAACGCATCCCATCACATAATGTCCGAATGATGTCGAATCATCCGATCGACTCGTCAGAACCTCATAATCCCCCAAGAGATCACATCATGGGTACAGTTTAATAGCATCGAGTACATGCCACAGCGTCGGTGGTCCAGCCGTAGAAGGGCAAACCCAAGCCTCACTAATGGCGCCGCGGAACTGCCGCAAACCCTAAGGTTCAAAGGCTTTCACACGGTCATTAAGTCGAGTTAGGGTTTCATTCTTCTAGAGGGTCCATAGAATCACCTGCATGTCTTTCCGTATACTTTAAACTTGGAAAATGGGCTCCTGACATTCGATCGTCTCTATCGACTCTCAACGAACCTGCGTGAAGTCGTCTCTAGCTGGAAACAATCTATCTGATGACCTCGCATCGGTAAACGAACGAACCACATGACCTAGTCATTCATCCTCAGGTGACTAGCGACTCGCTATCATCTCTCTAAGTATATGCTCACGCTGCAGCAGCTCCAACCATCTGGGCGATATCTCGTCATTTGCAGCAGCAACTGGCTCATTCACCTGCACGCCGAACAGCGCCTCAATCCTCCAGGAAAGACGACACATTGGCGGTCATCTCTGAATCGGTCTGCTCTAGATCTGAGTAAGACTCTCCACACTGGAAATCTTCAACTCAACTGGGCCCGCTCCGGTGCATAAATCGGACGAATCACCTTCGTCTCTCAAATCGAGTAGATTAGCTATAATCTGTCTCATATCTGTCTGGAAGCTCCGACAATCTAAGCTCGTAAGCTCCGAAAGCGACATCCCGTCAATCTCAGCAACAGCTGGTCCCTCTGTCTGCACGGTAGGCGACATCATAATCTCTGAGGTATGATGTACATCAACAGTCCTCTCTCAACTGGCAGCTCTAACAATGGCCCAATCATCCGGTGCAAAACCAAGCACTCGCCTCCACTTGAGGTCACAGTCATCAATACTAACTCGAGACGTTCCCATGTCACCAGAAAACACAATGGTCAGCCCTCGTACCAGACAAGCTCGCACTGACCGTAACCCTAGCAGCAGCCCAAACTGCGCTCAAACATGGCGACAGGAACCTCAATCGAGTATCGAAGAGACCAGATCAATGGCAAGAAAGGAAACAACAGATCCAGAGTGGATACACGATCATAAGAAGGAACAGCATCAATGAAGGTATGATCATGGACTAATAGAATCGGGGATCTCAAATGGATGTATAATCATGGATATAAAGAGAATCACTGATCTCGAAAATATGTACATCCTAAGGTTTCTTAAGCGGAGTGGCGTGTCGTAAGTATGCCGCGGAACATACCAACGGTACGTCACTCTAATTTAGTCACCTATTCCATCAACCAAGGGTCATCCTATACGACGAAAGTTCGGGTCTAATACCACCTCGACTAAGTCTAAGTTCCGTAAGGTCAAGCCTAAGTTCCGTATATATATAAACGCCCTAGGCTCCACATAGTCAAACTTAGACTCGAACCAAGGTCAACCTAGCGCTCTGATACCAACTTTGTCACGACCCGAAAGAGCACGTGACTGGCGCTCGAACCATATGAAATCTATAGGACTCCATCTGATCCAAGTAAGCCAAAGCCCAGAAATCTAAAACCATTTTAAGAGTAAGTGAAGAAAACTGGTTTAAAGAAGTGAAGGAAAATATGTTTGAAGTCGAGGTTTTTAAATAACTAAGCCGAAGGTGCATTTTTAAAAGGTAAAGTCTTTTCTAAAAATTTCGGCAGAGTTTCTTTTGTAAATACTGGCCCCGAACGGGATACAACAAGCATAACATATATACAATGATAAAAGGTATCCCCAAGCGGGAGCTAGCTCTTCGTCAATTGACGGTCACAACCATACATGCAATATAATATACAACGCCGAAAGGCGAGGATCGATCCAAAAGAAACACAGTAAGCATGAAAACCGCAATACTACTAAACGCGACTCTAAGGCCAAATAAAACATCACTAAAGTCTGAGTCTGAAACAATAAACAAATTTGGTTGATGGAAATTCTAGATACAAAGAATAATATAAGTACAATGGTGGTTTTGATGCAAAAGGAACCACCTACCAAATGTAATTCACCTGCAAGGAAGCAATGTGCCAGAAATGCCGCAAAGAAACCTGTACGGCAAAACCTGCAAGAACTGTGGCACAACGGGGGTGAGTTGCCAACTCGTGAATAGAGAATAACTACAAGCAGAAACCGAACGCAAGACATAATCCTAGGTCAAAACGATCAGTACAAAATCCTCAATATAAAACATGCAGCCTATAACAAGGCTAGGGTAAATATCTAACCCGAGTGTAATCTCCTGTGCCTGTGTCAGTGCCTCAGGTAGCAATATAACATAAGAATGAGGTATGAATGCATGAGAACATAATACATGTAAATGAAGAAACTGTTTTCATACTTTAGTGAGATTTCCTTTGTATTTTTAAAATGAGGTATCATAATGAAATCAGCATAAAACAGTGCCTAACATCGGCACAAAACGTAATCCAAATATCCCGTTATCTCTGTATCCCAATCACAAAATCTAGGGCGCCGTCAGTCCAGACCGGCCCCTACCATCAATCTCAAGACCACGACGGTATCCTCCGGATATCCGACGCGTCAGGTAAAATCACCGGTCGGTAGTGCTCCCCTGCCAGGCTCAACGTCATCACCACATTCATCTTGCCCCGGGGTACCGCACCGGGTCCACCATGTACCCGAAACGGTTCATCCGTCTCCTCGAATCGGGTTTCCAAATCCATCAGCAAACTCATGGTGGATGACTCAAACATCATGGGAAAACCGCACTTTTTATTTTAAAAGAGAGAATATGATTATTTGTGTCTTTGCGGTCTTCCTCCAAATCCAGAAAATCTCATAGAAATCCAAATCCAAACCTCAATAGCACGTAAAATAGTGAATATATGCATGAGAATCCATGAATGCGGCATAACAATGAATAACAGTATGCATGAAGTAGCAAGTAATAACTACAATGTTTAAACTATTAGCTAATAGGCTATGTCAAGCAATAATATTTCTAAGGTGTACGTGACATGGCAATTACCGATGAAGATGTGTGTGAGCCGGCAAGTAAGTGTACGTGGTACATACGCATCATCGGTAATGGTGCTGGTGTCCTAACAGCATGATATCAATAATGGAGTATTAAATATAATATAAGCATGCGATGCGAAGCGAACCACAAAAGGGAGCGGGAGCTGAATACTAGACGCAACTATAACTAATCTGCATAAATCTAACATAAGTCCTACAAATGGTGTCTTTTGAAAGAACACGAATCATGGGGTTTTGAAAATAGGGGCTACGGTGTTTTTATGAAAAGATACGCCTTTTTAAATATCCGTAGATCCCTTGACCTGTCTTTTAAAATACCCACGACCCGCTAGTTTTGAAATAGGTAGGAGTCTAATCTAATCTAACAACTACTCTAAACTAAACGGCTGAACTAACAAGCTGAGCTACAGGTAAGGAAACCGCCTAACATCTGAGTCGATATATAGATATAATAGTCGGTGATTCCTCCTCAATAGTATCGCGTACGATACAGTATATCATATGACATCCTCAAGTCATGAGTGCGGATCTATCATCAATGTAAAGCTCATACGGTAAATCGTCGTACGGCATCCCAATAGCTGGGTATGGGTCAATATCACACTATCTCATCACATTTCGGGTATCACTTATCATCATATCAAATAATCTGGGGTGCTGATCTAAGTCTAGTACAACTGATATCATCTACAAAGTATGAATGCGGGGGTAAACACACATCCCAAGCCCGCAAGAATCACATGTCATATCCCAAAAAGGAATCCTATCAAATCACCGATCTTGCGGCACAAGGCCCAATATCATCGACTCATCACCAATGTCGTCCAATATCATCAACAACGTGCAAGTATAAGGAACATACAAGTGTAGGCGTGTGGGTGCAATTCTATCCTAGGGCTCGCAACTAGGAACTACACTATTTATTCCAATCTCTAACTAACCATAACACACTACAACTATCACATAAATAAACTACATAGTATACTATCTACGGACTGCGGGGGTGCTATACGCCATCCACCCGACTTCCCCCTGTAGATATAATCTACTCACCTGCATCATCATTTGCGGACGTCACCACGCATTTGCTTGTCGTCCCGAAGTCTTCATGGGTTCCTACACATCAAAATATCGTATATGCGCATTAAAACCAAATCCAAGCTAAAACGGCGCATGAAATCCAAAACGATACGATAAGGGGCCTATAGGTGAGAACCTATGGCACGCCTTCAAAACCATCAATAAATCCTCTATATCGTCGTATAAACGCCAAATGGTCGAGGCAAAACACAACCCACAGTTTCAGAATTAAAAATACGGAATACGGAAACATGAATCTAAAACAGCAACTTAGGAAATATGTCCCAGATTTTACCCTAGGTCACTTTATACAAATCTATATATACCAGGGGTCTAACATGAACATGTAGGAGCTACAGAACCAATACGAGCCAAAATGGTGGGACCCAGGCCGCAATTTGCGGCCAATGGGGATAAATTGGCGGCCGGGAAGAAGAAGTGGGAGCTGGGGTCTTGGGGTTAGCTTCCTGGGTGCCTGCACGTGTCACTGTCCAATCAATTTTAATTTAGGGTGTCTCGGGTGATAGCAGATTCAATATACCCTTCACAGATTTCATAAATTCCCCGATATCGGTTTCTAAAATCCGTATTATGGTTTAAGCTTCAGGTTTTGGATTTCCAATTCATACACTAGGGTGATGGTATAACCTCTACTGACCTCAATTCCATATTACAACCCATAAATCATCACAACCCTAACTAGGTTATCCACAAGTCCACAATATCACACAATATCGATTCGATCTTAATATGAGGGTAAAGGAAATGCATAAACTAAGTTTAAGGTCCAGAAAATACCTCATTTGGCAACTCAAGAATTTTCTTGAGTTGCCCCTAGTGGCCAAAATTCTTGCTTCTTTAGCACCAAGTGTAGATCTAGGGATTGTGCACACATTTAATGAAATGGAGATTGGGTTTTGGGGTTGTTTTAGAGGTGTTTTGGAGCTTGAAGAGGGGAGGGAAAGGAGGTGCAGGAGCAGCAGCAGGAGAAGGGAGAAGAGGGAGGGAAATGAGGGGAGAAATGGTTAAGTCCTTAGTCAATGAAGCCCATACCTCTCTCTCTCACCAACTACCCATTTCTTTATTCTTTTCCTTTTCTTTTTCCTTTTAAAACCCTTCTCACTCAAATAGTAAACCCAAATGAAAAGCATGGCAAGAAAATGCACAAGTGTGAAAAAGTGATATGTGCATGTGTTGCACAAAAAGCTAAAAACCGATTAGCGATTTTTAATCGCGATTAGCAATAAATTAGTGTCAAATTAATCACAAAAACTTTAAAATGTCATAATCCTCTAATTTACCCTATTTTAGAATTTTCCAAAATTTTCCAGTATTTTTCCCCATTTATTTGTATTTAATAATTCCAAAATATTAAAATATTCAATAAAATAATATTAAATTATAAAAATTCCCAAAATTAACATTTTATCTTCTTTTGAAATGTTACAGCGACTATAAATCATGAAGTCGTGTGTAGGACGTGGAGACACCCTCAAGAAGGGCTCGAATGGGAATCCCACCATGTATATAAAATTCAAATTCCTCAACAGGAAGGAAATGGCGACCCGGTTATGTCACCAACATTAGTCATAGATAATTCGCCGCCCTTTTGCCTGCGCCAATCGAGTGAAGCAACACAGTGCACATGTCGTAGCTAGGGTTTCGAGTCATCAATGTGTGCACTATGTGTAGGGATGGTGTAAAAAATATTGTATTGTGTGATCTTCCAAAAATATTGCTTTGTGCCCAACGGCACACAGTTAAAACGTTCGCAAAAAGCATGCGAGCCTGAATGCCCTTTCTGGGCTCCTTAGAACAGTCATTTCCCATTAAGGATAGGTAGTCATCAAATCGGAGGGGTTGATCGTGAATGAGGAGTCGTGGTATTAAGGTGACTTCGTTAATGAAGTCCCTATCGATTAAAATTTTCCGATCCCCACACAATAATCTAATGTACCCATATTGTGCCAGACAACCCTCCTCCATACATTCATAAAAACATGCAACAAGATCCGGAAGCGCGAATGCGTTCGGATGGTTAAATAATAGAAAGTTCCATCCACGCTTTCGGATCTCATCGCTGAAATAACTACCGTAAACATTATGCGCAAATAAATGGGAGAAATCCCTTTCAAACTAAAGTGTAGGGGCCATGGAATTAATTTGCAGAAAGCTAAAAATTTTACAGAGGGGATAAGAGAAAAACAAACCTCCTTTGAAAATTTCAGAGGGAGAGGAGAATGAGCAGCTGCGGAAGCGCGGCAAGCAGTCTTGTTCGGCGGCGGTTGCGCAGCTCCTCAAGGAGATCAGAGGCTGAATCTGGTGCGGCGGTTAGGGTTTTGTTTTAGGGTTATAATGAGGCTCGGGGAATGCTGAAGGGGGGTCGGGGTGTTTTTATAGGGGCTGTTTGGTTATATATACAAAAACCCCCTTAAAAGAGGAATTTATTTTGTAAAGAAAAAATTGTATTATTATCTATTTATTTAATAGAACTGAATATTTACAAAAACAGCCCCCGAAAATTTGAATTTTTTTTCTTTTTCTTTTATTTTATAATTATTTTATTCTATAATTACAAGTGGGAAAATGGTATATATATACCCCCTAACTTATTTGAAACAGTGTTTCCACTGTTTATGGCTGGATAACCGATGTTTGGTGGTAAGCGGAGGAAAATAAGTTGATGTAAACCGGCTCCTGCAACATTAGGAGCTCCTCCGATGGGTCAGCGGTGAGAAACGGTTTTAACCTGTGTCCGTTCACTTTGAATAGTGAACCGTCATCTGGATTTTCCAAATCCACCGCACCGTGCAGATACACAGTCTGCACAAAATATGGTCCTTTCCAGCAAGATCTGAGCTTCCCGGGATGGAAATGTAGTCGGGTGTCTTAAAGAAGTACCTGTTGACCAGGTGTGAAAGTTTTGCGCATAAGGTGTTTATCATGAAACACCTTCGTTCGGTTCTTAACGACAACCGTGTTTCGTAAGCTTCATCCTGATGCTTGTTTAGTTCGTTGATTTGCAGCTTCCGATGACTGCCCGCATTATCAAGAGATAGATTCAGCTCCTTGATCGCCCAAAATGCACGATGCTCGATTTCCACTGGAAGGTGGCAAGCCTTTCTGTAAACAAGCCGATAAGGAGACATGCCAAGATCATTCTTATAAGCAGTTCGAAATGCCTAAAGGGCATCAATGAGTTTTAAAGACCAATCCTTACGGTTCTTGGAAACCGTTTTCTCCAAAATCTGTTTGATTTGCCGATTAGACACTTCGGCTTGCCCACATGTTTGGGGGTGGTAGGGTGTGGATAGCTTATGATTAATGGAGTATTTCCGCATTAAGGCCTCGAAAGTCCTCTTACAGAAATGTGTTCCATTGTCACTAATGATCGCGCAGGGGTGTCCAAATCGGGAAAAGATGTTTTCCTTAAGGAATCTAACGACAACCTTCATGTCGTTAGTCCGGCTGGGCACGACCTCGACCCATTTAGAGATATAATCAATAGCTAGAAGAATATACAGGTTCCCAAAAGAGCTGGGAAACGGCCCCATGAAATCAATCCCCCAAACATCGAAAATCTGGACAACCAAGATTGGTTGGAGTGGCATCTCGTTTCTCCTGGATATCCGGCCCAAGTGTTGGCACCGGGAGCAAGTCTTGCAGTAATCATGAGCGTCTTTAAAGAGTTGTGGCCAGTAGAAGCTACACTGCAAGATCTTCTCGGCTGTCTTTCTTGGGCCAAAATGCCCGCCACACGCTTGATCGTGGCAAAATGACAGCACACTCTTGAATTCATTATCAGGTACACACCGACGAATAATCTGGTCGGGACAGTATTTGAACAGATAGGGTTCGTCCCAGTAAAAGTGTTTTACTTGGGATAAGAATCGAAGTCTGTCCTGATTTGACCATTTGTTTGGTAGTAATCCTGTTTCCAAATAGTTCACAATATCTGCGAATCAGTGTTCCCATGATACTGTCAAGAGTTGTTCATCCGAAAAAACGTCGTTTATTGGAAGTGGAAGCGTCGGCAAAGAAGGAAGTCGTGAAAGATGGTCGGCCACTACGTTTTCACATCCTCTTTTGTCTTTGATGACAAGGTCAAACTCTTGGAGTAAAGGAATCCAACGTATCAGCTAAGATTTTGTGTCCTTCTTTGCAAAAAGATGGCGTAGAGCAGAATGGTCTATATAGACAATGACTGGAGAGCCGATCAAGTAAGGCCTGAATTTTTATAATGCAAACACAACAGCGAAGAATTCCTTCTCGGTTTTGTGTAATTCAGCTGGGCATCGTTCAGGGTTCGGCTAGCATAGTAGATTACGTGCGGCATGCCATCTGTGCTGTCCTAGGACAACACCGATGGCAAAGTCGGATGCATTACACATAATCTCAAAGGGATACTGTTAGTTATATGTGTGCCCTAGAGGCCATTACTGTACATACGATGTATATTGTAGTGGATGCTTGGACATATATAGGGAGGACTTTCTTGCTCAACATGATAGTACGCTATCTGGTTGTACTTTATCTTAACATGTACTCTGATTGTCTCTTTTGTTACATGTTGACAAAGCCTTTAGGATTTGTACTCGACTACTGGGACTATGATGAGATCATACTAGTGGGGCCACAGTAGTCTATGAGTACATCCTATAACTGTTCCTAGTCGAGGGTGTGTCGAGACAGGGCATCGATACACAAGAGTAGACTGGCGTATACGCATCTTGACCCATATGATGGGCGATGGATGATCCCATATCCATCGGTGTTTGACATCAAGGATGGTGTACGGGTGCTCAATGGAGACTGGGTATACTGAACGGACTCGCCGAGAACTCCTAGATGGTATATATACCTATTGTCAGATAGCAGTTCTCTGGTGACACTTGTACAGGTTAGTCTGTAGACCCGAGATCGTCATAGAGTCTTGTGTGGTTCCCACTGTGCTTTGATTTCCTCCCTACCACGGCTCTACGGAGTCGTGCAAACAGGTGGATTTTGGGTACAGTCCCGAATCATATGGAGACAGTGAGCGATAGGAGGGGTTTCGTCTCTCCCGGTATGGGGAGTAGATGTCGCGCTATGTTTGATCGGCTATAACACCTAAATCCCTGGCCAGGGTTCTCGAGGTTTACTGATAAGTGTTATCAGTAGTTCCTCGACCTGTTATGAGCCATAAATCAACATGACTTATAAAGTTACTGGGGTCTGACATTTACCACCCCTAGACTGCATATGCGACGTATCAGACGAAGAGACCGGACTGTACGGTAAGTGTTGCTAGTTGGCTCGACGGGAGTTTTTACAGCTTCGCTGGTTTTCTTCTGATCGCTTCAATACCCGGGTGGCCGTTATGTTTAGCTGACCTCTTGCGGCTTGTATATGTTTGATATGATCATCATCTACTGCTGGCGTATTGACAAGTCTTATCGTCCCACAATGAAGTTTCCTGGCTCAGGCAAAACGATGTGGTGTGCATATGAGATATGCGCGGGACCCGCTTAAATACGGTTATGTGATAATGTATATTAATCGGGCATTTTCTATTTGACGGATTGTATGAGATATGACCGGTTTGGTAAATCAAGTGTTGATTTAACAAATTACATTTAGATAAATTTTTTAAGTAAATCCTTTTGTATGCATGCATGCATGCACATGATGATGTGCATGAACACATACATGCATACATAGTATCATGGTTGTTGATACAAGAATGATGGAAATATAAGACTTATATTGAAGCTTTTAATTTGTATTTATCATTTTAAGTTAATGTAAAGAATACCTTCACATGCTTCTTTATATCTTTTCATTTTAAGTTAATGAAAAGAAAACATACACATGCTCCTTTATTCTTTTGTGGGTATCCTTTACTTAACTTAATGAAAAGAATTTCCACCCATGCTTAATTGTTTAGGAAAAGAATTTCCACTCATAATTATGGTGGTAATGGAATAATGGTGATTATTCCTTTCTTATCACTATAAATAGCTTCATATGTGATATGAAGCAAGGAGTACAAAACTTGTGCAAAATTGAGTGCAAGGGTGTGAAGAATACAAGTTATCATATGTGATATGATAGAAAGCTCAAGCCACCATTATCTTCTTCTTCTTCTCTTAATTTCTTTTTGAGTGAAGTTGATAAAAGAAAGGATTTGAATTGTTGAATACAAACCACATCATCATACTACACACCTCTAGCCGATTTGTGTAGGGTGTTTACTCTACTTAGTTTGCGAAACAAGTATGGTAAGGAGCTTTGGGCAAAGGGACTTCGGGTGGACCATCGTGGACAAGGAAGGCTTCCATCGAAACGTTTCAAACTCTCATAGTGCCAAGGAGTCACCGAGGAAGATCTACAAAGGTCGTATTTTTCCTCTTAGTGATAGTTTTACAATTGCATGTGATGCTTATTTGTATGAATCCCTAAACTTCTAGTTTCGATTCTTGTCGGGCTAGCTTAGCGCCTCCAAAATTTTGATTATGGCATGTGTGATGCCACCGAACCCTTGACGAGGTGCTAGGCCATCCCTACAGTGGTATCAGAGCCAGGCTAGAG
The DNA here is from genome assembly GCA_030015575.1 of Agapanthus africanus. Lineage (NCBI taxonomy): Eukaryota > Viridiplantae > Streptophyta > Magnoliopsida > Asparagales > Amaryllidaceae > Agapanthus > Agapanthus africanus. The sequence goes on along the minus strand of JASDDO010000010.1, from coordinate 277,530,013 downwards.
CTTTAGGCGATGCGTAGGCGAAATTAAAAGTCCGATCGAACCACGAAATACCAATTTTGACAGCTTTCTGGAAATTTTTTGAAAATTGGATTTTTCCAAATTTAAAGGTCCTAAAAAAATCAGCAGGCAAATCTAAGAATTACCATGTAAAAATTTTTGAACGATCTCTCTAAAGCGCCGCGGAAGGGCGGCCAAAACATGGTTTTGGCGGCGCTTTAGCGGCCGTACTGTAGCATCAGGGAAATTTTTTTTGTGCACAGTACCTGATAAATTCTTACTATACCTCTGAAATATTTAAAACTTACTCAAGTGTTGAGTATTCTGGAGAAATATTGGTTTTGGTGATTCGATTGGAAAAGTTTAATTTCGTTCAGTTTTTCAGATTTTTAGAACGTGTTAAAATGTTTGAACGAATATTAGAAACACAGTTTTTTCCCGTATTGGAAAAATTCCAAGTGTTGGATTTTTCCCTAGTTCGAAACTTTCGAAAAACATGCAAGCGTATTTGTGGACACTCTAGAAGAACATAACCATAACTCGATTATGTGACCGTCAAAACTGTCACTGAACCTTACGGTTTGTGGTAGTTTAACGTTGCCACATGTGAGGCGTTGGTTTGGCCCTTCTACGGTTGGTCCATAAGGGGCTGTGGCATGTTCTAAAAATTTTTGAACTCGGCTCAAGTGTTGTGCAGTTTGGGAAATCTTGGGTGTTTGTTTATTCGATCGAAGAGTTTAACATTGTCTATTTATCTGAAATGTGATACAATATGTGGAATTCATATAGTTAGGCATGAAATACGAAGTATGTGATATTTCGAATTTATGATGTCTAAGGTAATTGTGGATTCCAAATGTTGTAGTTTTTCATTTTATTTTCTGTGACCGTAAGTATAGTATGTGGTGTATCGCCGTTTTCGTTGCTATACGTCAACGACAATCGGGATACGCATACTTACTTACGTTGATGATATGAGATATTATGTGTTGCTGAGATATGATGAGTAGGATTGTCGCGAATGAATAGCCGGGGGTTTTTATGTGAGATGAGAGTTTTATTTTCATTCATGTATAAATCAATTGTATATTATTTACTTTTCCGCATTAGGATAGACCCAAGGAGGGGAGCATAAGTGACCGGGTTCTAGGGTTCAGAGGGAGGCCATCTCGAGGAGTCGAGACCGGGTCTCCTAAACTCTAGAATTGGCGGGATCACTTGCCGCTCTCATAGGGGTCTAGGGGTGTGGGCTTGGCTATTCATCACGACCGTGGAATCCGTATTTTCTATTGTTGGCTCGATACAAAATACGGACATCCTAGATATCCTTTTATTTGCTTCTGCTGTTGATATTCTGTAATGTGATTACTTAGTATCTGAGACGAATGGATTATTATTATATATAGATATATAATAAACGTTGCTTATATTTTTCACCCGCGCTAGTCCCTCCCCGCTATGCCGTTAGTTAAGTAACCTAACGGTGCATAACGGGACACTGTGGCGAATGCGGATGGTATAAGTACACGTTCTATTCTGTGATGTTTAGGAAACGTAATTGTTGGGACAACATTAATGTGATTAATGTTAAGAGAAAGAAACCTAAAGATGTTGTAGAATCAAACTTTTTGAAAAAGGGTAACTCTAGCTTTTGTTTTGCATAGTGGTATTGTTGAATATCCTGCACCTCATTCGATGAGGAAAGGGCCGAGATCCCTTCACCGGGAGTGACCCCTTTAGCGAAACTGGAAAATGTTACAAAGAACTCGATTTGGTTTTATAGTTGATCTATTGTTGCTTTGCATAGTGGTATTGTTGAATATCCTGCACCTCATTCGATGAGGAAAGGGCCGAGATCCCTTCACCGGGAGTGACCTCTTTAGCAAAATTAGAAAGATACTACAAAACCATTCGATATTTAAAACTGGAGCTTAAACCACTCCTTCCCACTTGATTCTACAACGACATCAAGTTCAAAACGTTAAAGGTTTTCATAAAAACCATCCGTTGCCCTCCGTCATTTTAAGAAGCAGAGTACTTAGTATTCATGCTACGTATGTCGACCATAGCCGAGGCGTAGTGTTCGGTAGCTAAGTGATGAATTCCTACAAAGCATATGATGCGATTAGTCAGGACATTCATGTGATCATGTTGATCATAGTCAAGGGTCATGTGGGTGGGTCTGGCTAATCACGAAATGACGGGCAGAACTTGACTAGTACTTATGATATGTTGATCATAGTCAAGGTCATAAGTAACTAGGAGTAGAAACCATATCGGGAATTTCAAGAGTTGAAATTTGCAATGAGATTGCATACCTTCTATATGATAGTTGGATCCCGATCTCACTGCGAGTAAGAGTTACTCCTGGGAAAGTTTTACACAAGACAATTTGATGAAATTATAGGGTGTAATTATTCCCGGCTAATCTTACCTTTTAGGGTTTGAAGGAGGATTTGATAAAAACAGTGGGAGACATCTGGATTAGATAAATAACCAATCTAAATCTTGCAAAGAGCATACGCTAAACTGTTTTCTTCTCTCTCTCTCCAGAAAGTGACCATATCATGCCTTAATCAAGATAATAAATACGGATATATTGACTGAACCCGCTTGTTATATTGAGCTGGAGAACGTTAGTCCCGCTCCAACCTATAATTGTTATAAGACAGAGCAGGAAATAGGGAAATACCAGAATTCAATGCTACCCAAACGAAGATAGTACATGTTGATGCATGATCTTCGGGTGTGTCTATTACAAAGAACTGTTTCTCAGTATCTTTTACGTCCTGGGTATAATGATACCGGATCAGGATCCCACAAATGTAATCTGTTACATGGGCTACAGAAAGGTAAATGACTGAGAACGGGTGATAATTTTCAAGAGTTGGAAATGGTGCAATTGTTGCAAGCCAAGAAGTTGGCAGTTATCACTCTGTATTAAGAATACATTGATTCTGAACAAATGCTATTAGATACCGAACCTGATATACAAAATCATATCAATCTCTTTATTAGTAAAGAAGTGATAAAATTTTGTATTGATGGATAATGTTTTGAACATTTCCTATATCAAGTGTTGATCGGTTCAGGCACGTTATCTAAAAGCATAGACGTTCTAAATCAAACTACAGTTCTTAGTATACATAACACACACAAGAGGAAGAGTTCAGAAATGAACGAATCCTTCTTGAGGCATTGTAGACTAGGTCAGATCAATGCGACCCGGCTGGCTGAAGTTACATTTTAGATGCATATTTAAACCAGTTTAAATTTACATCTTGTGAAACTTGCCAGTCATGTCACATAGATAAGATGACCATAGCTCTGTTTATTGGAAACAGAGAAAGAGTTAGTGAACTCTTGGGATTGATACATGATGATGTATGAAAGGCCCCCTGTCTACATATGCCATGACTGGTTCTTTATACTTCATTATTTTTCTCTGATAATCTCTCAAGATTCAGACATATGTTCCTGTTGAAACATAGGTCCAAAGCTTTTGAGATATTCACAGAATATAAATTGGAAGTAGAGAACCAAAAATGGGTATAAGTATTATGTCCTTTGATGAGATCAAGGAAGAAAATACTTGAGCATGGAAATCTTGGACTATTCTAAAAGAGAATGAGATTCTCTCTCAGCATTACTCCTCCGTATACACCATAGCACGATGGTAGATCGGGGCGGAGCGAATGCACCCTATGTGATATGGTGTGCTCCATGATGAGTACTACTGAGTTTCCTATTTTTCTCTTGGAAGTTATGCACTTGTGAAGCTGCATACCTATTGAATAGGGTTCTAATCAAATCAGGTGCCTACTACTCCATATGTGATATGGTATGGGAAGAGCCCATATCTTAAAGATGTTAAGATTTGGGGTTGTCCGGCCTATGTTTAAAAACCTAAATCCGGACAAGCTCGAGGCAAAGTTAAAACTGTGGAAGTTTGTTGGATATCCCAAGCATTAGCAAGGGAATATCTTCTACCTAACCGAGGAACAAAAGTTGTTTCTCAGCATGCCACCTTTGTGAAAGGGAATTTCTTGTGAAGAAATTAGTGGTCATGAGGTAGAACTGGAAGGAGTTCCAGCTACAACAGATGATTTGGTAGAACCAAAAGATTCAATAGACACTAACGAACCTCAGCCTCTCCACCGATCTAGTAAGGGTCCTCACCCACCTAAGAGATACTTCGGTTTCTCTAAGACAGTGGGAGCGAGAATTTCATATTAGCCCAGCGTGTCCCGAGACCGGAAAGTGTTCCGGCGGGTTGTAGTCCTCGCAAGGGGGCATGCGTAGAAAATAGCTGCCAAGGGACCTTTTGGTACCACGGCGACCCTATGGGATGGGGTTGTTGCCTGACCAAAATGGTATGACCTAACTAGTTTCAAGCTTGCCATCAGGAGTGGGACTCTGTAAGAATGGCTGGATGATTTGCGATCTGAGATGGAATCCTTATACACCAACAAAGTATAGACTTTGGTTGCTTTATCTGAAGGGTTAAATCCCCATCAGAAGCAAGTATATCTTGAGAAGATTACTTGGTGTACATGGAAAAGTTGAGACTTTCAAAGCTATGCTTAAGTCCATCCAGATCCTACTTGCTACTGCTACATACCTTGACTGCGATATCTGGTGGTTGGGTGTCATGACTGCTTTTCTAAATGAAAGTTTTGGAAGAGAACGTCTATAAGTACACAGCCAGAGGGCTTCGTAGACAGTGGGAGCAGCGGAAAAGTGTGCAAGATGTTTTATGTGATAAAACAGGCATCGCGGAGTTGGAACATCTGTTTTGATGTGGTAGTCAAAGAGTTTGACTTCATCAAAATAAATAGATGAACCTTGTATATACATAAAAGGTAGTAGGGAGTATGGTGGTGATCCTCGTAGAGTACGTGGATGACATACTCTTGATGGGGAAGGAGTTTCCTATGCTACGCTCAGTCAATCTCCTCTTATTATAAATATTCTCCATATAGGATCAAATGAGATACCCCCTAAATCCAGGGTTTTGGATCTATGAGATAGATATTAGGATACTCACTAGTTGTAGTGAGATAATATCAATTGATCCTGGGGAGAATCACAACGGAGTTGGAACATTTGTTTTGATGTGGTAGTCAAAGAGTTTGACTTCATCAAAATGGTTGAACCTCGTGGTATGGAGTATGGTGGTGATCCTCGTAGTGTACGTGGACGACATACTCTTGATAGGGAAGTAGTTTCCTATGATACACTCGGTCAATCTCCGCTTATCACAAGGATTCTCCATATAAGATCAAGGTGATACCTTCTAAATCCTAGGTTTTGGATCTATGAGATAGATCTAAATGGATGTTAGGATACTCGCTAGTTGTAGTGAGATAGTATCAATCGATCCTGGGGAGAATCACTGGAAAGGTTCCAGAGTGATAAAGACGACTGAATGTCAGTCGCAGGCATTGTCTTTACCCTTAATAGAGGGACGGTATGTTGGAAGAGTTCCAAGCTAGATACCGTGACATACTAGAAAGGCAAGATACGTCTTTACTAAAGATGCTACCAAAGATAAAATCTGGATATATATAAAAGTTCATAAGATGAACTTCGTTCTTACCATTGTGTGACAATGGGGTTGTGGCTTTAGCCAAGGAACTACCGTCCCATCAGAAATCCAGATATAATTCTTAGGCAGCATCACCTGATCAAAGAGATGGTTGATCTCCAGGGAGATCGAGGTTAGGAGAGTAGATACAGAGGATAACAGAGTGGATCCACTCACTAAGGCTTTTTCCCAGTGGAGACTTTTATGGGATGGTTGAGTATGAGATACTTAAACCACAACTGATTGTTTGATATGTGATACCACAACAGATGGCCCTAGTGCAAGTGGGAGATTGTTAGTTATATGTGTGCCCTAGAGGCCATTACTGTACATACGATGTATATTGTAGTGGATGCTTGGACATATATAGGGAGGACTTTCTTGCTCAACATGATAGTACGCTATCTGGTTGTACTTTATCTTAACATGTACTCTGATTGTCTCTTTTGTTACATGTTGACAAAGCCCTTAGGATTTGTACTCGACTACTGGGACTATGATGAGATCATACTAGTGGGGCCACAGTAGTCTATGAGTACATCCTATAACTGTTCCTAGTCGAGGGTGTGTCGAGATAGGGCATCGATACACCAGAGTAGACTGGCGTATACGCATCTTGACCCATATGATGGGCGATGGATGATCCCATATCCATCGGTGTTTGACATCAAGGATGGTGTACGGGTGCTCAATGGAGACTGGGTACACTGAACGGACTCGCCGAGAACTCCTTGATGGTATATATACCTATTGTCAGATAGCAGTTCTCTGGTGACACTTGTACAGGTTAGTCTGTAGACCCGAGATCGTCATAGAGTCTTGTGTGGTTCCCACTGTGCTTTGATTTCCTCCCTACCACGGCTCTACTGAGTCGTGCAAACAGGTGGATTTTGGGTACAGTCCCGAATCATATGGAGACAGTGAGCGATAGGAGGGGTTTCGTCTCTCCCGGTATGGGGAGTAGATGTCGCGCTATGTTTGATCGGCTATAACACCTAAATCCCTGGCCAGGGTTCTCGAGGTTTACTGATAAGTGTTATCAGTAGTTCCTCGACCTGTTATGAGCCATAAATCAACATGACTTATAAAGTTACTGGGGTCTGACATTTACCACCCCTAGACTGCATATGCGACGTATCAGACGAAGAGACCGGACTGTACGGTAAGTGTTGCTAGTTGGCTCGACGGGAGTTTTTACAGCTTCACAGGTTTTCTTCTGATCGCTTCAATACCCGGGTGGCCGTTATGTTTAGCTGACCTCTTGCGGTTTGTATATGTTTGATATGATCATCATCTACTGCTGGCGTATTGACGAGTCTTAGAGTCCCACAATGAAGTTTCCTGGCTCAGGCAAAGCGATGTGGTGTGCATATGAGATATGCGCGGGACCCGCTTAAATACGGTTATGTGATAACGTATATTAATCGGGCATTTTCTATTTGACGGATTGTATGAGATATGACCGGTTTGGTAAATCAAGTGTTGATTTAACAAATTACATTTAGATAAATTCTTTAAGTAAATCCTTTTGTATGCATGCATGCATGCACATGATGATGTGCATGAACACATACATGCATACATAGTATCATAGTTGTTGATACAAGAATGATGGCAATATAAGACTTATATTGAAGCTTTTAATTTGTATTTATCATTTTAAGTTAATGTAAAGAATACCTTCACATGCTTCTTTATATCTTTTCATTTTAAGTTAATGAAAAGAAAACATACACATGCTCCTTTATTCTTTAGTGGGTATCCTTTACTTAACTTAATGAAAAGAATTTCCACCCATGCTTAATTGTTTAGGAAAAGAATTTCCACTCATAATTATGGTGGTAATGGAATAATGGTGATTATTCCTTTCTTATCACTATAAATAGCTTCATATGTGATATGAAGCAAGGAGTACAAAACTTGTGCAAAATTGAGTGCAAGGGTGTGAAGAATACAAGTTATCATATGTGATATGATAGAAAGCTCAAGCCACCATTATCTTCTTCTTCTTCTCTTAATTTCTTTTTGGGTGAAGTTGATAAAAGAAAGGATTTGAATTGTTGAATACAAACCACATCATCATACTACACACCTCTAGCCGATTTGTGTAGGGTGTTTACTCTACTTCGTTTGCGAAACAAGTATGGTAAGGAGCTTTGGGCAAAGGGACTTCGGGTGGATCATCGTGGACAAGGAAGGCTTCCATCGATCCGTTTCAAACTCTCATAGTGCCAAGGAGTCACCGAGGAAGATTTACAAAGGTCGTATTTTTCCTCTTAGTGATAGTTTTACAATTGCATGTGATGCTTATTTATATGAATCCCTAAACTTCAAGTTTCGATTCTTGTCGGGCTAGCTTAGCGCCTCCAAAATTTTGATTATGGCATGTGTGATGCCACCGAACCCTTGACGAGGTGCTAGGCCATCCCTACAGATACGTCCAGTCAGGAGAAGAAAGTACGGGAGCAGAAGCGAGTGAGCATTTTAGTGATTCGAACGCAGTCACACAGCTCGAGTTGAAATCGAATGTGGTGTACTTGGCCAGCAGAAGAGTCAAGGGTCTAGCAATCTTACTAAAATCCTTGATAAACCGTCTATAAAAACCGGCGTGACCAAGGAAAGCTCGGATGTCTTTGACGCATCTAGGAGGAGGGAGATTGGAAATGACCTCAATCTTAGCTTTATCCACCTCAATGCCATTTTGCGAGATGATATGTCCTAAGACAATACCTTTGCGTACCATGAAGTGACATTTCTCCCAGTTCAAAGTGAGGTTTTTATCCTTACACCGGATAAGGACAACGTCGAGAAGCTGCAAGCACTCGTCAAAGGAATCACCGAAATTGGAGAAATCATCCATGAATATCTCTAAGAATTTCTCCACCATGTCTGAAAAAATTCCATCATACACCGCTGGAAGGTAGCGGGTGCATTGCATAACCCAAAGGGCATGCGGCGATATGCAAACGTGCCGAAAGGACAGGTGGACGTGGTTTTGTCCTGGTCTTTTTCGGTGATGGGAATCTGGTTATAGACGGAGTAGCCATCCAGAAAGCAGTAGTACTCATGTCCAGCCAATCGTTCGAGCATTTGATCAATAAATGGTAGCGGAAAGTGGTCTTTCCGCGTTGCGGCGTTGAGTTTTCTATAATCAATGCATACTCGCCACCCAGTTTGGGTGCGAGTAGGGATTAACTCGTTTTCCTGATTGGTGATGACTATGCCCGACTTTTTGGGGACAACATGTATCGGACTGACCCACTGGCTATCAGAGATAGGGTAAATGATACCAATATAAAGACATTTGACGATCTCTTTTTTCACAGCCTCCTTCATGACTGGATTGAGTCGCTTCTGTGGATCCCTGGCTAGTTTGGCATCATCCATCATATGAATGTGATGTTCAACGATCATGGGAATAATCCCCTTGATGTCCGCCATAGTCCAACCAAAAGCTTGCCGATTCCTCTGCAAGACCGTCAGAAGGGCTTTCTCCTGCTCTAAAGCTAGAGAAGTCGAGATGATGATAGGGAGGGTCTCGTTCTCACCTAAGTAAGAATACTTGAGGTGAGACGGCAATGGCTTGAGTTCAAGCGTTGGAGGTGAAACGATTGAAGGCAATATCGACAAAAATGTCTCGAACTCGAAGGATTCTAACAGAGGCTCAAAACGAGTGTACGCGACCGAGTTTGATGGTTCAACTAACGCATCCAAAAATTCAAAGGATTCAAGCTCGGGTGGCGACAAGCCAAGATCGTTCGAGAAAGTGAAATACCCATAATCACTGTCGGGAGCAGAAGCAGTATCAGGTTCAAGGAGGAACGCACTAGTGGCGTCAAAATTGCTGTGATCGAACAAAAATTTCTTGAACTCACAGTCCTCAGGGACGATCTCCTGGATCGAACAAACGTCTAGTATATGAGCATTACGTTCGGAGGGCTAATTCCCCAACTTAAAAATGTTGAGTTCAATTGTCATGTTTCCAAAAGATAGGTTCATCGAAACATTTCGACAATTGATCATAGCATTTGAGGTTGCAAGGAATGGGCAACCGAGTATCACCGGAATTTGATTCCGGGGGTTAGCTACACGTTGTGTGTCTAAAACAATGAAATCAACGGGGAATATGAAGTCCCCTACCTTTATTAACACATCCTATAGCTCACCCCTAGGATGGGTGATAGATCGGTCGGCCATTTGGAGAGTACAGTGTGTGGGTTTCAGCTTTCCTACACCTAGTTGCTCATATACCGAATACGGAAGCAGGTTAACACTGGCACCAAGATCCAAAAGTGTGCGGTTGATGTTCTTATCCCCAATGGTTATTGAAATCGTAGGACAGCCAGGCTCCTTCCGTTTTTGAGGTAAAGATTGGGTAAGAGCATCACTCACGACACTAGCTGAGAAAACCTTTTTGGGTACCTGAGATTTCCTCTTCTTAGTGCACAAGTCCTTCAAGATTTTTGCGTAGGAAGGGACTTGTTGGATTGCATCCAAGATGGGAATGTTAATGTTAACCTGTTTAAACAACTTCATAATCTTCTCCATTTGTGCATTTTGTTTATTGGATATCAACCGGTTTGGAAATGCAACGTTTTTGAAATTGGTTGAGTCCAATACTTATGGAGGAGATTGTGGAGTTGGAACGGATCCCAGTGCTGGTGTTTTTGTGGAGTGAGATATGGGTCCGTTCGGAGCAGCAGAAGAAGAGGAGCCTTTTGAAGAATGGAGAACAGGCTAAGAAAACGGAGAAGAAGAAGAAGCAGCCGGGGTGTCATCATCTGTGCCAACGTTGTTATGCAGCAGCCTTCCAGATCTCAACGTAGTCACGGCACACACATTATGGTTCTGTTGTTCAAGAGCAATATGTACATTATGTTGGTGACCAGGATTTAGGAGTGGTTGAGATGGAAGCTTCCCTTTCTCTCGCTCGCTTAAAGCCGCATTCAGTTGTGCAATCTGGGCTTCGATGGTTTTGATGCTTTGCCCATGTGCAGCAGTGTGTTGCACCAAAGACTGAATGAAAGACTGGATGTTGGCGGTGGATTGAGTTGATTGCTTTACAAACGCCTCCAGACTTCGTTCTAACGAGGAAACCATTGTAGGGTTCCTAGGCACACTATAGAGGTCTCACAAGGCATCAACCATGCCAATTTCAAAAATTATGGGTGCCGAGAAACCCTAATGAGGATCGTTGACTAGAAATCTAGGCGAAAAGTAAATCTAGTTAACTACTTAACTAAAAGTTGGATGCTACAACCTTTGTAGATCCGGTTCTCCACTTCTTTATCTCCACGTGGGTGTCCTCTCGCTGTCCATCATGAATCCCGAACTCAATCGTCGGCTTCATCGGAGAAACGGACGAGCTAGGTCGTCGGCTTTGTGTCAAAGACGATCTACGTCGAGGTTGCACAAGCTCAAGCTCCGACTTCACAAAGTTGTGAAACTTGTGAAGAAAACACCCAAAACAACTTGGCAAGAGGTAGAGGGTGAAGAAATAGGAGGTGAGTTCACTTTAGAATTGGATTTCTCTCACTAGAACTCAAGTTTCCATTGATGGCTGATTTTGATGATTTTCGTGGATGTGTTTATCGAATCAAATAGTAAAGAAATCACAACCAAAAATATTTGACCGCAATCAAACAACGGTGTCAGTTGAAGTTAATGAATGAGTGCGGATCGTCCTCAGGGATCTCGAGATTCGTTTGTACTTTTATTTGTTTGAAATGAAATGTTAATCAACTATAAGAGAAAACACGATTCAATTGATTGATTTGTATTCGTGTGTCACTAATCTTTTCTAAAGAATCAAGAACTATAAACAACAAGAATCGGTTTCAATGGTATTTTCCAAACGACAATCAAGATTGATAAAGAGGCTCGTAGGAATCGATAGGATCTTTAGATGTGTTGTAGTCTACAATATTTCATATTCTTGTCCTTCGAGGAATTGACACTAGATCAATGGTTATCGACGAGAATTAGGGTTTTCTTGATGAAATTAAAGTTTCATCTCTTAACCCTTACTCTTTCGAGGATACCATTTATATTTTAGCCTCTAGCAATTTCAAGAATCGATCGGATCACCCCAATCTCGAGCGATGTTGATCAAGAAAGCATCGATCGAATTGGGTTGTCGATTCTTGAACTTGCTAGGGTTTACAATCTCGTGGGATTCAAGAATTGATTACAAATTTGCTACATCATCATACTAAAGATCTTCTCGGCTCCTTAACGAGCGGAGTTTTTACTCGCGCATCACCACATAGACAATATTCAAGAACAGTAAAGATAACATGATGCGGAATTTTAAAGAAAACAAGAATGGAGAAAATATCACCTTTTATTTAATCAACAATTGTCAATACATTCTTTCAAGATCTACAAGAAGAAAGAAAAATCGATCGTTGACTCGGCTTCGCTCGACTCCGTGGATCGTGGATCTACTTTTGATCTCTTGCCCGATGGAAGATCGGCTCGGCTCATAAAAGGGTTGAAGGAATCTTGCTTGGCTTGCACTCAAGATCTTGAATTGTGGATGGATTTAGGGTTAGGGTTTCCTACAAGATTTCTCACTAATCTTGAGGAAGAAGAAGATGGAGAAAGAGAAAGGCTAAACTAAAAATGGGTTGAATCTATCACTCTCCAAGATTGAATCAAGATTTTCTAAGATGAGAAATGAGAGAACCTAGGGTCTTATTTATAGACCTAGGTTTAGGTTTGAATTAGACTTTCCCTCCCAAAGTTTGTTGACAAGTTTGTTGGGGTTTAGCTTAGGGTTTAAGCAAGGGTTTAGGAAAGTTCTAGAAAGATTAGGGTAGTTTAGGAGCTTGATGATCTGGTGGAAGTGTCTGGACTCTTCTGGACTTTTGTATGCATTTTTGAGCTGCAGGTACTAGCACTGGAGTTGTGATGAAGTTTGAGAAGTTGATTCCCTGGTTCAGCCGCGGATCCGCCGCGTGAGGTGGCTTTGGGCCGCGCTTCCGCCGCTCCTTGGTGGCCTCGGGAACTGTGCTTTCTTCTGTGGCTTGGTACTACTGTTTGGGTTATTCTTTGATGTTCAGAATTGCAATTGACCTTCTGTGTTGATACCAGATTTGCTTTCAATGAGTTTACGAGCAATTGTAATGGTCGAGCAATGAATTGATCGAGCAAGTATCTCTTTTCCTGCATAGACTCCAAAATAGGGGTTGCAAGATATAGAAAATATGCTATGTAATGCAATGCGGTTAATTTCCCTAGAATTTCCGGTTTTAAGGTCGAATACATGTACTTTGATATTTTGCGACCAATTAGCTAATATGTGAATTATGAATACCGTACTCTCTTATATGTATGCAGATGACAAGGAAATTGCCGGTTAAAATATGCAGTATTTTCGACTGATCAAATACCCCCAAACTTAATTTCGATCGTCTCGAGAGAATGTTTTATTAAAATGAGAAGGAGAAAACAAAGAAAGAGAAAAAACTAACTAGCACACTTTCGTAGGCAACACGATTGCACTGAGCATGTGCAACAAGCCTTTAAACCTCTAGGTGTCCCTAATAGGAGGAGTGTTGTCTCCTGAGGGTTTTCAGCGGATTGCACCCACAAAATCCAAAAATAAAAGCAAGATCATGAACATTACATTTAAAGATAAGAATTGTAAAAGAAAGACTTTGAAAATTAGGGTTTTCAACTAAGCTAGCTTTTCGGTTGTCATGAGCCCTATCTTAATGGTCATGAAAAGATGTCAGAAATCACGTCTTCCCTCAATAAAACATCGTCTTATTCTTCATTCATATCTTTATTCCAAACATCGATCATATCACCCTGCGTGTGTGTAAAGACATCCCTACACCCGGAGAATTCAATTCAAGCTATCATACCCTTGCCCATCGGCCTCAGTACTTCTTGATAAACGAGATTGCTTACACACTTTCATGCGACCGTTAATACTTCTTGAGGTACTAACCGACCGATTACTAATGTGCATGCTAACTTGGTGTATTTTCCTAATCTTGCACCACCTTAGGCATAGCAGTGACTCCCAGACCAGTTGACATTGGGGCACTAGGTGAAGAAGCACCCTTTTGCTATATATTTTTCTTGCCCTTGGTGATGACAAAACCAGTGTCCATTTTTCTCACCATTTTCCAAAAATACTATTTTTTTCTTTTCATACTTTTGGCTTTAAGACAAGAGCATTTCAAGGTATCCTCTACTATCCCAGGCTTTAAGATGTGTGTAAGTGCGAATAGCAGGGTAGCAACGTTCAAAATGTTTGGCTTCCAGAATAGAAACTATTTTTCAGACTTATTTTTATCCTCAGATTAGTGACGTCCTTCATCTTACTAACCCTTGGGACAACGGCTCATAACTACTTATTACTAGTTCGTATAAGAAAACTTCTAATTTTCTTAGTTTTCTTAAATTTTTCCAATCTCATGGATGTAATTGTTCACTGTCTAAACTTTCATTATCTTATTTATATACAAAAAGTGTAAATATTAATATTATTTTTATATTTGAAAATTTTTAAATTTTTATGGGTTTTGAAAATTTTTCAATTTTTATAGATTTTTAAAAGAAATGTTTTGTGCTTATGCAGATGATATGCAAATGATGCGAAAATAAGCACAAACCTCCCCCAAACTTGTTTTCAACAGTGTCCTCACTGTTGCCGACAGTTATACCTACAAAAATCTGTAAATCTGGGAGGAATTATTAGTGGGGGCAAAACATATAAGTGAAGAAATTCCCCCAAACTTGTTTTATTTACTCACCTTCATTCAAAAAATGATGCATGGATATACTGGACATGAAAGTGAGACGGAGGATTTTTAATCAAGATAAACTGGCTCTTGTAAGAACAAGAGCTCCTCCGTGGGGTCAGTGGAAAAATACGGCTTTAATCTATGTCCATTTACTTTGAAAACAGTGCCGTTTTTAACATTTTCAATATCTACTGCCCCGTGCGGGTATACAGACCGCACAACAAAAGGTCCCTTCCAACGAGATCGGAGCTTACCCGCACGAAGGTGTAATCGTGAATCATAAAGAAGGACTTGTTGACCAGGTAAAAATGTTTTCCTTACAATGTTTTTATCGTGAAAAACCTTAGTCCTATTCTTTGTGATTACAGCATTATCATAAGCTTCATCGCGGAGTTCGCTTAGCTCGTTTAGTTGCAGCTTCCGAAAGTTGCAAGCAAGGTTTAAATCAAAATTAATTTCCTTTATAGCCCACAATGCTTTATGTTCTATCTCAACAGGTAGATGACATGCTTTTCCAAAAACTATCCTATATGGAGACATTCCTAGGTCGGTCTTATATGCAGTCCTGAATGCCCAAAGAGCATCCGTCAATTTGGTCGACCAGTCTTTTCTATTTTTAGCAACAGTTTTCTCCAGGATAAGTTTGATTTGTCTGTTTGAGATCTCAGCCTGCCCGCTTGTTTGGGGGTGATAGGGTGTAGAAAGACGGTGGTTGATTGAATATTTCCGCATCAGAGTCTCGAAAGATCTGTTGCAGAAGTGTGTCCCATTATCGCTAATAATAGCGCGTGGGTGTCCAAATCGCGAGAAGATATTCTCTTTCAAGAACTTAATGACAACTTTCTTGTCATTAGTGCGACTTGGAATGGCTTCTACCCACTTGGAAACATAATCAACCGCCAGCAATATGTACAGATTCCCAAAGGAGTTGGGAAAAGGACCCATAAAATCTATGCCCCAAACATCAAACATTTCAACAACCAAGATGGGTTGCTGAGGCATTTCATTCCTCTGGGATATTCTACCCGTATACTGACATTGTGTGCAGGTTTTGCAATGTTCAAATGCGTCCTTGAATAAGGTCGGCCAATAAAATCCAGATTGCAAAACCTTTTCCGCTGTTTTTCTTGGACCAAAGTGACCCCCACAAGCCTGATCATGACAAAATGAAAGAATACTCTTGAACTCTTCATTCGGGACGCACCGGCGAATTATCTGATCAGGACAATATTTAAACAAATAAGGCTCGTCCCAGTAATAGTGTTTTACTTGGGAAAGAAAGCGGTATTTGTCCTGTTTTGACCAATCGCTCGGTATCAATCCCGTGGCATGATAGTTCACAATATCCCTGAACCATGGTTCAGATGATATGCTCAAGAGTTGTTCGTCAGGGAATGAGTCATTGATCGGCAGGGTCACAGGGGAAGAAATGATGCGTGAAAGGTGGTCAGCTACTACGTTTTCACATCCTTTCTTATCTTTGATAACAAGATCGAATTCTTGTAAAAGAAGGATCCAACGTATTAGTCGACCTTTGGCATCTTTCTTCGCCAACAGATGTTTCAAAGCGGAATGATCAGTATATACAACAATAGGTGAGCCGATTAAGTAAGGCCTGAATTTCTCTAATGCGAATACAACCGCTAATAGTTCTTTCTCTGTGGTTGTATAATTGATTTGTGCATCATTCAAGGTCTTACTGGCATAGTAAATCACGTGTGGCATCTTTTCAATGTGTTGTCCAAGGACAGCACCTACTGCAAAATCAGATGCGTCACACATCAGCTCAAAAGGGTAGTCCCAATTTGGTGATGATAAAACGGGGGCTGAAGTGAGTGAGTGTTTAAGTGAGTCGAAAGCTGTCTCGCAATCCGAGTCAAAGTGGAAGGTCGTATCCTTGGCCAGGAGTAGTGTTAAAGGTCTAGCAATTTTGCTAAAGTCCTTTATGAATCTCCTATAAAAGCCAGCATGGCCAAGGAAAGAGCGAATATCTTTGACGCTTTTGGGATGAGGGAGGTTTTTAATGACATCTACTTTAGCTCTGTCAACCTCAATGCCCTTCTGTGAAATGACATGTCCAAGGACTATTCCTTCTTGGACCATAAAGTGGCATTTTTCCCAGTTCAAAGTCAAGTTCTTCTCTTTGCATCGAGTAAGAACAGCGTCCAGATTCGCTAGGCATTCAGAAAAAGAGTCTCCAAAAATCGAAAAGTCGTCCATAAAGATCTCCAGGAAATTCTCTACCATATCAGAGAATATCCCCATCATACACCGCTGAAATGTAGCGGGAGCATTGCATAGCCCGAAAGGCATGCGACTGTAAGCAAAGGTACCAAAAGGACAAGTAAAAGTGGTTTTATCTTGATCCTTTTTGGCGATGGGGACCTGATTATAGCCTGAGTAACCGTCCATGAAACAATAGTATTGTCGTCCCGCTAAGCGTTCCAGCATTTGATCAATAAATGGTAAAGGAAAATGATCTTTCCTCGTAGCAGCGTTGAGTTTTCTATAATCGATGCATACACGCCACCCAGTTTGGGTGCGTGTCTGAATCAACTCATTCGCTTCATTTGTGATCACAGTGATGCCGGATTTCTTAGGAACGACGTGTATAGGACTTACCCACTGGCTATCGGAGATCGGGTATATAATACCACTATCTAAGCATTTGACGATCTCTTTCATGACAGCTTCCTTCATGACGGGATTTAACCGTCTCTGTGGTTCTCGGGTCGGTCTGGCATCATCCATCACATGTATATGATGTTCAACAATCAAGGGACTGATCCCTTTGATGTCCGCCATACTCCAACCAAACGCCTCTTTATTAGATCTTAATACCGATAAAAGTGCATTCTCTTGCTCTGATGCAAGAGAAGTGGAAATAATAACCGGTAAAGTCTCGTTCTCACCAAGATATGCATATTTTAGGTGAGAAGGTAAGACCTTGAGATCTAATTCAGGCGGAGAAATGATTGAAGGAAGGATCATAGAATGATTTTTGGATTTACAAAGAAGCTCAGAGCCTGTGAAAGATACAGACTCGGGTGGAGAAAAGTCAGAAGTGCAGGACTCAAGTGTAAGTGTAGTGTCCTCACTAAGTGTAAGATCAAGCAGAGATGTGCTAATGTCATCGAGATCATTAAAGCAAAGTTCCTCGGCTCCACAACTATCGGGAGCGATCTCATGGATAGAACACACATCTAAAATATGAGCACTAGGTTCTGATGGCTGACTTCCAACTCTGTAGATATTTAGTTCAATGGTCATATTTCCAAATGATAAATTCATTGAACCATTTCTACAGTTTATAACAGCGTTGGAAGTGGCAAGGAAAGGACGACCTAAAATCACCGGAATTTGGCCCCGGGGGTTTGCTACAGGATGTGTGTCGAGCACAATGAAGTCTACAGGGAAAACAAATTCCCCGACCTTTATTAACACATCCTCTAATTCACCCCTTGGTTTGGTGATAGATCGGTCCGCCATCTGGAGAGTACAATGAGCAGGTTTCAGCTCTCCAATTCCTAGTTGCTCATAGACAGAATAAGGTAACAGGTTAACACTCGCGCCAAGGTCTAAAAGAGCACGATTTATGTTTTTACCCCCAATCGAAATCGATATTGTAGGACATCCTGGGTCCTTTCGTTTCTTTGGCAGCTGGGGAATAAAAGCAGTGCTGATATTATTAGCCATAAAGACCTTCTTTGGCACTTGAGTCTTCCTCTTCCTAGTGCACAAGTCCTTTAGAATTTTCGCATAAGCGGGGACTTGTTGAATCGCATTTAGGAGAGGGATATTGATGTTAACTTGTTTGAACATTTCTAAAATTTTCTCCATATGAGGACTCGTTCTGTTAGCCCTTAGCCGGTTCGGGTAAGGTGCTTTCGCAATAAGTGCGGGGTCCATCATAGGAGAAGGAAAGGGGGGTAGACGAGATCCCAAAAGAGGTGTGGGGACCGTCTGTGGAGAACTATAAGGGTTGGGTGAAGGTGTTGAGCCTAAAGGGAACTGGAGAATAGGCTCGTGCGAAGGTGGTTTGGTAGAAGAAGAAGGATCAGAAGGAGAAGTGTGTGTATGTGGAAAGGTCTCAGCCGGGGTTTTGACATGATTTTCAGTATTATCAATATCTTCCCCGACATTATTATTCAGCACTCTTCCCGATCTCAACGTGGTAATGGCATTTACATTGTAATGCCCAGGATTCTGTAGGGGTTGAGAGGGAAGTTTCCCTTTTTCTCTCGCACTCATTTCAGCTTTGAGGCGTGCGATTTCAGCTTCCATCGTTCTAATACTCTCAGCTTGTGACGCTGAGTTTTTCTTTATTTCGCTGACGGAAGATCTAACCTCAGTTGAAACCTCCATGAAATTGGATAAAAGTGATTTCATGGTTTGAGTAAATTGAGAGAAATCGTCAGAACAGGACTGCATAGGATTAGACTGTGCATGAGTGTTGCCCTGATTTTGGAAATTTTGTGACTGGTAGGGGTGCTGAGTGAGTTGAAGGGGTTGCTGTTGTGGTGGAGGAAGAGCCCTTTGAAAGTTATTTGTGTTTGGAACCGTGTTTTGAGATTGATTTTGGTTCCAAGCAAAATTCGGGTGGTTCCTCCAACCCTGATTGTACGTGGAAGAATATGGATCGTTTCGAGGTCGTTGAAATGCGGCATTAGAATGCTCGTGACCTTGAAACGCAGAGTTTAAAGGACATTCTTCCGTTAAGTGTGACGGATCAGAACAGCACCCACAAATAGTTTTGGAGAGTGATACCGGATTTAGGGAGGCTGTTGCAAATTTGTGTTCCATAGCGTCGAGCTTCTTTTGCATTGCTGCCATTTCAGCTCGAACACCTATGGACACATCTACTTGGTGTACGCCACCCCTATTCAATGGTTGGGTTCCACTCTCCCAAATGAGTGATTTTTCAGCGAATTCTTCTAAGTATCGCCAGGCTTCCCCATCGTCTTTAGTCATAAATGTACCCTGACACATATTTTCAAGGCTTTGTTTGGTGCTAGGGTTACTGCCCTCATAGATGATTCGGCACAACTCCCATCTCGGGATGCCGTGATGAGGACATTGAACCATTAAATCCTTGAAACGTTCAAAGTACTTTGAAAATGGTTCGGTAGGGAGCTGGGCAAATTGGTTTAATTCACTACGAATTCGAGCCGTTCTTTGGACTGGGTAGAATTTCTTTAGGAATGCTGCGACGAATTCTTCCCAATTTGTGATGGAGTGTGCGGTGGTGTTATATAGCCACTTCTCGGCTATATCGCACAAGGTAAAAGGAAGAAGTCGTAGACGCATCGCATCCACAGAAAGTTGAGACGTACCCATCATAGCGCATACGTTTTCAAATTTGGTAATGAAAACGTAAGCGTCCTCGGTCTCGAGTCCGTGATACTTAGGTAGAAGGTTGATATACTGGGGCTTTATTTCAAAGTTATCCCCGTTTGCTGGTGGTGTGGATAAGCAGGTCGAAAGAGGACCTCTAAGTGGATAACATCTTTCCTGAAGAGAAATGTTTGGAGGATTCTGCGCACCAACGGACGGTGGCAGATTGGGGTTAAAGAAGTTGGATGGATTCGGATCCATCGGTGTGGGTGTGGTAGTAGGTAAAGAAAAGGTAAATGGAGAATTATCGACTTCAGAGTCGATAAAAGGTATGCGGACTAAACGGGCACTAGAATCCCGTGTCCAGCCTATCTTGTACTAAAAAGGGTTAGTACAAGTGGCAGCGTTGGCTTATAATTAGGGGTAAAATGAATGCGGTGTTTGCTTTTGAAAAGGGACGGATTTTGAAAAAAATGATGCGACAACCAAATGCAGCACACAACCCTAAAATCTAATGGTCTCCTAGGTCCGGCTCTAGACCGCTCCTAACTGCCAAAAGACAAGTCGCAGGATAAATCCTCCACTGCCTCTTTGTCTCCCTGTGGCCGGATGAGTGCCAGGTAAGTGGGAAGGAACCACCACTACAGTGGGCCTAATTAATAACCACTAGCCTTAGACACACTCGCCTTAGGCACCACAGAAAAACGCGGATAAGCAATGAATTACCCACGGCCCTCTCTTGTCCTAAATGAGCGCGACAGTCCTTAGAGTCATCTCTAGATTTCTTTTAGTTAATGGGGGTAAATGCGGATGCAAGTTTGGTGGTTTTCGGGGCCTAGGAAGGGTAATGAAATCCCCACCTACTTTGGATTTGGCCGTGCCCCTTAATTTTCCGTATTAGCAATGCAAAACAACCAAGAAAACAAAAATCACGCACAATTTTAATTTGCTTTTGCGGCGCAGCGATTATTTGCAAAGAATTCTGCAGAAAGGATTAGTTGGAGCTAAAAAGGGAGAGAGGAGAGAGAGAGAAATCACCTGAAGAAAGATTATCCAGAGAACTCCCTACACTGCGGCGCTTCCACCGCAAATACTGGGCTCAGGCCGCGCTTCCGCGGTCCAACAGTGGGTTCACTGTACAATTTTTCTTCAGCTGCTTCCTTTTACTATCTCCAGCTCTCTGGTATATCCCAAATAATTTTTCCACAGCTCAGATTGCTCCAGATCACCTTGCAATCAATTCACAACACACGTATAAGAGTTTGTACGAATTTTGATTTCAAGAAATGAAACGTAATAATTCTTTCACTTCAAACTATAAAATGTAAACGAATTAACGCGCGATCCCCGGCAACGGCGGCATTTTGATTTGTTGATTTTCGTGGATGTGTTTATCGAATCAAATAGTAAAGAAATCACAACCAAAAATATTTGACCGCAATCAAACAATGGTGTCAGTTGAAGTTAATGAATGAGTGCGGATCGTCCTCAGGGATCTCGAGATTCGTTTGTACTTTTATTTGTTTGAAATGAAATGTTAATCAACTATAAGAGAAAACACGATTCAATTGATTGATTTGTATTCGTGTGTCACTAATCTTTTCTAAAGAATCAAGAACTATAAACAACAAGAATCGGTTTCAATGGTATTTTCCAAACGACAATCAAGATTGATAAAGAGGCTCGTAGGAATCGATAGGATCTTTAGATGTGTTGTAGTCTACAATATTTCATATTCTTGTCCTTCGAGGAATTGACACTAGATCAATGGTTATCGACGAGAATTAGGGTTTTCTTGATGAAATTAAAGTTTCATCTCTTAACCCTTACTCTTTCGAGGATACCATTTATATTCTAGCCTCTAGCAATTTCAAGAATCGATCGGATCACCCCAATCTCGAGCGATGTTGATCAAGAAAGCATCGATCGAATTGGGTTGTCGATTCTTGAACTTGCTAGGGTTTACAATCTCGTGGGATTCAAGAATTGATTACAAATTTGCTACATCATCATACTAAAGATCTTCTCGGCTCCTTAACGAGCGGAGTTTTTACTCGCGCATCACCACATAGACAATATTCAAGAACAGTAAAGATAACATGATGCGGAATTTTAAAGAAAACAAGAATGGAGAAAATATCACCTTTTATTTAATCAACAATTGTCAATACATTCTTTCAAGATCTACAAGAAGAAAGAAAAATCGATCGTTGACTCGGCTTCGCTCGACTCCGTGGATCGTGGATCTACTTTTGATCTCTTGCCCGATGGAAGATCGGCTCGGCTCATAAAAGGGTTGAAGGAATCTTGCTTGGCTTGCACTCAAGATCTTGAATTGTGGATGGATTTAGGGTTAGGGTTTCCTACAAGATTTCTCACTAATCTTGAGGAAGAAGAAGATGGAGAAAGAGAAAGGCTAAACTAAAAATGGGTTGAATCTATCACTCTCCAAGATTGAATCAAGATTTTCTAAGATGAGAAATGAGAGAACCTAGGGTCTTATTTATAGACCTAGGTTTAGGTTTGAATTAGACTTTCCCTCCCAAAGTTTGTTGACAAGTTTGTTGGGGTTTAGCTTAGGGTTTAAGCAAGGGTTTAGGAAAGTTCTAGAAAGATTAGGGTAGTTTAGGAGCTTGATGATCTGGTGGAAGTGTCTGGACTCTTCTGGACTTTTGTATGCATTTTTGAGCTGCAGGTACTAGCACTGGAGTTGTGATGAAGTTTGAGAAGTTGATTCCCTGGTTCAGCCGCGGATCCGCCGCGTGAGGTGGCTTTGGGCCGCGCTTCCGCCGCTCCTTGGTGGCCTCGGGAACTGTGCTTTCTTCTGTGGCTTGGTACTACTGTTTGGGTTATTCTTTGATGTTCAGAATTGCAATTGACCTTCTGTGTTGATACCAGATTTGCTTTCAATGAGTTTACGAGCAATTGTAATGGTCGAGCAATGAATTGATCGAGCAAGTATCTCTTTTCCTGCATAGACTCCAAAATAGGGGTTGCAAGATATAGAAAATATGCTATGTAATGCAATGCGGTTAATTTCCCTAGAATTTCCGGTTTTAAGGTCGAATACATGTACTTTGATATTTTGCGACCAATTAGCTAATATGTGAATTATGAATACCGTACTCTCTTATATGTATGCAGATGACAAGGAAATTGCCGGTTAAAATATGCAGTATTTTCGACTGATCAATGGCATCAAGGTTTCTTTCTTGAAGATGAAGATGAAGAAGAAGAAAGAATGATAAGTGTTCTATTTTAAAAATGAAACTAATATGAATACTTATCATATCTTGACCATGGTCAAGTGTAGAGATTAAACTAAGGTTAGTTGGAATGGTTAGGGTTAAGGATGAGATAAGGATGGTGGACTTTGTCAAAGCTTCAAGAAGCTTCAACATAGCTCCAAAATAAGCCACCATTCTTAACTTAATCCTTTCCAAATAAATAAACAAATAAATAAATGAAAAACCAAAACCCTAATCATCACTTAACCATGGTTTAATCCTTTACACTTAACCACATTATCAAGTATCATCAAACATGATACAAAAAATGTGCACAAAAGTTTATCACATATACTTTTTGCACATCAAGTGAGAAAATCCATTTAAAGTGAACCAATACTAGTTAATGCAAAGTAATATATCAAATATATAATTATACATTAAATCATTAAATCAACACTTAATTTAACGATCCGGTCATATCGCATATAACCGACTAGTATCCCATGTATCGGCTTATCGAATCATTGATTCGATAACTAGGTCATATCAAATATAACCAATCGAAACATATATCGCGAGAATGAAATGCGGTATCACATACACGCATTATTCTCGGTCCTGCACATATCTCATATGCGCTCCTATTTCGTTTCGCTTGAGCCAGGAAACCTCTGTGCAGGACTCTAAAGACTCGTCAATACGCCGGTAGCAGATGATGATCATATCAAGCATCCACAAGCCGCAAGCGGTCTGCTAAACGTAACGGCCATCCGGGTATTGAGCGATCAGAAGATCGACGAGCTAGCCCGCTCACACTCCTGTGAATCCAACCAGTAACACTTACCGTATAGTCTGGTCTGTTCGTCTGATATGTCGCATATCAAGTCTAGGGGTGGTATACGTCAGACCCCAATAACCTATAAGTCGTGCCGATGTGAGGCTCATAACGGGTCGAGAAACTACTGGTAACACTTACCAGCAAATCTCTGATCAGCCCTGGCCAGGGACTTCCCTGTTACGGCCAATCGAGCACAGCGCAACATCAACCCCCAATACCGGGAGAGACGAAACCCCTCCTATCGCTCATTGCCTCCATATGACTCGGGACTGTACCCAAAGACCACCGTTTTGCACGCCCTCATGGACGTGGTAAGGTGGAGATCAAAGCACAGTGGGAATCACACAAGACTCTATGACGATCTCGGGTCTACAGACTAACCTGTACAAGTGTCACCTGAGAACTGCCATCTGACGAGAGGTATAATACCATCTGGGAGTTCTCGGCGAGTCCGTCCAGTGTACCCAGTCTCCACTGAGCACCCGTATACCCTCTCTGATGTCAAACACTAATGGATATGGGATCATCCATCGCCCATCTCATGGGTCGAGAAGCATATACGCTAGTCTACTCTGGTATATCGATGCCCCGCCTCGGTACACCCACGACTAGGGACCTTGAAAGATGTACTTATGGACTACTATGTCCCCACTAGTATGATCTGCATCATAGTCCAGGTAGTCAAGTACACATCCTAAGGGCTTTATCAACATGTAACTATAAGACAGTTTTAAGAGACTAGTGTACATGTTAAGACAAAGAGTAACCAGATAGCATACTATCATATCGAGCAAGAAAGTCATCTCTATATATGTCCAAGCATCCAATATAATATACATCATCTGTACAATACTGGCCTCTAGGGCATACATACAACTAACAATCTCGCACTTGCACTAAGGCCAGCTGCTGTAGTATCTTATACCGAGCATCCCGAAGAGTCTCTCAAACTATATCAGGGGAGTGGCCTTCGTGAGTGGATCCGCCGTATTGTTCTTCGTGTCAACCCTCCTGACCTCGATCTCCCGGCGATCAACTATCTCCCGGATCAGGTGATACCGCCTCAGAATATGCCTAGATCGCTGATGGGACCTGGGTTCCTTGGCCAAAGCCACCGCTCCATTGTTATCGCAATACAAAGGTATTGGATGCTCAATGGATGGAACCACTCCAAGTTCAGTAATGAACTTCTTGATCCAGACAGCATCGTTGGCAGCGATGTATTCAGCCTCCATCGTCGAGTCTGCCACGGTTTCCTGCTTGGAACTCTTCCAGCTAACCGCCCCTCCGTAAAGGGTAAAGACAAAGCCCGACTGCGACTTAGAGTCGTCCTTATCACTCTGGAAGCTCGAATCGGTAAAGGTCTCCACTTGGAGCTCTCCGTTACCATACACCAAGAACATATCTCTAGTCCTTCGCAAGTACTTGAGAATGCTCTTCATAGCTGTCCAGTGATTCTCTCCAGGATCAGCTTGATACCTGCTCACTACACTTAGTGAGTATGCTACATCGGGTCTGGTACATAGCATCACATACATGATAGAGCCTACAGCCGAAACATAGGGTATCCCTTGCATGCGAGCTCTCTCCAAATCAGTCTTGGGAGACATCTCTTTGGAGAGAGTGACTCCAGAGATCGTGGGCAAGTTCCCACGCTTGGACTCTTCCATACTAAACCTCTTTAGTATGGTGTCAATGTACCTGGATTGGGACAATCCCAAAATCCGTTTGGATCTATCTCTATAGATCCTTATTCCCAATATGCAGGAGGCATCACCAAGATCTTTCATTGAGAATCTTTGTGATAAGAAGAGCTTGACCGATTGCTGCATAGGAATATCATTTCCTATCAAGAGTATGTCGTCCACGTACAATACGAGGAAGACAACCTTACTCTCTGCCACCTTCTTGTAGATACAAGGTTCATCTGGATTTTTGACGAAATCAAACTCTTTGATAACGACGTCAAAGCAGATGTTCCAACTCCGCTATGCTTGCTTTAATCCATAAATGGATTTTAGCAGCTTGCACACCTTCCCGCTGCTCCCACTGTCTACGAAGCCCTCTGGCTGAGTCATGTACATGCACTCTTCTAAATCACCATTTAGAAAGGCGGTCTTAGCATCCATTTGCCAGATTTCGTAATCATGATATGCAGCGATGGCAAGCATGATCCGGATGGATTTAAGCATAGCCACTGGAGAAAAGGTCTCGTCATAGTCCACACTTGGTCTTTGACGAAAACCCTTCGCAACAAGTCTAGCTTTGAAAGTCTCCACTTTCCCATCTACACCAAGTTTCTTCTTGAAGATCCACTTGCTCCCAATGGGTTTTACCCTTTCAGGAGCAACGTCCAAAGTCCATACTTTGTTGGTGTACATGGATTCCATCTCAGACCGCATAGCATCCAGCCATTTCACTGAGTCCCTACTCGTGATGGCCTGCTCGAAGCTAGTTGGGTCATCATCCTCCATGATGCAATCCTCGCTTCCACCGTCAATGAGAAAACCGTAGTATCTCTCAGGTGGACGAGATACCCTACTAGATCGGCGGAGAGGCTGGGGTTCGTCGAGTTCTACTGAATCCTCTGGTTCTACCAAGTCTTCTATTGCAGTTTGTGTTGCTGGAACCTCTTCCAGTTCTACCTCAACGCCACTATTCTGTTTCATAAGAAAACCTTTTTCTATGAAAGTGGCATGTCGAGAAACAAACACCCTTTGTTCCTCGGGGTGGTAGAAGATATACCCTTATGAATTTTTGGGATATTCTACAAACTTACATAAGACAGATCTTGCCTGGAGTTTGTCCGGATTTTGTCTTTTGACATAGGCTGGACAACCCCATATCTTAACATACTTAAGAGATGGTCTCTTCCCTTTCTATATCTCATATGGAGTGGTAGGCACTGATTTGGTAGGAACCATATTCAATAGGTGTATGGCTGTCTCAAGCGCATACCCCCAGAAGGAAATAGGTAACTCAGCTGTACTCATCATTGAACGCACCATATCTAATAGGGTGCGATTCCGTCGTTCCGATACACCGTTGTGCTGTGGTGTATAAGGAGGAGTAAGCTGAGAGAGAATCCCATTCTCTTTTAGATAATCTTGGAACTCATTGCTCAAGTATTCTCCTCCTCGATCAGATCGAAGGATCTTAATACTTTTGCCCGTTTGGTTCTCTACTTCGTGCTTATATTCTCTGAATTTCTCAAAAGCTTCAGACTTGTGTTTCAATAGGAATACATGCCCGTATCTAGAGAGATCGTCAGTGAATGTAATGAAGTAGGAAGAACCGTTCCTGGCAAGGGTAGATATGGGACCGCATACATCACTATGTACCAGTCCTAAGAGTTCAGTAACTCTTTCTCCGTGTCCACTAAACGGAGCTTTGGTCATTTTTCCTTTGAGACATGAATGGCAAGTATCATAAGATGATAATTCGAACGGATTCAAATAACCATCCTTATGTAACTTAGCCAGTCGTGTCGCATTGATATGACCAAGTCTACAATGCCACAAGAAGGATTCGTTCATTTCTGAACTCTTCCTCTTGTGTGTGTTTTGTATATTGAGGACTGTATTTTGATTTAGAATGAATATGCCATTCTGTAGCGAGCCTGATGCAATCAACTTTTGATCTAGGAATATGTTCATAACATTTTCCTTTACTACAAAATTATATCCTTCTTTACTCAATAAAGAAACTGATATAATGTTGCACATCATGTTTGGTATATAATAGCACTCATTCAGAATTATTGTATCACCACTTGGTAATACAAGGTGATATTCGCCAACTGCTTTGGCTGCAACATTTGCACTGTTCCCTACTTGAACGGAATGATCACCTTTTCCCAGTTCTCTACCTTTTCACAGCCCATGTAACATCTTACATATGCGGGATCCTGATCCGGTATCTAATACCCAGGACGTAGGGTGAACTGAGAAACAGTTCTCAATGACAAACACACCCGACGATGATGCATCAACATGCATGTTCTCCGTTTGGGCGGTGTGAGAATCCAGATATTCTCCTGTTTCCTGTTCATTCTTATAACACTTATAAGATTGAACGGGTTCAACGTTCCCCTGCACAGTATAACATGCGGGTTCGGTCAATACATCCATATTATTATCTTGATTAAGGCATGAACTGGTCGCTACCTGGAGAGAGAGAGAAGAAAACACTTTAGCGTATGCTCGTGCAAGATCAGATTGGTTATTATCTTATCTAATCAGGATGGCTCCACTGCTTTTTATCAAATCTTCCTTCAAACCCTAAAAGGAAAGACTAGCCGGGATTAATTACACACTTACAAGTTCGCCAATCTTTCAGCCAGGCCTGTGTCGGTACTTTGAGAGAGGTCCCCCGTGCTTTCGCACGAACCTAATTAATATAAACCTCGTTTTCCCAGAGGCGTAACCTCGTTAACACCTTTCTAGACACCTACTTGATCGGCTAATTGTAATGTGTAAAACTCTCCCAGGAGTAACTCTTACTCGCAGTGGGTATCGGGATCCAACTATCTCATAGAAGGTATGCAATCTCATTGCAAATTTCAACACTTGAAATTCCCGATAATATTTTACCCCTAGTGTTCTATGACCTTGACGAATGCCAAACAACCCATAGTCCACTAGTCAAGTTCAACCCGTACATTTCTTGATTGAATTAAACCCACCCGCACGACCCTTGACGAATGCCAAACAACGCCGTACGAATACCCTAATCCAATCTGCATCATATGCATAAGCAGATAAATACTAGTAAGCTACCGTACACTACGCCTTGACGAATGCCAAACTACCGTAGCACGAATACTAAGTAGTACTTATCTGAAATGACGGAGGGCTACGCGGGTTTTCATAAAACCATGAGCGTAATGAACTTGATATCGTTGTAGAATCAAATGAAGTTTTGAAATGGAGTGATTTTGAGACTTTTCTAGTTTTGCTAAAGGAGTCACTCCCGGTGAAGAGATCTCGGTCCTTTCCTCGTCGAATGAGGTGCGGGATATATCATATATATTGCTGTGCAAAGCAAAAACCCAAAAGCAGTCAAAAGCAAACCGAGTGTGTAGCATCTGCCAGTTATTGCTAAAGGAGTCACTGTCGGTGAAGGGATCTCGGTCCTTTCCTCATCGAATAAGGTGCAGGGTATATCATATATACCGCTGTGCAAAGCAAGAACTGTAGCTACCTGTTTTATTTTAAAATTCGATTCCACAACATCTTAGGTTTCTTTTACTTTCATTAATCACATTAATGAAGTCCCATCATTTAAGTACCTAAACATCACAGATAAATACGACGTACACTTATGCCATCCGCATTCGCCTGGATGTCCCCTCGTGCACCGTTAGGTTAGGTAACTAACGGCAGAGCGGGGTAGGGCTAGCGCGGGTGTAAAACATAAGTAACGTCTATATAATATATCATATATACTATATAAAGTATCTATCAAAGAACATCACATGATCACATCACAGATAAAGCAGCAGAAGAAACATATGAAATATTGGATAAACTAGGACGTCCGAGTTTTCAATACGAGCCAGTATAAAACACGGATTCCACGGTCGTGATGAATAGCCAATCCCACACCCCTAGACCCCTACGAGAGCGGCAAGCAACCCTGCCAATTCTAGGGTTAGGAGACCCGGACTCGACTCCTCGAGTTGGTCTCCCACTGGACCCCAGAACCCGGTTACTTGTGCTCCCCTCCTTGGGTCTATCCTAATGCGGAAAAGTAAATAATATACAAAGGGTGACAACTTCCGCTACCTGGAAGTGCCCCAAATAAAAGAATATTACATACAAGTTTTTTACATGAATGAAAATGAAAAACACTCATCTCACATAAAAACCCCCGGCTATTCAAACACGACAATCCAATATAACATATCCAGCAACACATAACATCACATGTCATCAACGTAAGTAAATATGCGCATCCCAATTGTCGTTGACATATAGCAACGAAACCGGCGATATCACATATTACACTTACGGTCACAGAAAAGAAAGTGTAAAACTACAACAATTGGAATCCGCAACTTCTTTAGACATCACATGCCTAATCAAATGAAATACTTAGACATCACATGCCTAACAGATATAAATCCCGCATTTTAGTCTCATTATCGAAAACTCTTTTCAATATCTTGTGGGACTAAACTGCTAGATTTATAACATTCATTCAGTTATCACATAACTGTTTGTGAATTCCAATTATTGCATCACATTCCAGATAAACAGAAAATGTTAAACTTTCCGATCGAACAGTCGAATACCCAAGTTTTCCCGATACAACTCAACACATGAAATAAGTCTAACAATATTCAGTTCGTGCCTCAGTACCAACGGTCCAGCCGTAGAAGGGTCAAGCCAACGCCTCTGTCACGACCCAAGTTTGGATGTGACCGGCACTTAAATTGTGTCATACCTAAAGATATGCACAAGTCCAAGTAAGCCGAAAACCAAGATCAAATACCTTATTGCGGAATTATTTATGAAAATTTAGTTTTTAGGTAAAAATCTCAATTTATGAAATTAATTCAATAACCAAATAATAAAGGTTAAGTTTGGTTGTATTCCTAGTTGGAATCAACAATATCAAAAATGAACATGAATATACACATATGTAACATCACTGAATCTCATAAAGAAAGAAGCTATGAAACTGATCAACCGATCTCAACTGTACATATATATATCATCTCTCATTTCTAAGTCAAAATACAAGTCTGATGGAGTCTTTCTAGATACAAAAGTACAAAAGGGAAGGTTACTACCCATGTAACCTACCTAGCAAAAGATGGAATACAACTGCAAAAGTGATCCTGCCTCGCAGCTACCCGTCTACTCTATCCCTGCAAGGAACTGTGGCACAACGGGGATGAGTTGCCAACTCAGTGAATACGACTAACATATAACGGCGAATAAAGTAAATATGACAATCATGCTACTGAATATGAATCAATATAATATATGAGTATATGTGAAATCCAACAATAAATCTCATTATACTTCTGAAATCACAACTCAAGTAAATCATTTCTCGGTGTCCATCAACGACACAATTCTTCATTTTTGATAGGCATCATTCCCCGAATGATCCTATACTCATAATATCGGTCGTTATCCTCTAGATACACGCCGTATTTCTATAACCAACTCCGGTATCGAGTAACCTCGCTAGGCTCCCCCGTCTCAATACGGCTATCCTGTCCCTCGGTCTCGACCGGGTCCACCATGTATCCAACTGTATATCTCCCCCACTCAGTATGGATAACGTAAATCCGCGACCGTATATCTCCCCCACTCGGTCCGGAATAAAACCAAAAACAGAAATCATCTCATGGTGGACATGTCACATCAATCATGGAAATACTGGATTTATGTAATAATATTCAAAACTCAAAACCATAAATCCTTAATTCTGTATCTATCTCATATCCAACATAGAAATACGCATAAAGCAACAGGATGTAAATAATGAAATCTACCAATATACTTGACATGTGAAATACGATATAATTCATGTTAATAAGTATGATATTTAAGTGTATGTGACATGGCAATATCGACGAGGTGTGTGTAGCATATAAGAGGTGCACGTGGCATGGCTCGTCGATAATTGTGAAGTGTTCTAACAACTAAGCAATATACAAGTATTTTAATGAATGAAATTCTAACATTTACACATGATGATATGAATATCACATTAAGTAAAACCATGGGCGAAACACGCCATCTTTACTAAATTCCCCGGTAGATGTTTAGTCTACTCACCGGAAAGTCAAATCTACTCCGGAATCGCTAATCCTTTCCCTTTCCTCGCGGCTTTCATACTCCTCGTATCCGCGTCTAAATATACCAATTTAACGTATATAAGCAAACGGCTATTCCGATATAACGGAAAAGAAACACGCTAACCCACATAAGTTATATCCTATCTGATCTTTT
This sequence comes from Agapanthus africanus, assembly GCA_030015575.1. Lineage (NCBI taxonomy): Eukaryota > Viridiplantae > Streptophyta > Magnoliopsida > Asparagales > Amaryllidaceae > Agapanthus > Agapanthus africanus. Next base: position 277,498,298 of record JASDDO010000010.1, on the reverse strand, counting down.
CAAGTTATTAAACACTTAGTCTTGCTGGATTTTAACCCTAATCTGTACTGGCTCAGAAATTAACACGCGACATGAATTGGTCGTGTCGTATTTAGTGTTTTACGATTCTTTTTCCGATATAGCATTCCAGATTTTAATTACAGTGAAACTAAGTTAATTCAACAGTGCCAAAATAGCCTAAATTGTACACTGTAGACTACCCAATTAACCAAACCCCAAAAGCTTCCCACATGGCCGGCGACGCCGGCCAAAACTCTACTGTCGCCGGCCCAAAACCGGCCCCCTGCCTCCGTCTTCTTGTGGTGTGTTCTAGTTGTTACCTACATCATTTTGACCATGTTTCAGTTATTTAATTATGTTCCAGATTAAAGCAGATTCTAACAGACTCTTAATTTAGCTAAATGCGATATTAAGTGACTTATCTAAACTTTAATCAATTAAACTACAGAGCTTATCTCTACTATGTTTAAGAAATTTACCCTCCTAATTTGCTGTAGGAATAACCCTCCAAAGATCTACAAGCTCCTCCTAGCTTGATGGTGATCACAACTCAAGAACAAGCTCCTTCATCTTCTTCTTCCTCTTGTTTTCTTTTCTCTTTTACTTTTCTTTTCTTATAAATTCCTTTCAGTTTTAATTAGGTTTCTGAACTGAAAATGATTTATATATGTGAGAGGAGGAAGGGATAAGGGAAGGTGGAGGTGTCCTATGATGAAGGGTGTGCACTTCATGCAAGAAGGAGGTGGAGATTGAAGGTGGCATGAAGCATGAGGTGTTTTAATGATTTATCTTCCATTTTCCTTTTAATTTCAATTTGATTTCAGAACTGAAATGATTCCATTTATTGTTTAAACCCTTGACAAAACCTTATTTGCATACAACCTAACTTTACAATTTAACCCCTCACAACTTACTTATTATAAAACACATCTTTTGTTAAAATGAAGCTAAAATTTTCATTAAAACCCTTATAACTTATTTAAATTACATTCTAAAATTCTAATTTAATTTGCATTACATATAACTTATGAAGATTGACATATTTGATTTTAACCATTTTGTGATTTATCACCTTATTCTTAATTTACTTCAATTTATTTATTTCTAACTTTTTCCTAAATGTTACAATATTCCCCCCTTAAGAAAATTCGGTCCCCGAATTTAAAATAATTACTAGACATACCTATGAAAAGATGTGGAAATTTCTTCCGCATTGCGTCCTCCGTCTCCCAAGTAATCTCCTCGCGATCCTTTCCTTGCCAGAGAACCTTTACAGATGGCAGTATCCTTGATCGTAGTTGCTTTGCCTGCCTGTCTAGAATAGCGACTGGCTGCACTGTGAAGGAGAGATCTGGCTCAAGCTGTAGAGTCTGATGCTGGATCGCATGAGATGGATCGTGAAGATATCTGCGAAGCATCGAAACATGGAACACCAGATGTACGTCGGGAAAACCAGGTGGAAGTGCTAACCGATAAGCCACAGCGCCCACTCTCTCTAAAATCTCGTAAGGTCCAACATATCTGGGGCTGAGCTTCCCTTTCTTCCCGAAGCGCATCACACCCTTCATTGGAGATACTCGAAGGAACACATGATCTCCCACATCAAACTCGAGTTTGCGTCGTCTTCGATCTGCATATGACTTTTGTCTGCATTGAGCCGCTTTCATTCTATCTCGTATCAATTGAATCTTCTCTGTAGTTTCCTGCACTATCTGCGGTCCCAAAATACCACTTTCACTATGTTCCGTCCAGCAAACAGGTGATCTACACTTCCTTCCATACAAGGCTTCAAAGGGTGCCATCTGGATCGTTTCTTGAAAGCTGTTGTTATACGAGAATTCTACCAAAGGTAGGTGACGATCCCAACTACCACCGAAATCTAGGCTACAAGCCCGAAGCATATCCTCTAGTATCTGAATGGTCCGCTCCGACTGGCCGTCTGTCTGTGGGTGGAAGGCTGTACTAAAACTCAATCGTGTACCAAGAGCGTCCTGAAGTTTCTGCCATAGCCTGCTCGTGAACTGGGTACCTCGATCTGATACTATGCATGTCGGCACTCCATGTAGACGTACAATCTCATCGATATAAACCTGTGCATACTGAGCAAATCCATATGTCGTCTTCACTGGAAGAAAATGAGCGGCCTTCGTCAGCCTGTCTACAATCACCCAAATGGAATCATACCCTCTGCTAGTCCTGGGTAGACCCACCACAAAATCCATGGAAATCTGTTCCCATTTCCATTCTGGAATGGGTAAGGGTTGCAGCTCCCCGGCTGGCCTCTGGTGTTCTGCTTTAACTTGCTGACAAGTCAAGCATCGTGAAACAAAATCCGTCACATCCTTCTTCATTCCTTCCCACCAATAATTATCCTTCAAATCATGATACATTTTGGTGGAACCAGGATGAATACTGTATACTGATCTGTGGGCATCTTCCAAAATCTCACGCCTTGGTCCGTCAGAATCTGGCACACAGAGACGAGTCCTAAAACGTAACACTCCATAATCATCAATCACGAACTCCGTCTCTTTGCCCTGTCTAACCTGATCCATAATCTCCATCATGCGAGTATCTGTAGGCTGCGCACCTCGAATACGATCCAATAGCTGAGGTCTGGTGCGAACATGTGCCAACTGTCCTCCTGCCGATGTAAACTCAAACTGTATACGACTATCACATAAGATCTGCCAGTCTGTAGAAGACTGTCTCTGCAAAATGCTCAAATGAGATAAATTACCTCCAGGCCTCCGACTCAAGGCATCTGCCACAACATTTGCTTTACCTGGATGGTACAAAATCTCACAGTCGTAATCTTTCACCAGTTCCATCCATCTACGCTGCCTGAGGTTTAGATCTTTCTGCTGAAAGATATACTTTAAACTTTTATGATCTGTGAAGATTTGACACGTTTCTCCATACAAGTAATGTCTCCAAATCTTCAATGCGAATACTACAGCAGCCATCTCTAGATCATGAGTGGGGTAGTTTTGTTCATGCCTCTTCAACTGTCGAGAAGCATATGCTATAACTTTGCCGTGTTGCATCAACACACAGCCTAAGCCCACTCTAGAAGCATCGCAATACACGACGAAACCCCCTGACCCGGAAGGTAAAGATAATACAGGTGCAGTCGTCAAACGCGTCTTCAACTGTTGGAAACTCTGCTCACACGCATCTGTCCACTGAAATGGAACTTCCTTCCTAGTTAATCCTGTCAAAGGTGCCGCTATCCATGAGAAATCCTGTACGAAGCGTCTGTAATAACCTGCCAGACCTAAGAAACTCCGAACCTCCGTAACTGACATAGGCCTGGGCCAGTGTTGTACCGCTTCGATCATCTTTGGGTCTACACATATACCTTCTCTTGTAACTATGTGACCCAAGAACTCCACACTATCGAGCCAAAAAGCACACTTAGAAAATTTTGCATACAGCTGATGCTCTTTCAATTTCTGCAACGTGATACGTAAATGCTGCTCGTGGTCCGTCTGACTCCGAGAATATACAAGAATATCATCTATGAATACTATAATAAACCGATCGATAAATGGTCTAAAGATACGGTTCATCATATCCATAAAAGCTGCTGGAGCATTGGTGAGTCCGAACGACATCACCAGAAATTCATAATGCCCATATCTCGTACGAAACGCCGTCTTTGGAATATCGTCCTTCCGAACCCTCAACTGATGATATCCTGACCTCAAGTCAATCTTTGAGAAAAAACCGGCTCCTTGCAACTGATCGAACAAGTCATCTATTCGTGGTAATGGATACCTGTTTCGCACAGTGACGCGATTCAGCTGTCGGTAGTCAATGCGCATTCTCATACTACCGTCCTTCTTCTTTACAAATAACACGGGAGCTCCCCACGGTGAAACACTAGGACGTACAAGTCCTCTATCTAACAACTCTTGCAATTGGCTTTTGAGTTCTTTCAATTCCATCGGTGCCATTCGATAGGGTGGTATAGAAATAGGCCCTGCACCCGGAATCAAATCGATACAAAATTCAATATCTCGATCAGGTGGCAATCCTGGTAACTCAGCAGGAAATACCTCAGGAAATTCTCGTACGATCGGGATTTGGTCCAATGGAACTTCAGCGACCCCTATGTCCTGAATAAAGGCCAAGAACCCAAGACAACCCTTCTTTAAGAGCCGCCTCGCACCAAAAGCAGAAATCATGTTGACAGGGGTTAACTTGCAGTCCCCCTGCACAACAAACACCGGTTCATCTGGAAAACAAAATCTAACCGCTTTTCCTCTACAATCTACATAAGCATGACAAGCGGCTAACCAATCCATCCCAAGAAGTATATCGAAATCCAACATGTCCAGGAGAATCAGATCAACTAGCGAATCTCTATTACCAATACGCACCGAACACGATCTGAATACGTGCCGAGCTATAAAGGAATCTCCAACTGGAGTAATCACTACCAAAGGTAACTCTAACAATGACGACTCCTTCCCCAACAAAAGTGCGAATCGTGACGATACATAAGAATGTGTAGAACCGGAATCAAATAAAACATGTGCCTCTAATAAGCATACTGTAAGAGTACCTGTCACGACTGCATTTGATGCCTGGGCATCCTGTGGAGTCAGCGCAAAAACCCGTGCCTGGCCCCTGCCCGCATCCTGTCGTCCTCTACCTCGATCTCCTCGACCTCTCTGAGCACGTCCTGCATAGCCTCGACCTCGTAGTGCAACTGCCTGGCGTGTAGCGCCAACTGGGGGAGGAAGTAAAGCCATCGGTGTAGGAGATGGAAGGGGTAATGCAGCCTGTGGAGCAACAGTCCCTCCCTGAGATCTACAATCTCGCGCAAAGTGTCCGGGAAGTCCACAACAATAACAAGTAGATGGTGGTCTCTGATCATCAGGATAAGAACTGAACATCTGGCCCTGTGTCCAACCTCATCCAACACTGCGGCCTGGAGTATATCTGCCTGGATAGGACCCTCTACCTCTGCCAAACTGTCTATTTGTCGGCACGAATGGTCTACTCCTCTTTGGCTCCGGAACAACTCCTGACTGGCTCAAACGCTCCTCTACTCGAATCGCCGCATCCATAGCCTGTGCGTATGTATCAAAATGCTGGGAGCCTATCGCCAGATACAACTGTGTGTCCAAACTCCTTAGGAACCTTTTCACCCGAAGCTCCTCTGTAGGTACTAAGTATGGGGCATATCGCGATAGCTGGGTGAATCGTAAGTCATAATCGGCTACTGACATACTTGCTGATTTCTTCAACGCTTCGAAACTGCTAGCTCTAGCATCCCTCACACTCTGGGGAAGAAATCTGGCAAGAAAGACCGTAGAAAACTCGGTCCATGTCATCGGAGGAAGATTCGTAGCTCGCCCTCTCTCCATTGACTCACACCACTCCTGTGCAAGTCCCTCCAAACGAAAGCTAGTCAGCTCCACTGACCTCGCATCAGAACATCGCAATGATCTGCCAATCCTCGCCATCCTATCAAGAAAAGACTGAGGATCTTCCGTCACATCGGTCCCTGTAAATACTGGGGGTCTCAATCTCATAAACTCTGCAAGTGATACCTCCATCACTCTCGTATCTACTGGTGCTGCCGTCTGTATAGGCTGTACCTCGGACTCTGCTACGGTCGGTGCTGGATCTGATCTCAAAGCTCGAGTGGTCTCAGCTAACTGTCCTACCACTCGCTGTAATCCCAACATCCCCTCCTCAATCCTAGTCATGCGATCTGGAGGAGGAGGATCAACATGCTCATGCACCTCCTGCACGTCCGGTGTACCAGTCCTCGTCACAGGCGGACTCGCCCTAGCTGCGGCTCGCCTAGCCCGCGTAGCCATAGCAACTGGAACAAGAAACGAGAGTTGATAAGGAGTGGGAACAGAAGTAATCAATAACGGAGAATCAACGGAAGAATAGATCAAGATACACATCCTAAGGTTAGTTAGGCTGAATACGATAACGTAAATATGCCGCGGAACATACGTACGGTACTGCATTCGTCCTAATTCACCTACTCCATCAAACCAAAGGTCATCCTAACTCTCAGACTTACATCAACCTATTGAAATCCCTTACTGAATTCCGTAAGGTTACTCCTAAGCTCTGATACCAACTTTGTCACGACCCAAGTTTGGATGTGACCGGCACTTAGATTGTGTCATACCTAAAGATATGCACAAGTCCAAGTAAGCCGAAAACCAAGATCAAATACCTTATTGCGGAATTATTTATGAAAATTTAGTTTTTAGGTAAAAATCTCAATTTATGAAATTAATTCAATAACCAAATAATAAAGGTTAAGTTTGGTTGTATTCCTAGTTGGAATCAACAATATCAAAAATGAACATGAATATACACATATGTAACATCACTGAATCTCATAAAGAAAGAAGCTATGAAACTGATCAACCGATCTCAACTGTACATATATATACCATCTCTCATTTCTAAGTCAAAATACAAGTCTGATGGAGTCTTTCTAGATACAAAAGTACAAAAGGGAAGGTTACTACCCATGTAACCTACCTAGCAAAAGATGGAATACAGCTGCAAAAGTGATCCTGCCTCGCAACTACCCGTCCACTCTATCCCTGCAAGGAACTGTGGCACAACGGGGATGAGTTGCCAACTCAGTGAATACGACTAACATATAACGGCGAATAAAGTAAATATGACAATCATGCTACTGAATATGAATCAATATAATATATGAGTATATGTGAAATCCCACAATAAATCTCATTATACTTCTGAAATCACAACTCAAGTAAATCATTTCTCGGTGTCCATCAACGACACAATTCTTCATTTTTGATAGGCATCATTCCCCGAATGATCCTATACTCATAATATCGGTCGTTATCCTCTAGATACACGCCGTATTTCTATAACCAACTCCGGTATCGAGTAACCTCGCTAGGCTCCCCCGTCTCAATACGGCTATCCTGCCCCTCGGTCTCGACCGGGTCCACCATGTATCCAACTGTATATCTCCCCCACTCAGTATGGATAACGTAAATCCGCGACCGTATATCTCCCCCACTCGGTCCGGAATAAAACCAAAAACAGAAATCATCTCATGGTGGACATGTCACATCAATCATGGAAATACTGGATTTATGTAATAATATTCAAAACTCAAAACCATAAATCCTCAATTCTGTATCTATCTCATATCCAACATAGAAATACGCATAAAGCAACAGGATGTAAATAATGAAATCTACCAATATACTTGACATGTGAAATACGATATAATTCATGTTAATAAGTATGATATTTAAGTGTATGTGACATGGCAATATCGACGAGGTGTGTGTAGCATATAAGAGGTGCACGTGGCATGGCTCGTCGATAATTGTGAAGTGTTCTAACAACTAAGCAATATACAAGTATTTTAATGAATGAAATTCTAACATTTACACATGATGATATGAATATCACATTAAGTAAAACTATGGGCGAAACACGCCATCTTTACTAAATTCCCCGGTAGATGTTTAGTCTACTCACCGGAAAGTCGAATCTACTCCGGAATCGCTAATCCTTTCCCTTTCCTCGCGGCTTTCATACTCCTCGTATCCGCGTCTAAATATACCAATTTAACGTATATAAGCAAACGGCTATTCCGATATAACGGAAAAGAAACACGCTAACCCACATAAGTTATATCCTATCTGATCTTTTCAAGTTATTAAACACTTAGTCTTGCTGGATTTTAACCCTAATCTGTACTGGCTCAGAAATTAACACGCGACATGAATTGGTCGTGTCGTATTTAGTGTTTTACGATTCTTTTTCCGATATAGCATTCCAGATTTAATTACAGTGAAACTAAGTTAATTCAACAGTGCCAAAATAGCCTAAATTGTACACTGTAGACTACCCAATTAACCAAACCCCAAAAGCTTCCCACATGGCCAGCGACGCCGGCCAAAACTCTACTGTCGCCGGCCCAAAACCGGCCCCCTGCCTCCGTCTTCTTGTGGTGTGTTCTAGTTGTTACCTACATCATTTTGACCATGTTTCAGTTATTTAATTATGTTCCAGATTAAAGCAGATTCTAACAGACTCTTAATTTAGCTAAATACGATATTAAGTGACTTATCTAAACTTTAATCAATTAAACTACAGAGCTTATCTCTACTATGTTTAAGAAATTTACCCTCCTAATTTGCTGTAGGAATAACCCTCCAAAGATCTACAAGCTCCTCCTAGCTTGATGGTGATCACAACTCAAGAACAAGCTCCTTCATCTTCTTCTTCCTCTTGTTTTCTTTTCTCTTTTACTTTTCTTTTCTTATAAATTCCTTTCAGTTTTAATTAGGTTTCTGAACTGAAAATGATTTATATATGTGAGAGGAGGAAGGGATAAGGGAAGGTGGAGGTGTCCTAGGATGAAGGGTGTGCACTTCATGCAAGAAGGAGGTGGAGATTGAAGGTGGCATGAAGCATGAGGTGTTTTAATGATTTATCTTCCATTTTCCTTTTAATTTCAATTTGATTTCAGAACTGAAATGATTCCATTTATTCATTTAAACCCTTGACAAAACCTTATTTGCACACAACCTAACTTTACAATTTAACCCCTCACAACTTACTTATTATAAAACACATGTTTTGTTAAAATGAAGCTAAAATTTTCATTAAAACCCTTATAACTTATGTAAATTACATTCTAAAATTCTAATTTAATTTGCATTACATATAACTTATGAAGATTGACATATTTGATTTTAACCATTTTGTGATTTATCACCTTATTCTTAATTTACTTCAATTTATTTATTTCTAACTCTTTCCTAAATGTTACAGCCTCACATGTGGCACGCCGTATTGCCCCAAACCCGAAGGTTCAAAGGGCAGTTCAAGACGGTCACATAATCAAGTTAAGGTTTTTTGTCTTCTAGAGGGTCCATCGCGTTACTTGCACTACTTAGAACGTCGTTAAACTACGGAAAAATCCAACACTTGGAAATTTCCCGACAGGGGAAAAATTGGGTATTTATATCCGGTCGAACTTTTTCTAACATATTCTTAAAATATCCGGAAAAACACTTAGACAAGGTTCGATAATCCGATCGAAACATCGTTTCCCAATTTAACCCCAGAACACTCAACTTAAGAGCCAATTTAAAAATTCCCAGAAAACTCAGAATAATTAATCAGGAATTACTGTGCAAACACTTAGGGCTGACGTCACCAAATAGCCGCGGAACCGCCGCAGAAGCTAGGCTTCTGCCGCGGTTCCGCCGCACAAAGTACTGTTCATGGGAAACTTTTTGCACCGTAATTCTTAGATTTCATTACTGAATTTTTTAAGCATTTTTAATTGACAAAAAACCACAAATTTGGAAAAAGTCCAGAGAGCATTATCGGGTTAGGGTTTCGGGTTCGTTCAGACTTCAAACTCCGTCTAGACTTCGCCTAAGGCTCTAGCTAGGCTCTGATACCACTGTAGGGTTCCTAGGCACACTATAGAGGTCTCACAAGGCATCAACCATGCCAATTTCAAAAATTATGGGTGCCGAGAAACCCTAATGCGGATCGTTGACTAGAAATCTAGGCGAAAAGTAAATCTAGTTAACTACTTAACTAAAAGTTGGATGCTACAACCTTTGTAGATCCGGTTCTCCACTTCCTTAGCTCCACGTGAGTGTCCTCTCGCTGTCCATCATGAATCCCGAACTCAATCGTCGGCTTCATCGGAGAAACGGGCGAGCTAGGTCGTCGGCTTCGTGTCAAAGACGATCTACGTCGAGGTTGCACAAGCTCAAGCTCCGACTTCACAAAGTTGTGAAACTTGTGAAGAAAACACCCAAAACAACTTGGCAAGAGGTAGAGGGTGAAGAAATAGGAGGTGGGTTCACTTTAGAATTGGATTTCTCTCACTAGAACTCAAGTTGCCATTGATGGCATCAAGGTTTCTTTCTTGAAGATGAAGATGAAGAAGAAGAAAGAATGATAAGTGTTCTATTTTAAAAATGAAACTAATATGAATACTTATCATATCTTGACCATGGTCAAGTGTAGAGATTAAACTAAGGTTAGTTGGAATGGTTAGGGTTAAGGATGAGATAAGGATGGTGGACTTTGTCAAAGCTTCAAGAAGCTTCAACATAGCTCCAAAATAAGCCACCATTCTTAACTTAATCCTTTCCAAATAAATAAACAAATAAATAAATGAAAAACCAAAACCCTAATCATTACTTAACCATGGTTTAATCCTTTACACTTAACCACATTATCAAGTATCATCAAACATGATACAAAAAATATGCACAAAAGTATATCACATATACTTTTTGCACATCAAGTGAGAAAATCCATTTAAAGTGAACCAATACTAGTTAATGCAAAGTAATATATCAAATATATAATTATACATTAAATCATTAAATCAACACTTGATTTAACGATCCGGTCATATCGCATATAACCGACTAGTATCCCATGTATCGGCTTATCGAATCAATGATTCGATAACTAGGTCATATCAAATATAACCAATCGAAACATATATCGCGAGAATGAAATGCGGTATCACATACACGCATTATTCTCGGTCCTGCACATATCTCATATGCGCTCCTATTTCGTTTCGCTTGAGCCAGGAAACCTCTGTGTAGGACTCTAAAGACTCGTCAATACGCCGGTAGCAGATGATGATCATATCAAGCATCCACAAGCCGCAAGCGGTCTGCTAAACGTAACGGCCATCCGGGTATTGAGCGATCAGAAGATCGACGAGCTAGCCCGCTCACACTCCTGTGAATCCAACCAGTAACACTTACCGTATAGTCTGGTCTGTTCGTCTGATATGTCGCATATCAAGTCTAGGGGTGGTATACGTCAGAGCCCAATAACCTATAAGTCGTGCCGATGTGAGGCTCATAACGGGTCGAGAAACTACTGGTAACACTTACCAGCAAATCTCTGATCAGCCCTGGCCAGGGACTTCCCTGTTACGGCCAATCAAGCACAGCGCAACATCAACCCCCAATACCGGGAGAGACGAAACCCCTCCTATCGCTCATTGCCTCCATGTGACTCAGGACTGTACCCAAAGACCACAGTTTTGCACGCCCTCATGGACGTGGTAAGGTGGAGATCAAAGCACAGTGGGAATCACACAAGACTCTATGATGATCTCGGGTCTACAGACTAACCTGTACAAGTGTCACCTGAGAACTGCCATCTGCCGTGAGGTATAATACCATCTGGGAGTTCTCGGCGAGTCCGTCCAGTGTACCCAGTCTCCACTGAGCACCCGTATACCCTCTCTGATGTCAAACACCAATGGATATGGGATTATCCATCGCCCATCTCATGGGTCGAGAAGCATATACGCTAGTCTACTCTGGTATATCGATGCCCCGTCTCGATACACCCACGACTAGGGACCTTGAAAGATGTACTTATGGACTACCATGTCGCCACTAGTATGATCTGCATCATAGTCCAGGTAGTCAAGTACACATCCTAAGGGCTTTATCAACATGTAACTATAAGACAGTTTAAAGAGACTAGTGTACATGTTAAGACAAAGAGTAACCAGATAGCATACTATCATATCGAGCAAGAAAGTCATCTCTATATATGTCCAAGCATCCAATATAATATACATCATCTGTACAATACTGGCCTCTAGGGCATACATACAACTAACAACCTTATCGTTGTTTGGTGGAACAAAATGGTTTTGAGGAAAAGAATTGTTGGGTGCAAAATTGTTCGTCGGATTTTGAAAAGGTTGGGGTTGGAAGGGCTGCTGATATTGATGTTGAGTTTGTTGCTGAGCTTGTTGTTGAGGAGGAAGAGGCCTCTGGAAGTTGTTGCGGCCTTGGAATTGTTGCTGGTTCTGATTCCAGGCGAAAGTGGGGCGGTTCCTCCAACCAGGATTGTAAGTGGATGATTATGGATCATTTCTTGGTCTTTGCTGAAATGCAGCATTGACCTGATCCGGTCTTTGAGCAGGTGGGTTGTAAGGACACTCTTCGGTCAAATGTGATTTTTGCCCCTAACGACTTCATGGCCTTGATAGAGACCAACGTGCCATAAGTCGCTAGTCAAGTTCAACCCGTCATTATCCAAGATTGATCTAAACCCACCCGCACAAGCCCTTGATAGAGACCAACGTGACTATGCGGCTGTCCTAGATAATCGCATATGCATGCTACAGACACGTATCACGCAGCTATATTACACTATGCTTTGATAGAGACCAACATACATAGCACGAATACTACGAGACACCTATCTGAAACGACGGAGGGCTACGACTGGTTTTTGGCGAAAAACCTTTAACGTAATGAACTTGATATCGTTGAAGGAACCGATTGGTTTTACAAATATATATTGTGGAGAAAACTTTTGCTAAAGAGGTCACTCCCGGTGAAGGGATCTCGGCTCTTTCCTCGTCGAATGAGGTGCAGGATATTCTAAACTGAATACTACGATGCAAAGCAAAAGAATCGACTATAGTAAAGTTATTACGTTGACGCAAACTTTTACTCAAGGGGTCATTCCCGATGAAGAGATCTCGGCCCTTGCCTCGTTGAATGAGGTGCTGGATATTCATAACCGAATACCACTGTGCAAAGTAAAAGAAAACGTCTGTAATGTCAGTTTTTTAAAAAACTTGGTTCCAACAACATCATATACGTTTGATTTATCCTTGCATTGATATGAATCAAAGCAGTCCCATCAATCAATCACACCAAATAAGAACGAAAATAAAATGCACGTATATGCCAGCCGCATTCGCCACTGGGTCCCGTCATCACCCGTTAGGTTACTTAACTAACGACAGAGTGGGGACTGGACTAGCGCGGGTGCAAAACATATACAACATCTACTAGTATATATAAATAAATATATATAACAATCATCCCAGGCATGATATAAAGCAACATCACAGAAGCATCACCGATGAAACACAAAATGGTGGATAATCTTAGAGCCTCGGGTTTCACTTGAGCCGCAAATGAGACCCGACGTTCCCTGTCGTGTGGATAGCCTGTGCAATGAAAACCTAGACCCCTACGAGCATGGCAAGTTACCCTCCAAAACCAGAAGTGAGGCAACCCCCTTCAACAATGTGAATGGGCCACCCAGCACTTCACGGAATCCGGTAACATGGCCACCCCTCCGTGGGTCAACCTATACCCCCTACGAGTGCGGCGAATAGCCCGCCAATTCTAGAGTAAGGTCCCCTCTGTCTCAACGCCATGAGATGCGGATCCGTTGCCCTCAAGAACCCGGCTATTCGTGCGCTCCGCCGCTGGGTAATCCTAGTACAGAAAAGAAAATAATATACAAGGGCGACATCGACCTCAACCCAGTCGTGCCCCAAACGAATAATATACAAACTGGCAGTGACGGCAGTCCACATGTCGGACGTCGCCCCACAATATCAAATGTACAAATGAAACTAAACTGTACTAACATTGCACCATAGCTATCCACCACGACGATCCAACCAACATCACACCACAACACAGAACATCAACGTGAATATCACGTTCGCAAACCCGTCTAAAATAACATAGCAATTAGACAAGTTGTACCGATCTAATGACATTCACGGTCGCAGATAGTAATGTAAGTACTGTATAAACATTTAAACAGTGCTAAATTATCGACTTCGAAACACCCCGAATTGCCCCTGAACAACAGATAACATAATTTCCAAAATGGGCAAAACAAACAATACCACTGAACCAATATTCCAGAGACTAGACCGCACAAAAAATTTCAAGCCCAGAATCCAAATTTGGACCGGCCTGCTCAGATTTTTGAGCAATGTGCTCGGGTCAATTTGGGGGGAATTGGCTCATATTTGGGGTGTGGTCTAGTGGTTATCTAAGTAGTCTTCTGCAGTTGTTTAAAAATTTTTATGAAGACTTTGAAAATCGACAGAGAGTGGAATCTGCAGTGTATCGTTTTCGGGTTGTTTCGATTTCGATACATTAACATTGTTTAAACTAGCTAGGTTAGGGTTTAAAGGTTGTCTCTGATACCATGTTGGGTTATGGCAGTGCCCCGGCCATCAAACCGTGGCCAAATGCGGAACAAAAATTTACTAAACTTGCGCTACCATTACCCGATGCCCGGATCGACCTTAAACCCTAAACTAGCAAGCTTTCTAAAGAAGTTAGAATGGTTATACCGAGTTGATCCGTGTCCTTCGGTCTTCATTCCAAGCTCCTAGTGGTTCCTTAATCGAATTTGGTTGCCGGTCTTCCTCCATCTCCGATGATCCACTTGAGGGAAACGGCGCAAGTTTTAGCCTCGACAAACGAGGCAACCAACTCTCCAAAGTTGCTATCAATAGAGAGTGGAGGTGTAGGAATGTGTCACTATATTTTTCTCTCATCTCAATTGCTCAAGGGAGCAACCATAGAAGATGAAGTAGGTGAGGAAACAATGGCATGGGCAACTCAAGAATGGCTAAGTGTTGAGGTGAGTGGAGAATGCAAGTAAGCAAGTGAAGAAATCAAATGAGCCAAGAACCAAGTGAAGTGGCTGCCTCCCCTCTCTCTCATGCAAAAAATAATGCACACCAAAATATCTCATCAAATTATCCAATAAAGAATTAAGACCCATGCCTCTCTACATGTCCAAGACCATGCTCATGCCACCTCACTCCTCCACCTCATTTGTGAAACAAATGAATTTCTATAAATGGAAAATCATACAAATGAGGTGTCCACTTCAAGAAGCTACTCCGTATAAATATGGAATACTTCCCGGTACATGTATCGAAATACATATATGCGTATTCGTACAAAAATACGAATAGCCAAGAGAGAAAATGAATAGTGAACAATAACACTAGAATATAAATACATATATAAATTATTAAATCGAAACCTGATTTAATAATTCGGCTTAATCCTAAGCCGCTAGTATTATTAACCGTCCGATTAAATTCTGTGCAGCATGTACACATATTTAATTGGACACCTGTATGTACCAACATACGTCAACTACACCATATTTTCTGAACCGTGAAAACTCTCTGTGTGAGACTCTAAAGACTCGTTAATACACTGGCAGTGAGTTTAACCACAAGCACGTCAGCGACACTAGCTATACGTAACGGCTACCCAGGTATTGAGCGAAAGGGAGGCCGACGAGCAAACTCATCTTGAACCCCTACTGAGCCTGACAGTGATAATATCCGTACAGTCTGGTCCGTTCGTCTATGAGTATCGCATATCGAGTCTACGGGGGTGGATAAAGTCAGACTACTAACAACGCGCCATTTAGTGTCGGCATGAGACCCATCACCACCAGAGAAACTATCGATCCTGGATCGGTAATTCTCGTCCACCGTGGCTACGGATTTCTGGTGATGGCCACCCGTGCACAACGCGACATCAACCCCCCCAATACCGGGAGAGACGAATCCCTGACGATCCGATCACCGCCTCCATGTGGCTCGGGACTGTACCCAACTAAAATCTGTTTGCATGACTCCTTTGATCCGTGGTAGGGTAGTAATCATAGCACGGTAGGAACTCACAAGAGACAAATGACGATTTCAGGTCGACAGACTAACTTGTACACATGTCACCTGGGAACTGCTATCTGACAATTGGTATAATACCAACCAGCAGGTTCACGGCGAGACTGTCCAGTGTACTCATAACCCAATGATCAACTGTATACTATCTTAGGTGAAGAAACTAACACCAATGGCTTGTGAGACCTGACCACCGCCCCTCGTCAGGGTCTCGATCAGTATTCACTAGTCTACATTGGAGTATCGATGCCCAGTCTCAATACTTCCATGACTAGGGACATTTAAGGATGTGCTTATAGACCCCCAGCTCCCACGTATATGATCGCCATCATAATACTGATAGTTAAGCAAGAATCCTATGGGCTCTATCAACATATACATGATGATAAAGACAAACCAGATAACATACTATCATCTCGAGTAAGACTGTTCTACTAGTATAGGTCCTCACTCAATCATCATAATCACCTGCCCACGACTATGATAATTGCTTTGAGGGCACTATAGCCAACACCTTGAATCATTCAGAGTCTGGTTTTAAGCATAAGCCGAACAACTCCATATACCTTAACATTGATAAGATATGAACCATTCTATATACAATATAGAAACAGAGGCATCGATTTAATTTGAACCAGATTCAAATCATGCAGCTGTCTCCAGTGCATGTCAACTGAATGGAGAGAGGCCGATCAACATTACTCAACTTAGGAGTGCATCTAGATATGAGTAACCTGAAAGAGAAGCAAGTTCTCAAAACCATTACTATCAACTGAATACCAAATACAAGTATCTACATCTTCGATTACCTTGAAGAATTTTTATACTTGCAGCACATGGTTCTCTAATTTAATCTTGTACCTATAACTTCTCAAAACTTGGACCTTATATTTCAACGAAATACTTGTCTAAAACTGGAGAAGTTACAAGTAATCAAAATATAGTACGAGGACCAACCCCTCTGTCGTAATGGACAATGGACAACATATAATACTTTGTATAAGTCCCCTGAGTTGAATAACTCAAACCCGGTGCGTCGTAGGTTGAAAACTGTACTATGGTTAAGAAAAATTACACCGATGTTTAATGCTCCTTACCTAATCATCAACTGATATAGGTAAATGTCATGGACATAATTTCAAAAAGTTATATCTCACTTTATAAAATAAACGTACAGATATATCAGTTTGAAATTGGTGCATAACAACGGATATTCAAAACCAATATTTGCCGTCAGGAAAAAACCCCAGGCGATTTCCTCAAATATCACCAATTACAACGAATTCCGATATAATGAGGATGATCACCTAATTCCCAATAACTTACACCCACTCATCATCTGTAAACCATACAGATATGAGAGTCAAACCTGGTAAATACATACCCTGGAGCAAGGATCTAATTGAGAAATCAGTTTTCAATTAACAACGCATAGTAAAACTGAAACATGAAAATGTTTCGAAGGGGTATTCGGGTATTCCTAGTAATGCCTCTTCATTAACCAGATTCATGACTGTAACTGTATATTTCTTTGCTATCTCTCCAAATCTCTTTATTTGTCTTTACTCATTACCTTCTGTACACCACCTTTAGGCGAAATGGTTTTCTTCCTTCCCTACCGTTCGGCACCAGCCTATGGTTTGGAAGAAGACTATCCAATAAGCGTGATAGGTGTACTCTCCTAATCCTAGGAGCCCTCGTAACCTGAGAGAAGGTAAAGATTAAAGACAGCTGAATAATCCTTATTCTATTTCTCATGAACCAGAATCCATCCTCGAACTGGAACAAGTTCCTTCGAGTACGATGGATTGTCCAATAACTATGGATCTTCGTAGATACGGGTTGTTCTGGAGAAATTCAAAGGTGAAGTAGGAGTGGCGATGAAATACGTGGTTTGTTCGTGAATGATAGCAATCGCAGTTTACTTTGCCATCTTTCTAGTCCCTTTATTTGTCTTTACTTATTACCTTATGTACACTACACTTAGGCTAATTGGTTTTCTTCCTTCCACACCTTTCGGCACCTGCTTATGGTTTGGAAGAAGACCATCCAATAAGCGCAATAGGTGTACCCTCTCCTAATCATAGGAGCCCTCACAACATGAGAGAAGGTAAAAGGAAAAGACAACTGAATAGTCCTATTCAATTTGTCCAGAACCGGAAACCATCCTCGAATTTGAAACAAGTTTCTTCGAGTTCGTATGTAACTATACGATGGTCATATCCAATAACTGTTGATCTTCGTAGTGATACGGAATGTTCCGGAGAAATGCAAAGGGTAAAAGTAGGAGTGGAATGATGTATGCAACTTTGACAATCCAAAAGCCAGTGTTTTAATAAAGAGTTCTAGTCTAGGGTCAGGCCATGGTCGCTGCCAAAGAGAGAGATAGAAAAGAAACACTCTGCGTGCACTCTAACTTAGATCAGAATGGTTAATCACTTTATCTAATCAGGATGTCTCCCACTGTATCCTCAAATTCTCCTCCAAACCTGAAAGAAGAATTAGTCGGGATCATATAAAATCACCCGAGTAGTAAACCAATTCATCGGTGGGTATCGGGATCCAACTATCATCGCATGATAACCTGATGGAATCCACTCAAGTTATCACACTCCAGAAGGTATGCGCATGCCTGGCAAGTTTCCTGTATGTTTGAAACTCCCGATGTGATTTTTACCCCATGCTCTTATGACCTTGACGAAGGCCAACATATCATAAGACACATGTCAAGTTTTACCCGTCATGGTCCAAGTTAATTTGAACCCACCCGTACATACCCTTGACGAAGGCCAAAATAGTAGTACGACTGTCCCAAACCAACGCATCTATCTATGCAACAGAATGGTAACATGCAGCTACCATACACAATGCCTTAACGAAGGACAACAAACATAGCATGAATACTAAGTGCTACCTGTCTAAAATGACGGAGGGCTACGAATGATTTTTGGCAAAAAACCATTAACGTAATGAACTTGATATCGTTGAAGGAACCGAATAGCTTTTTATAAATATATAGTGGCGAAAACCTTTGCTAAAGAGGTCACTCCCGGTGAAGGGATC
Organism: Agapanthus africanus; assembly: GCA_030015575.1. Taxonomy (NCBI): domain Eukaryota; kingdom Viridiplantae; phylum Streptophyta; class Magnoliopsida; order Asparagales; family Amaryllidaceae; genus Agapanthus; species Agapanthus africanus. The sequence continues at coordinate 277,479,706 of JASDDO010000010.1, read as the reverse complement.
TCGGCTCTTTCCTCGTAGAATGAGGTGCAGGATATTCGCACTGAATACAACGATGCAAAGCAAAAAGTAATCGACTATAGTGAAGTTATTACCCTAACGCAAACTTCTGCCCAAGGGCTCACTCCCGATGAAGGGATCTCGGCCCTTGCCTCGTCGAATGAGGTGCTGGATATTCATAACCGAATACCGCTGTGCAAAACAAAAGAAAATATCCTTGTAATAACAACTTTTGAAAATTTGTTTCAACAAAATCGAACAGGTCTGTTTTCCTTGCATTGATCTGAATCAACGCAGTCCCATCAATTAATCACACCACAAAAGAACGGAAATATGATGTATGTATATGCCATCCGCATTCGCCACGGGGCCCCATCATCACTCATTAGGTTACTTAACTAACGACAGAGCGGGGGCTGGACTATCACGGGTGTAAAATATATACAACATCTACTAGTATATATATAGAAATATATAATAATCGCTCCATGCATGATAAATGCAACATCAAAGATAAGCAATAAGCATCACAAAACAATACAGATAATATAGGAGCCCCGGGTTTCTTTTGAGCCGCAAGTGAAACCCGACGTTCCCCTGGTCGTGTGGATAGCCTGTGCAATGAAAACCTATAAGAGCGCGGAAAGTCACCCGCCAAAACCAGAAGTGAGGCAACTCCCTTCATCAAAGTGAATGGGCCACCCGGCACTTCACGGAAACCGATAACTTGAGCACTCCTCCTTGGGTCAACCTGTACCCCCTACGAGTGCGGCGAATAGACCGCCAATTCTAGAGTGAGGCCTCCTCTGTCTCAATGCCATGAGATGCGGGCCTGTTTCCCTCTAGAACCCGGCTATCCGTGCACTCCACCGCGAGGTAATCCTAGTACAGAAAAGAAAATATGTACAACGGTGACATCGACCTCTACCCGGTCGTGCCCCGAACAAATAATAAACAAACAGGTAGTGACGGAAGTCCACATGTCAGACGCTCGCCCTGCAATATCAAATGTATAATTAAAACTAAACTGTACTACCATTGCACCCAAGGCTATCCATCACGACAATCCGCACAAACCATAACCAGATTTATCTACAGAAACAAGTAACCGAATTAAGTGTGTAACCCCGTCTAATTGAGCATATAGAAATTAGACAACGTTACCAACACATCCATTCATGCAAACGAAGTCACGACATTAGAATTCCAAAACACAATTAGCGCACATCACAAATATACTAAGGATCAAAAACCAAGTGCACTAAACATCCAAAAAAGTCGAGTTTTGAGCCAATTCGGAGGTCCGAATCAAAACGAAACGCGCCCGAACCTTCGCGGGGAGTTAGAGTACGGAATTAACTTCGAGTAGGGAGGCCTAGAGGGGTACCCCACCCTGAAGGCCACCACGAGGTGGCCAAAGGGTGAGGCAGACCCAAAACTGCCCATGCAGGGGCAGTTTCGGGTCCCCACCCCCAAGACCACCTTGTGGTGGTCTTGGGGAGTGGGCCCAGCCGTTCGGTCCACCTTGGGGTCTCTCCGGGGTGCCCATGTAGCACCCCGCTCTTCTCGGTTCAAACCGAGAGCCCACGGGGAGTGCAAATATTTCAAAACTCAAAAATCCGGGACTGTTTTTTCGACAGTTTTTGATGCCCGAAAAAACGTGAATTCTAATGTCGTAACTTGCTAGTTTATACGGGCTCCCGCTTCTAAACTGAAGCAACTCAGACATCAAGTTTGCCAGCCTAGATGCCCAAGGTGAAGTAGAGAGTGTGTGTGATCATTTTGTCTCAAAGCACCCATGGATTCTCAACTCATGAGAGGGTATGGGTGGAGGTGAAGAAGAAGCCAAGTGGGGGAAGAAGTTGTGAGCACAAGAGTTTTGTCTTAAAGAAAATGCAAATGAGCAAACACCAAAGAAAAAGAGATGGCTGCCCTCTTATTTGTGTGTGTGTGTGTTGTAAGTTATTTTTATGAGCTAAAGATAAATCCGAGCAAAAAATATCTCACACCAAACCCAAGACCATGAGTCACCAAGTGTGCACATGCCGCATGCCAAAACTTGCACTCATAATTTCCATCATAATAAAACATTAAACCAAATGTTTTAAAAAACGGAATGGCATCTTCTAAAGTAAACATGTAACGAATTACAAGAATACCCCTCATCCGTGTTGGAGATAGTGCCCTCAGAGTCAATTATTGTATCACAGGCATGTGATTGCAATGATTGAGGGAGGACCTATCCCAGTAGGACAGTCTTACTCAGGATGATAGTATGCTATCTGGTTTATCTTTATCATCGTGTACTGCTTTAGGTAACCTTACGAGTCGCTATTGCACGTTGATAGAGCCCCTAGGATTCTTGCTTGACTACCAGCAGTATGAGGGCGATCATATACGTGAGAGCTGGAGTCTATAAGCACATCCTTAAAAGGTCCCTAGTCGTGGGAGTTTCGAGATAGGGCATCGATACTCCGGAGTAGACTAATGTATACAGTCGAGACCCCGACGAGGGGCGGTGGCCGGTCTCACAAGCCACTGGTGTCAGTTGGTTCACCTAAGATGTATACAGGTGATCATTGGGTTATGAGTACACCGGACAGGACTCGCCGGGAACCTGCTAGTTGGGATTATACTTGATGTCAGATAGCAGTTCCCTGGTGACATGTGCACAGGTTAGTTCATCGACCTGAGATCGTCATTTTTCTTGTGTGAGTTCCCACTGTGCTTTGATTACTACCCTACCACGGCTCAAAGAAGTCGTGCAAACAGGTTTTAGTTGGGTACAGTCCCGAGCCACATGGAGGCAGTGAGCGGATCTGTAGGGGTTCGTCTCTCCCGGTATTGGGGGTGAGGTCGCGCTGTGTCTAGAAGAGCCAGAACATGAAAAGTCCTTGGCAAAGGCAGAAGATTTGCCGGTAGGTATTCCAGTAGTATCTCAGGGTGTTCTGTGCTACACTCCGACACGACTTGTACCGCTTTTGGGGGTCTGACTTTTACCAACCCCTTAGGCCCGCCATGCGATGCTCACAAACGAATGGACCGGACTGTACGGATATTGTCACTGACAGGCTCAGTAGGGTGTCAGGATGAGTTCGCTCATCGACGTCCCTTTTGGTCAATAGCTGGTGGCCCGTCACGTATGGCTAATACCTCTGACGTGCTAGTGGTTAAATCCACAGCCATAGTATTGACGAGTCTTTCGAGTCCACCACACACAGTTACTCAGGTTTCGGGCGAAACGCTGTAGAGGTCGTATGGAGATATGGCAGGGTTCGATCAGATACGTGCGGTATTGCACGGATCATGATCGGACGGTTTTTACTAGCCGGCTTTGGCTTAAGCCGGATCCTAGTATTAGACAGTGTAGATTTTGTCTCTTTGTATTTGTGTTCAGTGGGAATACAAATGCGGGCATGTATATGTACTAGAGGTGTTTTCCTATAATTTATTACAGGATCAGTTTTCTGAAGTTGCCAGTTTGCATTCCGTTCCGGCCGGGTTTTCCTTTGTTCCTTCACGGCCGGACTTTTCGTTGGAGGGGGTTATTTGCAGTTTGCAAATAACTTGTTTGTGGAGGGGTTTATTGTGATTGTGGCTTCTTTCATCATGAGATTCTTTTTCCTTCTTATCCTATGCATTAAATAAGATGGAACATGGATTTGATGAGAAGAGAAATGAGTGTGACTTTTATCTCGCATTATCTTTTCTTTTCTCCTCTTGTTATTGATTCATCTATTATTTTCCCACCCACTACAAGTGGGGCCGGCCACATCCTAGAGGAGAGAGAGAGAGGAATTAATTTTGTGGGAAAATCATCATCTCTTTTGGTTTACTTCAAAAACCATCACTACTCTCCAAAGTTCTTTCTTGATCCCTCCAAACATGGCAACTTCTAACCCTCAAGAGACATATCCTACTACACTAGTCTATAGCAAACCTTAGACGCATCGGCTAGCCAACTTCACGCCTGAGTTGCCTCGGTCCAGAGGTGGGAGCCCGTATACGAACCCGGCTACGTGGTGCCCGATTCGACGAGGAGGTGACGTACGGAGATTCCGAGGGAGATCAGAGTGGAGACGAAGACTGAAGGACACAGATCGCTTGGTATACTTTTCTACTCTTATTTTAGTTTGCTAGTAGCTAGGTTAATGGCCCGATCCGGGATAAAAGTGCGCGGTGGTGCCGGTTTGCTAGTTTGCAAAGTTTTTGTTTCCGCGTTTCCGGCGTCGGATAGACGGCCGGGGCGCCGCCGCGGACTTACATTGGTATCAGAGCCACGCCATTAACCTTGCCTAGCTTGCTCTAGTATGTTTAAAACCCGATCTAACAAAAATCGCAAAAAACCGTATTTTCAGTGCACTGGTTTCTGTCGAATTTTTTTTAGCTCCAAAATTTTTTCAGGTTGTTGCAGAATACTATGCATGGAAATCTAAGCAATCTGTGAAAATTTGGTCGCGAGATCTCACCATACCGCCGCGGAACCGCGGTCAAACCCATGCTTGGACCGCGGTTCCGCCGCGCTTTTAACTGTTCAGCGTGCCAAATTTTTCCAGAGGGCTTTAGACTTGGAAATAGGGGTTTTGGGATATTATTTTTGGGCCCAGATTTTCTGTAAGTGCTACAGTACTGCTTGGGGCCCACTTGATAAAATTTGATCGATCGGATATTTTGAATATGCAAGTTCACAGTATTTACATTATATCTACGACCGTGAATGTCATTTGATCGGTAAATCCAGTCTATCTGCTATAGCCCTTTTAGACGGATTTGCGAACGCGACATTCACGTTGATGTTCTGTGTTGTGCTGTGATGTTGCAGATTGGTCGTGGGGGATAGCCTGGGTGCAATGTTAGTACAGTTTTGTTTTATATGTACATTTGATATTGCGGGGCGAGTTTCCGACATGTGGACTGCCGTCACTGCCTGTTTGTATTATTCTTTTGGGGCACGACCGGGTCGAGGTCGATGTACCCGTTGTATGTATATTTTACTTTCTGTACTAGGATGTATGTATATTTTACTTTCTGTACTAGGATTACCCCAAGGTGGGGTGCACGGATAGCCGGGTTCTAGAGGGCAACGGCCCCGCATCTCATGGCGTTGAGACCGAGGGGGCTTTACTCTAGAATTGGCGGGCTATTCCCCGCACTCGTAGGGGGTATAGGTTGACCCAGGAGGGGTGCCCAAGTTACCGGATTCCCACTACTACAAATAAGGGTTGCCCCTACGGATATATACGTAGGGGCGAAAAAATACCCCGTAGGTGCAAAGGCCGCAGGTGCAAGTTGAGGCCCTGAACTTGCCCCTACGGACAATTTCTTGCCCCTACGGATTTATCTGTAGGTCCTATTATCCCTACGGACAAAGCCGTAGGGTAAAAAAATTTATATTATTTTCGGTTTTTTTAAATATATTAAGTGTACCTACGGAGATGTCCGTAGCTACGTAGGTACCTATCCGTAGGGGCAAAAAATCTGGAATCCTGATATTTTGCCCCTACGGATATCTCCGTAGGGGAGAGGCAGTGGCCCCTACAGATATGTCCGTAGGGGCACTCCCAACCCCCTGGTACCGAGATCAGGGGGGAAATATCAATTACTGTTGATATTTTGCCCCTACGGATATAGCCGTAGGGGCAACATGTGTACCTACGGATTAATCCGTAGGTACATATTATCTCTATTTTTTTTAAAAATGGGCTGCTTGATTTTTTCCCGCCCTGTGCACAATAATATATACATCAATCAAATATAAAAATAATCATCACACAACATATATCGCAGTATTCATAATCAAATCTCACGCATATAATATACAAAAGAAATCCAAAAACTGAATATGATATAAATATAAACCAATATCGATATCGTTTCAAAATGTAGTACAATGTGTATGATATAAATAAATACATGTTTCAAAAAATAAGAACCAAAAAGCTACCCTAGTTCGGTCCAGCTCCACCGCTGAATAACGGTAGAATAACGCGCGCCTGCTCCTCGGTCAATAAACTCTGCAATTCGGCGCGAGCGGGAGTCTGAGCGGCCTGTGGAGCTGGCGATGTGGTCTGCGCAGCCGCCGTCGAGGTAGTCGCTTGCGGAGCCGCGGCTGCGGGAGTCTGTGTAGGCGGTGGAGCTACAGGAGCTGTCTGCGGAAGCGCAGCCGATGTAGTGGCTTGCGGAGCCGCAGCCGAAGGAGATGCATGTGGAGGCTCGGCCGATGTACCCTGTCGTGTCTGGACCTAACGTTTGTAATAAGCGTGTAAGAACTGTGTATTATTCGAATTCGTATCATTATTAAGTTATTTCGAAACCCCGTTTGGATATCTAGTTTGTGGTTTATTTTAATTACATCTGTATGTATGATTAATCAAACTTAAGTCTACAACCAAATAAGCTCAAGCTACGTACTAATTATGGATATGTTGATATCTATATAATATGACATGATATTTTACTATAAAGCAGTATACATACCAGCATCTCCTTCAACTCCTGAACGGTGGCCCTCAAGATCTCCAGTTCTTGATGGACACGTCGGTCACCGGAGACGGAGGAAGTAACCGCCGGGGTGGAGTCCAACCTCATATGGGCCCTACTAGGGCCCAGTCCCCGGCCTCTCTCCCAACCTCCGTGGTGCCCTCCGTGTGCGGCATCCAGAACTGGGGTCAGCAGCCTCGGATCGCTCTGTTTGGTAAAATCGATCCCCGAGGCCTTGGCCTGCTCAACCACCCGCTCCTACACCCACATTAAGCAGTAAAGTATAAGTATAAGATTTAAACTTGAACCTTCCAAAACTAAAATTTCAAATTTGGGTAGAAAAAATATTAACAGTTACGCAGTACTCCTGGGTAGCGACGTCGGGATATCGAAGCTCGCCCGTGGCGGGATCTGTCGAGGTGCCGTGGACGGCAAGATATGCGGACAGTACGCTCGGTGTACCACTTGACGCCACGGTCCGAGATGTCTGCAATATTAGAAAGTAACTCTTAATATTAGAAATATTAGAAAATAACTCTTAATATTGCAGAATATCACAAAAGTCGGTCTATTGTAATTTACCGATAACTCCATGGCTCGAGTAATGTTCCTCGAGCCACCTGTGTAAGTGGGGCGACCCCTCTTCGCCGACTTCCTGTTCTCTGTATTCTGAGCAGCCTGTTTCTGCACAACGCATTAACATTTAGTTTTCTAATTAAGAAACACAAAGAAATAAATTATATCATAAATAATGAATTACATTTAAAATTCATACATGTTTGCGTTGGGAGTCGAAATAAGCGCACAATAGAGGCCATGTCTCTACGTCGACTCTCGCAAACGCCGGAGTAGATAGGAGGGCCGCTCTCTCTGCCTCGGGGGTCGCTATCCACAGGGAGTAGCAGTCGGCCTTCAGCACATTCCTGTTGTATCGGACCTTGGCCTGCATGTTCTTCATCAGGCCATTGTACAGAGCATGAAGGTCGAGCACCCTCCCCGGGTGATCAGGGTCGGCTACAGGCTGAAAATCGTAATCCAACTGAAAATACAAAAAAAACATTGTTATTAGATTGCAAGTGTTAATAATAAATATATTGGATAGATCAAATGAAAATATATATTAATACATACCCGAGCCTGATCAAAGAAGAGGGCGAATGAGCGCTGGTGCTGCTCGCCCCACTCAACATGAAGTGGATAGTTCTTCACGAGCCGGTTCTCGTCCCCCAAATACCGGCCGAACCTCTCGGCATGAGGACCGGTATAGAGATAGTCCAGGGTGAAAAAAGGGGGAATGCTGCCTCCCCCTAGCTCTGTCCGGCCTCAGCCTATAGGACTGATTCGGGCCTCGAGTCCCCCTCTGGGGATGGGGAGGCCCTACGTCTGCACGAAATATAAAGACAATCAATAATAAGAGAATGTTGTATTAAGAAATCAAGGTTAAACGAAAATTCAAGTGTGATATATACCTCCGGTGACTACCGCACGAGCCTGGGCCCGGGCAGCAGCACTAGCGGGACGATAGTTCCTCCGGTGAGGAACAACCGGGGTCCCGGATGCGGACGCATCCCCTCCAACTAGAAAATAAACATCGACGCTAAATTTCCATGAAGTTCATATTTATTCTATAGAGCATATGTAAAATGAATAAATATTTTAAATTTATTCATTCTAACCTGCAGACGATGCGGAGGGTATGGAAGCGGCAGGAGTTGCCCCTGCGGAAGATGTGGACGCACCACCTATAATTAGACAATTAAAAATAGATTATATAAGTTGCAAAAAGAATGTGTAGATCAATAATATAACGTTCTAAATCAATATGCATGGACTATAGGATATATAAACATACCCGCAGGTGCGGTGGTGTCACCACCTACAACTAGACAATAATAAAAATTGCTAAGTAAGCAAAAGGAATGTGTGTATTTATGACATAGCATTCTAAATCAATATACATCTACTATATGATATATAAACATACCTGGAGGAGCGGGGGTGGCCTCTATCCCAGATGTGGACGCATCACCAACAACTAGACAATCAAACATTGACAGTATAAGTAATTTTGACATAAACAGGCATGAATATCTGTAATATTACATTCAAAATGGATATGCGTGCAGTATACCTGGAGGTGTGGCAAAATCCACACGGAAGGAGGCATCCGAAGGGGTCTCCGATCTAGGTGCAAGACCGGCCCTCTGAAGCTCCCTACGGAGCTCTCCGGGCACCAGAACCGCTCTGCCTCTGCCTCGGCTGGAGCTCCTGCCGCCCCTCGCTGCTCCCGACATCGTCATCAAATCTAGATAAACGGTTCGTGGACGCATTAGAAAATCATTAAAAGTATTGACTATATATGTATAGAGCGTAAAATATGAAGTAATAATATAACATTACTGATAACCTTTTTCGTTTCGTGGGCTCATCATACATATCTATTTGGATTTCATCGTCGATGTCATTTCTAACCCACGTAACTTCATGATCGGTCGAAGACAACCCGTCCTTCGAAACAGACGGTCGGAGCACTTTAAGCCTTCTCTCTTCTTCGTCCTCATCGCTGTCCTCGTATTCTGGGACATCGTAGACATCTCTGGGTTTCCATCGGCATACAACACTCCACCCCGGATGCTTCAAACACTGTGAATAGTATACTTGGAATGCTTGGTTCGGAAAGATAAACGGATCGTCCTGACCGTAAAATCGAAGTGTGTTCACACTGGTCAATCCATATTCATCTTTCCAAGTCCTAAGACTGCTTCTCCACCTGTCCGTATTGGTTCGCGGATCGTACCAAGTACACTGGAATATATAAAAGTGTTCTGATCGTCCGGGATAGTGGATGCCGAGTATACAATTTAAGTACCCATAGTAAATCACACCGTCCGATCTTACCGTCGCAATCCCACTATTCTGAGTGGTTCTAGATGTTTCTATGTCCTTAACTTCGAATTTGTATCCAAGGACACCAAATCCTTTGTAATATGCAACCTCCATACTAGGAAATTGAGCTAAACATCTTGAATCACTCTCAAATGATGCAGACAAGTTCGGATCGTGGATCTAACAAAACAAATTTTACGACAAATACATAACGATACAAGTTTAGATTAAAACTGATAGCAATAAAATGTAATTCGAATAACTTACATGCTCTGTGACCCAATCACAAAAATTATCCTGATGGTATTTTTCCAAACGTTCTTCATTCCAATCAGGATGCCCATCACGTATCTCGTTAAAATGAGTTCTGTTTTCGACAAATAATTGTGACATTAATATTATGTCATTTCATACACACACAAACACAGATATAACAATTAATCCAAAAGAACTTACTCTCTAATTTGTTCAAGACATGCGCAATTAAGCAAGATAAACCGGTATATCTTGTTGATAAACATAGTGTCTACCTTCTTATACTCGGCTTTACCATATGGCCCGTCTTGAATTCTTCGTGGTCGGTTAAGCCTTGTCTCAATGTTCTCGTCTAGATAGCGGGAACAAAATGTGGTTGCTTCATCAAAAAGATAACCTTGCATGATAGAACCCTCTGGTCGATTTTTATTGCGTATATACTTCTTAAGAGTGTAAAAGTACCTAATGAGAATATATTGAATAAATAAATACGGGCATACAGGACAACAATAAATTTATAAATTGCGCGAAATGAAAAATTACACGTACCTCTCGACGGGATACATCCATCGATATTGTACCGGTCTGGCTAACTTCGCCTCAGTTGCAAGATGAACCGTCAAGTGTATTATGATATCGAAGAATGACGGTGGGAAAATACGCTCAAACTTGCAAAGTATCAACGCAATAGAATTTTCTAGTTTATCCAGCGTCGCAACCTCCAGTGTTTTAGCACACAACTACCTGAAAAAACAACATAGGTCGTTGATTACTAGACCAACCGAGTCGGGGAGAGAAGTCCTGAGGGCTAATGGAAGAAGGTGCTCTACGATAACATGGTGATCATGAATTTTCAGCCCATCGATCTTGCCCTTCACAATTTTTATTTTCTTACTGAATGATCCTGAGAAACCTGTAGGGACTTTCAAATCATGCAACACCTGCAGGAATCTTTTCTTCTCCGGTTGTGACATATGATAAGCGGCATTGGGAAGCACAAACTTGCCCGGTTTACCCGCTACCGGTTTAGGGTGCAGTTCACTTCTTATTCCCCACTCTTGTAGATCCATCCGAGCATTCATGTTGTCTTTCGATTTCCCATCTTTACACAGAAGCAAGTTAAGTATGTGCTCTGATACTCCCTTCTCTATATGCATGACGTCCAGACAATGACGCACTGAATTTGTAGACCAGTACGGAAGCTCGAAGAAAATGCTTAACTTGTTCCAATATTGTGGTTTGACCTGTTTCGTCGGATCCATACCGAAGGTCACGTTATTGTAACCATCCCATTTAGCAGTCACGTCCTCTTCGGACAGTGGGGATGGAGGCCCAAGAAGCTCCTGATGACCATCAAAGTGAACCGTGTCTAACCTATAGGGGTGGTCTGGAGGCAGAAAACGTCGATGGCCGCAATAACAAACCTTCCTGCTAAAATTCAAAAATTTTGATGTTGTGTGTTCATGGCAATGAGGACATGCTTTGTGACCATGTACGGACCAACCTGATAGCATTCCATACGCAGGAAAGTCATTAATTGTCCACATTAAAGCCGCACGCAGTATGAAGGTTGCCTTTGTGTTTGAATCATATGTCTCTACACCATCAATGAACAAAGTTTTCAGCTCCTCGATCAGAGGTCGGAGATAGACGTCGATATTGTTCCCCGGTGAGTTTGGTCCGTCGATAAGAAGAGGCATCATAAAGTATGATTGGTCCATAGCCAACCAAGGTGACGGCTTATAAATTATCATTACAACGGGCCATGTACTGTGACTTCCAGCCATATAGTTGAATGGGCAGAAGCCATCGGTAGCCAGTCCGAGCCGGACATTGCAAGGATCGCTACTGAATATTGCGTGCCTCCTATCGAAATCCTTCCATGCTTGTGAATCTCTTGGATGGCACATTTTTCCATTTTCTCTTGGAGGAGCACGGTGATGCCAAATGATTGCCTCGGCTGTTTTCTTGCACCTGAATAGCCTCTGTAGCCTCTGTGTTATGGGAAAGTATCGTGCTATCTTCACAGGTATATCAGGCTTCTTATCAGAATCTTTCGGCTTATACCTGGCCTCTCCGCATGTTGGACAATCTTTCAAATCTGAATTCTCTTTCCGGTACAACACGCAATTTTTAGGACATGCTCGAATCTTCTCACACTTTAGACCCAAATCAGACATCATCTTCTGGGCTTCGTACCAGCTTTCGGGCACATTATTTCCCGGAGCCATAGAATCTTTCAAGAACGAAAGAAGCATTGTGAATGACTTGTTGCTCCATCCATTTAGGCACTTAATATGGAAAAGTTGGACGAACCATGAGAGGGTGGAATACTTCGCATTCTCATAAATTGGTTTCCTAGCATCATTCATGAAATTTTCTTATTTATCCGCATGCGGTCCTTGACCGGAAGGAATGTCTTCTTCGGTATGAATAGATTCACCTAGGGCAGCCTCTACCATATCCTCCATTTTTTCTGATGGAAATAAATTTCCGTCTCCTGCCGTATTACCGAATTCTTCTTCTTCTCCTGTCGCATTATCGTGTCCTCCTTCTTCTTCTACCGCAGTACTGCATTCTTCTCCTTCCCCGTGATATTTCCAAGTTGAATAAACTCTAGTAAACCCATGTTTTACAATATGAAGCTCTGCCAATTCTACCTTCTGCAAGTACTTATGGCCACATCTATCGCACGGACAGAGAATCTTCTCTATTATGATCTTATTATGTGCGCGTGCAAATTCAAGGAAAGCAGCAACTCCTGCGACAAACTTAGGTTGCATACGTTGTTTCCAATCCATATACATCCAGTCCTTAACTCTGACGTACTCATGGGCCATGTTAGACTGAATAACATATAAATTGTAAGTTATGCTGACTATATTGAGAAATATAAGAATGGGATAGTTACTGACAAAGGAGAAAATCCGTGTATATGCTTTGTGTGTGCGTTTGTCATTGAAAAGAATAAATTATCGCACGTATGTTAACCGATAGACGGGGACTAAGTGGCGCTTCTAGTTTCATATATGAGTATCGATGGGAATATAAAGGTTTCATATTATCATATATTGGTTTTAACCCGAACATCTCGAATCGCTCTCTAATTATGCGTTTGTATGTGTGTATTTCGGCTGTCGGGGGTAGGCTTCTATCCCATTAAGAATGTATAGAGCGAACGCTCATCACTTGTGCTTTCAACCGTTTCGAGTAAATTTCGGAAGCACCTCCCCGCTGTTCTCCGAGTACACTGTAATAGAATAGATAATCATTTCAAAGCTGTGAAACAATGTTGAAATGAACATCTAATTTATCCTTGTACATGGAGAACCAGCGGAAAGGTACCGAAGAAATATCTCGAAACGGATGAAAACACAAGTGAATGAAGGCGTTTGCTTTATACATTCTTAACTTGTCCACACGGGACAAATCTATGGGTTACCATACGATTGAATTTTCTCGTCGCGTAGACTATACGACGGTTGTTAGTATCGAGCTATACTGTCCGATATTTAACAACCTTCGTATAGTTCTAGGTCACGACGAGCATCGCACGTATGTTAACCGATAGACGGGGACTAAGTGGCGCTTTTAGTTTCATATATGAGTATCGATGGGAATATGAAGGTTTCATATTATCATCGAGTATCATATATTGGTTTTAACCCGAACATCTCGAATCGCTCTCTAATTATGCTTTTGTTGTGTATTCTTATTGTATGTGTGTGTTCCGGCTGTCGAGGATAGGCTTCTATCCCATTAAGAATGTATAAAGCGAACACCCATCACTTGTGCTTTCAACCGTTTCGAGTAAATTTCGGCAGCACCTCTCCGCTGTTCTCCGAGTACACTGTAATAGAATAGATAATCATTTCAAAGCTGTGAAACAACGTTGAAATGAACATCTAATCTATCTTTGTACACGGAAAACCAGCGGAAAGGTACCGACGAAATATCTCGAAACGGATGAAAACACAAGTGAATGAAGGCCTTTGCTTTATACATTCTTAACTTGTCCACACGGGACAAATCTATGGGTTACCAAACGATTGAATTTTCTCGTCGCGTAGACTATACGACGGTTGTTAGTATCGAGCTATACTGTCCGATATTTAACAACTTTCGTATAGTTCTAGGTCACGACGAGCATCGCACGTATGTTAACCGATAGACGGGGACTAAGTGGCGCTTCTAGTTTCATATATGAGTATCGATGGGAATATGAAGGTTTCATATTATCATCGAGTATCATATATTGGTTTTAACCCGAACATCTCGAATCGCTCTCTAATTATGCGTTTGTTGTGTATTCTTGTTGTATGTGTGTGTTCCGACTGTCGGGGGTAGGCTTCTATCCCATTAAGAATGTATAGAGCGAACGCCCATCACTTGTGCTTTCAACCGTTTCGAGTAAATTTCGGTAGCTCCTCCCCGCTGTTCTCCGAGTACACTGTAATAGAATAGATAATCATTTCAAAGCTGTGAAACAACGTTGAAATGAACATCTAATCTATCTTTGTAAACGGAGAACCAGCGGAAAGGTACCGACGAAATATCTCGAAACGGATGAAAACACAAGTGAATGAAGGCGCTTGCTTTATACATTCTTAACTTGTCCACACGGGACAAATCTATGGGTTACCATACGATTGAATTTACTCGTCGCGTAGACTATACAACGGTTGTTAGTATCGAGCTATACCGTCTGATATTTAACAACTTTCGTATAGTTCTAGGTCACGACGAGCATCACACGTATGTTAACCGATAGACGGGGATTAAGTGGCGCTTTTAGTTTCATATATGAGTATCGATGGGAATATGAAGGTTTCATATTATCATCGAGTATCATATATTGGTTTTAACCTGAATATCTCGAATCGCTCTCTAATTATGCGTTTGTTGTGCATTCGTGTTGTATGTGTAACATGATTTTAAACCATTGAGATCAAGATTGATAGAACTGATCATCCTACTTTGCAATAGCATTCAACAACCAAAAACTATTATTGCAATGGTATTCATCTATAACAATCAACAATTAAAACTACAAATGTAGGATACTGATATCATAAAGCGTTATACGCAACATTGATAGAACTGATAAATAAAAAAACGAAACACAAACCGTATCAAGATTTAACAACTTTGATTATGTCATAGACGCGGGCCGATATTTTCATATTAGCCAATATGCAAAAATAGATTGCGGTCTGGATATGGCATATTGGCAGATGTTACCTATATGCATACATGCATGTTGTCTCCCCATTTTTTCATAAATCAAACCAACTACATACATCAAACTAGTCCATCCCACCAATCGGAAACTCCACTATGTCTTTGAATTATTATTTTTCCAAATAACATTGAGCTCCTATTGACATTGTCCTATCCAACAAATTTGTTGTGCTTGCCTCGACCTTCAACTAGCTTTCACATGCCATACACATTAGATGAGTAATATAGTTATAAATTATGGTATTTTGTTGTCATCAATTCACCTAACCCTAACCCCAACCTAACCCTAGCCCCAGCCCCAGCCCCAGCCCCAGCCCAGCCCAGCCCAGCCCAGCCCCAACCTAACCCTAACCCCAGCGCGGCCAGCTAAACCCCAACACCAACCCTAAGGCAAACCCTAACCCCAGCCCCAGCAGCAGCCGAACCCCAACCCCAACCCTAACCCCAACCCGACCGCGACCCCTGCCGAACCCCAACTCACGCGCGCAATCCCAGACCCAGCCATGAACCCTGAGCCCAAAGTAATCAAAAAATTCTTTAATTTACCTAAAGATTTACTCACCTGAACGGCGGTGGCGACGACTTGAACGGCGCTGGCGACGACGAGAACGGTGGTGGCGACGAGAACGGCGGTGGCTACAAGAACGGCGGCGGCGGCGGCGGCGACGAGGAGAACGGCGGTGGCGACGAGGAGAACGGTGTGGCGATTTGGGGATTTTTTTCGCGCCCGATCGAGAGAGAGAGAGAGAAAGTGAGCGTAGGCGATCGATCTGTGCCTTTATTAAATCGATATTTAGTTGCCCCTACGGATTTTCCTGTAGGTCCTTGGTTTGCGGCTCCGTAGGGGCAAACACCAAATTAAGAATTAATATTTTTATTCTTGGACGTCTGGGCCCGTAGGGGCAAAGCCAAGTTAAATCTGCCCCTACGGATATCAATATCCGTAGGGGCAACCCCCTATTTTACTAGTGCTCCGTGAAGTGCTGGGTGGTCTATTCACGTTGCTGAAAGGGGCTGCCTCGCTTCAGGTTTTGGCGGGTAACTTGCCGCGCCCGTAGGGGTCTAGGATTTCATTGCACAGGCTATCCACATGACCAGGGGAACGTCGGGTTTCAGTAGCGGCTCTATGAAACCCGGGGATCCCAGATATCTGTATTGTTCTGTGTTGCTGTACATTTTTGTGATGTTGCTTTTTATCACGCCTCGAGCGAAAATTATATATTATATATATACTAGTAGATGTTGTATATGTTTTGCATCCGCGCTAGTCCAGTCCCCGCTCTGTCGTTAGTTAAGTAACCTAACGGGTGATGACGGGACCCAGTGCCGAATGCGGATGGCATATACGTACATCATTATTTTTGTTCTTTTTGGTGTGATCAATTGATGGGACTGCGTTGATTTGGATCAATGCAAGCTAAACAAACCTATTCTGATGTTGTTGGAACACTTTTTCAAAAAGCTGTTATTGCAAGGACGTTCTCTTTTGTTTTGCACAGTGGTATTCAGTTGGAATATCCTGCTCCTCAGTCGACGGGGCAAAGGCCGAGATCCCTTCACCGGGAGTGACCCCTTGGACAAAAGTTTGCGTCAGAGCAGTAACTTCACTATAGCCGTTTACTTTTGCTTTGCATCATGGTATTCAGTTGGAATATCCTGCACCTCATTCTACGGGGAAAGAGCCGAGATCCCTTCACCGGGAGTGACCTCTTTAGCAAAGGTTTTCGTTACTATATTTTTAAAAAGCTATCAGTTCCTTCAACGATATCAAGTTCATTACGTTAAAGGTTTTCGCCAGAAACCATTCGTAGCCCTCCGTCGTTTCATATGGATAGTCAATAGTATTCAAGCTGTGTGTGTTGGCCAAAGTCAAGGCACAGTGTTGGATAGCTGTTGGGTATTCATATGCAGCATAGATAGATGCGTTGGTTTGGGACAGTCGTATAGCCTTGTTGGCCAAAGTCAAGGGCTTGTACGGGTGGGTTCAAATTAACCTGTACAATGATGGGTAGAACTTGACATGTGACTTATGATATGTTGGCCAAAGTCAAGGTCATAAGAGCTTGGGGCAAAAATCCACATCGGGAGTTTCAAAAGAACTGAAACTTGCCAGATATGCGCATACCTTCTGGAGTGTGATAACGTGAGCGGATTCCGTCACGTTATCATGCGATGATAGTTGGATCCCGATTCCCACTGATGATTTGGTTTACTCCTCGGGTGATCCCGGCTAATTCTTCTTTCAGGTTTGGGGAAGAATTTGACGTTACAGTGGGAGGTTTCCAGATTAGATAAAGTGATAACCATTCTGATCTAGGTTAGAGTGCACGCTGAGTGTTTATTTTCTCTCTCTCTTTGGCAGCGACCATTGACCCGACCCTAGACTATGACTCAGTGACCAAGTTGACCGAACCTTCTTAACACTGGCTTTTGGATTGTCAGAGTTGCAAACCTCATTGCCACTCCTACTTTTACCCTTTTCTCCAGGACACCCCGTATTACTACGAACGTCCACTTCCATTGGACAAAACCATCGTATGGTAATATACGAACTCGAAGGAATTCGAGAATGGTTTCCGGTTCTGAAGAAAACGAATAGGATTATTCAGTTGTCTTTTCCTTTTACCTTCTCTCTCAGATTGCCAGTACTCCTTGGCTTAGGAGATAGTACACCTATTACGCAAATTGGATAGTCTTCTTCCAAACCTTAGGCTGGTGTCGAACGGTAGGGAATGATGAAAACCAATTAGCCTAAATGGTGCACAAAAGGTATTAAGTTAAGATAAAGAAAGGGATTAGTAAGAGGGCAAAGTAAATTGCGACTGCTATTCACGACCAAACCAAATATTTCTTCGCCAATCCTAAATCATCTTTGTATTTCTCCAGGACACTCCGTATCACTACGAAGATCCCAAGTTTATTGGATACTCCATCGTATGGTTATATACGAACACGAAAGGAACTTGTTCCAGTTCGGAGATGGATTCTCGTTCAGGAGAAATAGGAATAAGGTTTATTCGGTTGTCTTTTATCTTCACCTTCTCTCGTATTGAGAGTGCTCCTAGGATTAGGACAGTACACCCATTATGCTTATTGGATAGTCTTCTTCCAAACCATAGGCTGGTGCCGAACGGTAGGGAAGGAAGAAAACCATTTGGCCTAAAGGGGTGTACAGAAGGCAATGACTAAAGACATATAAAGGGATTTGGAGAGATGGCAAAGAGTTATACGGTTATAGTTGTTAATCTGGATAATGGAAGAGGCTTTACTAGGAATACCAGGATACCCCATCGAAACATTTCAATGTTTCAGTTTCACTGTGTACTGTTAAAAGAAAACTGATTTCCCAATTAGACACTTGCTCTAGGGTTTGTATTTACCAGGTTGGATTCTCATATCTGTATGGTTTTACAGATGATGAGTGGGAGTAAGTTATTGGGAATTAGGTGATCATCCTCATTATATCGGGATTCGTTGTAATTGATGATATTTGAGGAAGTCACCTGGGTTGTTTGCCGGTCGGCAAATATTTGGTTTTGAATATCCGTTGTTATGCACCAATTTCAAATTGATATATCTGTACGTCTATTTTTATAGAGTGAGATATACCTTTTTGAGATTATGTCTATGACATTTACCTATATCAGTGGATGGTTAGGTAAGGAGCATTGAACGGCGGTGTAATTCTTCTTAACCATAAGTACAGTTTTCAACCTACGACACACAGTGAATGAGTTATTAGACTCAGGGGACTTATACAGAGTATTGTATATTGTCCAGTGTCCATTAGGACAGAGGGGTAGGTACTCGTACTATATTCTGTTTACTTGTGACTTCTTTAGTTCTTAGACAGGTGTTTCGTAGAAACGCAGGGTCCAAGTTTTGAGAAGTTATAAGTATAAGATTAAAGTAGAGAACCAGGTGTTACAAGTATCGGGATTCTTCAAGGTGATCGAAGATGTAGATACTTGTATATGGTATTCAGTTGATAGTAAAGATTAAGAGAACTTGCTTCTCTTTCAGGTTACTCATAATTGGAAGTACTCCTAAGTTAAGTAACGCTGATCGGCCTCTTTCCATTTAGTTGACATGCACTGGTGACAGCTGCATGATTTGAATCTGGTTCAATTAAATCAGTGCCTCTATTTCTATATTGGATATAGAACAGTTCATATCTTGACATTGTTAAGATACGGGGAGTTGTCTGGCTTATGCTTAAAACCAGACTCCGGATAACTCAAAGCACGTTTCTGTAATGGCTGTTTGTGGGTTGACCCGGGCTATGACGAGGGTTGACTTTCTACCATATGGAAGATCAATAGTGATATTGTTCTTGACTCGCCACAGTTTTAATTAAAATGGATTTTTTCAGAAAACAGAAGCGGGAGTATGGTAGAACTGGAAGTGATTCCAGAACCGCAAATGACTACTGAAGATTTGATAAGAACCTAAAAGATTCAATCTGGTTTGACATTCCATTGGCCACTCCGCAGATATGGTGGGTAACCTCAGGCACCCGAGAGGTATTCGGTATGCTCAAGGACGGTGGCAGGGAGGTTTTTGTTTACCCAGACTTGCCATTGCTGTTGTTCCAGACTATGAGACCCGGCAGGAGGATGAGTATAGTGTCGTTCTAAACTAGATTTAGAAGTGTACGCCTATATGACTCTGCCAGAGGGTTGTCGTAGTCAGTGGGAGCAGCGGAAGCATTGGTGGACATCAAGCTTATGTCTATTTATAGACTAAAGCAGATATAGCGGAGATAGATCATCTATTTCTGATGTGACAGTCTTAGGTTTGACTTCATCAGAATAGGGGATGGATTTGTTAAGAAGGTAGTAGGGTGTGATGTCCTGGTATTTGATGACATACACGGAGTAGGAAGTGATATTCCTATACTACGATCGGTTATACTTTGGTTGTCACACGGTAGTTTCTCCACATAGGACTTGGATATTATATCAGACATTCTGGTCACTAGATCTATGGTTTAGATCTAGATTTGGGTGGTTTCCCAATTTGGGTACTTTGACCGCATTCTAAGAGTATTTAGAATGGACGACTCCTGGCACGGTAGTGTACCTGCAGGTGATGGAGTCACCCTCTCTAAAGGTGTCTTAGAGACTAAAGGGGTGAGGGATGCGCATGATTGGCAGATCACTTGCATAGGCAATTGAGTCAATCATGAGATGTCAAGTACCACACCAGATGTTGTTCTTGCAGTAGGTGCAATAAGTTGATATTAATCCAATTCTGGAGAAACGGTCGGAAGCAGTTTTAGAACATAAGTTGATGTTCTAGGGATATGATAACGACAGCCTCATTCGGGAGACAGTTATCATTCCAGTCTTCCAAGGTGACCTGGACGACAAGGAGGTTGTCAGAGTTATAGTTTTCCTTCTGACGAGGGGCAGTATTTTGGACAGGTGGTCTAAGGCGATATTGAGGGAAGGCATGGCGCAGGATACTGATTAAGTTCAGTTTACGATACAGTCTAAGAAGTTTGGATTTGGAGTTCACTTATGAGCTAGGTCCTATCAGATATCCAGACATATTCTAAGACAGGTATTGCTCATTTCGGGAGATGGCTTTCTCCGCGAACTTGAGATAGAGAGAGACATAAAAAGAAACACCAGAGCGGATCCACTCACTGAGGCTATTCCTCGAACGCAATAGTTTCGCAAACGAGCTTTGTGAGACTGACTAGTAGAGGAATTGGGTGTTCGGTATCACATGGGCTGTGAGTATGCGACATCGCAATAATTAGTCTTGAGTGCAAGTGGGAGATTGTTGGAGATAGTGCCCTCAGAGTCAATTATTGGATCACAGGCACGTGATTGCAATGATTGAGGGAGGACCTGTCCCAGTAGGACAGTCTTACTCAGGATGATAGTATGCTATCTGGTTTATCTTTATCATCGTGTACTGCTTTAGGTGACCTTACGAGTTGCTTTTGCACGTTGATAGAGCCCCTAGGATTCTTGCTTGACTACCAGCAGTATGAGGGCGATCATATACGTGAGAGCTGGAGTCTATAAGCACATCCTTAAAAGGTCCCTAATCGTGGGAGTTTCGAGACAGGGCATCGATACTCCGGAGTAGACTAGTGTATACAGTCGAGACCCCAACGAGGGGCGGTGGCCGGTCTCACAAGCCACTGGTGTCAGTTGGTTCACCTAAGATGTATACAGGTGCTCATTGGGTTATGAGTACACCGGACAGGTCGCCGGGAACCTGCTAGTTGGGATTATACCTGATGTCAGATAGCAGTTCCCTGGTGACATGTGTACAGGCTAGTTCATCGACCTGAGATCGTCATTTGTCTTGTGTGAGTTCCCACTATGCTTTGATTACTACCCTACCACGGCTCAAAGGAGTCGTGCAAACAGGTTTTAGTTGGGTACAGTCCCGAGCCACGTGGAGGCAGTGAGCGGATCTGCAGGGGTTCGTCTCTCCCGGTATTGGGGGTGAGGTCGCGCTGTGTCTAGGAGAGCCAGAACATGAAAAGTCCTTGGCCAAGGCAGGAGATTTGCTGGTATGTATTCCAGTAGTATCTCAGGTGTTCTGTGTTACACTCCGACACGACTTGTACCGCTTTTGGGGGTCTGACTTTTACCAACCCCCTAGGCCCGCCATGCGATGCTCATAGACGAACGGACCGGACTGTACGGATATTGTCACTGACAGGCTCAGTAGGGTGTCAGGATGAGTTCGCTCATCGACGTCCCTTTTGGTCAATAGCTGGTGGCCCGTCACGTATGGCTAATACTTCTGACGTGAAAGTGGTTAAATCCATAGCCATAGTATTGCCGAGACTTTAGAGTCCACCATACACAGTTACTCAGGTTTCGGGCGAAACGCTGTAGAGGTCGTATGGAGATATGGCAGGGTTCGATCAGATACGTGCGGTATTGCACGGATCGTGATCGGACGGTTTTTACTAGCCGGCTTTGGCTTAAGTCGGATCCTAGTATTAGACAGTGTGGATTTTGTCTCTTTGCATTTTTGTTCAGTGGGAATACAAATGCGGGCATGTATATGCTGTAGCGGGGTTTTCCTGTAATTTATTACAGGATCAGTTTTCTGAAGTTGCCAGTTTGCATTCCGTTCCGGCCGGTTTTTCCTTTGTTCCTTCATGGCCGGACTTTTCGTTGGAGGGGGTTATTTGCAGTTTGCAAATAACTTGTTTGTGGAGGGGTTTATTGTGATTGTGGCTTCTTTCATCATGAGATTCTTTTTCCTTCTTATCCTATGCATTAAATGAGATGGAACATGGATTTGATGAGAAGAGAAATGAGTGTGACTTTTATCTCGCATTATCTTTTCTCTTCTCCTCTTGTTATTGATTCATCTATTATTTTCCCACCCACTACAAGAGGGGCCGGCCACATCTTAGAGGAGAGAGAGAGAGAGGAATTCATTTTGTGGGAAAATCATCATCTCTTTTGGTTTGCTTCAAAAACCTTCACTCTCTCCAAAGTTCTTTCTTGATCCCTCCAAACATGGCAACTTCTAACCCTCAAGAGACATAGCCTACTACACTAGTCTATAGCAAACCTTGGACGCGTCGGCTAGCCAACTTCACGCCCGAGTTGCCTCGGTCCATAGGTGGGAGCCCGTATACGAACCCAGCTACGTGGTGCCCGATTCGACGAGGAGGTGACGGACGGAGATTCCGCAGGAGATCGGAGTGTAGACGAAGACTGAAGGACACGGATCGCTTGGTATACTTCTCTACTCTTATTTTAGTTTGCTAGTAGCTAGGTTAATGGCCCGGTCCGGGATAAAAGTGCGCGGTGGTGCTGGTTTGCTAGTTTGTCAAGTTTTTCCGCGTTTCCGGTGTCAGATAGACGGCCGGTGCGCCGCCGCGGACTTACAATCCGTATATACATATCTGCATCCATATTCCGACTGAATACGAATACAACGAGACAAAAATAATCTAACAATCTAATACTATGATCCGGCTTAAACCAAAGCCAACTAGTATGATCCGTCCGATCATGATCCGTGCACAAGTGCACGTATATGATCGAACCCTGCCATAAAACCATACGGCCTCTACAACGTTTCGTCCGAACTTGGGAAACTTTCTGTGTGGGACTCTAAAGACTCGTCAATACGCTGGCAGTGGGTTTAACCACAAGCATGTCAGTGGCACTAGCTGTACATAACGGATGCCCAGGTATTGAGAGAAAGGGAGGCCGACGAGCGAACTCATCCTGAAACCCTACTGAGCCTGACAGTGACAATATCCGTACAGTCTGGTCCGTCCGTCTATGAGTATCGCATATCCGGTCTATGGGGATGGATAAAGTCAGACCCCTAATAACGCGATATTTAGTGTCGGTATGAAGCCAATCACCACCTGAGAAACTACTGATCCGAATCAATAATTCTCGACTACCTTGGCTAAGGATTTCTGGTGATGGCCACCCATGCACACCGCGTCATCAACCCCCAATACCGGGAGAGAAGAATCCCCTAACGATCCGCTCACCGCCTCCATGTGGCTCGGGACTGTACCCAACTAAAACCTGTTTGCATGACTCCTTTGAGCCATGGTAGGGTAGTAATCAAAGCACAGTAGGAACTCACACGAGACAAATGACGATCTCAGGTCGATAGACTAACCTGTACACATGTCACCAGGGAACTGCCATCTGACAATAGGTATAATACCAACTAGCATATTCCCGGCGAGTCCGTCCGGTGTACTCATAACCCAATGAGAACTTGTATACTATCTTAGGTGAACCAACTGACACCAATGGCTTGTGAGACCGGCCACTGCCCCTCGTCGGGGTCTCTATCCGTATACACTAGTCTACTCTCGGAGTATCGATGCCCAGTCTCGTA
Organism: Agapanthus africanus; assembly: GCA_030015575.1. NCBI lineage: Eukaryota > Viridiplantae > Streptophyta > Magnoliopsida > Asparagales > Amaryllidaceae > Agapanthus > Agapanthus africanus. The sequence goes on along the minus strand of JASDDO010000010.1, from coordinate 277,455,988 downwards.
ACTCCTACGACTAGGGAAACTTTAAGGATGTGCTTATAGACTACCCAACTCTCACGTATATGATCGCCATCATACTGCTGGTAGTCAAGCAAGAATCCTATGGGCTCTATCAACATGTAATAGTGATCTTTAATGTCACCTGAAGCATGTACACGATGATAAAAACAAAGCATATAGCATACTATCATCTCTAGTAAGACTATTCTACCGGTATAGGTCTTCTCTCAATCATTGCAATCACGTGCTTGCAATCCAATAATTAACTTTGAGATCACTATATCCAACATGGCCTACTCCCCAAGACCACCACAAGGTGGTCTTAGGGGTGGGGACCCGAAACTGCCCCTGCATGGGCAGTTTCGAGTCTGCCTCACCTTCTGGCCATCTCATGGTGGCCTCGGCGGTAGGGTACCCTCTTTGGGCCCCCCGACCCGAAGTTAATTTCGTGCTCTAACTCCCCGCGAAGGTTCGGGCGCGTTTCGTTTTGATTCGGACCTCCGAATTGGCTCAAAACTCGACTTTTTAGGATGTTTAGTGCACTTGGTTTTTGATCCTTAGTATATTTGGGATGTGCGCTAATTGTGTTTTGGAATTCTAATATCGTGACTTCATTTGCATGTGTGGATGTGTTGGTAACGTTGTCTAATTTCTATATGCTCAATTAGACGGGGTTACACACTTGATTCGGTTACTTGTTTCTGTGGATAAATCGGAATGATGCTCCGATCCTTGGAATCATGCTCCGCTCTTCGGAATGATGCTCCGATCCTTGGAATCATGCCTCTACTCTTCGGAATTATGCTTCGACTCTTCGGAATGATGCTCTGACCTTGGAATTATGCTTCGCAAATCGGAATGATGCTCCGATCCCCGGGAATCATGCTCCCCGAGGGATACTCCGATCTTGGAATTATGCTCCGCAAATCGGAATGATGCTCCGATCCCCGGGAATCATGCTCCCCGAGGGATACTCCGACTATGGAATTATTCTCCGCAAATCAGAATGATGCTCCGATCCCCGGGAATCATGCTCCCCGAGGGATGCTCCGCCTTCGGAATGATGTTCCACCTCGAAATCTAACTTCAAGATCCATCAGTTTCATGCACACAACTCAAATGTCCGGTGTGCATTTATTGATGGGGGGCACATTGTTTGGGTCAAAATTTGCACCCCGGTTGACCGAGTCAAAGTCAAGGTCAACCCCAAGCCAGGTGGGCCCAAGCCCAGGTCAAGCGGGCCCATGCCCAAGTCGAGCCCGCGGCCAGCCTCCTCCATGCCAAAATATAGATCATGTAATAAATATTTTTTATGTATTTTTTATGCATGAATGTATGCAAAATGGGCAAAAAGCCAAATTTTGTAAAGCCCATGGCTTATGTGTAAAAAGAAATGGCACATGAGCCATGGGATAGGCAAAATGCCATTTTGTGAAGCCCAAGGGGCTATATGTAAAATGTATAGCCTATAAAGGCAAAGATAATAAAATATCTGAACAACTATTTCTCTCTTCAAAAAATTTTTAGATCTGAGATCTTTCTCCTTACTCAAGGTTCTAAAACCTTCTCCTTTCTATTGAATTAAATCAAGAGTTTTACTCTTCATTTTATAAAACTAAATAGTTTTTCACCACAAAACCCATAAAGAAGAACTCAAATCTTCCATTAGATTTCAAAAAGAAAAGATTTTTAAAATCTCACATCTCTTGATCTTTAAGATCCTGCCAACAGAGGAGGCAGAAGGAGGCCCATCTCCGAAAACCCCATTTTTTGGGAAGACCCAGGGCTCCAAAGAAGAACCCTTTCATCAACTCCAAAACATCTTAGGAGTTTAACTCCACCCTAAATCCTCTTTCGGGAATTTAAATCCCATTTCTGGGGCTAAAAATCCCCTCTTTCGCACCGGCGCCCAAGCGCCCGAGCGCTTTGCGCTCAAGCGCTCATCGCCCACGTGCCACCACGTGGCGCGCTAGCGCTCGAGCGCCAGCGCCCAGCGCCCACGTGCCGACATGTGGTGCGCTAGCGCTCGAACGCCTAGCGCTCACGCGCCTAGTGCCTACGCGCCCAGTGCCCACGTGCCGACACATGGTGCGCCAGCGTTCGAGCGCCCAGCGCTCAAGCGCCCAGCGCCCACGTGCCGACACGTGGCACGCTAGCGCTCGAGCACCTAGCGCTCAAGCGCCAAGCGCCCACCTGCCAACACGTGGTACGCTAGCGCTTGAGCGCCTAGCGCTCAAGCGCCAAGCGTCCACAGGCCGACACGTGGCGCGCTAGCGCTCGAGCACCTAGCACTCAGAGCTCAAGCGCCAAGCGCCCACGTGCTGACACGTGGTGTGCTAGCACTCGAGCGCCTAGCGCTCAAGCGCCAAGCGCCCACGTGCCGACACGTGGTGCGCTAGCGCCTAAGCGCACAGCACCTAAGCGCACAACGCTCAAAGCGCTGTCCCCACGTGTCCTTTAGGCACTTTTTCCTTTTTTTTTTATATATGTATACATGTATATATATATAGATACACACACACTCCACAACACTGTCCCTCCCAAAAAAAATTGGGCCGGGCCGCTGCCCCGCACCCCGCAAAGGGGCTGGTAGCCCCCTTGACCCCCAGCCTGCTATCCGGGTAGCGGGACCCCGTAAAAACTCTGTGTGGCTCCCGATATATCCAAACCCCCCTCCAATACAAAACACACGTACGCTGCACATTGAGTTTGCATGACCGATTTAACCCGTCAATCGGAGGTTTCCTCGCCCCGAAGGCGATGGGTAATTAACGGCAGCTTAGTCCGCGGCTGCCGGAGATTCGGATCCCCACAATCAATAAACCCCCGCCTACCCTAGACGGGAGGAATCTGTAGTACGCCTGACAAGTGCGCGCGTATTCCCATCTCAATAGGGTGACGAAAAAAACCTTACAATTAGGAGAGTATACTTATTACGCTTATTGGATAGTCTTCTTCCAAACCATAGGCTGGTGCCGAACGGTAGGGAGGAAGAAAACCATTTAGCCTAACGATGGTGTACATAAGGTAATGAGTAAAGACAAATACAGGGATTTGGAGAGATGGGAAGGAAATATACGGTTACAGTCATGAATCCGGATAGTGGAAGAGGCATTACTAAGAACACCCGGATACCCCTTCGAAACATTTACATGTTTCAATTTCACTATGCGTTGTTAATTGAAAACTGATTTCCCAATTAGATCCTTGCTCCAGGGTATGTATTTACCAGGTTTGATTCTCACATCTGTATAGTTTTATAGATGAAGAGTGGGAGTAAGTTATTGGGAATTAGGTAATCATCCTCATTATATCAGGATTCGTTGTATTTAGTGATATTTGAGGAAATCGCCTGGTTTTTGCTGGACGACAAATGTATGGTTTTGAATATCTGTTGTTATGCAACAATTTCAAACTGATATATCTGTACATTTATTTTATAAAGTGAGATATAACCTTTTGAAATTATGTCCATGAAATTTACCTATATCAGTTGATGGTTAGGTAATGAGCATTAAACAACGGTGTAATTCTTCTTAACCATAGTACAGTTTTCAACCTAGGACGCACATGGTTTGAGTTATTAAACTCAGGGGATTTATACAAAGTATTGTATGTTGTCCAGTGTTAATTAGGGCAGAGGGGTTGGTACTCGTACTGTATTCTGTTTACTTGTGACTTCTCAAGTTTTAGACAAGTGTTTCGTAGAAATACAAGGTCCAAGTTTTGAGAAGTTATAGATACAAGATTAAAGTAGAGAACCAGATGTTGCAAATATCAGGATTCTTCAGGGTGATCGAAAATGTGGATACCTGCGTTTGGTATTCAGTTGATAGTAATGGTTTTGAGAACTTGCTTCTCTTTTAGGTTACTCATGTCTAGATGCACTCCTAAGTTGAGTAATGCTGATCGGCCTCTCTCCATTTAGTTGACATGCACTGGAAACAACCGCATGATTTGAATCTGGTTCCAATTAAATCAGTGCCTCTGTTTCTATATTAATAACTGGTTCATATCTTAACGATGTTAAGGTATATGGAGTTGTTCGGCTTATGCTTAAAACCAGACTCTGGATGACTCAATGCACGTTTCTTTAATGGCAGTTTGTGGGTTAACCCGGGCTATGACGAGGGTTAACTTTCTACCATCTAGAAGATCAATAGTGATATTGTTCTTGACTCGCCACAGTTTTAGCAAAATGGATTTTTTTAGAAAACAGTAGTGAGAGTATGGTAGAACTGGAAGTAATTCCAGAACTATAAACGATTACTGAAAATTTAATAAGAACCTAAAGATTCAATCAGGTTTGACATTCCATTAGCCACTCTGCTGATATAGTGGGTAACCTCAGGCGCGCCCGAGAGGTACTTCGGTATCCTCAAAGACGGTGACAGAGAGGTTCTTGTTTACCCATACTTGCCATTACTGTTGTTCCAGACTATGAGACCCGGCAGGAGGATGAGTTTAGCGTCGTTTAAACTAGCTTTAGAAGTGCACGTGTATATGACTCTGCCAGAGGGTTGTTGTAGTCAGTGGGAGCAGCGGAAGTATAGTGGATAGGTAGCTTGTGTCTATTTATAGACTAAAGCAAGTATAGCGAAGATAGATCATCTATTTCTGATGTGACAGTCATAGGATTTGACTTCATCAGAATAGGAGATGGATCTGTTAAGAAGGTAGTAGGGTGTAATGTCCTGGTATATGGATAACATGCACGTTGTAGGAAGTGAAATTCCTATGCTACGACCGGTTATATTGTGGTTGTCACACAGTGGTTTCCCCACATAGGAATATCAGGCATTCTGGTTACTAGATCTATGGTTTTAGATCTAGATTTGGATAGTTTTCCAATCTGGGTACTTAGTTAGTATTCTAAAGGTTTTTTAGAATGAACGACTCCTGGCATGGTGGTCTATCTGCAGGTGATGGAGTCGCCCTCTCTAAAGGTGTCTTACAGACTAAAGGGGAGAGGGATATGCATGATTGGTATATCACTTTCTTAGGCAATTGAGTTGATCATGAGATGTCAAGTACCACACCAGATGTTGTTTTTGCAATAGATGCAAAAAGTTGATATATTAATCCAATCGTGGAGAAACGTTCGGAAACAGTTTATGAATATAAGTGGATGTTCTAGGGATTTGATAACGACAGCCTACTTCGGGAGACAGTTATCATTCCCGACTTCCAAGGTGACTTGGATGATAGAGTGACTATCAGAGTTATAGTTTTCCCTCTGACGAGGGGCAGTAGTTTGGACTGGTGGTCCAAGCGGATACTGAGGGAGGCATGGTGCAGGATACTGATTAAATTCAGTTGACGATACATTCTAAGAAGTTTACTGGCTTTCTCTACGAACTTGAGATAAAGAGAGACATAGAAAGAAACATTGGAGCGGATCCATTAGCTGAGGCTATTTCTCGAACGCAATAGTTTCACAAACGAGTTTTGTGAAAGTGATTAGTAGAAGAGTTGGGTGTTCGGTATCACACGGGCTGTGAGTATGCGACATCGCAATAATTAGCCTTAAGTGCAAGTGGGAGATTATTGGATATAGTGCACTCAAAGTTAATTATTGGATCGCAGGCACGTGATTGCAATGATTGAGGGAAAACCTACAATGGTAGAACAGTCTTACTCGAGATGATAGTATGCTATCTGGTTTGTTTTTATCATAGTGTATATGCTTCAGGTGACATTACAGATCACTATTACATGTTGATAGAGCCCATAAGATTCTTGCTTGACTACCAGCAGTATGATGGTGATCATATACGTGAGAGTTGGGTGGTCTACAAGCACATCCTTAAAGTGTCCCTAGTCATTGGAGTTTCGAGACTGGGCATCGATACTTTATAGTAGACTAGTGTATACGGATCAAGACCCTAACGAGGGGCGATGGACGGTCTCATAAGCCATTGGTGTCAGTTGGTTCACGTAAAATGTATACAGGTGCTCATTGGGTTATGAAAACAACGGACGGACTCGCCGGGAACATGCTAGTTGGTATTATACCTATTATCAGATAACAGTTCCCTAGTGACATATGTACAGGTTAGTCTATCGACCTGGGATTGTCATTTGTCTCGTGTGAGTTCCCACTGTGCTTTGATTACCACCCTACCACGGTTCAAAGGAGTCGTGAAAACAGGTTTTAGTTGGGTACAATCCCGAGCCACATGGAGGCAGTGAGCGGATCATCAGTGGATTCATCTCTCCCGGTATTAGGGGTAGAGGTCGCAGTGTGCACGGGTGGCCTGTTGGACATAGTGCCATCAGAGTCAATTATTGGATCAGAGGCACGTGATTGCAATGATTGAGGGAGGACCTATACCGGTAGAACAGTCTTACTCAAAATGATAGTATGCTATCTGGTTTATCTTTATCATCATGTACTGCTTTAGGTGACCTTACAAGTCGCTATTACACGTTGATAGAGCCCTTAGGATTCTTGCTTGACTACCAGAAATATGATGGCGATCATATACGTGGGAGCTGGGATCTATAAGCACATCCTTAAAAGGTCCCTAGTCGTGGGAGTTTTCGAGACAGGGCATCGATACTCCAGAGTAGACTGGTGTATACAGTCGAGACCCCGACGAGGGGCGGTTGCCGGTCTCACAAGCCACTGGTGTCGGTTGGTTCACCTAAGATGTATACAGGTGCACATTGGGTTATGAGTACACCGGACAAGACTCGCCGGGAACATGCTAGTTGGTCTTATACCTGACGTCAGATAGCAGTTCCCTGGTGACATGTATACAGGTTAGTTCATCGACCTGAGATCGTCATTTGTCTCGTGTGAGTTCCCACTGTACTTTGATTACTACCCTACCACGGCTCAAAGGAGTCGTGCAAACAGGTTTTAGTTGGGTACAGTCCCGAGCCACATGGAGGCAGTGAGCGGATCTGTAGGGGTTCGTCTCTCCCAGTATTGGGGGTGAGGTCGCGCTGTGTCTAGGAGAGCCATTACACGAAGTCCTTGGCCAAGGCAGGAGATTTACTGGTAGGTATCCCAGTAGTATCTCAGGGTGTTCTGGGCTACAATCCGACACGACTTGTACCGCTTTTGGGGGTCTGACTTTTACCAACCCCCTAGGCCCGCCATTCGATGCTCATAGACGAACGAACCGGACTGTACGGATATTTTCACTGACAGGCTCAGTAGGGTGTCAGGATGAGTTCGCTCATCAACGTCCCTTTTAGTCAATACCTGGTAGCCCGTTACGTATGGCTAATACCTCTAATGTGCTAGTGGTTAAATCCACAGCCAAAGTATTGACGAGTCTTTAGAGTCACCCACAGAAAGTTTCTCAAGTTTCGGGCGAAACGCTGTAGAGGTCGTATGGATATATGGCAGGGTTCGATCATATACGTGCGGTATTGCATGGATCATGATCGGATGGATAATACTAGCGGGCTTTGGTTTAATCCGGATCCTAGTATTGTACAGTGTAGATTTTGTCTCATTGCATTTGTATTCGGTCGGAATACAAATGCGGGTATGTATATACAGTCGTGGGGTTATCCAGTAACTTGTTACCGGATCGCTTTTTGAAGTTGCCAGTTTTCTTTCCTTTTCGGCCATTTTCCTTTGTTTCTTTCATTGGCTGAAAATTGGTGTGGAGGGGGTTATTTGCAAATGTGCAAATTAGCAAAGTGGTGGGCGGTTTTTGTAAGTTGTTGTTTCATGATGGTCCCACCATCCTTTGACTTCTTTGATCATCATTACTTGCCCTTTTTGGAGATGGGAATGTGATGGGAAATGGGTGTGACATTCTTCATGATTATCTTCATTTTCTTTCTTGCATTATTGCTTACTCTCTCTCCTCTCTCAGTTTTGATGATGGTTGGCCGGCCACACAAGGCAAGGGGCTGTCCAAATTTTGTGGGTGGGGAAAAATGTTGATCTCATTTTTGTTTGCAACAAAAAATTCTAGTTCATCTACATAATTCATTCCTCCATCCAAAAGGCAACTTAACATAACCCCTTGAGACAAACCATTCTACACTTAGCCTACAACATTCTTGGACACGTCGGCTCGCCAACTTCGTGCCCGAGTTGCCTCGGTCCAGAGGTGGGAGCTCGTAAAAGGACCCGACGATGTGGTGCCCTATCCGACGAGGAGATGAAGACCGAAGATTCCGCGAGGAGATCGGGATGGAAGCCGAAGACCGAAGGACACGGATCGCTCGGTATAGCTGTCTACCCTTTCTCTAGTTAGCTAGTAGTAGGTTAATGGCCCGATCCGGGTTTATAGTCCGCGGTACCGCCGGTTTCTAGTTTAAAGAAAAGTTTTGTTTCCGCATTTTGGCCTCGTTCAGACGGCCGGGGCGCTGCCGTGCACTTACATTGGTATCAGTGCCACCCATTAACCTAGTCTAGCTTGCTCTAACGTGTTTACAAGTTCGATCGAACGGATTTTCCAAAAACCCCATTTTCAAGTCCAGGTTTCTGTCGAATTTTTTCTGTACTCAAAAAATTATTTGGTACATTGCAAAAATACGTGAAGGGTTTTATAAGAATTCTGTGAAAATTTGGTCGGCTGAAATTACTGTGGAGCGGCGGATTAGCGTCCAAAACCACGTTTTGGCCACGGGTCCGCCGCCGTACTGTGGCCAAACAGCACCAAATTTCTACAGTGGGTTTCTGACATGGAAATAGTGTTTCTGGTATATTCTTTTTGAGCCCAGATTTATTTTGAGTGCTACAGTAGTGCTTGGGGCCTATTTCGGGAAATTTAGTCGATCGAAAATTTTAAACATGTTAGTTCACAGTATTTACATTATATCTGCGACCGTGAATGTCATTTGATCGGTAAATCCTGTCTAACTGCTATTGACCTTTTAGATGGATTTGTGAACGTGACATTCACGTTGATGTTCTTTGTTGTGCTGTGATGTTGCGGATTTGTCATGGTGGATAGCCTGGATGCAATGCTTGAACAGTTTGGTTGTATATGCATATTTGATATTGCGGGGCGAGCGTCCGACATGAGGACTGCCGTCACTGCCTTTTTGTATATTATTCATTTGGGGCACGACCGAGCTGAGGTCGATATACCCGTTGTATATTTTACTTTCTATACTAGGATTACCCCGCGGAGGTGAGCACGGGTAGCCGGGTTATAGAGGGCAACGGGCCCGCATCACATGGTGTTGAGACGGAGGGGGCTTCACTTTAGAATTGGCGGGCTATTCTCCGCACTTGTAGGGGGTACAGGTTGACCCAAGAAGGGTTGTTCAAGTTACCGGATTCCGTGAAGTGCTGGATGGTCCATTCACGTTGTTGAAGGGGGCTGCCTCGCTTCAGGTTTTGGAGGGTAACTTGCCGCGCCCGTAGGGGTCTAGGATTTCATTGCACAGGCTATCCACACGACCAGGGGAACGTCGGGTTTCAGTAGCGGCTCTATGAAACCCGGGGATCCCAGATATCTGTATTGTTCTGTGATGCTTATTACATTTCCGTGATGTTGCATTTTATCACGCCTTGATCGATTATTATATATTGATATATATACTAGTAGATGTTGTATATGTTTTGCATCCGTGCTAGTCCAGTCCCCGCTCTGTCGTTAGTTAAGTAACCTAACGGGTGATGACGGGACCCAATGGCGAATTCGGATGGCATATACGTATATCGTATTTTCGTTCTTTTTTGTTGTGATCAATTGATGGGACTGCGTTGATTCGGATCAATGCAAGCTAAACAAAGCTATTCTGATGTTGTTGGAACAATTTTCAAAAAGCTGTTATTGCAAGGACGTTCTCTTTTGTTTTGCACAGTGGTATTCGGTTATGAATATCCAGCACCTCAGTCGATGAGGCAAGGGTTGAGATCCCTTCACCGGGAGTGACCCCTTGGACAGAAGTTTGCGTCAGTGTAATAACTTCACTATAGCCTTTTGACTTTTGCCTTTTGCTTTGCATCGTGGTATTCAGTTGGAATATCCTGAACCTCATTCTACGGAAAGAGCCGAGATCCCTTCACCAGGAGTGACCTCTTTAGCAAAGGTTTTCGTCACTATATTTTTATAAAAAGCTATCCGGTTCCTTCAACGATATCAAGTTCATTACGTTAAAGGTTTTTCGCCAAAAACCATTCGTAGCCCTCCGTCATTTCAGACGGGTAGCACGTAGTACTCATGCTATGTTTGTTGGCCAAAGTCAAGGCATAGTGTATGGTGGCTATTTGTTACTTTTCTGTTGCATAGATAGATGCGTTGGTTTGGGACAGTCGTACTGCCTTGTTGGCCAAAGTCAAGGGTAGGTACGGGTGGGTTCAAATCAACCTGGATAATGATGGGTAGAACTTGACATGTGAATTATGATTTGTTGGCCAAAGTCAAGGTCATAAAAGCATGCGGTAAAAATCACATCGGGAGTTTCTAAAGAAACTGAAAATTGCCATATATGCGCATACCTTCTGGAGTGTGATAACGTGAGTGGAATCCGTCACGTTATCATGCGATGATAGTTGGATCTCGATTCCCACTGATGAGTTGGTTTACTCCTCGGGTGATCCCGACTAATTCTTCTTTCAGGTTTGGAGGAGAATTTGACGTTACAGTAGGAGGTTTCCTCATTAGATAAAGTGATAACCATTCTGATCTAGGTTAGAGTGCACACAGAGTGTTTCTTTTCTCTCTCTCTTTGGCAATGACCATGACCCGACCCTTGACTATGACTCAGTGACCAAGATTAACCAAACCTTCTTAAAACACTGGCTTTTGGATTGTCAGAGTTGCATACCTCATTGCCACTCCTACTTTTACCCTTTTCTCCAGTACACCCCATATTACTACGAACGTCCACTTCCATTGGATAAAACCATCGTATGGTTATATACGAACTCGATGGAACTTGTTCCAGATTCGAGGACGGTTTCCGGTTAGGGAGAAAACGAATATGACTATTTAGTTGTCTTTTCCTTTACCTTCTCTCAGCTTGCGAGTGCTCCTTGGATTAGGGGATAGTACAGCCGTTACACCTATTTGATAGTCTTCTTCCAAACCTTAGGCTGGTGCCGAACGGTATAGAATGAAGAAAGCCGATTAGCCTAAGTGTGGTGTACATAAGGTATTAAGTTAAGACAAATAAAGGGATTAGAAAGAGGGCAAAGTAAACTGCGACTGCTATTCACGACCAAACCGAGTATTTCATTGCCACTCGTATATCACCTTTGTATTTCTCGAGAACACTCCGTATCACTACGAAGATCCACAGGTTATTGGATACTCCGTCGTATGGTTATATACGAACTCGAAAGGAACTTGTTCCAGTTCGGGGATGGATTCTGGTTCAGGAGAAATTGGAATAAGGTTTATTCGGTTGTATTTTATCTTCACATTCTCTCGCATTGCGAGTACTCCTAGGATTAGGACAGTACACCTATTACGCTTAATGGATAGTCTTCTTCCAAACCATAGGCTGGTGCCGAACGGTATGGAAGGAAGAAAACCATTTAGCCTAAGAGGGTGTACAGAAGGTAATGACTAAAGACATATGAAGGGATTTGGAGACATGGCAAAGAAATATACGGTTACAATTGTGAATCTGGATAATGGTAAAGGCATTACTAGGAATACCCGGATACCCCTATGAAACATTTCAGTGTTTCAGTTTCACTGTGTACTGTTAAAAGAAAACTGATTTCCTAATTAGCCCTTTCTCCAGGGTATATATTTACCAAGTATGATTCTCACATCTGTATGGTTTTACAGATGATGAGAGGGAGTAAGTTATTGGGAATTAGGTGATCATCCTCATTATATCGGAATTCGTTGTAATTGGTGTTATTTGAGAAAATCGCCTGGGCTGTTTGCCGGATGGCAAATATTTGGTTTTGAAGATCCGTTGTTGTGCACCAATTTCAAATTGATATATCTGTACGTCTATTTTTATAGACTGAGATATAAATTTTTGAAATTATTACCATGACATTTACCTATATCACTGGATGGTTAGGTAAGGAGCATTAAACAGCGGTGTAATTCTTCTTAACCATAAGTACAGTTTTCAACTTACGACACACAGGGAATGAGTTATTAGACTCATGGGACTTATACAGAGTATTGTATGTTATCCAGTGTTCATAAGGACAGAGGGGTTGGTCCTCGTACTATATTCGGTTTACTTATGACTTCTCTAGTTTTTAGACAGGTGTTTCGTAGAAACACAAGGTCAAAGTTTTGAGACTTTATATGTATATGAATAAAGTAGAGAACCAGGTGTTGCAAGTATCGGGATTCTTCAAAGTGATTGAAGATGTAGATACTTGAGTATGGTATTCAGTTGATCGTAATGTTTAAGAGAATCTACTTCTCTTTCAGGTTACTTATAATTGGAAGCACTCCTAAGTTGAGTAATGCTGATCGGCCTCTCTCCATTTAGTTGACATGTACTGGAGACAGCTGCATGATTTGAATCTGGTTCTAATTAAATCTGTGCCTCTGTTTCTGTATTGGATATAGAACAGTTCATATCTTGACATTATTAAGGTACGGGGAGTTGTCCGTCTTATGCTTAAAACCAGACTCTGGATAACTCAAGGTACGTTTCTATAATGGAAGTTTGTGGGTTGACCCAGGATATGACGAGGGTTGACTTTCTACCATCTGGAAGATCAATAGTGATATTGTTCTAGACTCACCACAGTTTTAGTAAAATGGATTTTTTCAGAAAAACAGTAGTGCGAGTATGGTAGAACTGGAAATGATTCCAGAACTGGAAATGATTCCAGAACCGCAAACGATTACTAAAGCAAATATAGCGGAGATAGATCATCTATTTCTGATGTGACAGTCATATGTTTGACTTCATCAGAATAGGGGATGGATCTGTTTAGAAGGTAATAGGGTGTGATGTCCTGGTATTTGGATGACATACACAAGGTAGGAAGTGAAATTCCTATACTACGATCGGTTATACATTGGTCGTCAAACAGTGGTTTCTCCACAAAGGACATGGATATTACATCAGATATTCTGGTTACTAGATCTATGGTTTTAGATCTAGAATTGGGTAGTGTCCCAATCTGGGTACTTAGACAGCATTCTAAAGGTGTTTTTATAATGGATGACTCCTGGCACGGTAGTGTACATGCAGGTGATGGAGTAACCCTCTCTAAAGGTGTCTTACAGACTAAAGGGGAGAGGGATGTGCATGATTGGCAGGTCACTTGCTTTGGCAATTGAGTTGATCATGAGATGTCAAGTACCACACCAGATGTTGCTTTTGCACTAGATGCAATAAGTTGATGATATTGATCCAATCCTGGAGAAACATTCGGAAGCAGTTTTAGAACATAAGTGGATGTTCTAGGGATATGATAACGGCATCCACGTTCGGGAGATAGTTATCATTCCAGGGTGACCTGGATGACAGAGTGACTGTCAGAGTTATAGTTTTGTCTCTGACGAGGGGCAGTGTTTTGGACAGGTGGTCCAAGGGGATACTGTGGGAGACATGGCGCAGGATACTGATTGGTTTAAGTTGACGATACAGTCTAAGAAGTTTGGATTTGGAGTTCATTTATGAACTAAGTCCCATCAGACATCCAGACATATTCTAAGACAGGTATTGCTCATTTCGGGAGATGGCTTTCTCCGTGAACTTGAGATAAAGAGAGACATAGAAAGAAACATCAGGGCGGATCCACTCACTGAGGCTATTCCTCGAACGCAATAGTTTCACAAACGAGCTTTGTGAGACTGATTAGTAGAGGAGTTGGCTGTTCGGTATCACACGGGCTGTGAGTATGCGACATCGCAATAATTAGCCTTGAGTGCAAGTGGGAGATTATTGGACATAGTGCCCTCAGAGTCAATTATTGGATCACAGGCACATGATTGCAATGATTGAGGGAGGACCTATACCGGTAGAACAGTCTTACTCAAAATGATAGTATGCTATCTGGTTTATCTTTATCATCGTGTACTGCTTTAGGTGACCTTACAAGTCGCTATTACACGTTGATAGAGCCCTTAAGATTCTTGCTTGACTACCAGCAGTATGATGGCGATCATATACGTGGAAGCTGGGATCTATAAGCACATCCTTAAAAGGTCCCTAGTCGTGGGAGTTTTCGAGACAGGGCATCGATACTCCAGAGTAGACTAGTATATACAATCGAGACCCCGACGAGAGGCGGTGGCCGGTCTCACAAGCCACTGGTGTCGGTTGGTTCACCTAAGATGTATACAGGTGCTCATTGGGTTATGAGTACACCGGACAGGACTCACCGGGAACATGCTAGTTGGTCTTACATCTGACGTCAGATAGCAGTTCCCTGGTGACATGTGTACAGATTAGTTCATCGACCTGAGATTGTCATTTGTCTCGTGTGAGTTCCCACTGTACTTTGATTACTACCCTACCACGGCTCAAAGGAGTTGTGCAAACATGTTTTAGTTGGGTACAGTCCCGAGCCACATGGAGGAAGTGAGCGGATCTGCAGGGGTTCGTCTCTCCCGGTATTGGGGGTGAGGTCGCGCTGTGTCTAGGAGAGCCATTACACGAAGTCCTTGGCCAAGGCAGGAGATTTACTGGTAGGTATTCCAGTAGTATCTCAGGGTGTTCTGTGCTAACTCCGACACGACTTGTACCGCTTTTGGGGGTCTGACTTTTACCAACCCCCTAGGCCCGCCATGCGATGCTCATAGACGAACGGACTCGACTGTACGGATATTTTCACCGACAGGCTCAGTAGGGTGTCAGGATGAGTTCGCTCATCGACGTCCCTTTTGGTCAATACCTGGTAGCCCGTTACGTATGGCTATTACCTCTGACGTGCTAGTGGTTAAATTCACAGCCAAAGTATTGACGAGTCTTTAGAGTCCCCCACAGACAGTTTCTCAAGTTTCGGGCGCAACGCTGTAGAGACCGTATGGATATATGGCATGGTCCGATCATATACGTGCGGTATTGCACGGATCATGATCGGACGGATAATACTAGAGGGCTTTGGTTTAAGCCGGATCCTAGTATTGTACAGTATAGATTTTGTCTCATTGCATTTGTATTCGGTCGGAATACAAATGCGGGTATGCATATACTGTCGCGGGGTTATCCGTAACTTGTTACCGGATCACTTTTTGAAGTTGCCAGTTTGCTTTTCGTTTCGGCCATTTTCCTTTGTTTCTTTCATTGGCTGAAAATTAGTGTGGAGGGGGTTATTTGCAAATGTACAAATTAGTAAAGTGGTGGGTGGTTTTTGTAAGTTGTTGTTTCATGATGGTCCCACCATCCTTTGACTTCTTTGATCATCATTACTTGCCCTTTTTGGAGAAGGTAATGTGATGGGAAATGGGTGTGACATTCTTCATGATTATCATCATTTTCTTTCTTGCATTATTGCTCACTCTCTCTCCTCTCTCATTTTTGATGATGCTTGGCCGGCCACACAAGGCAAGGAGCTGTCCAAATTTTGTGGGTGGGGAAAAATGTTGATCTCATTTTTGTTTGCAACAAAAAATTCTAGTTCATCTCCATAGTTCATTCCTCCATCCAAAAGGCAACTTCATATAACCCCTTGAGACAAACTATTTTACACTTAGCCTACTGCATTCTTGGACACGTCGGCTCGCCAACTTCGTGCCCGAGTTGCCTCGGTCCAGAGGTGGGAGCCCGTAAAAGGACCCGGCGATGTGGTGACCTATCCGACGAGGAGATGAAGACCGGAGATTCCGCAAGGAGATCGGGATGGAAGCCGAAGACCGAAGGACACGGATCGCTCGGTATAGCTCTCTACCCTTTCTCTAGTTAGCTAGTAGTAGGTTAATGGCCCGATCCGGGTTTATAGTCCGCGGTAGCGCCGGTTTCAAGTTTAAAGAAAAGTTTTGTTTCCGCATTTTGGCCTCGTTTAGTCGGCCGGGGCGCTGCCGTGCACTTACATGGCCATCACCAGAAATCGTTAGCCAAGGTAGTCGAGAATTACTGATTAGGATCAGTAGTTTCTCAGGTGGTGATGGGCTTCATACCGACACTAAATATCGCGTTATTAGGGGTCTGACTTTATCCACCCTCTAGACCCGATATGCGATACTTATAGACGAACAGACATTACTGTACGGATATTGTCACTGTCAGGCTCAGTAGGGTTTCAGGATGAGTTCGCTCGTCGGCCTCCCTTTCGCTCAATACATGGGAAGCCGTTACGTACAGCTAGTGCCACTGACGTGCTTATGGTTAACCCACTGCCAGCGTATTGACGAGTCTTTAGAGTCCCATATAGAGAGTTTTCCAAGTTCGGGCGAAACGTTGTAGAGGCCGTATGTTTTTATCGCAGGGTTCGATCATATACGTGCACTTGTGCACGGATCATGATCGGACGGATCATACTAGTGGGCTTTGGTTTAAGCCGGATCCTAGTATTAGATTGTTGGCTACTTTCGTTTCGTAGTATTCGTATTCAGTCAGAATACGGATGCGGGTATGTATATACGGATGATGGGTATTCTTGTAATTCGTTACAAGATTACTTTATTTGATGCTATTTCTTTTTTTGGGTTAAAACATTTTGGTTTAAATGTTTTATGGTGGAAATTGTGACTCATTTTTGGCATGACATGTCTTTTGTCATGGCTAAAATATTTGTGAGTGAGCTAAGATATTTTTTGTGAGTGTGTGAGTGTAGAGATATTTTGTGTGTGTGTGTGGCTTATTTTCTCAGAACAATATATCAAAACACTCACTTTATTAAAATGGGGAAGCCATCTCATTTTGGGGGGGCTTTGGTTTTTGCTCACTAGTTTTCTTTATTGAGCTCACATCTTTCATCATGGGAATCTTCTTCAACCTCCACTTTATCCCTCTCATGTGTTGAGAATCCTAGAGTGTTATGAGACAAAGTAATCACACACTATCTCTACTTCATATTGGGAACCTAGGCTAGCAAACTAGTTTCTCGAGTTGCTTCGGTTTTTGAAGCGGGAGCACGTATAAAGAACCCTCGACGTGGATCGTCTTTGACGAAGGGAGACCGGAGATCGAACTACATCGGGACAACCGCGATGAGCTTGGACAGAGGTTGATGAACGAAGGACACGGATCGATCGATATAACCTCTCCAAACTCCTCTTTGCATGTTTGCTAGTATAGGGTTTTTGGTTCGATCTTGTGCGGGTTTTATTTGCGCCAAAGTTTTGAAAGTTTTTATTCCGCATTTGGCCACGGTCTGATGGCCAGGGCGCCGGCAAAACCCAACAATATCATGCATATCCGCTCATATCATCTTAAATCGTCACATTGATAGCTCAATTCACGTCATCTTGCATTATCCATAACATCTCCTACTAACTCTTTTGACTATATCCATAAGTTTCTAACATGGTTTCTCTGAATATATTCTATATATCGGTTTCCATTTTATAATTTGCGATGGGGGGGAGGGGTTGTAAGTCGATGTCGCGCACCCCACGTGTTCGCGGGGAGGCGGAATTTGCAAAAAAATGATTTTTACAGGCTTCGCAACACCGACTAGAACCAAGGATCGTCCATAAACCCTAGCTAGCAAACAACATGAGATTTAACTACTCGGAAAGAATGTTATACCTCATGATACAAGTCCTTCGGGTCTTCTCCACTGTCCTCCTCGTCATAGTAGGCACCAAGGATCGATCTGGATCGTACCTTCCTCGTCGGCTTCGTCGAGTCAAAGACGATCCACCCGAGAGTCTATAGTCCGAGCTCCAACCTCAAATCCGAGGTAACTAGGGCAACAAGCTTGCTAAACTTGATGTCCTAGGTGATTTAGAGAATGAAGATGGATTTATTTGTCTCTTGAAACCCTAGTTTACTCAACTCATGAGACCATAAGGGTTTTAGTTGTGAGGAAGAAGAAGAGAGCTAACATGAGGAAAGAGAAATGGATTTTGATAATGATAATGATAAAAAATGAGATGGCTCACTTGATATGACTACAAGCATGGCAAGAAAATATCTTACCCAAAATATCTAGTGCCTTAAAATATCTCACAAGAAATATCTAAGTCAAAGAGTCAAACCAAGTAAAATGGTCAAACCAAGTCAAGTGGTCAAACCAAGTAGCCATGCCTCAATTATCATTTAAAAAATTAACAAATACTTTCCTCCACCTCATAATTGTTTTAATCAAGTCAATGGTCAAAACCCTAATGAGGTGTCTCCTTCTATGCCCCTCTCATCCGTATATACATACCCGCATCCGTGTTCCAAGAAACACGGATACAAAGAGACGAAACTGATCCATCAATATAATACTAGGATTCGGCTAAAACCAAAGCCCACTGGTATTATCCGCCCGAACATCATACGCGCACAAGTGCACATACGTGATCGAAGTCCTGCCATAAAACTATACGTCCTCTACATCTTTCGCCCGATGCAGGGAAACTCTCTGTGTGGGACTCTAAAGACTCGACGGTACGCTGGCAGTGGGTTTAACCACAAACCGCAAGCGGTACTAGCTGCACGTAATGGCTATCTAGGTATCTGTCGATAAGAAGGCCGATGAGGAAACCCATCCGAACTCCTACTGAGCCTGGATGTGACAATCTCCATACAGTCCGGTCTGTTCGTCTAAGAGTATCGCATATCGGGCCTAGGGGGTGGTAATCGTCAGACCCCTAATAGCCCAATAAGTCATGCCGGAGTGTAGTCCAAAATACCCTGAGAAACTACTGGAATACCTACCAGTAAATCTCGATTGCCCTTGTAAGGGACTTTGTGTAATGGCTCACCAAACACAGCACGATATCAACCCCAAATACCGGGAGAGACGAATCCTATCTAACTGCAACTGCCTCTAAGTGCTTCGGGACTGCACCCAACTACTACATGTTTGCACGACTCCTTTGAGCCATGGTAAGGTAGTAATCAAAGTACAGTGGGAACACACTCGGGGCGAAGTAGCAGTGTGAAGTCGACGGACTAAGCTGTACTCATGTCACCTGGGAACAGCTACCCGATGATAGGTATAATACCAACCAATAGTTCCTGACGAGTCCTGTCCAATGTACTCGTTGTTATATGTATGCCCTAGAGGCCATTACTGTACATATGATGTATATTGTAGTGGTTGCTTGGACATATATAGGGAGGACTTTCTTGCTCGACATGATAGTATGCTATCTGGTTACTCTTTTTCTTAACATGTACTTTGATTGTCTCTATGTTACATGTTGATAAAGCCCTTAGGATGAGTACTTGACTACCAGGACTATGATACGGATCATACTAGCGGTGACAGAGTAGTCTCCAAGTACATCCTTCAAATGTTCCTAGTCGTAGGTGTAGTCGTAGGTGTATCAAGACAGGGCATCGATATACCAGAGTAAACTAGCGTGTGCGCTTCTTGACCCATATGATGGGCGATGGATGATCCCATATCCATTGGTGTTTGACATCAGAGAAGGTATACGGGTGCTCAGTGGAGACTGGGTACACTGGTCGGACTCACCGAGAACTCCCAGATGGTATTTTACCTCACGTCAGATGACAGTTCTCTGGTGACACTGGTACAGGTTAGTCTGTAGACCCGAGACCGTCATAGAGTCTTGTGTGATTCCCACCGTGCTTTGATTTCCATCATACCACATCTAAGAGGGCGTACAAAAAGGTGGCTTTTGGGTACAGTCCCGAATCACATGGAGGCAATGAGCGATAGGCGGGGTTTCGTCTCTCCCGGTATAGGGAGTTGATGTTGCGCCGTGTTCGATTGGCTATAATTAGAAATCCCTGGCCAGGGTTGCTGAGATTTACTGGTAAGTGTTATCAATAGTTTCTCGAACTGTTATTGGCCTCATATCGACATGACTTATTAAGCTAATGGGGTCTGACGTTTACCACCCCTAGGCGAGATATGCGACATATCAGACGAAGAGACCGGATTGTACGAGAGTATTACTGATTGGATTCATAGGAGAATGTATAGGCTTTCGTGTTGATCTTCTAATCGCTCAATACCTGGGTGGCTATTACGTTTAGCTGACCGCTTACAGCTTGTGGGTGTTTGATATGATCATCACCTACTGCCGGTGTACTGACGATTCTTTAGAGTCCTACATAGAGGTTTCCTGGCTCAGGCAAAACGGAGTAGGAGAACATATGTGATATGTGCGGGACCGAGAACAATACGTGTACGTGATACCGTATTAGATTCTCGCGATATGTGATATCGGCCGAGTATATGTGATATAGCCTGGTCATCGGATCAAGTGTTGATTCGATGAACTGATACAAATTATATTAGTCTGTTATTTTTGAAATAGCCGGATTATCGGATCAAGTGTTGATTCGATAATTTAATGTATAATTATATATTTGATATATTATATTACATTAACTAATATTATCTCACTTAAAGATTCTTTTTCTCACTCGGGTAATACATTGATATATATGTGATATATGTTAATTGTATTATTTTATTTTGTTACAATAAATATTGTATATGTGATATATAATATTGTAACATGTTATAGTTATAAATGCAATATGATTTATGGAGTTTAAATATGGTTAGGGTTTGGATTAGGGTTAAACTTTCATGAAGCTTTCAAGAAGCTTTTTGAAGCTTTGACTTTGACCTTGATATTTTGTGATATTTTTTCAAAGATATTTCTTTAACCCAACCCAACCCTTTAACCATAGTTAATTCTCTACATGGGTTGGTCTTTCATACTTAACCCATGGTTGCATTTCTAACCTCACTTGATTCATTATTCACCACAAAAGAGTTTTCTTCTTCTTCTTCCTTTGAGAAAAGCTTTCTAGCTTTTTCTAATGTGATGAAAATGAGTGAGATAAAGAAAACAAATGAGAGCTAAATTCCTACTTCATCATCCTCATCTATTTTAGCCACTTAGATTAGGGTGTTTGCTTTGCTAATACTTGATTAGTGAAGCAAAATCTGGGGCTTGAGTTTCTTCAAGGTAGATCATCTTTGTTATCGAAGATCGGAAGCAAGCTTGCATCTTTCTCTTCATGGAGTCTCTCTAGAGTCCGGTTACATGATGATCGTGGCGAAGGGAGCTCAACACGGAGCTTATGAAGGGAAGGAACAGACTACAAAGGTTGTAATCCCAAACTCTTAGAAGTAAGTTGTTTACTTACTCTTTGTTTCGCCTAATCTCTAGTCTAAGATCTTGGTTAGGGTTGTTCGGTACATGAAAAATTTGATTTTGGCATGGTTGATGCCTTGTAGAACCTTGTGACAGTGCCTAGTAACCCTACACTCGTAACCTAATGAGCACCTGCATACTATCTCCAGTACGACGTACTAATGGTTGTGAGACAGACCATTTCCCCTGCTGGGATGAGAAGCGTAAACACTAGTCTACTCCGGAGTATCGATGCCCCGTCTCGATAATCCTATGACTAGGGACCTGTATAAGGATGTGCTTATAGATTACCCAGCCCCCACTAGTGTGACTGCCATCACAACACTGGTAATCAAGCAAAAATCCTTAGGGCTCTACCAATATGTATAAGCGATCTGCTAAAAGAAACACATTCACATATTGAAGTAGAAACAAACCAAGTAGCATACTACCATTTTGAGCAAGACTGTCAATACAACTGTGAATATCCCAAGCTTCCATTATGTAATATACAAACCAGTATGATACAATAATGGCCTCTGGGGCATACATCACTAACAATATCCTACTTGCACTAGGGCCATGTATTGGCGTATCGCAGACCTATCATCTCGATCAGCCACTTGAACTGTGTGTGAGGGATGGCCTTCGTGAGTGGATCTGCAGTGTTCTTCTCCGTATCTACTCTCCTCACCTCGATCTCTCGGTGATCTACGATCTCCCTGATCAGGTGGTACCGCCTCAAAATGTGTCTGGACTTCTGATGGGACCTGGGTTCCCTTCAGTAAAGCTATAACGCCGTTGTTGTCATAATACAGAGGTATTGGATCAAAAATGGTCGGAACCACCTGAAGTTCTGTAAGGAACTTCTTCATCTAGACAGCCTCTTTTGCAGCATCGCAAGCAGCTATGTACTCCGCTTCCATCGTCGAGTCAGCAACAGTGTCCTTCTTGGAGCTCTTCCAACAGACCGCCCCTCCATTGAGGGTAAAGTCATAACCCGACATGGAATTGGAGTCAACCTTGTCATTCTGGAAGCTATAGTTAGTAAATGACTCGATCTGGAGGTCTTTTCTGCTATACACCAAGAACATCTCCTTTGTCATTTTCAGGTACTTGAGAATGTTCTTTACTGCTATCCAGTGCTTCTCCCTTTGGTTTGACTGATACAGGCTTACAACGCTCAATGCGTATGCTACATTTCGTCTGGTACACAACATCGCATACATTATAGAGCCTACCGTAGATGTGTTGGGTATAGTTGACATGCGGGCCCTTTCCAAATCTGTCTTTGGAGACATCTCTTTGTAGAAGGTGATTCCGTGACAAGCTGGTAGATTACTGTTGGATGTAGTGCCCTTAAAGTCAATTATTGGATCGCAGGCACGTGATTGCAATGATTGAGGAGGATATATACTGGTAGGACAGTCTTACTCGAGATAGTATGCTATCTGGTTTGTCTTCATCATCGTGTATAGCTTTGGGTGACATGATCACTATTACACGTTGATAGAGCCCTTAGGATTCTTGCTTGACTACCAGCAGTATGATGGCGTGTTGGAGATAGTGCCCTCATAGTCAATTATTGGATCGCAGGTACGTGATTGCAATGATTGCGGAGGACCTATACCGGTATGACAGTCTTACTCGAGATGATAATATGCTATCTGGTTTGCCTTTATCAGTCGTGTACATGTTCAGGTGACTAATTACATGTTACACTTTGATAGAGCCCTTAGGATCTTGCTTTACCACCAACAGTATGATAGCGATCATATACGTGAGAGTTGGGTGGTTTATACACATATCCTTAATTGTGGTCCCTAGTCGTGGGAGTTTCGAGACAGGGCATCGATACTCCGGAGTAGACTAGTGTGTACAGTCGAGACCCCGACGAGGGGCGGTGGCCGGACTCACAAGCTACTGGTGTCAGTTGGATCACTTAAGATGTATACAGGTGCTCATTGGGTTATGAGTACACCGGACAGGACTCGCCGGGAATCTGCTAGTTAGTATTATATCTATCGTCAGATAGCAGTTCCCTGGTGACATGTGTACAGGTTAGTTCATCGACCTGAGGTCGTCATTTGTCTCGTGTGAGTTCCCACTGTGCTTTGATTTCTACCCAACCACGGCTTAAAGGAGTCGTGCAAACAGGTAGTTTTTGGGTACAGTCCCGAGCCATATGGAGGCACGTGAGCGGATCGGCAGGGGATTCGTCTCTCCCGGTATTGGGGGCGAGATCGTGCTGTGTCTAGGAGAGCCATTACACAAAGCCCACGGCCGTGGCAGGAGATTTACTGGTAGGTACTCCAGTAGTATCTCAGGGTGTTATTGGGCTTCACTCCGACATGACTTGTACTGCTAATGGGGGTCTGACGTTACTAGCCCCCTAGGCAGATATGCGATACTCATAGACGAACGGACCGTACTATATATACATTGTCACTGTTAGGCTCAGTAGGGTTTCTGGGTGAGTTCGCTCATCGGCATCCCTTGAGGTCAGTCCATGGGCAGCCGTTACGCATTGCTAGTGCCGCTGACGGTTTGTGGTTAAACCCACTGCCAGGGTACTGACGAGTCATTAGAGTCCCCCACAGACAGTTTCCCAAGTTCGGGCGAAACGTTGTAGAGGCCGTATGGTTTTATGGCAGGGTTCGGAAAATGCACGTGCGTTTACGCACGTGTTATTTTTCGGGCACATGATACTGGTCGGCTTTGGTTTAAGCCGGATCCGAGTATTATATTGAGTAGGTATAATATCTTTGTCTCAGTTGCATTTGTATTCGGTCGTAATACAAATGCGGGTATATTTATAAAGTTTCGGGGTTGTCCTGAAGTTCGTTTCAGGATCACTTTTGGAAGTTGCCAGTTTCCAGTTTTCTATCAGCCGTCTTTTAACATTCGGTTAAAGACGGATTTGTCTTTTCTTGAGATGAGTGTGGATTCTTCTAGAAGGTTCTAGATGAGGTGACTAGGATTAATTGGTGTTAAGTTTTCGTTGGATGCATTTAATGGTTCATTAATCCATGATGACTAGGTTTATGAGTCATGCTTTAGCTTTAATGAGTTTTGTTAAGCTTAAGATATTTTGTAAGAAGCTTCATGTCTTATGGTCACCACTTGCTCCTACCATCACCTCCCTCTTGCATATAAAGTGGCCGGCCCCCTCCTCTCTCTACTTCACTTGTTTTTTTTGATTTGTAGAAAAGATTATGATAGTATTTGGGGTGCATGGAATTTTACAGTTCATTTTATTCCATCACCCGATTCCCTCGGCAACTTCATTAACCGATCGTCCACGGACTTGGACGAAGTGAGACAAAGTCATCTACTCATTCTCTACATCATTCTTGGTCGTCTCTTTTAGCAAACTTGACGATCGAGTTGCCTCAAGTCAGAGGCGGGAGCCCGTTTAAAGAATCGTCGACGTGGTGCCACCTCGACGAGGATATCGGAGATCGACGAGATCGGAGAAGCCGCAACGGAGCGTGGGATGATGGTTAAAGAACGAAGGACTCGGATCGTTCGGTATAACCTTTCTACACTCTTTACAGTTTGTTAGTTTAGCAATAATGGAAGATCCGGGTTAAAGTATACGATAGCGCCAGTTAAAAAGTTTTTGTTCCGCATTTGGCGTCTGTAAACTGCCGGGGCGCTAGCGTAGACTTACAGTGGTATCAGAGCCTAACCATTTTGCTATACTAACTTGTGCTAACACGTTTAAAACATCGATCGAACCGAAAATCAAAAACTGCAAAATCCAAGCTTGACAGTTTCTGTCGATTTTTAAAGGGTTCCAAAATTAATTTTACACATCACAGAAAATTCAGCAGGCTTTTCTAAGAACACAGTAGAAATTTAGGCACGTGATTCGATGATACAGCCGCGGAAACGCGGTCAAACCTATGGTTTGACCGCGCTTCCGCGGCCATACAGTGAGCTCGTGGCCCCAAATTTTCACAGTGGGTTCTTGTTTGGATTTTGGGGTTTTTGGTATATATCGTTTTGGCCCAGATTTTGTTACTGTTAACCAGTAAGTCGTGGGGCCCACTTTTTGATATTTGGTCGATCGAAATTTAAACATGTTAGTTTACAGTGCTTACATTATATCTCCGACCGGGAATGTCATTTGATTGGTAAACCGCGTTTGATTGCTATAGTTCTTTTAGACCGGTTTGCGAACGTGACATTCGCGTTGATGTTCTGTTTTGTGCTGTGATGTTGCGGCTTTGTCGTGGTGGATAGCAGTGTGCAATGGTAGTACAGTTTGAGTTTATTTGTACATTTGATATTGCGGGGCGAGCGTCCAACTTGTGGACTGCCGTCACTTCCTGTTGTATAATATTCTTTTGGGGCACGACCAGGTTGCGGTCGATGTACCTATTGTACTATTTTTCATTACTGTACTAGGTTTTTCCCCGAGACGGAGTGCACGGATAGCCGGGTTCTGAGAAGCAACGGGTCCGCATCTCATGGCTTTGAGAGGCAGAGGGGCCCCACTCTAGAATTGGCAGACTATTCGCCGCACTCGTAGGGGGTACAGGTTGACCCAAGGAGGGGTGCCCAAGTTTACCGGATTCCGGGAAGTGCTGGGTGGTCCATTCACTATGCTGTAGGGGGCTGCCTCGCTTCAGGTTTTGGCGGGTAACTTGCCGCACCCGTAGGGGTCTAGGTTTCATTGCACAGGCTATCCACACGACAGGGGAATGTCGAGTTTCAGCAGCGGCTCTGTGAAACTCGGGGATCCCAGATTATCTGTATTGTTCTGTGATGCTTATTACTTTTCTGTAATGCTGCATATTATCACGCCTGGAGCGATTATTGTATATTGGTTTATATACTATTAGATGTTGTATATGTTTTACACCCGCGCTAGTCCAGTCCCCGCTCTGTAGTTAGTTAAGTAACCTAACGGGTGAAGACGGGACCCAGTGACGAATGCGGATGGCATATACGTACATTTTATTTTCGTTCTTTTCTGGTGTGATTGAATGATGGGACTGCGTTGATTCTGATCAATGCAAAGTAAAACAAACCTGTTTACAGTTGTTGGAACAAATTTAAAAAGTGTTGTTACAAAGACGTTTCCTTTTGTTATGCATAGCGGTATTCAGTGGAATATCCTGCACCTCATTCGACGGGGCAAAGGCCGATATCCCTTCACCGGGACTGACCCCTTGGGCAGAAGTTTGCGTCAGCGTAATAACTTCACTATAGTCGATTACAAGTTGCTTTGCATAGCGGTATTCAGTGGAATATCCTGCACCTCATTCCACGAGGAAAGAGCCGAGATCCCTTTATCGGGAGTGACCTCTTTAGCAAAAGGTTTTCGCCACTATATTTTAAAAAGCTATCAGGTTCCTTCAGCGATATCATGTTCACTACGTTAAAGGTTTTTCGCCAAAAACCAGCCGTAGCCCTCCGTCGTTTCTTATGGATGGTCAGTAGTATTCAAGCTATGTTTGTTGGCATACGTCAAGGCATAGTGTTTGGTAGCTGCTGGGTATTCATTTGTTGCATAGATAGATGAGTTGGTTTGGGACAGTCGTATTACCTTGTTGGCATACGTCAAGGGTATGTACGGGTGGGTTCAAATTAACAAGATAATGACGGGCAGAACTTGACATGTGACTTATGATTTGTTGACATACGCCAAGGTCATAAGAGCATGGGGCATAAATCATATCGGGAGTTTCTAAAGAAACTGAAACTTGCCAAGTATGCGCATACCTTCTGGAGTATGAGTAACGTGGATGCATTCCATCACGTTAACATACGATGAGAGTTGGATCCTGATTCCCACTGATGAGTTGGTTTACTCTTCGGGTGATCCCGATTGGTTCTTCTTTAGGTTTGGAGGAGAATTTGACAGGACAGTGGGAGGTTTCCGGATTAGATAAAGTGATAACCATTCTGATCTAGGTTAGAGTGCACGCAGAGTGTTTCTTTTCTCTCTCTCTTTGGCAGCGACCTTTGACTGACCCTAGACTATGACTTAGTGACCAGGTTGACCGAACCTTCTTAAAATACTGGCTTTTGGATTGTCTGAGTTGCATAAGTCATTGCCACTCCTTCTTTTACCCTTTGAATTTCTCAGAACACCCGTATTACTACGGATATCCACTTCCATTGGATAGATCCATCGTATGGTTATATACGATCCCGAAGGGACTTCTTCGAGGATGGATCCAGGTTCAGGAGGAATAGAATTGGTTTATTCAGTTGTCTTTTATTATCACCTTCCCTCAGGTTGCGAGAGCACCTTGGTTTAGGAGAGTACACCTATTACGCTTATTGGATAGTCTTATTCCAAACCATAGGCTGGTGCCGAAAGGTAGGGAATGAAGAAAACCAATTAGCCTAAGTAGGGTGTACAGAAGGTAATATGTAAAGACAAAATAAAGGGATTAGAAAGAGGGCAAAGTAAATTGCGACTGTAATCATTCACGACCATAACCGCGTACTTCATCGCCACTCCTATTTCACCTTTAAAAGAATAAGGTCTTATTCAGTTGTCTTTTATCATCACCTTCTCTCAGTTGCGAGTACTCCTTGGTTTAGGAGGGTACACCTATTATGCTTACTGGATAGTCTTCTTCCAAACCATAGGCTGGTGCCGAACGGTAGGGAAGGAAGAAAACCATTTAGCCTAACGATGGTGTACAGAAGGTAACGACTAAAGACAAATAAAGGGATTTGGAGAGACGGCAATAAAATATACGGTTGAAGTCATGAATTGGATTATGGAAGTGGCATTGCTATGAATACCAGGATACCCCTACGAAACATTTTCATGTTTCAGTGCATTGTTAAAGGAAAAACTGTTTTCCCGATTAGATACTTACTCCAAGGGTATGTATTTACCAGGTTTCATTCTCATATCTGTATGGTTTTACAGATGATGAGTGGGAGTAAGATATTGGGAATTAGGTGATCATCCTCATTATATCGGAATTCGTTGTAATTGGTGATATTTGAGGAAATCGCCAGGGTACAGTTTTCCACCTACAACGCACAGGTTATGAGTTGTTCAACTCAGCGGACTTATACAGAGTATTGTATGTTGTCCAGTGTCCATCAGGACAAAGGGGTAGGTCCTCGTACTACGTTCTGTTTACTTATAACTTCTCTAGTATTTAGACAAGTGTTTCGTAGAAATACATGGTCTAAGTTTTGAGAAGTTGTGGGTATAAGAATAAAGTAGAGAACCAGGTATCACAAGTATCGGGATTCTTCAAAGAGATCGAAGATGTAGATTCTTGTGATTGGTATTCAGATGATAGTGATGGTTTTGAGAAACGTGTTTCTCTTTCAGGTTACTCATAATTGGATGGATTCCTAAGTTGAGTAATGCTGATTAGCCTCTTTCCATTAAAGTTGATATGCACTGGAGACAGCTGCATGATTTGAATCTGGTTCCAATTAAATTAGTGCCAAAGTTTCTATATTGGATATAGAATAGCTCGTACCTTAAAAGATATTAAGGTACGGGGAGTTGTCCAGCTTGTGCTTAAAACCAGACTCTGGATAACTCAGGGCACGTTTCTGTAATGGCTGTTTGTGGGTTGACCCTGGCTATGACGAGGGTTGATATTCTACCATTTGGAAGATCAATAGTGATATTGTTCTTGACTCGCCACAGTTTTAGTAAAAATGGATTTTTTCAGAAAAACAGTAGTGGGAGTATGGTAGAACTGGAATTGGTTCCAGAACCGCGAACGATTACGGAAAATTTAATAGGAACTATATATTCAATCAGGTTTGACATTCCAATAGCCACTCCGCAGATATGGTAGGTAACCTCAGACACCCGAGAGGTACTTCGGTTGGCTCAAGGACGGTGACAGGGAGGTTCTTATCTACCAAGACTTGACACTACTGTTGTTCCAGGCTATGAGACCCGGTAGGAGGGTTGTCGTAGTCAGTGGGAGCAGCGGAATAATAGTGGGCAAGATGCTTATATCTATTTATAGACTTGAGCAGTTATAGCGGAGATAGATCATCTAATTTTGATGTGATAGTCATGGGTTTGACTTCAATCAGGATAGGGCATGGATCTGTTAAGAAGGTAGTAGGGTGTGATGTCATGGTATCTGGATGACATACACAGAGTAGGAAGTAAAATTCCTATACTACGATCGGTTGTACTGTGGTCGTCACACAGTTGTTTCTCCAGACAGGATATGGATATAATATTTGACATTCTGGTTTCTAGATCTATGGTTTTAGATCTGGATTTGGGTAGTTTCCCAATGTAGGTACTTTGACAGATATTCTAATGGTTTTTAGAATAGTTGACTCCTAGCATGGTGGTGTACCTGCAGGTGATGGAGTCACCCTCTCTAAAGGTGTCATGTAGACTAAAGGGGAGAGGGATGTGCATGATTGGCAGATCACTTGCTGAGGCAATTGAGTCAATCATGAGATGTCAAGTACCACACCAAATGTTGGTTTTGCACTAGATGCAATAAGTTTGTATTAATCCAATCCTGGAGAAATATAAGGAAGCAGTTTTAGAACATAAGTACATGTTCTACGGATTTGATGACGGCAGCCTCCTTCGGGAGACGGTTATCATTCCAAGCTTCAAAGGTGACATGGTTGACAGAGTGATTGTCAGAGTTATAGTTTTTCCCTCTGACGAAGAGGGACAGTATTATGGACAGGTGGTCCAAGAGGATACTGTGGGTGGCCTGGTGCCGGATACTGATTAGGTTCAGTGATCGATACAGTCTAAGAAGTTTGGATTTGGAGTTCATTTATGAACTAGGTCCCATCAGATATCCAGACATATTCTAAGACAGGTATTACTCGATTCGGGAGATGGCTTTCTCCGTGAATTTGAGATTTAGAGAGATATAGAAAGAAACTTCTAGGCGGATCCACTCACTAAGGCTATTTCTCGAACACAATAGTTTTACAAACGGGCTTTGTGAAACTGATTAGTAGAGGAGTTGGGTGTTGGTTTCATACGGGCTGTGAGTACGCAACATCGCAATAATTAGCCTTGAGTGCAAGTGGGAGATTGTTAGAGATAGTGCCCTCATAGTCAATTATTGGATCGCAGGTACGTGATTGCAATGATTGCGGAGGACCTATACCGGTATGACAGTCTTACTCGAGATGATAGTATGCTATCTGGTTTGCCTTTATCAGTCGTGTATATGTTCAGGTGACTGATTACATGTTACACTTTGATAGAGCCCTTAGGATCTTGCTTTACCACCAACAGTATGATGGCGATCATATACGTGAAAGTTGGGTGGTTTATACGCATATCCTTAATTGTGGTCCCTAGTCGTGGGAGTTTCGAGACAGGGCATCGATACTCCGGAGTAGACTAGTGTGTACAGTCGAGACCCCGACGAGGGGCGGTGGCCGGTCTCACAAGCCACTGGTGTCAGTTGGATCACCTAAGATGTATACAGGTGCTCATTGGGTTATGAGTACACCGGACAGGACTCGCCGGGAATCTGCTAGTTAGTATTATATCTATCGTCAGATAGCAGTTCCCTGGTGACATGTGTACAGGTTAGTTCATCGACCAGAGGTCGTCATTTGTCTCGTGTGAGTTCCCACTGTGCTTTGATTTCTACCCTACCACGGCTCAAAGGAGTCGTGCAAACAGGTAGTTTTTGGGTACAGTCCCGAGCCATATGGAGGCACGTGAGTGGATCGGCAGGGGATTCGTCTCTCCCGGTATTGGGGGCGAGATCGTGCTGTGTCTAGGAGAGCCATTACACAAAGCCCATAGCCGTGGAAGGAGATTTACTGGTAGGTACTCAAGTAGTATCTCAGGGTGTTATTGGGCTTCACTCCGACACGACTTGTACTGCTAATGGGGGTCTGACGTTAGTAGCCCCCTAGGCAGATATGCGATACTCATAGACGAACGGACCGGAGTGTATATACATTGTCACTGTTAGGCTCAGTAGGGTTTCTGGGTGAGTTCGCTCATCGGCATCCCTTGAGGTCAGTCCATGGGCAGCCGTTACGCATTGCTAGTGCCGCTGACGGTTTGTGGTTAAACCCACTGCCAGGGTACTGACGAGCCATTAGAGTCCCCCACAGACAGTTTCCCAAGTTCGGGCGAAACGTTGTAGAGGCCGTATGGTTTTATGGCAGGGTTCGGAAAATGCACGTGCGTTTACGCACGTGTTATTTTTCGGGCACATGATACTGGTCGGCTTTGGTTTTAGCCGGATCCGAGTATTATATTGAGTAGGTATAATATCTTTGTCTCAGTTGCATTTGTATTCGGTCGTAATACAAATGCGGGTATATTTATACAGTTTCGGGGTTGTCCTGAAATTCGTTTCAGGATCACTTTTGGAAGTTGCCAGTTTCCAGTTTTCTATCAGCCGTCTTTTAACATTCGGTTAAAGAAGGATTTGTCTTTTCTTGAGATGAGTGTGGATTCTTCTAGAAGGTTCTAGATGAGGTGACTAGGATTAATTGGTGTTAAGTTTTCATTGGATGCATTTAATGGTTCATTAATGCATGATGACTAGGTTTGTGAGTCATGCTTTAGCTTTAATGAGTTTTGTTAAGCTTAAGATATTTTGTAAGAAGCTTCATGACTTATGGTCACCACTTGCTCCTACCATCACCTCCCTCTTGCATATAAAGTGGCCGGCCCCCTCCTCTCTCTACTTCACTTGTTTTTTTTTGATTTGTAGAAAAGATTATGATAGTATTTGGGGTGCATGGAATTTTACAGTTTATTTCATTCCATCACCCGATTCCCTCGGCAACTTCATTAACCGATCGTCCACGGACTTGGAAGAAGTGAGACAAAGTCATCTACTCATTCTCTACATCATTCTTGGTCGTCTCTTTTAGCAAACTTGACTATCGAGTTGCCTCAAGTCAGAGGCGGGAGCCCGTTTAAAGAATCGTCGACGTGGTGCCACCTCGACGAGGATATCGGAGATCGATGAGATCGGAGCAGCCGCAACGGAGCGTGGGATGATGGTTAAAGAACGAAGGACTCGGATCGTTCGGTATAACCTTTCTACACTCTTTACAGTTTGTTAGTTTAGCAATAATGGAAGATCCGGGTTAAAGTATACGATAGCGCCAGTTAAAAAGTTTTTGTTCCGCATTTGGCGTCTGTAAACTGCCGGGGCGCTAGCGTAGACTTACATGGCGATCATATACGTGAGAGTTGGGTAGTCCATAAGCACATCCTTAAAAGTGGTCCC
The DNA here is from genome assembly GCA_030015575.1 of Agapanthus africanus. Classification (NCBI taxonomy): domain Eukaryota; kingdom Viridiplantae; phylum Streptophyta; class Magnoliopsida; order Asparagales; family Amaryllidaceae; genus Agapanthus; species Agapanthus africanus. The sequence goes on along the minus strand of JASDDO010000010.1, from coordinate 277,423,704 downwards.
TAGTCATGGGAGTTTCGAGACAGGGCATCGATACTCTGGAGTAGACTAGTGTATACAGTCAAGACCCCGACGAGGGGCGGTGGCCGGTTTCACAAGCCATTGGTGTCAGTTGGATCACCTAATATGTATACAGGTGCTCATTAGGTTATGAGTGCACCGGATAGGACTCGCCGGGAACCTGCTAGTTGGTATGATACCCAGCGTCAGATAGCAGTTCCCTGGTGACATATGTACAGGTTAGTTCATCGACCTGAGGTCGTCGTTTATCTCGTGTGAGTTCCCACTGTGCTTAGATTACTACCCTACTACGGCTCAAAGGAGTCGTGCAAACAAGTTTTAGTTGGGTACAGTCACGAGCCACATAGAGGCAGTGAGCGGATTGGCAGGGGATTCGTCTCTCCCGGTATTGGGGGTGAGATCGTGCTGTGTCTAAGAGAGCCATTACACCAAGTTCTTGGCCAAGGCAGGTGAGAATTACTGGTAGGTATTCCAGTAGTTTCCCAAGGTGTTCAAGGCTACCTTCCGACACGACTTATACAGCTTTTGGGGGTCTGACGTTACTAGCCCCCTAGGCCCGATATGCGATGCTCATAGACGAACAGAACGGACCGTACAGATATTGTCACTGATAGGTTCAGTAGGGCTTTAGGATGAGTTCACTCATCGGCTTCCCTTTCGGTTAGTACATAGGCATCCGTTACGCATAGCTAGTGCCGCTGACGTGCTTGTGGTTAAACCCACTGCCAGGGTACTGACGAGTCTTTATAGTCCCCCATAGATAGTTTCCCAAGTTCGGGCGAAACATTGTAGAGGCCGTATGGTTTTATGGCAAGGTTCGAACATGCACGTGCACTTTTGCACGTGTCATGGTTCGGACAGATAATACTGGTGTGCTTTGGTTAAAACTAAGTTGTACTATCATTGCCCGCAAGCTATCCACCACGACGAATCAGCAACAACCATAACCAGATTTATCCACATAAACAAGTAACCGAATCAAGTGTGTAACCTGGTCTAATTGATCATATAGAAATTAGACAACGTTACCAACACATCCACGCATGTAAATGAAGTTACGACATTAGAATTCCAAAACAAAATTAGCGCACATCCCAAATATACTAAGGATAAAAAACCAAGTGCACCAAACATCCAAAAAGTCGAGTTTTGAGCCAATTCGGAGGTCCGAATCAAAACGAAACGTGCCCGAACTTTCGCGGGGAGTTATAGAATGAAATTGACATCGAGTCGGGTGGCCTAAAGAGGGTACCCCACCCCCGAGGCCACCATGAGGTGGCCAGAGGGTGAGGCAGACCCGAAACTGCCCATGCAGGGGCAGTTTCGGGTCCCCACCCCCAAGAACACCTTGTGGTGGTCTTGGGAAGTGGGCCCAGCAGTTCAGTCCCCTTGGGGTGCCCACACAGCACTCCGCGGCTTCTCGGTTCAATCCGAGAGCCCGCGGGGTGTGCAAACATCTCAAAACTAAAAAATTCGGGACTGTTTTTTCGAGAGTTTTCGATGCCCGAAAAAACGTGAATTCTAATGTCGCAACTAGCTAGTTTAAGGTGTTTGGATGGCTCTGATACCATGTTGGGTTATACCGGTGCCCCGGCCATCTTTTCGTGGCCAAATGAGGAACAAAAAATTTAAAAACTTTGGCGAAAACAAAACCCGCACAAGATCTAACCAAATACTCTATACTAGCAAACATGCAAAGAGGAGTTTAGAGATGGTTATACCGATCGATCCATGTCCTTCGGTCTTTAACCATCATCCCAAGCTTTTCGCGGCTGCCCCGGATGAGTTCTCTCTCCGGTTTCTCTCGTCGAAGAGGCTCCATGTCGAGGATTCTTTATACGGTCTCCCGCTTCTAAACCGAAGCAACTCGAGCAACTAGTTTGCTAGCTTAGTTACCCAAGATGAAATAGAGATAGTGTGTGAATACCCTGTCTCATGATACCCATGGATTCTCAACTCATGAGAGAGATGGGTGGAGGTTGAAGAAGATGCCCATGGTGAAAAATGTGAGCTCAAGAAAATATCAAGTGAGCAAGCCTCGCAAAAGAAAAAGAGATGGCTCAATAAAATGTGATGGCTGCCCTCTCATTTTCAAGTGAGTGTTTTGATATATTGTGGTGAGAAAACGAGACACACACACACAAAATATCTCTACACTCACACACTTACCACAAATATCTAAGCTCACTCACAAATATCTTAGCGATGACAAAAGACATGTCATGCCAAGAATGAGTCACAATTTCCACCATTAAACATTTATACCAAAATGTTTAATCCAAAAAGAAATGGCATCAACTAAAGTTATCTTGTAATGAATTACAAGAATACCCCTCATCTATATATACATACCCGCATACATATTCCGACTGAATACGAATACTACGGGACGAAAGTAATCCAACAATCTAATACTAGGATGCGGCTTAAACCAAAACCCACTAGTTTGATCCGTGCACAAGTGCACGTATATGATCGAACCCTGCCATAAAACCATACGGCCTCTACAACGTTTCGCCCGAACTAGGGAAACTCATTGTGTAGGACTCTAAAGACTCGTCAATACGCTGGCAGTGAGTTTAACCACAAGCACGTCAGTGGCACTAGCTGTACGTAACGGCTGCCCAGGTATTGAGCGAAAGGGAGGCCGACGAGCGAACTCATCCTGAAACCCTATTGAGCCAGACAGTGACAATATCCGTACAGTCCGGTCCGTTCGTCTATGAGTATCGCATATCGGGCCTAGGGGGATGGTAAACGTCAGACCCCTAATAGCGGTATAAGTCGTGTCAGAGTGTAGCCCAGAACACCCTGAGAAACTATTGGAATAGCTACCAGTAAATCTCACTTGCCTTGGCCAAGGACTTTGTGTAATGGCTTTCCAAACACAGCGCGATATCAACCCCCAATACCGGGAGAGACGAAACCCCTGACGATCCGCTCACTGTCTCCATGTGGCTCGAGACTGTACCCAACTAAAACCTGTTTGCATGACTCCTTTGAGACGTGGTAGGGTAGTAATCAAAGCACAGTAGAAACTCACACGAGACAAATGACGATCTCAAGTCGATAGACTAACCTGTACACATGTCACCAGGGAACTTCTATCTGACGATATATATAATACCAACTAGCATATTCCCGGCGAGTCCGTCCGATGTACTCATAACCCAATGAGCACATGTATACTATCTTAGGTGAACCAACTAACAGCAATGGCTTGTGAGACCGGCCATCGCCCCTCGTTGGGGTCTCGATCTGTATACACTGTAAGTCGATGTACAACACCCCACGACTTGCGGGGAGGCGGAATAAGGAAAAACGATCTTGTTTTAGGCGTAAACATCGACTAACCGAGAATCTTTGCATAAACAATAACTAACAAGAAACCATAGAAGAGTTAACTACTATGATAAGTGATTATACCTAAAGAACCGAGTCCTTCGTCTAGTCGTACTCCGTGTCCTCTCCGGCCTTCTCTATGTAGTAGAAGATCCACCCGAGAGCATTACTACAAGCTTCACCTCTAACTTGAGGTAACTAGGTTTCTTAAATCGCTAATCTAAGTAACCTAGGTGATATAGAGAATGGTTAAGGATTAAGTAGTCTACTCTAATCCTTGGTCTCAACACATGAGAGGGGAGGATTAGGGTTTGAAGAGGGAGAGCTTGAGGAGTGAGAAAGTGAGCAAGAGAATGGAATGAGATAATGATCTCTCATAATATATATGAAGCATTAATAAAATCAACATAAATAAAATAAATGATTTAACAACCATGCTCCATAAATATCTAATGGGTGATTCACCTCCATGAGTCATTAAGCATTTATGATGCATTAATGACATGGATGAATCACTCGAATGAGTCACTAATCTCATTTAATGCATATGCCACCTTAACCCCCAAGTCACCATCTTCTAGAAGCTTCTCGCGCAATTATGAGAATGCCCCTCCTATCCGTGAAAACACGGAAAAACTTTAGACTGTATAAATCCAATAACCGGATACTAGAAACTGGCTTAAACCAAAGCCGGCTAGTAAAAACTGTCCGGATGTCGTACGTGCGTTAACACACGTATGCGTCCGAACCCTTATCGTAAAACCATACGACCTCTATATCGTTTTGCCTGGAGTAGGGAAACTCTCTGTGTGGGACTCTAGAGACTCGACTACTACGCTGGCAGTGGGTTTAACCACAGACCGCAAGCGGCACTAGCTGTACGTAACGGTCTCCAGGTAGATGTCGATAAGAAGGCCGATGAGGCAACCCATCCGAACTCTTATTGAGTCTGATGTGACAATCTCCATACAGTCATGTCTGTTCGTCTAAGACTATCGCATATTGGGCCTAGGGGGGCGGCAAGCGTCATTCCCTTAATAGCGGTATAAGTCGTGTCGGAGTGAAGCCCATTACACCCTGAGAAACTACTGGAACCTACCAGCAAATCTCGCTTGCCCTGGCCAGGGACTTTGCGTAATGGCTCTCTAACACAGCGCGATATCAACCCCCAATACCGGGAGAGACGGATCTGTTAGTGTATATGCCCTAGAGGCCATTACTGTATCATACTGGTATGTATATTACTTGATGGAAGCTTGGGATATTCACAGTTATACAGACAATCTTGCTCAATATAGTAGTATGCTACTTGGTTTGTCTCTGCTTTAATGTGTACATGTGTGTTTATTTATTATATCACCTATACGCATTAGTAGAGCCCTTAAGATCTTTGCTTGATTACCGGTGTTGTGATGGCGATCACACTCGTGGGGGCTGGGTAATCCACAAGCACATCCTTATACACGTCCCTAGTCGTGGGAGTATCGAGATAGGGCATCGACACTCCGGAGTAGACTAGCGTATGCGCTTCTCATCCCAGCACGGGAGACGGTCTGTCCCACAGCCGTCAGTACGTCGTACTTGAGATAGTATGCGGGTGCTCGTTAGGTTACGAGTACACTGGACAGGACTCATCGGGAACTGATGGTTGGTATTATACCTATCGTCAGTTATCAGTTCCCAGGTGACATGAGTACAGTTTAGTCCGCTAACTTGACACTGTCACTTCGCCTCGAGTGTGTTCCCAATGTTCTTTGATTAATACCCTACCACGGCTCTAATGAGTCGTGCAAACAGGTAGTAGTTGGGAGCAGTCCCGAAGCACTTGGAGGCAGTGACGGTTAGACGGGATTCGTCTCTCCCGGTATTGGGGGTTGACATCGCGCTGTGTCTAGGAGAGCCATTACACGAGTAGTCCCTAGCCAGGGCAAACGAGATATACTGGTAGGTTTCCAGTGTTATCTCAGGGTGTTCTGGGCTTCACTCCGACACGACTTGTACCGCTTTTAGGGGACTGATGTTTACCGCCCCCTAGGCCCTCCATGCGATGTATCAGACGAACAGACCGGACTGTGCGGAGATTGTCACATACAGGCTCAGTAGGAGTTCGGATGGGTTTACCTCATCGGCCTTCTTATCGACATCTACCTGGGGACGGTTACATACAGCTAGTGCCGCTTGCGGTCTGTGGTTAAACCCACTGCCAGCGTAGTGTCGAGTCTTTAGAGTCCCACACAGAGAGTTTTCCTGCACTGAGCGAAACGTGTAGAGGCCGTATGGTTTTACGGCAGGGCTGCGATCACTTACGTACACTTGTGTGCGTATGGTGTTTGGGCAGGCAGTACTAGTGGGCTTTGGTTCAAGCCGGATCCTAGTATTGCACGGATGGATTTGTTTTGTCTTCTGCGCATCCGCATTCTACGGAATGCGGATGCAGGTGTGTATGCACAGTTTTCCGGAGTGATGAAGGAGGATGTGCCTTATTAGGGTTTTGGCAGTTGGTTCGGCCAAAACCGTTATGTGGCAGGCTCATTAGGGTTTTGACAGTTGATTCGGTCAAAACCATTTTGAGGCGGACTCATTAGGGTTTTGACAGTTCGTTTGGTCAAAACCATTATGAGCCGCGGATATCATTTACTAATCCTTTTAGTGATAATTTTATGATGGCTAATTGCATTGACAATTTGACCCCGTTGACCTCTCTTGACTTTGTTGACCGGTTGACCGTGTTGACCATTGACTTTCAAGAGGGATCTACACTCTTCTTTTCTTTTTCTTTTTCCTTTTGGATTATGATAATGGTCATTTCAATGTAGCCATCAAACTTTATCTTGATGGGATTAGCAATGATGTTGTTTTTACATTATTGCAACCATGGTTACTTTTCTTTGTATCATAATTTCTTTCTCATTCTCTCTCTTGTTTTTCAAGTGAGAAGAAAAAAGAAAAGCTCCATGGTTGCTAACCTTCCTCCTTCTTCTTCTTCCTCCTCTTGATTTATCTTTTGATCTCATGTGTTGAGAGATAAAGATCCCACAAATACAAAAACCATTCATCTACCACTTCTACATAACGTAGGGCTTCTAGATTAGCAATCTCTTTGCCCTAGTTACCTCGGCTCGAGGTGGAGCTCGGTGCACATCTCTCGGGTGGATCGTCTTCGACTCAAGGAGACCGCGGAGGTGACCAAAGTCCGGATCAACTCTCGGAGCAAGCAAGGAGAAGAACAACTAGAAGAGAAGGAGTTCAAGTTGAGTGACCAAAGTCCGGATCAACCCTCGGAGCAAGAAAGGAGAACAATAACAAGAAGAGAAGGAGTTCAAGTTGAGGTATAACCCCTAACCGAGTAGATAAATCTCTAGTTAGGATGCTAGTGTATTGTTTAGCAAAGATCCGGCTTTTACAGTCCATGTTGCCAAGTCCAGAAAAATTTTTGTTTTACCGTTTCCGCAACCCCGAAAGTACCGGGAGAGGTAACGTGGACCTAACAGTGGTATCAGAGCCTAACTAAACACACCCTAGAATATGTGCAAAGTATTTAGAATTTCGACCGGACGAAAAACCGCAAAATTACCCCGGAAAATTCAGTTTCTGCCGAATTTTAGAACTGTTCCAAATTTAAAAAATCATACACTAAAAATCGGCTCAGGCTTTTGTTAGAATACTGAAGAAAAATGATCACCCAACTCGACTAAAGCGCCGAGGTTCCGCGGCCGAGTTAACTCGGTTGGGGATTCTGTTTGCTGCAGTGTTCTTATATGGGTATTTTGGGATTTTTACAATATGACTTTTCTGCCCAGATGTTCCAGAAAGAAAAATTTGTTTTTGGGGCTCAAAAATCCGTATTTTTGGTCGATGTTCTGTAGACTATGGGTAATGGTTATATCTGTAATGTTATATGTGTATTGAACGTCTACTAATCGCTATACGTCGATTAGTGGGGGTTATACATATCTGTGATCTGTGTTGTTGATGGTTTGTGTATATGAACTCGTTGGATTGTCGCGGATGAATAGCCGGGATGGATGTGAGATGAGGGTTTCTTTTTCTTTCATTCATGTAATAAATTTGTAAATTGATGTAATATTATTTGTATGGCCGCACAACCGGGTCGGGGTTGTAGCCGTCATTGTATAATTCTTTTTACTGTTTTTTCTCCTAGGATAGACCCATGGAGGGGGTGCACAAACTACCGGGCATCTCGAAGTGCCGAGTGGCCTACTCACGGCGATGAGGGAGGTTGCTTCGCTTCGGGTACTTGGCGGGTAGTTTGCCGCACCCGTAGGGGTCTTGGGTGGGGTTTGGGCTATTCATCACGACCGTGTAATCCTCTTTTCGTTGCAGGCTCGAACGAATCGCGGGTTCCTAGTATATCCAAAGTGTTCATCTGTGATCTGGATTGGCTATCATTGCTGTATATCTATATATAATAACTATTTAGGCGTTGCTTATGTTTTACAGCCGCGCTAGCCCAGCCTCCGCTCTGTCGTTAGTTAAGTAACCTAACGGGTAATGACGGGGCCCCGTGGCGAATGCGAATAGCATAAGCGTACGTCATATTTTGGTTGTTTTCTGCAATGGTAGGATTTAAATGATGGGACGCATTAAAAGAACTAATGCAAGAAAATAAACCTAAAAGACGTTGTTGGAACAAGTTTTTCAAAAAGCTGTTATTGCAAGGATATTCATTTTTGTTTTGCATCGCGGTATTCGGTTATGAATGCCCAGCACCTCAGTCGACGAGGCAAGGGCCGAGATCCCTTCATCGGGAGTGACCCCTTGGACAAATGTTTGCGTCATGGTAATAACTTCACTATAGTCGATTATTCTTGCTTTGCATCGAGGTATTCAGTTTGGAATATCCTGCACCTCATTCGACGAGGAAAGAGCCGAGATCCCTTCACAGGGAGTGACCTCTTTAGCAAAAGTTTTCGCCACTATATTTTTTCAAAAAGATTACCAGGTTCCTTCAACGACATCAAGTTCATTACGTTAATGGGTTTTTCGACAAAAACCCAGCCGTAGCCCTCCGTCATTTCCTACAAGTACTACTCAGTATTCGAGCTACGTATTTTGGCATTGTTAAGGCGTAGTGATCGGTAGCTAAGTATTGCTTGTTTGCAACCTTATTTTTCAGATTATTTAGGACAGTCGCATAGCTATGTTGGCATTGTCAAGAGTTATGCGAGTGGGTCTAAGTTAATCAAGATAATGACGGGCCGAACTTGACTAACGGTTCATGATATGTTGGCATTGTCAAGGTCATGAATCGTTAGGGGCAAAAACCACATCGGGAGTTTCAAAAGCACTGAAACTTGCAGATTTAGCATACCTTCTAGAGTGGGGTCACTAGAGTGGATTCCATCTAGGTCATCACACAGTGATAGTTGGATCCCGATCCCACTGATGAGTTGGATTACTCTCGGGAGATTATTTCACTTAACAATCAATGCTATAAACCTAGTAGGTGTTTAGAAAGGTGTTAGCGGGGTTACGCCCCCAGGGAAAAGCGGTTCTTAAATTATGGAACTTCGCGAAAGCGTTGGAAAACCTCCCTCGAAGTACCGACACTAGCCTGGCTGAAAGGTTAAGCAAGTATTGTGACGTGAATTAAATCCCGGCTAATTCTTCTTTTAAAAGGGTTTTAAGAAGAATTTGAGGAAACAGTGGGAGACATCCTGGATAGATAAATTAATAAACCAATCTAATCTTGCAAGAGCGTACGCTGAGTGTTTCTTTTCTCCCTCTCCAGGTAGCAACCATTTCACGCCCTAATCAAGATAATAAAATGTATCGCTTGACCGATCTGAATTCTTATTCGGGGCTGGGGAACGTTGGTTCAGCTCTAACTTGTGACAACAGTCATGAGTATGAGAATGGGAAAGGGGATTGTATGGATTTCCAGGATACCCAGTTGAAGAAGAAGCATGGTTTTGCATCTACTTCAGGTGTTCTTGTAATTGAGAACTGTTTTACGGTCAGCCTTACCTCCTGGGTACTTGATACCGGATCAGGATCTCATATCTGTAATTTATTGCAGGGACTGAGAAAAAGTAGGAAAGTTGCACCGGGTGATATGTCGCTCAGAGTAGCGAACGGAGCACAAGTTAATGCGGCAGCCGTCGGTGAATATCACCTAGTATTGCCAAATGGCAAGACTATGATTTTGAACGATTGCTACTATGTAACCTCCATGGTTTGCAACATCATATCAGTTTCTTTACTCGATAAAGAGGATATAACTTTGTTCTTGACAAGAATATCATGAACATTTACCTTCATAAGGTACTGGTTGCAGAGGGTACACTGTGTAATGGTATCTACGTTCTAAATCAGAATACAGTTCTCAATATACAAAATACACGCAAGAGGAAGAATTCAGATACGAATGAATCCTACTTGTGGCATTGTAGACTTGGTCATATCGGAGAGAAAAGACTGAGTAAGTTGCATAAAGATGAACTCTTGAATGCGTTCGAGTTTTCATCTTATGAAACTTGTCAGTCCTGTCTCAAAGGGAAGATGACTAAATCTCTGTTCACCGGACATGGAGAAAGAGCAGCAGAGCTCTTGGGACACATACACAGTGATGTATGTGGTCCAATGTCTACACATGCAAGGGGTGGGTTCTCCTACTTCATCACATTCACTGATGATCTCTCAAGGTTCGGATATGTTTATCTGATGAAACACAAATCTGAAACTTTTGAGAAATTCAAGGAATTCAGAAACGAAGTAGAGAACCAGACAGGCAAAAGTATCAAGATCCTCCGGTCTGATAGAGGAAGGGAGTACTTAAGCACGGAATTCCGAGATTACTTAAAAGAGAATGGTATTCTCTCTCAGCTTACTCCTCCTTATACGCCACAGCACAATGGTGTATCAGAGAGAAGGAATCGTACCCTATTGGATATGGTTCGATCCATGATGAGTAATGCTGAGTTACCTCTTTCATTCTGTGGACTTGCGCTAGATACAGCGGCATACTTACTGAATCAGGTTCCGTCTAAATCTGTGTCTAAGACTCCATATGAAATATGGAGTGGTAAGAAACCATATCTCGATGTATTAAGATATGGGGTTGTCCGGCCTATGTAAAAGTACAAAAACCGGACAAGCTTGAGGCACGGTCAGTTTTATGCAAGTTTGTGGGATATCCTAGAAATTCTCTGGGATATCTATTCTACCACACTGAGGAACAGAAGGTGTTCGTTGCTCGCCGCGCCACCTTTTTAGAGTGGCAATTTCTTGCAAAAGAAATAAGTAGGAGCACGGTAGAACTGGATGAAATATCTGATCCACAAACTCAAACTGAGGATTTAGCAGAACCAGAAAATTCAATAACCCCAGATGAACCTCAGCCACTCCGCAGATCTGGTAGGATTTCTCATCCGCCCGAGAGATACTACGGTTTTCTCATTGACGGGGATCGAGAGGATTGCATCTTGGAAGAAGATGACCCTACCAGTTTCAGGCAGGCCATTATCAGTAGGGACTCTGATAAGTGGCAGGAAGCAATGCAATCCGAAATGGAGTCCATGTACGCCAATAAAGTGTGGACCTTGGATATTGCTCCACCTGGGGTAAAACCCGTTGGATGAAAATGGATCTACAAAAGGAAACTTGGTGTAGATGGGCAGGTGGAAACCTATAAGGCTAGACTCGTTGCAAAAGGTTTTCGTCAAAGACCTGGTTTGGACTATGACGAAACTTTTTCTCCGGTGGCTATGCTCAAATCCATTCGGATCCTACTTGCCATTGCTGCCTTCCATGACTATGAAATCTGGCAAATGGATGTTAAAACGGCTTTCCTAAACGGTTGTTTGGAAGAGTGCGTTTACATGGATCAGCCAGAAGGTTTCATAGACAGTGGGAGCAGCGGAAAGGTGTGCAAGTTGCTTAAATCCATCTATAGATTAAAGCAGGCATCGCAGAGCTGGAACATCTGTTTTGATGAGGCAATCAAGGAATTTGATTTCATCAAGAACGAGGATGAACCTTGTGTCTATAAGAAGATTGTAGGACGAACTATCGTATTCCTAGTCTTGTACGTGGACGACATTCTTTCGATAGGAAATGACATTCCTATGCTACAATCGGTCAAGCTATTTTTGTCACAAAGGTTCTCCATGAAGGACCTGGGTGATGCCTCGTACATTCTGGGGATCAAGATCTATAGAGATAGATCCAAGAAACTATTGGGACTTTCACAGTCCAGGTACATAGAGACCGTACTAAAGAGATTTAGTATGGAGGGTTCCAAGCGCGGTAACATACCCGCATTGCACGGAATTACCCTCTCCAAGAAGATGTCTCCTAAGACTGATGAGGAGAGGGTTCGCATGAGCACTATACCCTACGCTTCGGCGGTAGGATCTATAATGTATGCGATGCTATGTACAAGACCAGATGTAGCTTACGCGCTGAGCGAGGTAAGCCGGTATCAGTCGGACCCAGGTGAGGACCACCGGACAGCAGTGAAGAACATTCTCAAGTACCTGAGAAGGACTAAAGAGATGTTCCTGGTTTACGGTAATGGAGACCTCAGGGTCGAGTCCTTTACCGATTCAAGCTTCCAGAGTGACAAAGATGACACCAAGTCTGTCTTGGGTTTTGTGTTTACCCTCAACGGAGGGGCGGTATGTTGGAATAGTTCCAAGCAGGATACCGCCGCAGACTCAACGATGGAGGCTGAATACATTGCTGCAAGCGATGCCGCAAAAGAGGCGGTCTGGATAAAGAAGTTCATTAGTGAACTTCAGGTGGTTCCGTCCATTGTTGACCCAATACCTTTGTATTGCGATAACAATGGGGCTATAGCTTTAGCGAAGGAACCAAGGTCCCATCAGAAATCCAGGCACATCTTAAGGCGGTATCACCTGATAAGGGAGATCATTGATCGCCAGGAGATCGAGGTGCGGAGAGTGGACACAAAGGACAACACAGCGGACCCATTCACGAAGGCCTTACCCCAGACTCAGTTCGAGCGGCTGATCGAGATGATAGGTCTTCGATACGCCAGTACATGGCCTTAGTGCAAGTGGGAGATTGTTAGTGTATATTCCCTAGAGGCCATTACTGTATCATACTAGTATGTATATTACTTGATGGAAGCTTGGGATATTTACAGTTATACAGACAATCGTGCTCAATATAGTAGTATGCTACTTGGTTTGTCTCTGCTTTAATGTGTACATGTGTGTTTATTTATTATATCACCTATACGCATTATTAGAGCCCTTAGGATCTTTGCTTGATTACCGGCGTTGTGATGGCGATCACACTCGTGGGGGCTGGGTAATCCACAAGCACATCCTTATACACGTCCCTAGTCATGGGAGTATCGAGATAGGGCATCGACACTCCGGAGTAGACTAGCTGTCACGACCCGAAAGTACGGAACATGACCGGCACTTAAACTACGAACGTCTCGAGGCGTACGTAATCTAAGTAAACCGAAAACCCAGAAATCCAAACCAAGAAAAGTAGTAGAGTGCAGGAAGAACCAACTTAAAGCAAGTAATTTCAATAGCATAAGCCGAATTATGCGGTTTTTAAAACATCAAAAATTTACTGAAAATTTCGGCAGAGTCTCCTTTGTAAATACTGGCCCCCAAACGGGATACAACATGAATAGTATACGAAATCAAGAAAAAAGGCATCCCCAAGCGGGAGCTAGCTCTTCGTCAATCGACGGTCACAACCACACAAGCAATATAATATACAACGCCAACGGCGAGGATCAAAAACTCAAAAGGGAACTCAAAACCACCAGAAATATAACGAGCGACTCTAAGGTCGAAAGAATAAACAACACTGGTCTCTATCTCAATAGATACATGTTTGGTTGATGGAATTTCTAGATACAACAGAATAATGATATACAAGATATATAATGGGGGTATGATACAAGTAAACCCACCTACTAGCAAATCACCCGAATGAAACTGAGCCCGCAAGCCGTATTGAAACCTGTACGGAAAATCTGCAAGAAACTGGGGCACAACGGGGTTGAGTTGCCAACTCGTGAATAGAAAAACATCTACGCACAGAAATCGCATAAATACCGCAACCTAGGTCAATGATCATAATATATCCTCAAATATAAGTATAACAGGCAGCCTATAACAATGACTAGGGTAATATCTAACCCGAGTATAATTTCATGTGCCCGTGTCCGTGCCTCAGGTAGCAATATATCATATGAATGAGGTATGAATGCATGAAACAGAATACATGTAAATGAAGAAACTGTTTTCATAAATTAGTGAGATTTCCTTCGTATTTTTAAACTGAGGTATCATAATGAAATCAGTATCAACAGTGTCTAGCATCGACACAAAACATAAATCTCACTGTCTCGAAATATCAATGTCTCAAGCTCAATATCTAGGGCGCCGTCAGTCCGGACCGGCCCCTACCATCCCTCTCAAGACCACGACGGTATCCTCCGGATATCCGACGCGTCGGGTAATATCACCGGTAGGTAGTGCTCCCCAGCCAGGCTCAACGTCAACACCACATTCCTCTTGCCCCGGGGTACCATACCGGGCCCACCATGTACCCGTGACGGTTCCTCCACTCCTCGACACGGATCTCCAAAACCACAGCAAACTCATGGTGGACGACACTTTACATCACTAGAAAACCGCAACATTTTATATTTTAAAAGATCATAAGTTGTAAATTTTGCGGCTTTCCCCGAAATCCAGAAATATCATAAATCTCAAGAAATCATCACAAGTGCATATGTCAATGATAATGAACTAGGCATGAACAACTGAATAACAGTATGCATGAAGTGGTAGGTAATAACTACAATGTCTAATATGGCATATAAGGGAAGTACACTAATATCATGTCAAAACTACCAGCTAACAATCTAAGTCAAGCAATTATATTCTCTAAAGTGTACGTGACATGGCAATTACCGATGAAGATGTGTGTGAGCCGGCAAGTAGGTGTACGTGGTACATACGCATCATCGGTAATGGTGCTGGTGTCCTAACAGCATGATATCAATAATGGAATATGCAGCAAAATAAATATGCGAGGCAGAGCGAACAGCAATAATGTGCGGGAGCTGAATACTAGACACAACGATAACTAATCTGCAATAATCTAATATAAGTCCTACGAATGGTGCCTTTTGAAATAACACGAATCATGGGGTTTTGAAAATAGGGGCTACGGTGTTTTTATGAAAAGATACGTCATTTTTGAAATATCCGTAGATTCCCTTGAGCTGTCTTTAAAAATGCCCACGATTCGTTAGTTTTTGAAATAGGTAAGAAGTCTAATCTAATCTAACAACTACACTAAACTATATGGCTGAACTAACAAGCTGAACTACAGGTAAGGAAACCGCCTATCATCTGAGTCGATACATATACATACCTGTATATGTATAGTCGGTGATCCCGCTTCAATAATATCATATCCGATACCATATCTATAATCAGGCATCCCAAGTCAAGAGTGCGGATCAATCATCAATATAGCTCGTACGTAAATCCGTCGTACGGCATCCCAATCTGGGTACGGTTCAATATCACATTCATCATACTATTCACCTGGTATCCTCTTTATCAAATATCATGGTCGGGGTACTGATCTACATCTAGTACCATACTGATACCGCCTACGTAAGCATGGACGTGTGTGAAACACTACGTCAAGGACCCGCTACAACGTCATGTCGTATCTAAGATACGAACCCTGCTATATCACCGATCTCACGGCCTCAAATCAAATCTCATCGACTCAGCTCAATCCCAAGTATCATCCCCAATCCGTATGTGAACACATAGTCCCATACCCATGTGAACACATAACTATAAAGAAGCCCATGAGCACATATCAATAGGAATGTATGCAAGTATGTATGTGTGTATGTGTGTGTAACACTACCCTAGGGTTCGCAACACTAAAGTAATCCAACACACCAATATCCATCCTAAGCATCGTTATTAATCCCAAATAATATATAATAATTGTTGGTGTGTATACGCATCCGTATACACCACCACGGACTGCGGGGGTGCTATACGCCATCCGCCCGACTTCTCCCCGTAGATATAAATCTACTCACTTGGTCCTCGCTAGCCGGTGCCGACGTCGCCACGCGGTTGCTTGTCGTCTCGAATTCCACATGGGGGTACCTACATATCATAACGTACCATATCGCATTAAAACTAAATTCGAAATCGAAACGGCATACGAAAATCAAATCGGCACGCGTATCACGCATAGGTCCAAACCTATCGCCCACGCATGCAGGAAAAGTCAAACCAACCCTCGATGTCGATGTACGAACGTCAAACCATCGAGAAAATCCAATCACACTCATTTGCATATTCACGAACACTAATTTTAATATAAACTAGTTTAAAACTCACAAAAACGCCAATTTCACTTAAAAAGTCATTTTTCCCGAAAATCTAGCAAGCACAATTCGCCGTTTTTGTACAAAACACGATGTTTAAATGAATGTAGCGGCCAATATATTTATTAAATATCTTAAATGATTCGTATAAACAATTTCCGGAATTTAATCTCATTAAATTCCAAAAATCCTAATATTCTAGTTTACAAAAATACCCTTTTTAACAATTTCAAAGCAAAATGCACAAACTACAATCTAGCTTAGAATTGCATGATCCAAAGCATTAAACCACACTTAATAAAGTTAATGAAGCCAAGAAAAACCTAATCACATTTTTAATCCCAAGAATTTAACAAATTTCAAAAACCTAGTAAGCAAATTAGCAAAATAACAAAATTTTTAAGCTAGCCATTAGCACTAGCTACTAAACTTGTATTAACATGACAACAAAGCCTAATTATAACACACAACCATACACCAATTTTATAAACCCTAACTTTCATTCAATTTCACAACTTGAATTCCAAAACTTGCAATTAAACTCACATATCCAAATAACACTTAATTAAATTAGCTTAAGAAATTAGTAACAATTTAAGCAACAAAAAGTTTTAGAATTATACCCAAAAATATATGAAGGTCCACAAGACTCCATGGCCTCCCAAAATGCTCTCTTTTCACAAGGATCCATGCTAAACGGGCTAAGCTAAAATGGGTAGGACTTTGATTTTGATTTTGTGGGATTTTTGGTGGATTTTTGATGCAATTTTTCATGAAGTTTTGAAGGGAAAAGAGAGGGGAAAATGGAGGGGGGGGCTGCTGTGGGGAGAAGGAATTTTCGGCCAGAAAAGTGGGTGGGGGAGAGAGAGGGAGGTGAGGAAAATGGGGGTGGGGACAAGGTCAAGGTCAAACAAAGTCAAAAGTCTAACTACTTCACTCATTTTCGTTTCTTTTCTTTTCTTTTCTTTCATTTCTTTTTCCTTGAAAATCAAGTGGGTAAAAATATGGTGGGTGCTGAATTCAGCCATGGGGAGGAGTAAGTGGGGGTGTGTGGGTGTGGGCACGGGTGTAGGGTGATGAAAAATTATAAATACAATACCCCAAACATCCATTTACGTTAAAAAAAAGCCTTTTTTCTTCAATAATTTCTAAACCGTTTTGGCAAATGATTTCGTTCCAAAAACCACATGATAAATTTTTATTTAATGTTTTATGATGCACAAAATTTGTTTCAACTCATTCCAATTTGTAATTTTCCCTAATTAAATGTATTAGTGACGGTTTAAAATAATAATAAAATAATATTTTTTTCAGAAAATTTGAAATTTCTCCAGCGGCTCAATAAACACCAAATAATAGCAATTACATAGATAGAATATGTATATTTAATTTTTATAATAAGATATTTGTATTTTGACTTTTTACAGAAAACTCCCTCATTTTACCGATTTTCCGAAATTTCACCGAAACGATTTTCAAAACGCTACAATCTTCCCCCCTTAAAGAAATTCGGTCCCCGAATTTAAATTCAAACTCTCCCAATTACTAAAACATCTAAGAAAAACCATCAAGTCGTCGGGGCTCCGAAATTGTAAATACATAAAACAAATCGTAGCGCAGCGCATGCGTTTGAAAAATGAGTATATAACTCAAATCAAAACTCCGTCAAGCATCCCGCGATCATCGGAGTCGTGGAGAAGACATCAATACCAAATCCAAATCAAAACCAATATGATATAACTCGAAACTATAAATGTAAATATCGAATCTATATCTGTAAGTATCTGAAGGAAATGCATGCCAAATCTCTTTAAGTCGCTGTGCAACGCGTATAACACTGCACAGTGGCGGACGTCTGCCATAAGAAAATAACTATATACATATATACCTTTGTTTGAAATGTACGTTCCGCCGTTTTAGAAACAATTTAGAAGGGTCTCCTTGTTTTAAACATTTCGTGTCATATCAGACACGCAGGTAAATACTGAGACTATAGCTCGCTTTTTGGAAATCCCTTCAATAACTATCAATGCATGCAAAATGTATTCAGGTACTGTCTTCTGACTAGCCCTGCTCAGTACGAAAACACATAGCAATATCATAAAAACGTACTGCTCTATAAGAAATCAATCCCAAAATATGCACATGAATACTACGTGCGTCTGGTGCGTACGGAAATCAAAATCCATAAATGTGCCATACATGCGCACAGAAACAACACCTAAGTGCATCAGGTGTGCACGAAACATCTGTCGTAGGCAACATGTGTGCCTGACAGCAAAATCAGGTGCATCTGACATGCACGAAAAAAAAAATCTCGATTTAGTGCCTCTGGTGTGCACCAAAATCACCCTTCAAAACATGCGCCCAACATGCGCGAAAATCCAAATCAGGTACATCTATCGTGCATGAAATCATGAAATCCAATATCAAGCGCCGAACGTACGGAAAAGCAATCAGGTGCACAAGGTGCACAAAACAAATATCGAGTATCACAATCAAAATCGAAGTCCAGTGCATCTAAGTGCACAAAAGGCGTATCACTGCACTGCAAGCATATATAAACTATACCGAGTGCAGGAAAGAAATCGTGTGCATGCATACGCACAAAACCAACTCAACTATTTAAAACCGTAAAATCACAAACATGTGAAACTAAAGAACGAAAACGATATCAAGTGCAACACTGTGCAAAGATCGTAAATCCTCAATCATCAAAATCAAATCATACGAAAAAATTACCCAAAACATCGTAATCAATAATGGCGGAATAGTACTGCTCAAGCGCATCCTTTAAGAATCTCGGCAACTGTCGCGGTCACTAGTGGGACGTCTCGTCGATGATCATGAACTCTGTCCTGCTGGCGTGCGTAACCATGACCACTCCTGGGTCAAGGTCTTCACTGTGAATTACCAATCTTTCGGTCCATCGGCTCATCGGCCCTGTCAGGTGTACTAACGGGGACGATTCCGTTCTGGCACTCCTCTGGTCATCTCTTGGTCAATCATCGCGACCACTCGTAAGACAGCATATCACTGGCGTCGGCCTCTGGCTCTCTGAATGTACGTGACACATCTGATCCTGGGTGCAAGTATCATTGCAGCAGTGTCCTGGAAGGAATCCTGCTCACGGTCTCTTCCATATCTCGTCTCTGCCAACTGCCCGGAAGTCATTGTCCTTTCCTATATCTGCATCTTGCTCTGGAACGACTGCATACTCATCGCGACTCCTTCTGGAAGGTAAGTCCAAGTACCATGCCTCGGCATGCGCATCGCCTCTCTGATGTCGGCGGAGTGGAACATCATCTCATCTAGATCTGGTGCGAACCTCTTACTCCACTTTTCTCTAATGTCGTCTGCTTTGGACTCGTCTCGTCGCGGCTGCATGGACTGAGCTCCAACGACTATCCTCGTATCTGGAGTCTCCCAAGAATGCGTCTCACCACCTAGCATCCGATTGAAGTCGAACCATTCGATCGATTCGTCAAAACCTCATAATCCCCCAAGAGCTCAACCTCTTGGGCACAGTTTAATAGTATCGAATATATACCACAGCATCGGTGGTCCAGCCGTAGAAGGGCAAACCCAAGCCTCACTAATGGCGCCGTAGAACTGCCGCAAACCCGAAGGTTCAAAGGCTTTCACACGGTCATTAAGTCGAGTTAGGGTTTCATTCTTCTAGAGGGACCATAGAATTGCCTGCATGTCTTTCCGACTACTTTAAACTTGGATAAATAGGTTTCTGACATTCGATCGTCTCTGTCGACTCCCAACGCCTCCGCATGAAGTCGTCTCTAGCTGGAATCAATCTATCTGATGACCTCGCATCGGGGTAAGCGAACGAACCACCTGTCCTAGTCATTCATCATCGGGTGACTAGCGACCTTCTATCATCTATTCGTACAACTCGCCCCGCCACAGTTCCAACATATGGGGCGATATCTCGTCGCTCGCAGCAACAACTGGCTCGCTCGTCTGCACGCTGAACAGTGCCTCAATCATCAGGAGTAAGCAACACACCAACGGTCATCAAAATCTGGCTGGCCTCTGTCAGTGGCTCAATCCTCTAGTGTCGATCGGCACATCCGAGTAACCTCATAAAGGAGATCCGCCAAACGCTCGCGGCGCGGAAACACAGTAAAAAGACACATCTCTGCAATCGTGTGTCGCCGGAATTTCGCCCTGGTCAGTCCTCGTTCATGACGAGCTTGTGCTGACCGCAACTCTAGCCGTAGCTCTCCCTGCCGGTAACCGTAGCAGCAAAACCAAACTGGTACCGATGAGGCTAGATCAGGAAGGAATATAATACTGAACAAGGAAATGTACATCCTAAGGCTTCATAAGTGGAGTGGCGTGTCGTAAATATGCCGCGGAACATACCAACGGTACGTCACTCTACTTTAGTCACCTATTCCATCAACCAAGGGTCATCCTACGCTCCGAAGGTTAAAACCTAACGCTCTGATACCAACTTTGTCACGACCCGAAAGTACGGAACATGACCAGCACTTAAACTACGAACGTCTCGAGGCGTACGTAATCTAAGTAAACCGAAAACCCAGAAATCCAAATCAAGAAAAGTAGTAGAGTGCAGGAAGAACCAACTTAAAGCAAGTAATTTCAATAGCATAAGCCGAATTATGCGGTTTTTAAAACATCAAAAATTTACTGAAAATTTCGGCAGAGTCTCCTTTGTAAATACTGGCCCCCAAACGGGATACAACATGAATAGTATACGAAATCAAGAAAAAAGGCATCCCCAAGCGGGAGCTAGCTCTTCGTCAATCGACGGTCACAACCCCACAAGCAATATAATATACAACGCCAACGGCGAGGATCAAAAACTCAAAAGGGAACTCAAAACCACTAGAAATATAACGAGCGACTCTAAGGTCGAAAGAATAAACAACACTGGTCTCTATCTCAATAGATACATGTTTGGTTGATGGAATTTCTAGATACAACAGAATAATGATATACAAGATATATAATGGGGGTATGATACAAGCAAACCCACCTACTAGCAAATCACCCGAATGAAACTGAGCCCGCAAGCCGTAATGAAACCTGTACGGCAAATCTGCAAGAAACTGGGGCACAACGGGGGTGAGTTGCCAACTCGTGAATAGAAAAACATCTACGCACAGAAATCGCATAAATAACGCAACCTAGGTCAATGATCATAATATATCCTCAAATATAAGTATAACAGGCAGCCTATAACAATGACTAGGGTAATATCTAACCCGAGTATAATTTCATGTGCCCGTGTCCGTGCCTCAGGTAGCAATATATCATATGAATGAGGTATGAATGCATGAAACAGAATACATGTAAATGAAGAAACTATTTTCATAAATTAGTGAGATTTCCTTCGTATTTTTAAACTGAGGTATCATAATGAAATCAGTATCAACAGTGTCTAGCATCGACACAAAACATAAATCTCACTGTCTCGAAATATCAATGTCTCAAGCTCAATATCTAGGGCGCCGTCAGTCCGGACCGGCCCCTACCATCCCTCTCAAGACCACGACGGTATCCTCCGGATATCCGACGCGTCGGGTAATATCACCGGTAGGTAGTGCTCCCCAGCCAGGCTCAACGTCAACACCACATTCCTCTTGCCCCGGGGTACCATACCGGGCCCACCATGTACCCGTGACGGTTCCTCCACTCCTCGACACGGATCTCCAAAACCACAGCAAACTCATGGTGGACGACACTTTACATCACTAGAAAACAGCAACATTTTATATTTTAAAAGATCATAAGTTGTAAATTTTGCGGCTTTCCCCGAAATCCAGAAATATCATAAATCTCAAGAAATCATCACAAGTGCATATGTCAATGATAATGAACTAGGCATGAACAACTGAATAACAGTATGCATGAAGTGGTAGGTAATAACTACAATGTCTAATATGGCATATAAGGGAAGTACACTAATATCATGTCAAAACTACCAGCTAACAATCTAAGTCAAGCAATTATATTCTCTAAAGTGTACGTGACATGGCAATTACCGATGAAGATGTGTGTGAGCCGGCAAGTAGGTGTACGTGGTACATACGCATCATCGGTAATGGTGCTGGTGTCCTAACAGCATGATATCAATAATGGAATATGCAGCAAAATAAATATGCGAGGCAGAGCGAACAGCAATAATGTGCGGGAGCTGAATACTAGACACAACGATAACTAATCGGCAATAATCTAATATAAGTCCTACGAATGGTGCCTTTTGAAATAACACGAATCATGAGGTTTTGAAAAAAGGGGCTACGGTGTTTTTATGAAAAGATACGTCGTTTTTGAAATATCCGTAGATTCCCTTGTGCTGTCTTTAAAAATGCCCACGATTCGTTAGTTTTTGAAATAGGTAAGAAGTCTAATCTAATCTAACAACTACACTAAACTATACGGCTGAACTAACAAGCTGAACTACAGGTAAGGAAACCGTCTATCATCTGAGTCGATACATATACATACCTGTATATGTATAGTCGGTGATCCCGCCTCAATAATATCATATCCGATACCATATCTATAATCAGGCATCCCAAGTCAAGAGTGCGGATCAATCATCAATATAGCTCGTACGTAAATCCGTCGTACGGCATCCCAATCTGGGTACGGGTCAATATCACATTCATCATACTATTCACCTGGTATCCTCTTTATCAAATATCATGGTCGGGGTACTGATCTACATCTAGTATCATACTGATACCGCCTACGTAAGCATGGACGTGTGTGAAACACTACGTCAAGGACCCGCTACAACGTCATGTCGTATCTAAGATACGAACCCTGCTATATCACTGATCTCACGGCCTCAAATCAAATCTCATCGACTCAGCTCAATCCCAAGTATCATCCCCAATCCGTATGTGAACACATAGTCCCATACCCATGTGAACACATAACTATAAAGAAGCCCATGAGCACATATCAATAGGAATGTATGCAAGTATGTATGTGTGTATGTGTGTGTAACACTACCCTAGGGTTCGCAACACTAAAGTAATCCAACACACCAATATCCATCCTAAGCATCGTTATTAATCCCAAATAACATATAATAATTGTTGGTGTGTATACGCATCCGTATACACCACCACGGACTGCGGAGGTGCTATACGCCATCCACCCGACTTCTCCCCGTAGATATAAATCTACTCACCTGGTCCTCGCTAGCCGGTGCCGACGTCGCCACGTGCTTGCTTGTCGTCTCGAAGTCCACATGGGGGTACCTACATATCATAACGTACCATATCGCATTAAAACTAAATTCGAAATCGAAACGGCATACGAAAATCAAATCCGCACGCGTATCACGCATAGGTCCAAACCTATCGCCCACGCATGCAGGAATAGTCAAACCAACCCTCGATGTCGATGTACGAACGTCAAACCATCGAGAAAATCCAATCACACTCATTTGCAAATTCACGAACACTAATTTTAATATAAACTAGGTTAAAGCTCACAAAAACGCCAATTTCACTTAAAAAGTCATTTTTCCCGAAAATCTAGCAAGCACAATTCGCCGTTTTTGAACAAAACACGATGTTTAAATGAATGTATCGGCCAATATATTTATTAAATATCTTAAATGAGTCGTATAAACAATTTCCGGAATTTAATCTCATTAAATTCCAAAAATCCTAATATTCTAGTTTACAAAAATACCCCTTTTAACAATTTCAAAGCAAAATGCACAAACTACAATCTAGCTTAGAATTGCATGATCCAAAGCATCAAACCACACTTAATAAAGTTAATGAAGCCAAGAAAAACCTAATCACATTTTTAATCCCAAGAATTTAACAAATTTCAAAAACCTAGTAAGCAAATTAGCAAAATAACAAAATTTTTAAGCTAGCCATTAGCACTAGCTACTAAACTTGTATTAACATGACAACAAAGCCTAATTATAACACACAACGATACACCAATTTTATAAACCCTAACTTGCATTCAATTTTACAACTTGAATTCCAAAACTTGCAATTAAACTCACATATCCAATTAACACTTAATTAAATTAGCTTAAGAAATTAGTAACAATTTAAGCAACAAAAAGTTTTAGAATTATACCCAAAAATATATGAAGGTCCAAAAGACTCCATGGCCTCCCAAAATGCTCTCTTTTCACAAGGATCCATGCTAAACGGGCTAAGCTAAAATGGGTAGGACTTTGATTTTGATTTTGTGGGATTTTTGGTGGATTTTTGATGCAATTTTTCATGAAGTTTTGAAGGGAAAAGAGAGGGGAAAATGGAGGGGGGGCTGCTGTGGGGAGAAGGAATTTTCGGCCAGAAAAGTGGGTGGGGGAGAGAGAGGGAGGTGAGGAAAATGGGGGGGGGACAAGGTCAAGGTCAAACAAAGTCAAAAGTCTAACTACTTCACTCATTTTCTTTTCTTTTCTTTTCTTTCATTTCTTTTTCCTTGAAAATCAAGTGGGTAAAAATATGGTGGGTGCTGAATTCAGCCATGGGGAGGAGTAAGTGGGGGTGTGTGGGTGTGTGCACGGGTGTAGGGTGATGAAAAATGATAAATACAATACCCCAAACATCCATTTACGCTAAAAAAAAGCCTTTTTTCTTCAATAATTTCTAAACCGTTTTGGCAAATGATTTCGTTCCAAAAACCACATGATTAATTTTTATTTAATTTTTTATGATGCACAAAATTTGTTTCAACTCATTCCAATTTGTAATTTTCCCTAATTAAATGTATTAGTGACGGCTTAAAATAATAATAAAATAATATTTTTTTCAGAAAATTTGAAATTTCTCCAGCGGCTCAATAAACACCAAATAATAGCAATTACATAGCTAGAATATGTATATTTAATTTTTATAATAAGATATTTGTATTTTGACTTTTTACAGAAAACTCCCTCATTTTACCGATTTTCCGAAATTTCACCGAAACGATTTTCAAAACGCTACACTAGCGTATGCGCTTCTCATCCCAGCACGGGAGACGGTCTGTCCCACAGCCGTCAGTACGTCGTACTTGAGATAGTATGCGGGTGCTCATTAGGTTACGAGTACACTGGACAGGACTCGTCGGGAACTGATGGTTGGTATTATACCTATCGTCAGTTATCAGTTCCCAGGTGACATGAGTACAGCTTAGTACGCTGACTTGACACTGTCACTTCGCCTCGAGTGTGTTCCCACTGTTCTTTGATTACTACCCTACCACGGCTCTACTGAGTCGTGCAAACAGGTAGTAGTTGGGAGCAGTCCCGAAGCACTTGGAGGCAGTGACGGTTAGACACGATTCGTCTCTCCCGGTATTGGGGGTTGACATCGCGCTGTGTCTAGGAGAGCCATTACACGAGTAGTCCCTGGCCAGGCCAAATGAGATATACTGGTAGGTTTCCAGTGTTACCTCAGGGTGTTCTGGGCTTCACTCCGACACGACTTGTACCGCTTTTAGGGGACTGACGTTTACCGCCCCCTAGGCCCGCCATACGATGTATCAGACGAATAGACCGGACTATGCGGAGATTGTCACATACAGGCTCGGTAGGAGTTCGGATGGGTTTACTTCATCGGCCTTCTTATCGACATCTACCTGGGGACCGTTACGTACAGCTAGTGCCGCTTGCGGTCTGTTGTTAAACCCACTGCCAGCGTAGTGTCGAGTCTTTAGAGTCCCACACAGAGAGTTTCCCTGCACTGAGCGAAACGTGTAGAGGCCGTATGGTTTTACGGCAGGGCTGCGATCACTTACGTACACTTGTGTGCGTATGGTGTTCGGGCAGGCAGTACTAGTGGGGTTTGGTTTAAGCCGGATCCTAGTATTGCACGGATGGATTAGTTTTGTCTTCTGCGCATCCGCATTCTACGGAATGCGGATGCAGGTGTGTATGCACAGTTTTCCGGAGTGATGAAGGAGGAGGTGCCTCATTAGGGTTTTGGCAGTTGGTTCGGCCAAAACCGTTATGTGGCAGGCTCATTAGGGTTTTGACAGTTGATTCGGTCAAAACCATTTTAAGACGGACTCATTAAGGTTTTGACAGTTCGTTTGGTCAAAACCATTATGAGCCGCGGATATCATTTACTAATCCTTTTAGTGATAATTTTATGATGGCTAATTGCATTGACCATTTGACCCCGTTGACCTCTCTTGACTTTGTTGACCGGTTGACCGTGTTGACCATTGACTTTCAAGAGGGATGTACACTCTTCTTTTCTTTTCTTTTTTTCCTTTTGGATTATGATAATGGTCATTTCAATGTAGCCATCAAACTTTATCTTGATGGGATTAGCAATGATGTTGTTTTTACATTATTGCAACCATGGTTACTTTTCTTTGTATCATAATTTCTTTCTCATTCTTTCTCTTGTTTTTCAAGTGAGAAGAAAAAAGAAAAGCTCCATGGTTGCTAACCTTCCTCCTTCTTCTTCTTCCTCCTCTTGATTTATCTTTTGATCTCATGTGTTGAGAGATAAAGATCCCGCAAAGACAAAAACCATTCATCTACCACTTCTACATAACGTAGGGCTTCTAGATTAGCAATCTCTTTGCCCTAGTTACCTCGGCTCGAGGTGGAGCTCGGTGCACATCTCTCGGGTGGATCGTCTTCGACTCAAGGAGGCCGCGGAGGTGGCCGAAGTCCGTATCAACTCTCGGAGCAAGCAAGGAAAAGAACAACTAGAAGAGAAGGAGTTCAAGTTGAGTGACCAAAGTCCGGATCAACCCTCGGAGCAAGCAAGGAGAACAACAATAAGAAGAGAAGGAGTTCAAGTTGAGGTATAACCCCTAACCGAGTAGATAAATCTCTAGTTAGGATGCTAGTGTATTATTTAGCAAAGATCCGGCTTTTACGGTCCATGTTGCCAAGTCCAGAAAATTTTTTGTTTTACCGTTTCCGCAACCCCGAAAGTACCGGGAGAGGTAACGTGGACCTAACATAATCCTGTCTAACCGCTACTGCCTCTAAGTGCTCAGGACTGCACCCAACCGCTACCTGTTTACACGATTCCTTTGAGCCGTGGTAGGGTAGCAATCTAAGAACAGTGGGACACACTCGAGGCGAAGTAGCAGTGTCAAGTCTGCGGACTATGCTGTACTCATGTCACCTAGGAACTGTTCACTGACGACCGGTATAAAACCAACCAACAGTTCCCTGTGAGTCCTGTCCGGTGTACCTGTAACCTAACGAGCACCTGCATACTATCTCCAGTACGACGTACTGACGGCTGTGGGACAGACCATCTCCCTAACTGGGATGAGAAGCGTACACACTAGTCTACTCCGGAGTATCGATGCCCTATCTCGATAATCCTACGACTAGGGACCTGAATAAGTATGTGCTTGTAGACTACCCAGCCCCCACTACTGTGACTGCCATCACAACGCTGGTAGTCAAGAAAGTTCCTAAGAGCTCTATCAATACGTATACTCACATATTAAGATAGAAAAACCAAGTAGCATACTACCATGTTTAGCAAGACTGTTATATACACGTGAATATCCCAAGCTTCCATTAAGTAATATACAAACTAGTATGATACAATAATGGCCCCTAGGGCATATACACTAACAATCTCCCACTTGCACTAGGGCCATGTACTGGCATATCGAAGACCGATGATCTCGAGTAGCCTCTCGAACTAAATCTGAGGTAAGGCCTTTGTGAATGGATCAGCAATGTTCTCTTCAGTAGCAACTCTCCGAACCTCGATCTCCTGACGATTAATGATCTCCCTGATCAGGTGATACCGCCTTAAGATGTATCTGGACTTCTGATGGGACCTTGGTTCCTTCGCTAAAGCTATAGCTCCATTGTTGTCGCAATACAGAGGTATTGGATCAACAATGGTAGGAACCACCTGAAGTTCTGTTAGGAACTTCTTCATCCAGACCGCTTCTTTTGCGGCATCGCAAGCAGCAATATACTCCGCTTCCATTGTCGAGTCAGCAACGGTGTCCTGCTTGGAACTCTTCCAGCACATCGCCCCTCCATTGAGGGTAAAGACATAACCTGACATGGACTTGGAGTCATCCTTATCACTCTGGAAGCCGGAATCAGCAAAGGCCTCGATCTTGAGGTCTTTTCTGCCGTAAACCAAGAACATCTCCTTAGTCCTCCTCAGGTACTTGAGAATGTTCTTTACTGCTATCCAGTGCTTCTCCCCTGGGTCTGACTGATACCGGCTTACCACGCTCAGTGCGTAAGCTACATCTGGTCTGGTGCACAACATCGCATACATTATAGAGCCAACCGCAGAAGCGTAGGGTATAATAGACATGCGTTCCCTTTCCAAATCAGTCTTGGGAGACATCTCTTTGGATATGGTGATTCCGTGACAAGCCGGTAGATTACCGCGCTTAGAATCTTCCATACTGAATCTTTTCAGTACAGTGTCGATATACCTGGACTGCGAAAGTCCCAACATCCTCTTGGATCTATCACGATAGATCCGGATCCCCAGAATGTAAGAGGCATCACCCAGGTCTTTCATGGAGAACCTGTGTGACAAGAATCCTTTGACAGATTGTAGCATAGGAATGTCATTTCCTATCAATAGAATGTCATCCACGTACAAGACGAGGAATATGACAGTTCTTGCTACAACTTTACTATATATGCACGGTTCATCTGGATTCTTGATAATGTCATATTCTTTCACTGTTTCATCAAAACAGATGTTCCAACTCTGCGATGCCTGCTTTAGTCCATAAATGAACTTAAGCAACTTGCATACTTTCCCGCTGCTTCCACTCTGATTGAAACCCTCTAGCTGATCCATATAGACGCACTCTTTTAAATTACCATTTAGAAAAGCCGTCTTTACGTCCATCTGCCAGATTTCATAATCATGGAAGGCAGCAATAGCAAGAAGGACCCGAATGGATTTGAGCATAGCCATTGGATAAAAAGTTCCGTCATAGTCCAAACCAGGTCTTTGACGAAAACCCTTTTGCAACAAGTCTAGCCTTATAGGTTTCCACCTGTCCATCTACACCAATCTTTTTCTTGAAGATCCATTTGCATCCTATGGGTTTTACCCCATCTGGAGCAAAGTCCAAAGTCCATACTTTGTTGGTGTACATGGACTCCATTTCGGTCCGCATTGCATCTAGCCATCGTACCGAATCGCCGCTCTGGATGGCCTGCTGGAAGCCAGTAGGTTCATCATCATCTATGATGCAATCCTCTCTATCCCCATCTATGAGAAAACCGTAGTATCTCTCAGGCGGATGAGACGGCCTACTACTACTGCGGAGGGGTGCGGGAATGTCCTGTTCTTCTTGAACTACTTGTTCTACCAAACTTTCAGTATTAGCTTGAGGTTCTAGAATTTCTTCCAGTTCTATTTCGCTACCACTTATTTCCTTTTCTAAAAACTGCTGTTCCAGAAAATAGGCATTACGAGAAACAAAAACCTTTTGCTCCTCTGTGTAATAGAAATAATATCCCTTGGAGTTCTTTGGATATCCCACAAACTTACATTTTACTGATCGTGTCTCGAGCCTGTCCACATGCTGCTTTTTAACAAAAGCTGAACATCCCCAAATCTTCATATGCTGAAGATGGGGTTTCTACCCACTCCACATCTGATATGGGGTGGTAGGCACAGTTTTGGTAGGAGCCCTGTTCAGAAGATATGCCGCTGAATCTAGCGCATAACCCTAAAAAGATCGCTGTAACTCAGCATTACTCATCATGGAACGTACCATATCCAATAGGGTTCGATTCCGTCTCTCCGATGCACCATTATGCTGTGGAGTGTATGGAGGAGTAAGCTGAGAGAGAATTCCTTTCTCTTTTAGGTAACCTAGGAACTCGGCACTCAAGTATTCAACACCTCGATCAGATCTTAGTGTCTTGATACTTTTTCCTGTTTGGTTTTCTACTTCATTCTTATACCCTTGGAATTTCTCAAAAGATTCGGATTTATGTTTCATCAGATAAATGAATCCGTACCTTGAGTGATCATTCGTGAAAGTAATGAAATAGGAAAAACCACCTCTTGCATGTGTAGACATTGGACCACATACATCGCTGTGTATGAGTCCTAAGAGCTCGCTCGCTCTTACTCCATGTCCAGTAAAAGGAGTCTTTGTCATCTTTCCTTTGAGACAAGATTGACAAGTGTCATAAGTTTGATATTCGAACGAGTCCAAATATCCTTCTCTATGCAACTTAGTCAACCTTCTCTCAATGATATGACCCAGTCTACAATGCCATAAGAAAGCTTTATTTAAATCCGGAGGCTTTCTTTTTAGTGTGTTCTGGATATTGAAAATTTGGAGTTGGTTTAACACATATATACCGTTTTCCAGTGTACCGGACCCAATCAAACTATGATTAAGGTGGATGTTAACAACACGACTTCCAAACGTGAAATCATAACCTTTATTTGATAACAAGGAAACAGATATGATATTACACGTTAAGCTGGGTACACAAAAACAGTTATGTAAAACCAAAATGTGTCCACTCGTGAATCCCAGGTGATAATCCCCTACGGACACAGCTCCCACGCTAGCTCCGTTAGCAACCATCAGGGTCATATCACCTTCCTTCAGCACTCTACGGTTTCTCAGTGCCTGCAATGAATTGCAAATATGAGATCCTGATCCGGTATCTAATACCCAGGAAGTAGAGTTGATTTCCAGACAATTCTCAATTACAAACACATCTGAAGTCGAAGCCACAGCTTGCTTCGGTTCCTGGTTCTTGGCGTTCCACGCCTTGCAATCCTTTTTCCAGTGCCCTTTCCTGTCACAATTGAAGCACTCATCCTGGGCCACTACCGGTACCGTAAACTTTTTCTTTCCCTTCCCTCCCACCTTACATACACCTCCTCTAGGTCTGGGGGCGGCCTTCTTTTTCCTTCCTTTGGCCCTAGCCTTGGACCCGGAAGAAGAAGCACCGCTAACAAACATAGCGGGTGTTTCCTTTGCCTTCTGCAAGGTGCCCTCTGAACTCCTTAACATGTTCAGGAGTTCCGGAAGTTCAACTTCTTTTCTTTGAATGTTGAAGTTCAGGATAAACTGGGCGTAGGTGGAAGGAAGGGACTGGAGAATAAGGTCTGTATAGAGCTCATTATCCAAAGTCATCCCAAGTTCTGCGAGCTCTTCTATATAGCCGATCATCTTTAGGACATGTTCTCCTACCGATGACCCGATAGCCAACCTCGCTCGAAACAAGTTCTTAGAGGTCTCGTATCTTGCTATTCGAGATTGCTCTCCATAAAGTTCCTTTGTATGGTGAAATATGGCATCTAGTTCCATATCCTCGTGCCTTGTAACACTTTGAATTTCCGTTAGAGTGTTTTTTGTGATAATTAGTGATGGTACGTGTTATTATATATGTGTTCATACGATTATTAGTTATATTTAGTAGTGTTTGCAAATTGGGGCAAATGTTCCTTTGTAGTGTACACCTTGCACACTTAGCCATTTTTGTGACTTAGGGTTTTGGTAACATATTAACCATTCTTTTGTGCATGGTTCTTTTTAATTCCCCACCATTTTAAATCATATCATAACCCCTTTTTATAATTTCAAATCCAATAAACAATGAAGCATGGTGTTAGGTAGAAAAGAATTGACTTTTGACCCCTTTTCTTTTCCTCTTCTCTCTCTTTTCCCCATTCCTGAATTCTGCTGAAATTCCAGCAGCAAACCCCCATTTTTCTCCATATTCTCTTCTCTTTTCACTTCTCTTTAGTTCCTCATTCAAATCCTACACAAAAACCACTCTTTTCCTTCACAAAGCCTTAGGGAAAATGAGATTTTGAGGTGTTTGGAGGCAGATCTGCATACTTGAAGAGGGAGCTGGAACTTTTGGTGTTCTTAGGGTCTTTTGAAGGTATATAACTCTTGTTTAACACCCTTCTCCCATATCTTGTTATAGTTTAGCTAGAAATCATATTTTGTGTGCATGTTTGGTGGTTTTGAGGGGATTTAGTGATGATAGGTTAAAGCTAGCTTTTTATGGCTCAATTAGCTTGGTAATGAGTTGTTAGTGTGATTCTAGACATGGGTTTGCTTCAGATTTTAGGAAAATACAATAAAGTTTGAATTTAGTGCAAAAGTGTGGATTTTAGCTAGAAATAAGGCTCTGTAGGATCTGCTGCTACCCGAGATATTTCAGAGTGAAACTAGATGTTACTGTAGCATGTATGGGGGGTATAGAGTGCACACACCAAACCTGGGAGCCCAATTCCCTACCCAGGCCGACGAAATAAGCATTCTGGCCGCAATTTGTGGCCAGATGGGGGTGTTTTGGGTTGGGGTTTGTGGTGTGGGTGTCTGCTGCTATGTGGGTTATTTTGGTATATATAGTTTTACAATATCTTTCCTGTATCAAAATCTGGAAGTGATTACCTATTTTCCCGTATTTTCAATCTTTTGCGACACGCGTGATACGTGTGTGTGGGTTTGGGGTTTCTGCGTATCGTGAAGCGTCGGAGTGGTTTCAGGCGCGTAATCACACGTTTTAGCGTATCGCGCACACGCGCGCTTGGTTCGCGACACGAGTTACTAGTTCGGCTTTAATGTCGCGTTTGTGTGACTTCAAGCTTATGTGTGATATATTGTGAAATTCTAGGTTCGTAGGCGAGTACGGCGGACGCCGCGCAGAAAGGGAAGCAAGTTGTTGGCTATACCTAGCGAGAGACTACGGTGAGTAGATTTCACATCTACGGGGACATCGCCCGCATGGCTTTCTACGTCAGGGCTAATAGGACCATATAGTTTCCTTTGTATACATTGACTATTCATGGCTACTATTTAGTGCATGCTGCAATCCCTGCTATATGGATAAAACCAAGAATTGATATAACACCGCACCATTACTAACGGTCCATGTTGCACGAGCACTATCCTGCATGTTACACACACACCGTTAGTAATTGTCATGACACTCACACTGTAGAATTTACATCGGATCATTATATTGTAGCTCATCTATATGTGACTTGACAGGTTATTCATACTTGATGCATATATCACATTGGATCATTATATTGTAGCTCATCTATATGTG
Source organism: Agapanthus africanus (assembly GCA_030015575.1). Classification (NCBI taxonomy): domain Eukaryota; kingdom Viridiplantae; phylum Streptophyta; class Magnoliopsida; order Asparagales; family Amaryllidaceae; genus Agapanthus; species Agapanthus africanus. The sequence continues at coordinate 277,390,930 of JASDDO010000010.1, read as the reverse complement.
ACTTGACAGGTTATTCATACTTGATGCATATATCACATCGGATCATTATATTGTAGCTCATCTATATGTGACTTGACAGGTTATTCATACTTGATGCATATATCACATCCGATCATTATATTGTAGCTCATCTATATGTGACTTGACATGATATTCATATTTGACACACATATCATATCGGATCATTGACTTGCATATTGGTTTGCATTATATGTGATTTCTTGATTTGGGAACCGTGGCTATTTCAAATATGTAATCATTTAAAAACCCGGTTCCCTTGATATGATATTTCGGTGCGTCCACCATGTGTTTCCTCGGTGCTAGAGTGATATATGTGAACCCGAATCGAGGAGCTGGTTGAGGCCGATTACGGGTATATGGTGGACCCGGTATGGTACCCCAAGGCGAGAACGGTTTCGTTATGCAGTAGACGGTGAGCCTGGCAGAGGGACTACTACCTACCGGTGATTGGTTGGACCTGACAGTCATCCGGAGGGTATTGATCAGAGTCGATAGATGGATGCGGGGTGATCCGTACTGCCGGGGCCGAGGGCCGATACCGCAGACGGAGCCTGGGCTGACCCGGACTGACGGGGCCCGATGGATGAGGATTTGCGTGTCGATGCTGGACACGAGTATTTATGATATTTTGGTGCCGATGTTGGGCACTCGGGATTCTCAGAGATGTACAGGATTTGAGGGCCGATGAGAGTGCCGGTGCCTGAGCTATTTGGGGGATATGGGTGCATTAATGAACACCGATTATATATTCCACGTTGACATTCCGTGTAGACATTATATTGCCCATGCTCAGCATTTATTATTGTACCTCATCCTGTAGTTACATTACCTGATAGAGCATATGCATGATTATTGCACATACTGCTTATTACATATTGATATCATCAGTTGGCATATGATAAAGTAGCGCAGTACGTGGATGCTCGCGATTACCTTTGTATGTTATCTCTATTCACGAGTTGGCAACTCACCCCCGTTGTGCCACAGTGTTTGCAGGTTGCCCTTCGGAGTAGTTGCGGCAGTGTAACATTTCCAAAATAATAAAATATTATTTTTAGGAATTTTTATGATTTAATATTATTTTATTGATTATTTTAATATTAAATTAATATTTAAATGCAAACAAATGGAGAAAAATTATGGAAAATTCTAAAATAGGTTATCTATTGGAATTATGCCATTTTTAAGTGTTGTGATCATTTATATGCTAATTTAGCGCTAATCGCGATTAAAAGTCGCTAATCGGATTTTTTTTGGCTTTTTGTGCAAAATGTGCACATATCATTTTTGAACTTGTGTTACATTTTCTTGTCATGGTTTTGTTTTGGGATCACTATTGATGTGAGAAGGTTGGTTTTAAGAAAAGAAAAGGAAAAGAAAAGAAAAAGAAAAGAAAATGAGAATGGGGTTGGTGAGAAAGAGGTATGGGTTGAACCATTGACCAAACACTTAGCTATTTCCTCAATTTCCCTCCCTCTTCACTCTCCTCCAGCTGCTGCCCCTTCCCTCACTTCCTCCTCCATCTTCAAGCCAAGAAACACCATTAAAACCATCTCAAAACCTCACACTCATTTCACTAAAATTGCACACAAGCCCAAGATCTATAGAATGGACCAAGGAAGTTGCTGTTTTGGTGCTGTGGGAAGATTCTTGAATCTTTATTGAGGTAATTCCTTCACTAACATTGTAGTATTTCAAGTGTTTTAGCCTCTTTTAAAGTTTCATATCGATATCGTGTGATTTTGTGCACTTTGGACCAAACTAGAGAGGATTAGGGTAAACTTGAGTTATGGCTTTGCAATTGGACTCAATTGGTGACCTAAGACCCTATTTTGACCAAGCCCCTGACCTGAAACAACCTGAAACCCAAGAATACGGAATTACGGGACTTTCATGTCGGTTTGTGAGTGTTTAGAGTGTGCAGGGAAATCTGGAATGTACTGGGACTGTTTCAGGCAAATTCAACAATACCAGGGGCCAAATTGAGACCATAGGAGGCCACCCTGACCAAACGGACCCCATTGGGCATAGGGGGGCCGGCGAGGCCGGTTTTGGGGGAGTTGTGGCCGGCCAAGTAGTGAGGGAATGCTTCGGGGTTGGTCCAGTAGCTTAAATACATCATATATAGCACCCTAGACTTGTTGATTTCACTAAATTTGGCCTGAGACGAAATCTGGGATCGTTTTCATGGGTTGCTGCCTTAATTTCAGTATTTGGTGTTACATATTTTGATTTCCATATTTTGGTGTTTGTACGTTATCTCGATCGTGTGACGTTTGTACGACTGCATCGAGTGGTTTCGGGTTGTTTTGCGAAGGCTAACCGTATGTTCTAACCTATAAGCCTTTTAGCGTTTCCTGTTGGTTTTAGCGTATCGTATTGGTTTTAGCGTATCGTTTCAAGTGTTGATTTGGTTTTGATGCGATGCGATACGTGTGATATGTGTAGGTACCCCGCGACGATCCGAGGCGATGCAGAAGATGACGGTGATATCGACACCGACACGCAGGATACAGGTGAGTAGATTTATATCTACGGGGAGAAGTCGGGTGGATGGCGTATAGAACCCCCGCAGTCCGTGGTGTTGTATACGAATACGTATACACACATATATTTATTATGTGTTGTTAGGATCATTGATAGTATTAATGGTATTCTTGATGCTAAGATTATATTGGAGTAGTATAGTGCGAACCCTAGGGTAGCGATTGCACTCATACCTACATTTACACACATACTTACACACATTCTTGCATTCATTCTTTCATTTGATGGTGTGTATATCTACACATGGATATGGGACTATGTGTTTATATACGGGATTTGAGGATGATACGTGGGTTTGAAGTGACACTTGATGTGAGGCCGTGAGATCGGCGGTGTGACACAATCGCTTTTGAGGTGCGATATGATAGTTTTAGCGGGCCGTGGGACATGTGCTTTGCCCGCATTCATATTCTTATTGATGGTATCGACTTGTACTAGACTTATAGTAGTACCCCAGATTGTGTGATCTGATATTAGTGATACTGATATGTGATGAAATTGTGTGATATTGACCCCTACCCAGCTATTGGGATGCCGTACGACGATTTACCGTACGAGCCGATATTGATGATAGATCCGCACTCATGACTTGAGGATATCTTACGATACGGTATTGAGGCGTGATCACCGACTATTATATCTATACTTATATATATTGACTCAGATTAGGTGGTTTCATGCCCCTCCTGTCTAGCTTTTCTTAGTAGACATTGGACTAGACCGAGTCATACCTATTTCAAAACTAACGAATCGGGAATATTTTAAAGATAAGCAGAAGGGTTATACGGATATTTTCAAATGATGCGTCTTTTCGTAAAACACCGTAGCCCTTACTTTACCAAAAGCCCTGATTCGTCTTATTTAAAAAGGCATGGTTGCATAATATATCTCTTGGGGCAGGTTCTGTGTTTGCGTTGATTATTCATTTTCGTATATTCCTGCTATTTGCATTGCGTCGCTTGCACTGTGTGATATTTCAGTCATGCTGCTAGGACACCAGCACCATTATCGATGATGCATATGTTCCACGTACACTTGTTGCCGGCCCACACACTCATCATCGATAATTGCCATGTCACTACACTGTAGTACTATTGCATTCAGTATATGATCCTTGCATGACATGATGATGTATATACCTTCCTTTACATGTAGCATACTTCATGCTTGATTATACGCATTGAGATATGTGGTTTCTATGATATTTCTGGATTTGGGAACCGAGGATGTTTTAAAAAGAGAATATATCATTACCTTAAAACCCGGTTACCCTTGATATGATATTTCAGTGCGTCCACCATGTGTTTTCTCGGTGCTGAGAGCGACATGTGAAACCCGAATCGAGGAGGCGGATGAGACCGATTGCGGGTACATGGTGGACCCGGTAAGGTACCCCGGGGCAAGAAGCTCGTGGTGATGACGATGAGCCTGGCAGGGGGAGACTACCTACCGGTGATATTACCCGACACGTCGGATATCCGGAGGATACCGTCGTAGTCATGAGATGGATGGTAGGGGCCGATCTGGACTGACGACGCCCTAGATTTTGTGATTGAGACATTGAGATTTCGAGATACAGAGGTATCGAGATACTGAGACTTATGTTTTGTGCCGATGCTGGGCTCAATTTTCATGATGTTTTCGAGTGCCGATGCTGGGCACTCCGGTTCCATGATATTGATGTGTCGCGAGGGACACGGGTGGATTATATCCTCATATTTCCATGCACAGGTTTTATGATATTTACTTGCATGATGGTTATTGTCATTGGGTGACGAGTGGACGGGATCCACGTGTGTGCAGATTTGATTACATGGATCATACCTCATATTCATGACATGCTATTACCTGAGGCACTAGCACGAGCACTTGGTACTACACTCATGTATAGAGATTACATTGCCAGTTTAGCATGCTTCAGCTTTATTCATATTGAGGTTTATTTATATCTGATCGTATTGACCTAGGATGGTCATGCATTCGATCTCTGCTTGTAGATATCTTTCTATTCACGAGTTGGCAACTCACCCCCGTTGTGCCCCAGTTCTTGCAGGGTTTTGCCGTACAGATTCCATAGCGGCATTTCTGGCACACTGCTTCCATATGGGTGACTTGCGTTGGTAGGTGGGTTCTTTTGTATTAGAACCGCCATTGTTCATGTATTATCTATTGTATCTAGAATTTCCGTCAACCAAAACTTGTATATTCTTTCAGACTTAGAGACAGTGTTGTACTATTCGACCTTAGAGTCGCGCTTAGTTGTATTGCGGTTTTTCTTGTTGCTTTTGAGCTTTCTTTTGGATTTGATCCTCGCCACTTGGCGTTGTATATTATTGTTGCATGTGTGGTTGTGACCGTCGATTGACGAAGAGCTAGCTCCCGCTTGGGGATGCCTTATCATTGCATATATTGTTATTCTTGTTGTACCCCATTCGGGGCCATTTTTACAAAAGAAACTCTGCCGAAATTTCTAGAAAAGATTGTACTGTTTTTAAAATGCACGTTCGGCTTAGTTATTTAAAGACCTAGATTTCAAACATGTTTTCTTCACTTCCTTAAACCAGTTTCTTTACTTATTCTTAAAAATGGTTTTAGATTTCTGTGCTTTTGGCTTACTTGGATCAGATGGAGTCCTATAGGCTTCATATGGTTCAAGGGCCAGTCACGTGCTCTTTCGGGTCGTGACAAAGTTGGTATCAGAGCGCTAGGTTGACCTTGGTTCGAGTCTAAGTTTGACTATGTGGAGCCTAGGGAGTTGGCTATATTCGGAACTTAGGCTTGACCTTACGGAACTTAGACTTGGTCGAGGGGGTGTAAACCCGAACTTTCGTCGTTTTAGGATGACCCTTGGTTGATGGAATAGGTGACTAAAGTAGAGTGACGTACCGTTGGTATGTTCCGCGGCATACTTACGACACGCCACTCCGCTTAAGGAACCTTAGGATGTACATACTTTCGAGATCAGTGATTCTCTTCATATCCTGGATTATACATCCATTTGAGATCCCCGATTCTATTAGTTTCATGATCATACCTTCATTGATACTGTTCCTTCCTATGATCATGTATCCACTTTGGATCTGTTGTTTCCCTTCTTGGCACTGATGTGCTCTCTTGATACTCGATTGAGATTCCTGTCACCGTGTTTGAGCGCAGTTTGGGCTGCTGCTAGGGTTACGGCCGGTGTGAGCTCGTTTGGTACGAGGGCCGACCATTGTGTTTTCTGGTGACATGGGAACGTCTCGAGTTAGTGTTGGTGATTGTGACCTCTAGTGGAGGCGAGTACTTGGTCTTGCACCGGATGATCGGGCCCTTGTTAGAGCTGCCAGTTGAGAGAGGACCGTTGATGTACAGCATACCTCAGAGATTGTGATGTCGCCTACCGTGCAGACAGATGGACCAGCTGTTGCTGAGATTGACAGGATGTTGCTTTCGGAGCTTACGAGCTGAGATTGCCGGAGCTTTCAGGCAGATATGCGACAGATGATAGCTAGTCTACCCGATTTGAGAGACGAAGGTGATTCGTCCGATTTTTGCGCCAGAGCGGGCCCAGTTGAGTTGAAGATTTCCAGTGTGAAGAGTCTTACTCAGATCTAGAGCAGGCTGATTCAGAGATGACCGCTTATGTATTGCCTTTCCTGGAGGATTGAGGCGTTGTTCGGCGTACAGGCTTATGAGCCAGTTGTTGCTGCAAATGATGAGATGTCGCCCAGATGATTGGAGCTGCTGCAGCATGACCATGTTCTTAGTGAGATGATGGTGAGTCGCTAGTCACCGAGGATAAATGACTAGGACGTGTGGTGAGTTCGCTTACCCCGATGCGAGGTCATGAGGTGGATTGTTTCCAGCTAGAGACGACTTCACGCAGGTTCGTTGAGAGTCGATAGAGACGATCGAATGTCAGGAGCCTATTTTCCAAGTTTAAAGTATACGGAAAGACATGCAGGTGATTTCTATGGACCCTCTAGAAGAATGAAACCCTAACTCGACTTAATGACCGTGTGACAGCCTTTGAACCTTAGGGTTTACGGCAGTTCCTCGGCGCCATTAGTGAGGCTTGGGTTTGCCCTTCTACGGCTGGACCACCGACGCTGTGGCATGTACTCGATACTATTAAACTGTACCCGAGATGTGAGCTCTTGGGGGATTATGGGGATCTGACGAGTCGATCGGATGATTCGACATCTTTCGGATATCGTGATGGGACACTGCTTGGGAGACTCCAGATGCGAGCATAGCCGTTGGAGCACAGTACATGCAGCCATGATGAGACGAGTCCGAATCAGTCGACATTTGAGCAGAGTGAAGAAAAGAGTTCGCATGAGATTTTGACGAGATGACGTTCCACTCCACTGACATCAGAGATGTGATATGCACGCTGAGGACGTGTTCGGCTAGATATCTCCTACTGAGTGAGGAAGATACCGAGTTGTGCTTTCAAGTCCGTGTGAGGGACTTCGGATGGACCGTAGCCGAAGGCATTGCAGTGCGCAGATAGAGGCGCGATGTCGAAATGGACGATGATACAGATAAGAGGAACAAGAGGTTCGTGCGAGACGCTGATGAGCTGCCATTACTTCCCGTCGAGACCAGAGGTCAGATATGCTTACAGAAGCATAGGGATGCGACCAATTTCCGAGGAAATGATGTGCTGAGGACACGGATGTCCATTGGACGAGAAGAGACTATGCAAGAGTACCAGCCACAGTACAGATCGGCATAGGAAAGATCGGCAGAGACTTTGAGCAGGATTCCTTCCAGGACACCGCTGCAATGATGTTTGCACCCAAGATCGGATGTGTAATGAGCATTCAGAGAGCCAGAGGCCGACGCCAGTGACATATTGCTTTACGAGCAGTCGTGAGGATTGACCGAGAGGTTACCAAGGAAGTGCCAGAACGGAATCGTTCCTGTCAGCACTCCTGACCGGGCCGGTGAGCTGATGGATTGCGAGATTGGTAATCTACAGGAAAGATCAGGAACCAGAGGCAGAGGACGCCAGCCGCGAGCAAGAGGCAAGTAGAGATATTGCGCTGCTAGAATTGGATGTACCGGCACCTTCTCGACTTCGAGGGAGGATATACCGACGACAGTATTTATGATTTGTGATTTTGTGATTCGACTATCACGTATCTGTCAGTTTGGGATTTCGGTATTTTGACGATCCGTTTTCATGATTTGGTTTCGATGACTGAGTTCTATGATTTCTGTTTTCGTGCACCATGATTGCACTTATTGGGCATTTATACCTGGCGCATCACTATTATTCTGGAGGTATTGATTGTGATTTCGTGCCTATTATATGCCGGTGATTTGATTTATGCTTCCAGCATAGTTTTAATGCATTTTGGTGTTATGATTTGATTTGTGCACGCTAATGCACACGGTTGTGAGATTTTCCTTTGCGGTACACTTGATTTTGGTTTGAGCCGCATTATATTGTTGATTTTGACCCGGATTTTGATGGTTGAATTTTTTGCACACCGTGCTTGTGATGTGACTTACGCATGTTTGGCGTTTGCTATTGGATTCGTGTTTCCGTGCATGTGGAGTGCGCAGGGTTTAGATTTTCATTCGTGCACGATGGATGCACCGATTTGGATTTTCGCGCATGTTGGGCGCATGTTTTTAGATACGATTTTGGTGCACACCCGATGCACTAAATCGAGATTTCTTCGTGCATGTCAGATGCACCGGATTTGTGGCTGTCAGGCGTACACGTTGCCTATGACAGATGCTTCGTGCACACCCGTTGCACCTAGATGTTGATTTGTGCACCTGTTTAGCACATATTTGGATTTTTGATTTCCGTGCGCACCAGACGCACAGGATTGTGTTATGTGCATTTTTGGGATTTATTCCTTTTGGGGCAGTACACTTTTATGATTTCGGATATTTGTTTTCATACTGAGCAGGACTAGTCAGAGGACAGTACCTGGATATATTTTGCATGCATTGATAGTTGAAGGGATTTCCAAGGAGCGAGCTATAGTCTCGATATATATATACCTACGTGTCTGATATGACACGAGACGTTTTAAAAACAAGGAAACCCTTCTGATTGTTTTCAAAACGGCGGGACGTGCTTAGTAAACAAAAGATATATATACATATACAGTTATTTCCTTATGAAAAACGTCCGCCACTGTGCAGTGTTAGGTGCATCGCACAGCGACTTAAAAAGATTTGGCATGCTTTTGCATCAGCTATTTACATGTATAGATTGGATGTCTACATGTGTAGTTTTGGTCCATATCATATCGGTTTTGTATTGGATTTGATATTGTGTTTTTACCTTGACTCCGATGATTGCGGGATGCTTGATGGAGCGTTGTGTTTGAGTTATCTGCTCAGTACCCATGCGCATGCATTGCGCTGTGACATTTTGTGTATTGATGATTTCGGAGCCCCGACGACTTGGGATTTGTATTGAAATGTTTTAGTACCTGGGGGTTTTAAATTTAAATTCGGGGACCGAATTTCTTTAAGGGGGGTAGATTGTAACATTTCCAAAATAATAAAATATTATTTTTAGGAATTTTTATGATTTAATATTATTTTATTGATTATTTTAATATTAAATTAATATTTAAATGCAAACAAATGGAGAAAAATTATGGAAAATTCTAAAATAGGTTATCTATTGGAATTATGCCATTTTTAAGTGTTGTGATCATTTATATGCTAATTTAGCGCTAATCGCGATTAAAAGTCGCTAATCGGATTTTTTTTGGCTTTTTGTGCAAAATGTGCACATATCATTTTTGAACTTGTGTTACATTTTCTTGTCATGGTTTTGTTTTGGGATCACTATTGATGTGAGAAGGTTGGTTTTAAGAAAAGAAAAGGAAAAGAAAAGAAAAAGAAAAGAAAATGAGAATGGGGTTGGTGAGAAAGAGGTATGGGTTGAACCATTGACCAAACACTTAGCTATTTCCTCAATTTCCCTCCCTCTTCACTCTCCTCCAGCTGCTGCCCCTTCCCTCACTTCCTCCTCCATCTTCAAGCCAAGAAACACCATTAAAACCATCTCAAAACCTCACACTCATTTCACTAAAATTGCACACAAGCCCAAGATCTATAGAATGGACCAAGGAAGTTGCTGTTTTGGTGCTGTGGGAAGATTCTTGAATCTTTATTGAGGTAATTCCTTCACTAACATTGTAGTATTTCAAGTGTTTTAGCCTCTTTTAAAGTTTCATATCGATATCGTGTGATTTTGTGCACTTTGGACCAAACTAGAGAGGATTAGGGTAAACTTGAGTTATGGCTTTGCAATTGGACTCAATTGGTGACCTAAGACCCTATTTTGACCAAGCCCCTGACCTGAAACAACCTGAAACCCAAGAATACGGAATTACGGGACTTTCATGTCGGTTTGTGAGTGTTTAGAGTGTGCAGGGAAATCTGGAATGTACTGGGACTGTTTCAGGCAAATTCAACAATACCAGGGGCCAAATTGAGACCATAGGAGGCCACCCTGACCAAACGGACCCCATTGGGCATAGGGGGGCCGGCGAGGCCGGTTTTGGGGGAGTTGTGGCCGGCCAAGTAGTGAGGGAATGCTTCGGGGTTGGTCCAGTAGCTTAAATACATCATATATAGCACCCTAGACTTGTTGATTTCACTAAATTTGGCCTGAGACGAAATCTGGGATCGTTTTCATGGGTTGCTGCCTTAATTTCAGTATTTGGTGTTACATATTTTGATTTCCATATTTTGGTGTTTGTACGTTATCTCGATCGTGTGACGTTTGTACGACTGCATCGAGTGGTTTCGGGTTGTTTTGCGAAGGCTAACCGTATGTTCTAACCTATAAGCCTTTTAGCGTTTCCTGTTGGTTTTAGCGTATCGTATTGGTTTTAGCGTATCGTTTCAAGTGTTGATTTGGTTTTGATGCGATGCGATACGTGTGATATGTGTAGGTACCCCGCGACGATCCGAGGCGATGCAGAAGATGACGGTGATATCGACACCGACACGCAGGATACAGGTGAGTAGATTTATATCTACGGGGAGAAGTCGGGTGGATGGCGTATAGAACCCCCGCAGTCCGTGGTGTTGTATACGAATACGTATACACACATATATTTATTATGTGTTGTTAGGATCATTGATAGTATTAATGGTATTCTTGATGCTAAGATTATATTGGAGTAGTATAGTGCGAACCCTAGGGTAGCGATTGCACTCATACCTACATTTACACACATACTTACACACATTCTTGCATTCATTCTTTCATTTGATGGTGTGTATATCTACACATGGATATGGGACTATGTGTTTATATACGGGATTTGAGGATGATACGTGGGTTTGAAGTGACACTTGATGTGAGGCCGTGAGATCGGCGGTGTGACACAATCGCTTTTGAGGTGCGATATGATAGTTTTAGCGGGCCGTGGGACATGTGCTTTGCCCGCATTCATATTCTTATTGATGGTATCGACTTGTACTAGACTTATAGTAGTACCCCAGATTGTGTGATCTGATATTAGTGATACTGATATGTGATGAAATTGTGTGATATTGACCCCTACCCAGCTATTGGGATGCCGTACGACGATTTACCGTACGAGCCGATATTGATGATAGATCCGCACTCATGACTTGAGGATATCTTACGATACGGTATTGAGGCGTGATCACCGACTATTATATCTATACTTATATATATTGACTCAGATTAGGTGGTTTCATGCCCCTCCTGTCTAGCTTTTCTTAGTAGACATTGGACTAGACCGAGTCATACCTATTTCAAAACTAACGAATCGGGAATATTTTAAAGATAAGCAGAAGGGTTATACGGATATTTTCAAATGATGCGTCTTTTCGTAAAACACCGTAGCCCTTACTTTACCAAAAGCCCTGATTCGTCTTATTTAAAAAGGCATGGTTGCATAATATATCTCTTGGGGCAGGTTCTGTGTTTGCGTTGATTATTCATTTTCGTATATTCCTGCTATTTGCATTGCGTCGCTTGCACTGTGTGATATTTCAGTCATGCTGCTAGGACACCAGCACCATTATCGATGATGCATATGTTCCACGTACACTTGTTGCCGGCCCACACACTCATCATCGATAATTGCCATGTCACTACACTGTAGTACTATTGCATTCAGTATATGATCCTTGCATGACATGATGATGTATATACCTTCCTTTACATGTAGCATACTTCATGCTTGATTATACGCATTGAGATATGTGGTTTCTATGATATTTCTGGATTTGGGAACCGAGGATGTTTTAAAAAGAGAATATATCATTACCTTAAAACCCGGTTACCCTTGATATGATATTTCAGTGCGTCCACCATGTGTTTTCTCGGTGCTGAGAGCGACATGTGAAACCCGAATCGAGGAGGCGGATGAGACCGATTGCGGGTACATGGTGGACCCGGTAAGGTACCCCGGGGCAAGAAGCTCGTGGTGATGACGATGAGCCTGGCAGGGGGAGACTACCTACCGGTGATATTACCCGACACGTCGGATATCCGGAGGATACCGTCGTAGTCATGAGATGGATGGTAGGGGCCGATCTGGACTGACGACGCCCTAGATTTTGTGATTGAGACATTGAGATTTCGAGATACAGAGGTATCGAGATACTGAGACTTATGTTTTGTGCCGATGCTGGGCTCAATTTTCATGATGTTTTCGAGTGCCGATGATGGGCACTCCGGTTCCATGATATTGATGTGTCGCGAGGGACACGGGTGGATTATATCCTCATATTTCCATGCACAGGTTTTATGATATTTACTTGCATGATGGTTATTGTCATTGGGTGACGAGTGGACGGGATCCACGTGTGTGCAGATTTGATTACATGGATCATACCTCATATTCATGACATGCTATTACCTGAGGCACTAGCACGAGCACTTGGTACTACACTCATGTATAGAGATTACATTGCCAGTTTAGCATGCTTCAGCTTTATTCATATTGAGGTTTATTTATATCTGATCGTATTGACCTAGGATGGTCATGCATTCGATCTCTGCTTGTAGATATCTTTCTATTCACGAGTTGGCAACTCACCCCCGTTGTGCCCCAGTTCTTGCAGGGTTTTGCCGTACAGATTCCATAGCGGCATTTCTGGCACACTGCTTCCATATGGGTGACTTGCGTTGGTAGGTGGGTTCTTTTGTATTAGAACCGCCATTGTTCATGTATTATCTATTGTATCTAGAATTTCCGTCAACCAAAACTTGTATATTCTTTCAGACTTAGAGACAGTGTTGTACTATTCGACCTTAGAGTCGCGCTTAGTTGTATTGCGGTTTTTCTTGTTGCTTTTGAGCTTTCTTTTGGATTTGATCCTCGCCACTTGGCGTTGTATATTATTGTTGCATGTGTGGTTGTGACCGTCGATTGACGAAGAGCTAGCTCCCGCTTGGGGATGCCTTATCATTGCATATATTGTTATTCTTGTTGTACCCCATTCGGGGCCATTTTTACAAAAGAAACTCTGCCGAAATTTCTAGAAAAGATTGTACTGTTTTTAAAATGCACGTTCGGCTTAGTTATTTAAAGACCTAGATTTCAAACATGTTTTCTTCACTTCCTTAAACCAGTTTCTTTACTTATTCTTAAAAATGGTTTTAGATTTCTGTGCTTTTGGCTTACTTGGATCAGATGGAGTCCTATAGGCTTCATATGGTTCAAGGGCCAGTCACGTGCTCTTTCGGGTCGTGACAGGCAGGCTGCGTTTGCATCTTTTGACACAGATACCCCCATAGTTGGTGTACTAGCTCTTTTGCTGATAGGTGGGTTTTGTGCGGTATCTGTTTATCTTTCAGTTATGTACATTGTTGTATCTAGTATTCTCCATCTACCATGTATGTATTTGACTTAGAGACAGTGTGAGGACGATGATGTATTGTATTTGTATTCTGGTGTCGAGCTCGTTGTGAGCCGACTGTAGTTGCAGTTTATCCTATCTGTGATGTTCCCACTTATGGATCTTGATCTTCGCTACGGCGTCGTATATTACTATCTTAGTGATTGTTTACTTAGATTTCTTATCATGTCAGTAAGTGCTTTCATTTAAAAACTCATAACACTCTATACTTTTACTGGTTTGATTTCTGGGTTTTCGGTTCATTTAGTCGCGTTACGCCTGTAGATGTTACGTGGTTAAGTGCCGGTCATGGGCCAAACTTCGGGTCGTGACAAAGTTGGTATCAGAGCGTAGGTTTTACCTTTCGGAGTGTAGGATGACCCTGGTATGATGGAGTAGGTAGCTGCAGTAGGGTAGCGTAGCGTGTGTATGTTCCGCGGCATACTCACGACACGGTACTCCACCTACGCGACCTTAGGACTTGTTGATGTAAATTCCTTCTTGAGTATATACATTCTTGCGATTCGATTTCCGTATCCTTATCGAATCCTATTGTTCCTTCCAGCCATTTTGCCGCCAAAGACTACGAGGGCGTAGAGAGCGGCCGCGAGGGCCGAGATTCGAGTTGACTCGTCCGAGACGAGGACTGATCCGGGTAGTACACTGGTTGTGCCCGAGCAGGCTTTTCCTGCCGTAACAGATCAGATTGCTATGTTAGGGGCTGGTGTGCAGGAGATACGCCAGACGATGGGATCCAGTGTGCAGGAGATACGCCAGACGATGGGATCCATTGTGCAGGAGATACGCCAGACGATGGGATGCAGTGTGCAGGAGATACGCCAGACGATGGGATCCAGTATGCAGGAGATGCGCCAGATGATGGGATCTCTAGTTGAGACACTTCGAGCGCAGCGACCAGAGGTAGTTCCACCCATTACAGAGACCGCAGTGGTACCCACAGTTCAGGCAGTTGCACCTGTGACTACAGAGGTTATTACAGTATCGCTATCAGAGTTTATGAGGCTGAAGCCTCCGGTCTTCACAGGCACCGATGTGGCCGAGGACCCACAGTCTTTCATTGATAGGATGGCGCGGATATGTCGTTCACTTAGATGCGCAGATGCGAGATGGGTTGAGTTCGCGAGCTTTCGCCTCGATGGTCTTGCGCAGAAATGGTGCGAATCAGTCGAGAAGGGTAGAGCAGCAGGTCTTCCTCCTATGACCTGGACAGAGTTCGTGGCGCCATTCCTTGCCCGCTTTCTTCCCCTGAGTGTCAGAGATGCTAGAGCACGCAGGTTCGAGTCCTTACGCCAGACGCCAGAGATGTCAGTGGCAGAGTACGATGTGCTGTTCAGCAAGCTATCGGTTTATGCTCCGTATCTAGTGGCTACTGAGGAGTTGCGAGTCAAGAGATTTGTCCGAGGCTTGCTTACACCACTATTCCTTGCTATCAGCACGCAGCATTATGAGACATACGCTGCAGTAGTAGATGCGGCATTATTAGTTGAGGAGCGCCTTGCTGAGACATCGGCAGTTCCAGAGCCGAAGAGAGTTCTTGCAGATACATCAGTGCAGAGACGGCCTTTCCGGCGTCGTGACAGGCACCTTGCAGGTGGCAGAGATTCGAGACGAGGCCGATTGTTTAGCTCCTATCGCCAGGAGAGTCAGCGACCATCATCGGGATGTTACCGTTCGGGAGTTCTTATCATCGTGTGCGAGATTGTCCGGAGGTACCCCGGAGTGAGGCGGCAGCACCGCATGTTACATTACCACCTTCACCACCCCAGACGGCATTGCCGATAGTATCTACTGTTACTCCGCGTCAGACGCATGCACAGAGAGGTCGTGGTCGCGGAGGATTTGTTCATAGAGGACGAGGTGACCGAGGTAGAGGGCAGCCAGCGGCCGGCAGGGGACAGTTAGTTGCAGGTGGAGGACAGGCGCGAGTTTTTGCTTTGACGCATCAGGACACGCAGGCGTCCATTGCGGTGGTCTCAGGTATCCTTCCTGTATGTTCGGTTGATGCACACGTGTTATTCGATCCCGGATCCACGCACTCGTATGTATCCACACACCTTGTGCCGAGTTTGGGTAGAGAGTCCGGTTTGCTTGGTCAACCACTTGTTGTGAGTACTCCTGTGGGAGAGTCATTTGTTGCTAGGCACGTGTTCCGATCCTGTACCATCCGTGTTGGCGAGAGAGAGTTGCCGGTCGATTTGATCCTTCTTGAGATGTTGGACTTCGATGTTCTTTTGGGCATGGATTGGTTAGCCACGTGCTATGCTTCTGTTGACTGCCGCGAGAAGACAGTTCGATTTTGTTTTCCCGGCGAGTCGGTTGTTGTTGTGTTGGGGGACCATGGTGCCACCCCTCACAGTGTGATTTCTTCTTTTCGCGCTGGACAGCTTTTGCGGAAGGGATGTCAGGGAATTCTCGCCTATATTCACGATACTAGAGCTACAGAGGTTACGATGGATCAGGTTCCGGTTGTTAGCGAGTTCCCTGATGTGTTCCCTGACGAGCTTCCTGGGCTACCGCCCGAGCGTGATATTTCTTTCTGTATTGATTTGGTTCCTGGCGCGGGGCCTATTTCTGTACCGCCTTATCGGATGGCCCCGGCGGAACTTCGAGAATTGAAGGGCCAGTTGCAGGATTTGCTGGATAGGGGACTTATTCAACCCAGTGTTTCTCCTTGGGGTGCTCCAGTCCTGTTCGTCAAGAAGAAGGACGGCAGTATGCGTTTGTTTATCGACTACCGCCAGCTGAACAGGGTGACAGTGCGGAACAGATATCCTTTGCCACGCATCGATAATTTGTTCGACCAGCTTCAGGGGGCAGGATAGTTTTCGAGGATCGATTTGCGATCAGGCTATCATCAGCTGCGGGTTCGACAGGAGGACATTCCTAGGACGGCCTTCCGCACACGTTACGGCCATTATGAGTTTTTGGTGATGTCGTTCGGACTCACCAACGCGCCAGCAGCATTCATGGACTTGATGAACCGAATTTTCCGGCCGTATCTTGATCTGTTCATCATAGTGTTCATTGACGATATCTTGGTGTATTCTCGGAGTAGAGAGGAGCACGAGCAGCACCTGCGGATTTCACTGCAGACCTTGAGGGAGCATCGGCTTTTCGCCAAATTCTCCAAGTGTGCTTTCTGGCTAGACAGCGTAGACTTCTTGGGGCACGTGATTACACGAGATGGTATATGTGTCGACCCGAGAAAGATCGAGGCAGTTCGGAGTTGGCCTAGACCCACGTTAGTGACGGAGGTTCGCATCTTTCTAGGGCTGGCAGGCTATTACAGGCGATTTATGCAGGACTTCTCTCGCATTGCTACACCTTTGACCGGGTTGACCCGGAAGGGAGTTCGCTTCGATTGGATGGAGGAGTGTGAGCACAGTTTCCAGCGGCTACGGGCTCTACAAACTACGACACCAGTGCTATCATTGCCTTCAGGATCAGGCGGATTTGTGGTCTACTGTGATGCTTCACGAGTAGGGCTAGGGAGCGTTTTGATGCAGCATGACAGGGTGATCGCGTATGCTTCATGGCAATTAAAGAAACATGAACAGAATTACCCCACTCATGATCTGGAGATGGCTACAGTGGTCTTTGCACTTAAGATCTGGCGACGTTATCTGTATGGAGAGTTGTGCAAGATATTCACTAACCACAAGAGCTTAAAGCATATATTTCAGCAGCGAGACCTGAACCTTAGAAAGCGCCGATGCATGGAGTTAACGAAGGACTACGATTGTGAGATCTGGTATCACCCGAGCAGGGCGAATGTAGTGGCGGATGCTTTAAGCAGGAGTCCCGGGGGTAGTCTATCTTGTTGAGCGCAGTACAGAGGCAGTCGTCGGCAGATTGGCAGATCTTATGCGACAGTCGGGTACAGTTCGAGTTTATGCCGATCGGAGTACAGATTGCGCAGGTTCGTGCACGCACACATTAGATTGACCGTATACATGAGGCCCAACACAGTGATGACCGTTGTTCTGAGATCAGGACACAGATGGGACAGGGCAGATTTTCCGAGTTCGTGATCGATGATCAGGGGATATTACGATTTGGGACTAGACTGTGCGTACCAGATGCTGAGGGGTTGCGGCATGAGATTCTTGAGGAGGCACATCGATCGGTATATAGTGTTCATCCCGGTTCCACCAAGATGTACCATAACTTGAGAGGTGTTACTGGTGGGACGGAATGAAGAGAGACATCGTGGATTTTGTGTCGGGATGCCTGACTTGTCAGCATGTCAAGGCTGTGTAGGGTTCCTAGGCACGCTAATGAGGTCTCACAAGGTATCAACCATGCCAATTTCAACTTTTACGGTGCCGAGAAACCCTAGACTAGATCGTTAACTAGAATTTTAGGCGAAACAAGCAACTAGTTAACAACTTAACTAAGTGAACGGAAATACAACCTTTGTAGATCCGGTTCTCCACCTCCATAGCTCCGTGATGAAGTCCTCTCCGCTTTCCAAAATGAATCCATGACTCTAGCATCGGCTTCATCGGAGAAATGGGCGGGCTAGGTCGTCGACTTCGATGCCGAAGATGATCTACGTCGAGGCATCACAAGATCAAGCTCCCACTTCACCAAGTCATGAAACTTGTGAAGAAAACACCCTATACTACTTGGCAAGAGGTAGAGGATGAAGAAATAGGAAGTGGGTTCACTTTAGAATTGGATTTCTCACTCATTTTCTCAAGTTGCCATTGATGGAGGTAAACTTCTTCATCTTGAAGAAGAAGAAGATGATGATAGAATATTATAACTCTAATGATAAGTCTTTTCTAAAAGGAAAATAATATGAATACTTATCATATACTAACCATGGTTATGTGTAGATAATAAACTAATGTTAGTTGGAATGGTTAGGGTTAAGCATGAGACAAGAATGGTGGACTTGTTCAAAGCTTCAAGAAGCTTCAACAAGCAAACAAAGAAAGCCACCATTCTTTTCTTTTGCCAAAATGAATGAATAAATAAATAAATAGATAATAAGTGAATAAACAAAACCCTAACAACTCTCACAACCATGATTTAATCTTTACACAAACCCTAGTGAGCATGTATCATCAAACATGATAAAAACTAGTGTACAAAAGTATATCACATATACAATGTGCACATCAAGTGAGAAAATCCTTTTAAAATGAACCAATACTAGTTAATGCAAAGTAATATATCAAATATATAATTATGCAATAAATCATTAAATCAATACTTGATTTAACGATCCGGTCATATCGCATATAACCGACTAATATCCAATGTATCGGCTTATCGAATCAATCCTCGATTCGATAATTAGGTTATATCGCATATAACTAATCGATACAGTAATCGCGAGAATAGAATACGGTATCAAATACACGCATTATTCTAGGTCCTGCATATATCTCATATGCGCTCCTATTTCGTTTCGCTTGAGCCAGGAAACCTCTGTGTAGGACTCTAAAGACTCGTCAATACGCCGGCAGCAGGTGATGATCATATCAAACACCCACAAGCCACAAGCGGTCTGCTAAACGTAACGGCCACCCGGGTATTGAGCGATCAAAAGATCGACGATCAAGGCCGCTCACACTCTTGTGAATCCAACCAGTAACACTTACCGTACAGTCCGGTCTCGTCGTCTGATATGTCGCATATCTTGCCTAGGGGTGGTAAAGGTTAGACCCCAATAGCTCGATAAGTCGTGTCGATATGAGGTCTATATCAGTTCGAGAAACTACTGGTAACACTTACCAGTAAATCTTAGCAACCCTGGCCTGGGATTTCCGGTTATAGCCAATCGAACACAGCGCAACATCAACTCCCTATACCGGGAGAGACGAATCCCCTCCTATCGCTCATTGCCTCCATGTGATTCGGGACTGTACCCAAAAGCCACCATTTTTCACGCCTTCTTGGACGTGGTAAGGTGGAAATCAAAGCACAGTGGGAATCACACAAGACTCTATGACGATCTCGGGTCTACAGACTACTCTATACCAGTGTCACCAGAGAACTGCCATGTGACGTGAGGTATAATACCATCTGGGAGTTCTCGGCGAGTCCGTCCAGTGTACCCAGTCTTTACTGAGCACCCGTATATCATCTCTGATGTCAAACACCAATGGATATGGGATCATCCATCGCCCATCTGTATGGGTCGAGAAGGTATACGCTAGTCTACTCTGGTATATCGATGCCCCGTCTCGATACACCCACGACTAGGGACCATGAAGGATGTACTTATAGACTACCATGTCCCCACTAGTATGATCCGCATCATAGTCTAGGTAGTCAAGTACACATTCTAAGGGCTTTACCAACATGTAACAGAGAGACAATCAGTATACACGTTAAGGTAAAGAGTAACCAGATAGCATACTATCATGTCGAGCAAGAAAGTCCTCCCTATATATGTCCAAGCATCCACTACAATATACATCCTATGTATAGTAATGGCCTCTAGGGCATACATATAACTAACAATCTCCCACTTGCACTAGGGCCATCTGTAGCACTGGTTGTAGTATCTCATACTCAACCATCCCATAAAAGTCTCTCTCTGGGAATAGGCCTTCGTGTGTGGATCCGCCGTGTTGTCCTCTGAGTCTGCTCTTCTAACCTCGATCACCCTGGAGATCAACCATCTCTATGATCAGATGATACTGCCTTAGAATATGTGTGGATCACTGATGGGACGGGTGTTCCTTGGCATAAGCCACAACTCCATTGACATACAATGGGAGGAACTAAGTTCATCTATGAACTAATATACAGCCAGACTTCCTCTTTGGTAGCATCTTAAGTAGCGATGTATCCAGCCTTTATCGTCTAGTATGTCACGGTATCTAGCTTGGAACTCTTCCAACATACCGTCCCTGCGCTGAGGGTAAAAGCAATGCCTGCGACTGACATTCAGTCGTCTTTATTACCCTGGAACCTTTCCAGTGATTCTCCCCAGGATCGATTGATACCATCTCACTACAACTAGTGAGTATACTAACACCCAAATAACATCTATCTCATAGATGAAAGCTCAGGATGGAGGAGGTATCACTTTGATCCTATCTGGAGAATCCTTATGATAAGCGGAGATCGACCGAGCGTAGCATAGGAAACTCCTTCCCTATCAAGAGTATGTCATCCACGTACTCTACGAGGATCACCACCATACTCCCTACCACCTTTTTGTATATACAAGGTTCATCTACCATTTTGATGATGTCAAACTGTTTGACTAACTCATCAAAACAGATGTTCCAACTCCGCGATGCCTGCTTCATCACATAAAATATCTTGCACACGTTTTCGCTGCTCCCACTGTCTACGAAGCCCTCTGGATGTGTACTTATAGACGCTCTCTTCTAAAACATCATTTAGAAAAGCTGTCATGGCACCCAACCGCCAAATATCGTAGTCATGGTATGTAGCCGTGGCAAGTAGGATCTGGATGGACTTAAGCATAGATCCTTAGAAAAGGTTTCATTATAATCCATACCTGGTCGATGACGAAAACCTTTAACAAGTCTAGCTTTGAAAGTCTTAACTTTTCCATGTACACCAAGTAATCTTCTCAAGATATACTTGCTCCTGATGGGGATTTAACCCTTCAGATATAGCAGCCAAAGTCCATACTTTGCTGGTGTATAAGGATTCCATCTCAGATCGCTTATGTCACGACCCGAGAGTTTCGACTTATGACCAGCACTTAACCACGCAACGTCTACAGGCGTAACGCGGCTAAGTAAGCCGAACCCAGAAATCAAACCAATAAATATAGAGTGATTTAAAACATTTCGTAAAAACAGTCATGCGTGTCCGAAAAACATCTTATTAATTTAGTAGAAATCCTTTTTGGTTCAGGAGTTATAACTTTTATAATTTTGGTAACATTTCCTTTTTTAAACATTTGCCCCGCAATCGGGTAAAAGCAAGGTGTAACAGAAATGACAAGCGAAAAGAATAAAGCATTACAAAAATGATATACGGCGCCGTAGCGAAGAATACACAGTAAAGTAAAGACAATATCACATAAGGTAAGACTGCATAAAATACAGTCGGCTCACATGCGAGCTCAACACCAGAATATAAAATCATACATATCGTCCTCACAGCTGTCTCTAAGTCATACAGAAAGGTAGATGGAGAGTACTAGATACATCAATATACAACTGAAAGATAACAGATACCGTACAAAACCCACCTATCAGCAAAAGGCTATCTCGCCTCAAAAAGGGTATCTGTGCCAAAAGATGCGGTAACAGCCAGCCGCGACTACTCCCAAGGGCAACCTGCAAATACTGTGGCACAACGGGGGTGAGTTGCCAACTCGTGAATAGAGATAACATATAATGGTAATCGCGAGCATGCACATATAGCGTGGCTCTACTAATGCCAGCAGATGATATCAATGCATGCTAAACAGTGGATGCAATAGTAATGCAAGTGCTCAATCAGGTAAATACTACAGGATGAGATATATAGTAATCAGTACTGAGCATGGGATAAATGATATCTACATGGAATAGGTCATCATGGAAAATACTAGACGGTGCCTCAGGCTGCACCCCAATCCCAACTACACTCAGGCACCGGCACACCCATCGGCCCTCAAATCCTGTATCTCTCTGAGAAATCACGAGTACCCAACATCGGCACCAAAAATATCATAAAATACTCGTGTCCAGCATCGACACGCAAATCCTCGTATATCGGCTCCGTCAGTCCGGATCGGCCCCACGGGGTCCGTCTGCGGTATCGGCCCTCGGCCCCGGCAGTACGGATCATCCCGCATCCATATCTCGACTCTGGTCAGTATCCTCCGGACAACTGCCAGGTCCAACCAGTCACCGGTAGGTACTCGCCCGCCTCCAGGCTCAAACGGCAAAACCCATCGATCATCTCGCCGAGGGGAACCATACCGGGCCCACCACGAACCCGCAAACGGATCATCACTCCTCGAATCGGGTTTCAAGCACACGTCTCAGCACCGAGAAAACGCGTGGTGGACGCACCAAAATATCATATCACGAGGTACCGGGTTTTTCAAAATAGCACATCTTTCCTTAAATAATCCCACGGTCCTCAAAGCCAGAAATCACATGAAAATCCATCACTAATAAATAAATTCAGTGCGAGATATAATGAAATCAATCCATGATGTGGGTATAAGGGGAGAACCGCTTTTTAAGATAGTTTCCGTTTTTAAAGATGTCATGCGTCTCCAATTTTATCGGAAATTATAATCAATCACATGTAAGATGAACTACGGCAATATACAACAGTATAATCATGGCATTTCTACAGTGAGTGTGGCATGGCAATTACTAACGGGGTGTGTGTAGCATGCAAAATAGTGCACGTGCAACATAAACCGTTAGTAATAGTGCGGTGTTCTATCAGTTCTAAGAAATATATATATATATATATATATATATATATAGCAGGGAATGCAATATGCGATGGCAATCCATGGTATGGTATATGCAATATATAACAATAAGTTCCTATCAGCCCTGACGCATAACGCCATGCGGGCGATATCCCCGTAGATGTGAAATCTACTCACCGTGTCTCGCGCTAAGTGTATCCAACCACTTGCTTGCCCTTCTTCGCAGCGTCCGTCTCACTGGCCTGCGAACCTAGAATCACATAACACATATCACACATAAGCTCAATACCACAGAAACGCGACATTACGGTCCAACTAGATACCCGTGTCGCAAACCAATCGCGCGTGCGCGCGATACGCTAAAACGTGTGTGTGCTGAACCAGGAACTACCCCGACGCGCTACGATGCGTAGCACGCACCAGACCAAAATAGCGTGCATGTCGCACTAAACACACACTCCAACCTAAGGGAAACAACTCCTAGATTTTTAGCTGGAAGAAATCCCAAAAATTAAACAAGACCAAACACTGCAAAACACCCACAGAAACCATCCTGCACAAAACCCAACACAACAGGGAAGGGGAGGCCGGCATCGCCGGGCCGACAAGGAATGTCGCCGGTCAAACTCCGGTGGTCTGGGCTCGAACCTCACTCACATACCCCAAAAACCCTGCACACCATTCTGTAGTTGTTTACAACTCCAGAAAACACTTTCAGTAAAAGCAGATCACCGAATCCTAAAATCAAGCTTAAAATGTCATTAAAACACAAAATTAGGTACTAAAGGATATTTTAGTGCAAACCGATTGAACTCTTGGTTTACAATAGCTCTAAAAACACTTAAAAGAGTTAACCAAGCCAACAAAACTCCACTCTAACATATACTTTACAAATATCCTCTAATATCACAAAACAATGCACAAAATGAGATCTTTAGTAATAAAATGCAACAAGTTAAGGAAAAGGAGGTTAAGTCAAGAATTATACCTTCTAAAAGACCCTAGAAACACCAAAGTTTCAGCTTCACACTCAGTTTTAGCAGATTTACTTCAAAACACATCAAAACCCCCAATCTTTCATGGTTTTGTGATGGAAAAAGGTATTGATTTGGGTAGGGTTTTGTTTGGGGATTAAGGGTAAAGAAAAGGGGAAGAAAAGATGAAGAAAGGGGAGGGTTTTCTGCTGGAGAGTTGCAGGAAATCAGAATGAGGGAGAGAGAGGGAGAGAAGAGAGGGAAATGGTCAAGAAAGTCCACCCTTCACCTACCCTCCATGCTTCCTTGTTTTATTGGGAATTGAATTATAATTAGGTTTTTAGAAAAGATTAAATGGTGGGAAAAAGTGTTTGCAACCATGCATAAGAATGGTTACCAAGTCACAAGAAAAGTCTAAGTATGCACGGCTACAATTTTCACCAAACAATCAAACAGAAATTTCAAAGTGTTACAATCTACCCCCCCTTAAAGAAATTCGGTCCCCGAATTTAAATTTCTAACCATACGTACCTTCAAAAAGATGGGGATACGTCTTCATCATCTCGCTTTCGGTCTCCCAAGTGACCTCTTCACGGTTCTGACCTCGCCAAAGTACCTTGACCGATGGGATGTCCTTCGATCTCAATTTCTTCACTTGTCGATCCAATATCATCACCGGCTGCTCTGCATAGGAAAGGTCACGCTCAAGCTGGATCGTCGGGTGCTGAATCGCATGCGAAGGATCATGAAGATATCTGCGGAGCATCGAGACATGGAACACGGGATGCACATCTGGAAAGCTGGGCGGAAGGGCTAAACGGTAAGCCACTGCACCGACACGCTCGAGGATCTCGAAGGGGCCCACATACCTGGGGCTAAGCTTCCCCTTTCTCCCAAACCGCATCACACCTTTCATTGGGGAGACCCTCAAGAAAACATGATCACCAACAGAAAATTCAAGTCTGCGTCGCCGACGGTCCGCATAAGATCTCTGCCTACTCTGGGCTGCCCTCATCCTATCGCGAATCAACTGGATCTTCGCTGTCGTCTCCTCAACGATCTGTGGCCCTAAGATACTGCTCTCACTGAGCTCGGTCCAACAAGTAGGCGACCTGCATCTCCTCCCATAAAGAGCCTCAAATGGTGCCATCTGAATGGTCTCCTGGTAGCTGTTATTTTAGGAGAATTCTACCAAGGGCAAATGATGATCCCAGCTACCTCCGAAATCTAGTACACAAGCTCTGAGCATGTCCTCGAGAGTCTGGATGGTCCGCTCTAACTGGCCGTCGGTCTGCGGATGAAACGCCGTGCTGAAACTCAATCGAGTGCCCAAAGCCTCCTGAAGCCTCTGCCATAGTCTACTAGTAAACTGGGTGCCTCTGTCGGACACAATACATGTCGGGACTCCGTGTAGTCGCACTATCTCGTCAATGTAGATCCGGGCGTACTGAGTAAATCCGAAAGTCGTCTTCACTGGTAGGAAGTGAGCCGCTTTCGTCAAACGATCCACGATCACCCAGATGGAGTCATACCCCCGACTAGTCCTAGGTAGACCCACCACGAAATCCATCGAAATCTGTTCCCACTGCCACTCCGGAATGGGTAGCGGCTGTAGCTCTCCCGCGGGCCTCTGGTGCTCAGCCTTGACTTGCTGACAAGTCAGGCATCTCGACACGAAATCGGCATTGTCCCTCTTCATTCCGTCCCACCAATAAACATCTCTCAAATCATGATACATCTTGGTGGAACCGGGATGGACACTATATACTGATCGATGTGCCTCCTCAAGAATCTCGCGTCTCAGTCCCTCAGCATCTGGTACGCACAGTCTGACTCCAAACCGTAGTATCCCCTGATCATCGATCACGAACTCGGAAAATCTTCCCTGTCCAATCTGTGCCATGATCTCTGAACATCGGTCATCACTGAGCTGCGTCTCACGTATACGATCGATCAACTGTGGGTGTGCACGGACATGTGCTATCTGTCCTCCAATCGGCGTGAACTCGAACTGTACTCGGCTGTCTCATAATATCTGCCAATCTGCTGATGACTGCTCCTGTACTGCGCTCAAACAAGATAAGCTACTCCCGGGCCTCCTGCTCAAAGCATCCGCCACCACATTTGCCTTTCCCTGGTGATATAAGATCTCGAAGTCGTAATCCTTCACTAACTCCATCCATCGACGCTGCCGAAGGTTCAGGTCCCGCTGCTGGAATATGTATTTCAGACTCTTGTGATCCGTGAATATCTGGCACGACTCGCCGTATAGGTAATGTCGCCAGATCTTAAGTGCGAAGACCACTGCTGCCATCTCCAAATCATGAGTGGGGTAGTTTTGCTCGTGCTTCTTCAATTGTCGCGAGGCATACGCGATCACCCTGTCGTGCTGCATCAGTACGCACCCTAACCCCACACGAGAAGCATCACAAAAGACCACAAATCCGCCCGATCCGAAAGGTAAAGATAACACCGGTGCCGTCGTCAGCCGAGTCCGTAACTGCTGAAAACTGTGCTCGCACTCCTCCGTCCAATCGAAGGGAACTCCCTTCCAGGTCAACCCGGTCAACGGTGTAGCAATACGGGAGAAGTCCTGCACAAAACGCCTGTAGTAACCGGCCAACCCCAAAAAGCTGCGAATCTCTGTCACCGATGTGGGTCTGGGCCAACGCTGAACGGCCTCGATCTTCCTCGGGTCTACACATATACCGTCTCGTGAAATCACGTGACCCAAGAAGTCTACGCTGTCCAGCCAAAAAGCACACTTGGAAAATTTCGCATAAAGCTGGTGCTCCCTCAAGGTCTTCAATGAAATCCGCAGGTGCTGCTCGTGCTCCTCACTACTCCAGGAATACACCAAGATATCGTCGATGAAGACTATAATGAATAAATCCAAGTATGGCCGGAAAATGCGGTTCATCAAGTCCATGAAGGCTGCTGGCGCATTGGTTAGTCCGAACGACATCACCAAAAACTCGTAATGGCCGTAGCGCGTACGGAAGGCTGTCCTGGGAATGTCCTCCTGTCGAACCCGCAGCTGATGATAGCCCGATCGTAGATCGATCCTCGAAAAGTACCATGCCCCCTGAAGCTGGTCGAACAAATCGTCGATACGCGGCAAAGGATACCTGTTCCGCACTGTCACCCTGTTCAGCTGGCGGTAGTCGATACACAGACGCAAACTGCCGTCCTTCTTCTTGACGAACAGGACTGGAGCACCCCAAGGAGAAACACTGGGTCGAATAAGTCCCTTGTCCAGCAAGTCTTGCAACTGACCCTTCAACTCTCGAAGTTCCGCCGGGGCCATCCGATAAGGCGGTATGGAAATAGGCCCCGAGCCAGGAACCAAATCAATACAGAAAGAAATGCCGCGCTCGGGCGGCAACCCAGGAAGCTCGTCAGGGAACACATCAGGAAACTCGCTAACAACCGGGACCTGGTCCAATGGAACCTGTGTAGCACTAGCATCGCAAACATATGCGAGAAATCCCTGACATCCCTTCCTCAAAAGCTGTCCAGCGCGAAAAGAAGAAATCACACTGTGAGGGGCGGCACCACGGTCCCCCAACACAATAAAAACCGACTCACCGGGAAAGCAGAATCTAATTTTCTTCTCACGGCAGTCCACAGAAGCATAGCACGTGGCTAACCAATCCATGCCCAAAAGAACGTCGAAGTCCAACATCTCCAGAAGGATCAAGTCGACAGGCAACTCTCTCTCGCCAATACAGACGATACAGGATCGGAATACGTGCCTAGCAACAAACGACTCTCCCACAGGAGTAGTCACCACAAGCGGCTGATCAAGCAAGCCGGACTCTCTACCCAGACTCGGCACGAAGTGCATGGATACGTACGAGTGTGTGGATCCAGGATCGAACAATACATGAGCATCAACTGAACAAACAGGAAGGATACCTGAAACCACTGCATTGGACGCCTGCGCGTCCTGATGTGTCAAAGCAAAGACCGGCGCCTGTCCACCACCTGTAACTGACTGACCTCTGCCTCGGTCATCTCGTCCCCTCTGAGCAACTCCCCCACGCCCACGACCTCGTTGTTCATGAGTCTGGCGCGGAGCAATGGTAGGTACAACGGGCAACGCCCTCTGGGGTGGTGAAGGTGGTAAGGTAACATGCGGTGCCGCTGCCTCCCTCCGGTGCCGCTGCCTCCCTCCGGTGTGTCTCTGGACAATCTCGAACGAGGTGAAGTAGGCTGCCACATCTGAAGCAACCCCGCGGCGACTGCTGACTCTCTCGTGGATATGAACTAAACATCTGGCTCCGTCCCGAATCTCTGCCACCCCCCGTACCAGAACGATACCTGTCGCGGCGTCTGAATGTCTGTCTCCGTGCGAAAATACTGGTACGAACTCTCTTCGGCTCTGGAACTACCGAAGTCTCAGCAAGGTGCTTCTCGACCACTAGGGCTGCGTCTACAGCTGCTGCATAGGTCTCGTAGTGCTGCGCGCTGATCGCAAGGAACAATGGTGTAAGCAAGCCTCGAACAAATCTCCTGACTCGCAACTCCTCGGTAGCCACTAAATATGGGGCATAGACTGCTAGCTCTATAAACAGCACATCATACTCTGCCTCTGTCATCCCTGGCGTCTGGCGCAAGGACTCAAATCTGCGTGCTCGGGCATCCCTAACACTCTGGGGAAGGAAACGGGCTAGAAATATAGTCACGAACTCTGTCCAGGTCATAGGAGGAAGACCTGCTGCTCTGCCCTTCTCAACTGAATCACACCACTTCTGCGCAAGACCTTCCAGGTGAAAGCTCGCGAACTCGACCCATCTCGTATCTGCGCATCTGAGGGAACGGCATATCCGGGCCATCCTGTCGATGAAAGACTGTGGGTCCTCGGCTGTATCGGTGCCTGTGAATACCGGAGGCTTCAGCCTCATGAACTCTGATAGCGATACTGTAATCACCTCCATGGCTGCAGGGGCAACTGGCTGTGCGGTAGGTACCATCGCGGTCTCTGGAACGGGTGGAGCTACCTCTGGTCGCTGCGCTCGAAGCGTCTCAACTAGCGATCCTATCATCTGGCGCATCTCCTGCATGCTAGATCCCACCGTCTGGCGCATCTCCTGCATACCAGCCCCTAGCGTGGCGATCTGATCTGTCACGGCAGGAACAGCCTGTTCGGGTACAACCGGTGTACTGCCCGGATCAGTCCTCGTCTCGGACGAGTCAACTCGAATCTCGGCCCTCGCGGCCGCTCTCTGTGCCCTCGTAGTCTTAGGCGGCATAATGGCTGAAAGAAAATTAGGATTCGATAAGAACACGGAAATCGAATCACAAGAATATAAGGAGGGATCAAATCAATAAGTCCTAAGGTCGCGTAGGCGGAGTATCGTGTCGTGAGTATGCCGCGGAACATACACACGCTACGCTACCCTGCTGCAGCTACCTACTCCATCATACCAGGGTCATCCTACACTCCGAAGGTAAAACCTACGGTCTGATACCAACTTTGTCACGACCCGAGAGTTTCGACTCGTGACCGGCACTTAACCACGCAATGTCTACAGGCGTAACACGGCTAAGTAAGCCGAACCCAGAAATCAAACCAATAAATATAGAGTGATTTAAAACATTTCGTAAAAACAGTCATGCGTGTCCGAAAAACATCTTATTAATTTAGTAGAAATCCTTTTTGGTTCAGGAGTTATAACTTTTATAATTTTGGTAACATTTCCTTTTTTAAACATTTGCCCCGCAATCGGGTAAAAGCAAGGTGTAACAGAAATGACAAGTGAAAAGAATAAAGCATTACAAATATGATATACGACGCCGTAGCGAAGAATACACAGTAAAGTAAAGACAATATCATATAAGGTAAGACTGCTTAAAATACAGTCGGCCCACATGCGAGCTCAACACCAGAATATAAAATCATACATATCGTCCTCACAACTGTCTCTAAGTCATACAGAAAGGTAGATGGAGAGTACTAGATACATCAATATACAACTGAAAGATAACAGATACCGTACAAAACCCACCTATCAGCAACAGGCTATCTCGCCTCAAAAAGGGTATCTGTGCCAAAAGATGCGGTAACAGCCATCCGCGACTACTCCCAAGGGCAACCTGCAAATACTGTGG
This sequence comes from Agapanthus africanus, assembly GCA_030015575.1. Lineage (NCBI taxonomy): Eukaryota > Viridiplantae > Streptophyta > Magnoliopsida > Asparagales > Amaryllidaceae > Agapanthus > Agapanthus africanus. Next base: position 277,361,017 of record JASDDO010000010.1, on the reverse strand, counting down.
CACAACGGGGGTGAGTTGCCAACTCGTGAATAGAGATAACATATAAAGGTAATCGCGAGCATGCACATATAGCGTGGCTCTACTAATGCCAGCAGATGATATCAATGCATGCTAAACAGTGGATGCAATAGTAATGCAAGTGCTCAATTAGGTAAATACTACAGGATGAGATATATAGTAATCAGTACTGAGCATGGGATAAATGATATCTACATGGAATAGGTCATCATGGAAAATACTAGACGGTGCCTCAGGCTGCACCCCAATCCCAACTACACTCAGGCGCCGGCACACCCATCGGCCCTCAAATCCTGTATATCTCTGAGAAATCATGAGTGCCCAACATCGGCACCCAAAATATCATAAAATACTCGTGTCCAGCATCGACACGCAAATCCTCGTATATCGGCTCCGTCAGTCCGGATCGGCCCCACGGGGTCCGTCTGCGGTATCGGCCCTCGGCCCCGGCAGTACGGATCATCCCGCATCCATCTCTCGACTCTGGTCAGTATCCTCCAGACAACTGCCAGTTCCAACCAGTCACCGGTAGGTACTCGCCCGCCTCCAGGCTCAATCGGCAAAACCCAACGATCATCTCGCCGAGGGGAACCATACCGGGCCCACCATGAACCCGCAAACGGATCATCACTCCTCGAATCGGGTTTCAAGCACACGTCTCAGCATCGAGAAAACGCGTGGTGGACGCACCAAAATATCATATCACGAGGTACCGGGTTTTTCAAAATAGAACATCTTTCCTTAAATAATCCCACGGTCCTCAAAGCCAGAAATCATATGAAAATCCATCACTAATAAATAAATCCAGTGCGAGATACAATGAAATCAATCCATGATGTGGGTATAAGGGGAGAACCGCTTTTTAAGATAGTTTCCGTTTTTAAAGATGTCATGCGTCTCCAATTTTATCGGAAATTATAATCAATCACATGTAAGATGAACTACGGCAATATACAACAGTATAATCATGGCAGTTCTACAGTGAGTGTGGCATGGCAATTACGAACGGGGTGTGTGTAGCATGCAAAATAGTGCCCGTGCAACATAAACCGTTAGTAATAGTGCGGTGTTCTATCAGTTCTAAGCAATATATATATATATAGCAGGGAATGCAATATGCGATGGCAATCCATGGTATGGTATATGCAATATATAACAATAAGTTCCTATCAGCCCTGACGCATAACGCCATGCGGGCGATATCCCCGTAGATGTGAAATCTACTCACCGTGTCTCGCGCTAAGTGTATCCAACCACTTGCTTGCCCTTCTTCGCAGCGTCCGTCTCACTGGCCTGCGAACCTAGAATCACATAACACATATCACGCATAAGCTCAATACCACAGAAACGCGACATTACGGTACAACTAGATACCCGTGTCGCAAACCAATCGCGCGTGTGCGCGATACGCTAAAACGTGTGTGTGCTGAACCAGGAACTACCCCGACGCGCTACGATGCGTAGCACGCACCAGACCAAAAGAGCGTGCATGTCGCACTAAACACACACTCCAACCTAAGGGAAACAGCTCCCAGATTTTTAGCTGGAAGAAATCCCAAAAATTAAACAAGACCAAACACTGCAAAACACCCACAGAAACCATCCTGCACAAAACCCAACACAACAGGGGAGGGGAGGCCGGCGTCGCCGGGCCGACAAGGAATGTCGCCGGTCAAACTCTGGTGGTCTAGGCTCGAACCTCACTCACATACCCCAAAAACCCTGCACACCATTCTGTAGTTGTTTACAACTCCAGAAAACACTTTCAGTAAAAGCAGATCACCGAATCCTAAAATCACGCTTAAAATGTCATTAAAACACTAATTAGGTACTAAAGGATATTTTAGTGCAAACCGATTGAACTCTTGGTTTACAATAGCTCTAAAAACACTTAAAAGAGTTAACCAAGCCAACAAAACTCCACTCTAACATATACTTCACAAATATCCTCTAATATCACAAAATAATGCACAAAATGAGATCTTTAGTAATAAAATGCAACAAGTTAAGGAAAAGGAGGTTAAGTCAAGAATTATACCTTCTAAAAGACCCTAGAAACACCAAAGTTTCAGCTTCACACTCAGTTTTAGCAGATTTGCTTCAAAACACATCAAAACCCCCAATCTTTCATGGTTTTGTGATGCAAAAAGGTATTGATTTGGGTAGGGTTTTGTTTGGGGATCAAGGGTAAAGAAAAGGGGAAGAAAAGATGAAGAAAGGGGAGGGTTTTCTGCTGGAGAGTTGCAGGAAATCAGAATGAGGGAGAAAGAGAGAGAGAAGAGAGGGAAATGGTCAAGAAAGTCCACCCTTCACCTACCCTCCATGCTTCCTTGTTTTATTGGGAATTGAATTATAATTAGGTTTTTAGAAAAGATTAAATGGTGGGAAAAAGAGTTTGCAACCATGCATAAGAATGGTTAACACTAGAAAAGTCTAAGTATGCACGGCTACAATTTTCACCAAACAATCAAACAGAAATTTCAAAGTGTTACAGCTTAGCATCCAGCCATTCTTACAGAGTCCCACTCTTGATGGCCAGGTCGAAACTAGTTGGGTCATCATCTCATGATGCAATCCTCGCTCCCACTGTCATAGAGAAACCGAAGTAACTCTCTGGTGGGTGAGGAACCCTACTAGATCAGCGGAGAGGCTGAGGTTCGTTGGTTACTATTAAATCCTTCGGTTCAACCAAATCATCTGCTGTAATTTGCATAGCTGGAACCTTTCCAGTTGTACATAACAGACCTTGCCTCGAGCTTGTCCGGATTTTGCTTTTTAGACATAGGCCGGACAACCCCAAATCTTAACCAATTTAAGATATGGGCTCTTCCCTTTCCATATCACATATGAAGTGGTGGGCAACTGATTTGATTTGAACCCTATTCAATGGGTATGCAGCTTCTCAAGTGCATAACTCCCAAAAGAAAAAAGGTAACTCAGTAATACTCATCATAGAGCACACCATATCAAATAGGGTGTATCTGCTCCGCCCCGATATACCATCGTGCTATGGTGTATACGGAGGAGTAATGCTGAGAGAGAATCTCATTCTCCTTTAGAATAATCAAGGATTTCCGTGCTCAAGTATTCTCCTCCTTGATCACATCAAAGGACATAATACTTATACCCATATTGGTTCTCTACTTCTAACTTATATTCTGTGAATATCTCAAAAGGTTCGGACTCATGTTTCAACAGGAACATATGACTGAATCTTGAGAGATTATTAGAGAATGTAATGAAGTACAAAGAACCGGTCTTGGTATGTGTAGACAGGGGACCTACATACATCAACATGTATCATCCCAAGAGTTCACTAACTCTTTCTCTGTTTCCAACAAACAGAGCTATGGTCATCTTATCTCTGTGACATGACTGGCAAGTTTCATAAGATGTAAATTCAAACAGATTTAAATATGCATCTATATGCAACTTAGCTAGTCGGGTCGCATTGATATGACCTAGTCTACAATACCTCAAGAAGGATCTGTTCATTTCTGAACTCTTCCTCTTGTGTGTGTTCCGTATACTAAAGAACTGTAGTTTGATTTAGAACATCAATGCTTTTAGATAACGTGCCTGAACTGATCAACTTTTGATATAGGAAATGTTCAAAACATTATCCAACAATACAAAATTTTATCATTTCTTTACTAATAAAGAGACTGATATGATTTTGTATATCAGGTTCGGTATCTAATAACATTCGTTCAGAATCAATGTATTGAAAATACAGGGTGACAGTGACCAACAGACTTGGCTGCAACACTTGCCCCGTTTTCTGTCTCATGAAACTTATCACCCGTTCTCAGTTTTTCTACCCTTTTGTAGCCCTATGTAACAGATTACATATCTGGGATCCTGATCCGGTATCATATACCCGGGATGTGGAGGATACTGAGAAAGAGTTCTTTGTAATGAACACACCCGAAGATGATGCATCAGCATGCACTCTCTTCGTTTGGGCGGCATGGGAATTCTGGTAATCCCCAATTTCCTGCTCTGTCTTATAACAATTATAAGTTGGAGCGGGACCAACGTTCCCCAGCTCAGTATAACAAGCGGGTTCGGTCAATAATATGTATTATTATCTTGATTGAGGCGTGATATGGTTGCTACCTGGAGAGAGAGAGAAGAAAACACTCAGCGTGCGCTCTTGCAAGAATAGATTGGTTATTATTTTATCTAATCAGGATGGCTCCCACTGTTTTTATCAAATCTTCCTTCAAACCCTAAAAGGAAAGACTAGCCGGGATTAATTACACACAACAAGTTTGCCAATCTTTCAGCCAGGCTAGTGTCGGTACTTTGAGGGAGGTCCCCCGTGCTTTCGCACGAACCTAATTAATGTAAACCTCGTTTTCCCAGAGGCGTAACCTCGTTAACACCTTTCTAGACACCTACTTGATCGGCTAATTGTAATGTGTAAAACTCTTCCAGGAGTAACTCTTACTCGCAGCGGGTATCGGGATCCAACTATCTCATAGAAGGTATGCAATCTCATTGCAAATTTCAACACTTGAAATTTCCGATAATTTTGCCCCTAGCGTCCTATGACCTTGACGCAGGCCAACAAACCATAGTGCGCTAGTCAAGTTCAACCCGTCATTTCCTGATTGAATTAAACCCACCCGCACGACCCTTGACGCAGGCCAACAAAGTCGCACGACTACCCTAATCCAATCTGTATCATATGCATAAGCAGATAAATACTAGTTAGCTACCGCACACTACGCCTTGACGCAGGCCAACAAACGTAGCACGAATACTAACTACTACTTATCTGAAATGACGGAGGGCTACGACAGGTTTTTCTGAAAACCTATTGCGTAATGAACTTGATATCGTTGTAGGATCGAATGAATTTGAAATGTAGTGTTTTTTAGGCTTTTCTAGTTTTGCTAAAGGAGTCGCTCCCGGTGAAGGGATCGTCGGTCCTTTCCTCATCGAATAAGGTGCGGGATATATCATATATATCACTGTGCAAAGCAGAAACTATAGAAGCAATCAAAAGACAAACCGAGTGTGTAGCATCTGCCAGTTATTGCTAAAGGAGTCACTCCCGGTGAAGGGATCTCGGTCCTTTCCTTATCGAATAAGGTGCAGGATATATCATATATACCGCTGTGCAAAGCAAGAACTGTATCTACCTGTTTTATTTTGAAATTGGATTCTACAACATCTTTAGGTTTCTTTCACTTTCATTAATCATATTAATGAAGTCCCATCATTTAAGTACCAAAACATCACAGATAAATACGACGTACACTTATGCCATCCGCATTCGCCTCAATGTCCTCTCGTGCATCGTTAGGTTAGGTAACTAACGGCAGAGCAGGGAAGGGCTAGCACGGGTGTTAAACATAAGTAACATCTATATAATATATCATATATACTATATACAGTATCCATCACAGAACATATCACATGATCACATCACAGATATCGCAGCAGAAGAATCATATGAAATATTGGATATCTTAGGACGTCCGTGTTTTCAATACGAGCCAGTATAAAACACGGATTCCACGGTCGTGATGAATTACCAAACCCACACCCCTAGACCCCTACGAGAGCGGCAAGAAACCCTACCAATTCTAGAGTTAGGAGACCCGGACTCGACTCCTCGAGTTGGTCTCCCTCTGGACTCCAGAACCCGGTTACTTGTGCCCTCCTCCTTGGGTCTATCCTAGTGCGGAAAAGTAAATAATATACAAACGGTGACATCTTCCGCAACCTGGAATTGCCCTAATAAAAGAAAATTACATACAAGTTTTTACATGAATGAAAATGAAAAACACTCATCTCACATAAAAACCCCCGGCTATTAAAAAACGACGATCCAATATAACATATCCAGCAACACATAACATCACATGTCATCAACGTAAGTAAATATGCGCATCCCAATTGTCGTTGACATATAGCAACGAAACCTGCGATATCACATATTACACTTACGGTCACAGAAAAGAAAGCGTAAAACTACAACAGTTGGAATCCGCAACCTTTTTAGACATCGCATTCCTAATCAAATGAAATACTTAGACATCGTATGCCTAACAATTATAAACCCCGCATTTTAGTCTCTTTATCGAAAACACTTTTCAATATCATGTCGGGCAATTCAACAGGATTCCCGACATCCTGATCAAATGCTCGTCGCAAACTTTAGTAGGCGGCTGCACCCCCGACGCCGTCGACGAAGTGCACCAAGGCGGAACACCGCTGCCGCGAGCACCCGAACGGATGCTTTCGGCGACGAGGTTCTCCTACAGTCACTTGGTCGGGGCTATGGGGTGAGGCTGTCTATTAAGTTTACCCGGCGAGTATCCGCGTACGCTACGTGATTGCGACAGACTTTTGATCACATCAAAATTCCGTGGCAACCGATCAAATGAGACTAAACTTGCTATGTTTATTACATTCATTCGGTTATCTCATAACTACTTGTGAATTCCAATTATTGTATCCCATTTCAGATAAATAGAAAATGTTAAACTTTCCGATCGAACAATCGAACACCCAAGTTTTCCCGATACAGCTCAACACATGAAATAAGTCTAACAACATTCAGTTCGTGCCTCAGTACCAACGGTCCAGCCGTAGAAGGGTCAAGCCAACGCCTCACATGTGGCACGCCGTACTGCCCCAAACCCGAAGGTTCAAAGGGCAGTTCAAGACGGTCACATAATCGAGATAAGGTTTGTTTTCTTCTAGAGGGACCATCGCGTTACTTGGACTACTTAGAACGTCATTAAACCATGGAAAAATCTAACACTTCGAAATTTCCCGGCAGTGGAAAAAGTGGGTATTTATATCCGATCGAACTTTTTAACATATTCAAAAATATCCGGAAAACACTTAGACAAAGTTTGATAATCCGATCGAATCTACGAACTCCCAATACAACCCCAGAAAACTCAACTATTGAATGCAAATAAAAACTTCCCAGAAAACTCAGCAACTTAAGAAACAAATTACTGTGCAAAAATGGAGGGATGATCTCATAAATTTTCCGCGGAACCGCCGCAGAAGCCATGCTTCTGCCGCGGTTCCGCCGCGCTTTAGTGGGATCTCTTGGTCAATTTTGCACCGTAATTCTTAGAATTTCCTGCTGAATTTTTAAAGAATTTTTAATCTGGAAAAAACCCAGTTTTTGAAAAAAGTCCAGAGAGCATGGAAAAATTGGGGTTTCGGGTTCGATCGGGTTTCTAACATCGTATGTGCATTGCCTAAGGCTCTAGCAAGGCTCTGATACCACTGTCAGGTTCCTAGGCACTCCAATGAGGTCTCACAAGGCATCAACCATGCCAATTTCAAATTTTACGGTGCCGAGAAACCCTAATACGGATCGTTAACTAGAATTTTAGGCGAAACATGAAGCTAGTTAACACCTTAACTAAAAGTAAACGGAAATACAACCTTTGTAGATCCAGTTCTCCACCTCCATAGCTCCGTGATGAAGTCCTCTCCGCTGTCCAAAAAGAATCCATGACTCTAGCATCGGCTTCATCGGAGAAATGGGCGGGCTAGGTCGTCGACTTCGATGCCGAAGATGATCTACGTCAAGGCATCACAAGATCAAGCTCCCACTTCACCAAGTCATGAAACTTGTGAAGAAAACACCCTATACTACTTGGCAAGAGGTAGAGGATGAAGAAATAGGAAGTGGGTTCACTTTAGAATTGGATTTCTCACTCATTTTCTCAAGTTGCCATAGATGGAGGCAAGCTTCTTCATCTTGAAGAAGAAGAAGATGATAGAATATTCTAAGTCTAATGATAAGTCTTTTCTAAAAGGAAAATAATATGAATACTTATCATATACTAACCATGGTTATGTGTAGAGAATAAACTAATGTTAGTTGGAATGGTTAGGGTTAAGCATGAGACAAGAATGGTGGACTTGTTCAAAGCTTCAAGAAGCTTCAACAAGCAAACAAAGAAAGCCACCATTCTTTTCTTTTGCCAAAATGAATGAATAAATAAATAAATAGATAATAAGTGAATAAAAAAAACCCTAACCACTCTCACAACCATGGTTTAATCTTTACACAAACCCTAGTGAGCATGTACCATCAAACATGATAAAAACTAGTCTACAAAAGTATATCACATATACAATGTGCACATCAAGTGAGAAAATCCTTTTAAAATGAACCAATACTAGTAAATGCAAAGTAATATATCAAATATATAATTATGCATTAAATCATTAAATCAATACTTGATTTAACGATCCGGTCATATCGCATATAACCGACTAATATCCAATGTATCGGCTTATCGAATCAATCCTCGATTCGATAATTAGGTTATATCGCATATAACTAATCGATACATTAATCGCGAGAATAGAATACGGTATCACATACACGCATTATTCTCGGTCCTGCACATATCTCATATGCGCTCCTATTTCGTTTCGCTTGAGCCAGGAAACCTCTGTGTAGGACTCTAAAAACTCGTCAATACGCCGGCAGCAGGTGATGATCATATCAAACACCCACAATCCGCAAGCGGTCTGCTAAACGTAACGGCCACCCGGGTATTGAGCGATCAGAAGATCGACGAGCAAGCCCGCTCACACTCCAGTGAATCCAACCAGTAACACTTACCGTACAGTCCGGTCTCGTCGTCTGATATGTCGCATATCTTGCCTAGGGGTGGTAAACGTCAGACCCCAATAGCTCGATAAGTCGTGTCGATATGAGGTCTATAACAGTTCGAGAAACTACTGGTAACACTTACCAGTAAATCTCAGCAACCCTGGCCAGGGATTTCCGGTTATAGCCAATCGAACACAGCGCAACATCAACTCCCTATACCGGGAGAGACGAATCCCCTCCTATCGCTCATTGCCTCCATGTGATTCGGGACTGTACCCAAAAGCCACCGTTTTGCACGCCCTGTTGGACGTGGTAAGGTGGAAATCAAAGTACAGTGGGAATCACACAAGACTCTATGACGATCTCGGGTCTATAGAGTACTCTGTACCAGTGTCACCAGAGAACTGCCATCTGACGTTAGGTATAATACCATCTGGGAGTTCTCGGTGAGTCCGTCCAGTATACCCAGTCTCTACTGAGCACCCTGTTGGAGATAGTGCCCTCAGAGTCAATTATTGGATCACAGGCACGTGATTGCAATGATTGAGGGAGGACCTATCCCGGTAGAACAGTCTTACTCGAGATGATAGTATGCTATCTGGTTTACCTTTATCATCGTGTACTGCTTTAGGTGACCTGACAGGTCACTATTGCACATTGATAGAGCCCCTAGGATTCTTGCTTGACTACCGGCAGTATGAGGGCGATCATATACGTGGGAGCTGGTAGTCTATAAGCACATCCTTAAAAGGTCCCTAGTCGTGGGAGTTTCGAGACAGGGCATCGATACTCCAGAGTAGACTAGTGTATACAGTCGAGACCCCGACGAGGGACGGTGGCCGGTCTCACAAGCCACTGGTGTCAGTTGGTTCACCTAAGATGTATACAGGTGCTTATTGGGTTATGAGTACACCGGACAGGACTCGCCGGGAACATGCTAGTTGGTCTTATACCTGACGTCAGATAGCAGTTCCCTGGTGACATGTGTACAGGTTAGTTCATCGACCTGGGGATCGTCATTTGTCTCGTGTGAGTTCCCACTGTACTTTGATTACTACCCTACCACGGCTCAAAGGAGTCGTGCAAACAGGTTTTAGTTGGGTACAGTCCCGAGCCACATGGAGGCAGTGAGCGGATCTTCAGGGGTTCGTCTCTCCCGGTATTGGGGGTGAGGTCGCGCTGTGTCTAGGAGAGCCATTACACGAAGACCTTGGCCAAGGCAGGAGATTTACTGGTAGGTATTCCAGTAGTATCTCAGGGTGTTCTGGGCTACACTCCGACACGACTTGTACCGCTTTTGGGGGTCTGACTTTTACCAACCCCCTAGGCCCAACATGCGATGCTCATAGACGAACGGACCGGACTGTACGGATATTGTCACTGACAGGCTCAGTATGGTGTCAGGATGAGTTCGCTCATCGACGTCCCTTTTAGTCAATAGCTGGTGGCCCGTCACGTATTGGCTTATACCTCTGACGTGCTGGTGGTTAAATCCACAGCCATAGTATTGACGAGTCTTTAGAGTCCACCACACCTTCAGTTACTCAAGCTTTCGGGCGAAACGCTGTAGAGGCCGTATGGAGATATGGCAGGGTCCGATCAGATACGTGCGGTATTGCACGGATCAGGATCGGACGGTTTGTACTAGTGGCCGTATGGTTATATGGCAGCGTTCGATCTGACACGTGCGGTATTGCACAGATCAGGATCGGACGGATATTACTAGCCGGCTTTGGCTTAAGCCGGATCCTAGTATAGTACAGTGTAGATTTTGTCTCATTGCATTTGTATCCGGACGGAATACAGATGCGGGTGTGTATGCACAGTATCGGGGTTTTCCTGTAATTTATTACGGGACCAGTTTTCTGGAGTTGCCAGTTTGCATTCCGTTCCGGCCGGTTTTCCTTTGTTCTTTCCCGGCCGGACTTTTCTGATGGAGGGGGTTATTTGCAAGTTTGCAAATAACACATTGTGGAGGTTTTATTTGCAAGATGATTTATTATGAAAGCATCTTTGCTTTTCATGCATTTATTGTGATAAGAATGGATTTGATTTGGATTTGAGTTTTGTGATCATTATGTTTAGGGTGTGGTCACCTCTTTTCTTTTCCTACACTCACCTCCCTCTTGTTTTCATATTCATTCATCCACCATTTTTATTCTCACTTAAAAAAAAAAAGAAGTTTTCCCATGGTTGAGAGAGAAGAAAAAAGAGAGGATCATTTTCAAGAGGGAAAATTTGTTCATCTCATTTCATGCTAGAAAAATGCAAGCACCATTTTTCTTGTCTTGATTCCTCCATCATCTACAAATGGAAACAAACCCCAAAAGTGACATAGGTTCTACACTACGCATTCTACAGCAAATCTTGGACTCGTCGACTCGCCAGCTTCGCGCCCGAGTTGCCTCGGTATTGAGGTGGGAGCCCGTAAAAGTACCCGGCTTCGTGGTGCCCTTTTCCGACGAGGAGGAGACGGATGGAGATCCCGCGAGGAGATCGGAGTGGAGATGAAGACCGGAGGACTCGGATCAGTCGGTATATCTCTCCCCCTTTCTTATTGTTAGCTTAGACTAGTTTAATGGCCCGATCCGGGGTTTAGTGCGCGGTGGTGCCGGTTTGCTAAGTCCGCAAAAATTAAAGTTTATCACCGCTTCCGCATTTGGCCGTCGGGTTGACGGCCGGGGCGCCGCCGTGCACTTACAGTGGTATCAGAGCCTCGCCATTAACTTAGTCAAGCTTCGTTTGATGTGTTTGCATTTCCGATCGACCGAAATTTCGAAAAACCGTATTTTTCCTTCACATCAGTTTCTGTTGAAATTTTTTGAAGTCTAAAAATTTTTCAGGTGGTCTCAGAATGATGTGCAGGGAGTTCTAAGACTACTGAGAAAATTCGACACAGTGAGTCGACCAACAGAGCGCGGAACCGCGGCCAAACCGCCCCTTGGGCCGCGGTTCCGCCGCACATTGGTGACGTCACTGTATCGTTTTTCTCCAGTGGGCTTCTGGGCTAATTTTCGGGGTTTTGGAATATTAAAATTGGGCCCAGGTTTTCTGTGAGTGCTACAGTTTTGATTGGGGGCCCACTTGTTAATTTTTGATCAATCGGAAAATTTTAAACACATTATTTCACAGTATTTACATTATATCTGCGACCGTGAATGTCACTCGATCGATAAATCCGATCTAACTGCTATAGCCCGGTTAGACGGATTTGCGAACGTGACTTTCACGTTGATGTTCTGTTTTTGCTGTGATGTTGCGGATCGGTCGTGGGGGATAGCCTGGATGCAATTCTAGTACAGTGTTGTTGTATTATGTACATTTGATATTGCGGGGCGAGCGTCCGACATGTGGACTGCCGTCACTGCCTGATTGTATTATTATTTTGGGGCACGACCTGGTTGCGGTCGATGTACCCGGTGCATGTATATTTTACTTTCTGTACTAGGATTACCCCGCGGAGGAGTGCACGGATAGCCGGGTTCTGGAAGGCAACAAGCCCGCATCTCATGGCATTGAGACGGAGGGGGCTTCACTCTAGGATTGGCGGGCTATTCGCCGCACTCGTAGGGGGTACAGGTTGACCCAGGAGGGGTGCCCAAGTTACCGGATTCCGTGAAGTGCTGGGTGGTCCATTCACGGTGCTGAAGGGGGCTGCCTCGCTTCAGGTTTTGGCGGGTAACTTGCCGCGCCCGTAGGGGTCTAGGATTTCATTGCACAGGCTATCCACACGACCAGGGGAACGTCGGGTTTCAGTAGTGGCTCTATGATACCCGGGGATCCCAGATATCTGTATTGTTCTGTGATGCAGTACATTTCTGTGATGTTGCATTTTTATCACGCCTTGAGCGAAATATAGTATATTGGTATATATATTAGTAGATGTTGTATATGTTTTTCATCCGCGCTAGTCCAGTCCCCGCTCTGCCGTTAGTTCGCTAACCTAACGGGTGATGACGGGACCCAGTGGCGAATGCGGACGGCATATACGTACGTCAGTATATTTTCGTTCTTTGAGGTGCGATCAATGATGGGACTGCGTTGATTCGGATCAATGCAAGTTAAACAAACCTATTCTAATGTTGTTGGAACACTTTTCAAAAGGCTGTTATTGTAAGGACGTTCACTTTTGTTTTGCATCGTGGTATTCATTTGGAATATCCTGCTCCTCAGTCGACGAGGCAAGGGCCGAGATCCCTTCACCGGGAGTGACCCCTTGGACAGAAGTTTGCGTCAGGGCATTAACTTCACTATAGCCGATTACTTTTGCTTTGCATCGTGGTATTCAGCTGGAATATCCTGCACCCCATTCTACGGGGAAAGAGCCGAGATCCCTTCACCGGGAGTGACCTCTTTAGTAAAGGTTTTCGTCACTATATTTTCTAAAAAGCTATCCGTTCCTTCAACGAGATCAAGTTCATTACGTTAAAGGTTTTCGCCAGAAACCATTCGTAGCCCTCCGTCGTTTCATATGGGTAGTGAATAGTATTCAAGCTGTGTTTGTTGGCCTTAGTCAAGGCATAGTGTTTGGTAGCTATTGGATATTCATATGCTGCATAGATAGATGTGTTGGTTTGGGACAGTCGTATAGCCTTGTTGGCCCTTGTCAAGGGCTTGTACGGGTGGGTTCAAATCAACCTGGACAATGACGGGTAGAACTTGACATGTGACTTATGATTTGTTGGCCTTAGTCAAGGTCATAAGAGCATGGGGTAAAAATCACATCGGGAGTTTCAAAAGAACTGAAACTTGCCAGATATGCGCATACCTTCTGGAGTGTGATACCGTGAGCGGATTCCGTCACGTTATCATGCGATGATAGTTGGATCCCGATTCCCACTGATGAGTTGGTTTACTCCTCGGGTGACCCCGACTAATTCTTCTTTCAGGTTTGGAGGAGAATTTGAGGTACAGTGGGAGGTTTCCAGATTAGATTAAGTGATAACCATTCTGATCTAGGATAGAGTGCATGCTGAGTGTTTCATTTCTCTCTCTCTTGGCAGCGACCATTGACCCGACCCTAAGATTATGACTCAGTGACCAAGTTGACCGAACCTTCTTAACACTGGCTTTTGGATTGTCAAAGTTGCAGACCTCATTGCCACTCCTACTTTTACCCTTTTCTCCAGGACACCCCGTATTACTACGAACGTCCACTTCCATTGGACAAAACCATCGTATGGTTAGATACGAACTCGAAGGAATTCGAGGATGGTTTCTGGTTCTGGAGAAAACGGATAGGATTATTCAGTTGTCTTTTCTTTTCACCCTCTCTCAGGTTGCGAGTACTCCTTGGTTTAGGAGTAGTACACCTATTACGCAAATTGGATAGTCTTCTTCCAAACCATAGGCTGGTGCCGACCGGTAGGGAATGAAGAAAACCAGTTAGCCTAAACGGTGTACAGAAGGTATTAAGATTAAGAAAAAGTAAGGGATTAGTAAGAGGGCAAAGTAAATTGCGACTGATATTCACGACCAAACCAAGTATTTCTTCGCCAATCCTAAATCACCTTTGTATTTCTCCAGGACACTCCGTATCACTACGAAGATCCACAGTTTATTTGGATACTCCATCGTATGGTTATATACGAACTCGAAAGGAACTTGTTCCAGTTCGGGGATGGATTCTGGTCCAGGAGATATAGGAATATGGCTTATTCGGTTGTCTTTTATCTTCACCTTCTCTCGCATTGCGAGTGCTCCTAGGATTAGGACAGTACACCCTTTATGCTTACTGGATAGTCTTCTTCCAAACCATAGGCTGGTGCCGAACGGTAGGGAAGGAAGAAAACCAATTGGCCTAAAAGGGTGTGCAGAAGGTAATGACTAAAGACATATAAAGGGATTTGGAGAGGTGGAAAAGAATTATACGGTTATAGTTGTGAATCTGGATAATGGTAGAGGCATTACTAAGAATACCGGAATACCCCACCGAAACATTTCAATATTTCAGTTTCACTGTGTAATGTTAAAAGAAAACTGATTTCCCGATTAGACACTTGCTCCAGGGTATGTATTTACCAGGTTTGATTCTCACATCTGTATGGTTTTACAGATGATGAGTGGGGGTAAGTTATTGGGAATTGGGTGATCATCCTCATTATATCGGGATTCGTTGTAATCGATGATATTTGAGGAGATCATCTGGCCTGTTTGCCGGTCGGCAAATATTTGGTTTTGAATATCCGCTGTTGTGCACCAATTTCAAATTGATATATCTATACGTCTATTTTCATAGAGTGAGATATACATTTTGATATTATGTCGATGACATTTACCTATATCAGTGGATGGTTAGGTAAGGAGCATTAAACAGCGGTGTAATTCTTCTCAACCATAAGTACAGTTTTCAACCTACGACGCACAGTGAAAGAGTTGTTAGACTCAGCGGACTTATACAGAGTATTGTATGTTGTCCAGTGTCCATTAGGACAGAGGGGTTGGTCCTCATACTATATTCTGTTTACTTTTAACTTCTCTAGTTCTTAGACATGTGTTTCGTAGAAACATAGGGTCTAAGTTTTGAGGAGTTATAGGTATTTGAATAGAGTAGAGAACCAGGTGTAACAAGTATCGGGATTCTTCAAAGTGATCGGAGAAGTAGATACTTGTGTATGGTATTCAGTTGATAATAATGGTAAAGAGAAATTGCTTCTCTTTCAGGTTACTCATAATTGGAAGCATTCCTAAGTTGAGTAACGCTGATCAGCCTCTCTCCATTTAGTTGACATGCACTGGAGACAGCTGCATGATTTGAATCTGGTTCAATTAAATCAGTGCCTCTGGTTCTATATTAGATATAGAACAGTTCATATCTTAACGTTGTTAAGGTACGGGGAGTTGTCCGGCTTATGATTAAAACCAGACACTGGACAGCTCAAGGCACGTTTCTGTAATGGCTGTTTGTGGGTTGACCCAGGCTATGACGAGGGTTGACTTTCTACCATCTGGCAGATCAATAGAAATATTGTTCTAGACTCGCCACAGTTTTATTAAAAATGGATTTTTTCAAAAACAGTAGTGGGAGTATGGTAGAACTGGAAGTGATTCCGGAACCGCAAACAATTACTGAAGATTTGATACGGAACCTAAAGATTCAATCTGATTTGACATTCCATTGGCCACTCCGCAGATACGGTGGGTAACTTCAGGCACCCGAGAGGTACTCCGGTAACCTCAAGGACGGTGACAGGGAAGTTCTTGTTTACCCACACTTGCCATTGTTGTTGTTCCAGTCTGCGAGACCCGGCAGGAGGATGAGTATAGCGTCGTTCTAAACTAGCTTTATAAGTGCACGTCTATATGACTCTGCCAGAGGGTTGTCGTAGTCAGTGGGAGCAGCGGAAGCATTGGTGGACATCAGGCTTATGTCTATTTATAGACTAAAGCAGATGTAGAGGAGATAGATCATCTATTTCTGATGTGACAGTCATAGGTTTGACGTCATCAGAATAGGAGATGGATCTGTTGAGAAGGTAGTAGGGTGTGATATCCGGGTTTTGGATGACATACACATAGTAGGAAGTGATATTCCAACACTACGATCGGTTATACTTTGGTCGTCACACAGTGGTTTCTCCACAAAGGACTTGGACATTATATCAGACATACTGGTTACTAGATCTATGGTTTTAGATCTAGATTTGGGTGGTTTCCTATTCTGGGTACCTTGACAGCATTTTATGAGTATTTAGAATGGACGACTCCTGGCATGGTGGTATACCTGCAGGTAATGGAGTCACCCTCTCTAAAGGTGTCTTACAGACTAAAGGGGAGAGGGATATGCATGATTGGCAGATCACTTGCTTAGGCAATTGAGTCAATCATGAGATGTCAAGTACTACACCAGATGTTGTTCTTGCAGTAGATGCAATAAGTTGACATTGATCCAATCCTGGAGAAACAGTCGGAAGCAGTTTTAGAACATAAGTGGCTGTTCTAGGGATATGATAACGAAAGCCCCACTCGGGAAACAGTTATCACTCCAGGCTTCCAAGGTGACATGGACGACAAGGAGGTTGTCAGAGTTATAGTTTTTCCCTCTGACGAGGGGCAGTATTTTGGACAGGTGGTCCAAGGCAATACTGAGGGTGGCATGGCGCAGGATACTGATTAAGTTCAGTTGACGATACAGTCTAAGAAGTTTGGATTTGGAGTTCATTTATGAGCTCGGTCCCATCAGACATCCAGACATTCTAAGACAGGTATTGCTCATTTCGGGAGATGGCTTTCTCCGCGAACTTGAGATATAGAGAGACATAGAAAGAAACATCAAGGCGGATCCACTCACTGAGGCTATTCCTCGAACGCATTAGTTTCGCAAACGAGTTTTTTGAGACTGACTAGTAGAGGAGTTGGATGTTCGGTATCACACGGGCTGTGAGTATGCGACATCGCAATAATTAGCCTTGAGTGCAAGTGGGAGATTGTTGGAGATAGTGCCCTCAGAGTCAATTATTGAATCACAGGCACGTGATTGCAATGATTGAGGGAGGACCTATCCCGGTAGAACAGTCTTACTCGAGATGATAGTATGCTATCTGGTTTACCTTTATCATCGTGTACTGCTTTAGGTGACCTGACAGGTCACTATTGCACATTGATAGAGCCCCTAGGATTCTTGCTTGACTACCGGCAGTATGAGGGCGATCATATACGTGGGAGCTGGTAGTCTATAAGCACATCCTTAAAAGGTCCCTAGTCGTGGGAGTTTCGAGACAGGGCATCGATACTCCAGAGTAGACTAGTGTATACAGTCGAGACCCCGACGAGGGGTGGTGGCCGGTCTCACAAGCCACTGGTGTCAGTTGGTTCACCTAAGATGTATACTGGTGCTCATTGGGTTATGAGTACACCGGACAGGACTCGCCGGGAACATGCTAGTTTGTCTTATACCTGACGTCAGATAGCAGTTCCCTGGTGACATGTGTACAGGTTAGTTCATCGACCTGGGGATCGTCATTTGTCTCGTGTGAGTTCCCACTGTACTTTGATTACTACCCTACCACGGCTCAAAGGAGTCGTGCAAACTGGTTTTAGTTGGCTACAGTCCCGAGCCACATGGAGGCAGTGAGCGGATCTTCAGGGGTTCGTCTCTCCCGGTATTGGGGGTGAGGTCGCGCTGTGTCTAGGAGAGCCATTACACGAAGACCTTGGCCAAGGCAGGAGATTTACTGGTAGGTATTCCAGTAGTATCTTAGGGTGTTCTGGGCTACACTCCGACACGACTTGTACCGCTTTTGGGGGTCTGACTTTTACCAACCCCCTAGGCCCGACATGCGATGCTCATAGACGAACGGACCGGACTGTACGGATATTGTCACTGACAGGCTCAGTAGGGTGTCAGGATGAGTTTGCTCATCGACGTTCCTTTTGGTCAATAGTTGGTGGCCCGTCACGTATTGGCTTATACCTCTGACGCGCTAGTGGTTAAATCCACAGCCATAGTATTGACGAGTCTTTAGAGGGTACCACAC
Source organism: Agapanthus africanus (assembly GCA_030015575.1). Taxonomy (NCBI): domain Eukaryota; kingdom Viridiplantae; phylum Streptophyta; class Magnoliopsida; order Asparagales; family Amaryllidaceae; genus Agapanthus; species Agapanthus africanus. The sequence continues at coordinate 277,342,912 of JASDDO010000010.1, read as the reverse complement.
TTACAGTTACTCAAGCTTTCGGGCGAAACGCTGTAGAGGCCGTATGGTGATATGGCAGGGTCCGATCAGATACGTGCGGTATTGCACGGATCAGGATCGGACAGTTAGTACTAGAGGCGTATAGATATATGGCAAGGTTCGATCGGATACGTGCGGTATTGCACGGATCGGGATCGAACGGATATTACTAGCTGGCTTTGGTTTAAGCCGGATCCTAGTAGAGTACAGTACAGATTTTGTCTCATTGCATTTGTATCCGGACGGAATACAGATGCGGGTGTGTATGCACAGTATCGGGGTTTTCCTGTAATTTATTACGGGACCAGTTTTCTGGAGTTGCCAGTTTGCATTCCGTTCCGGCCGGTTTTTCTTTGTTCTTTCCCGGCCGGACTTTTCTGATGGAGGGGGTTATTTGCAAGTTTGCAAATAACACATTGTGGAGGTTTTATTTGCAAGATGATTTATTATGAAAGCATCTTTGCTTTTCATGCATTTATTGTGATAAGAATGGATTTGATTTGGATTTGAGTTTTGTGATCATTATGTTTAGGGTGTGGTCACCTCTTTTCTTTTCCTACACTCACCTCCCTCTTGCTTTCATATTCATTCATCCACCATTTTTATTCTCACTTAAAAAAAAAAGAGAAGTTTTTCCATGGTTGAGAGAGAAGAAAAAAGAGAGGATCATTTTCAAGAGGGAAAATTTGTTCATCTCATTTCATGCTAGAAAAATGCAAGCACCATTTTTCTTGTCTTGATTCCTCCATCATCTACAAATGGCAACAAACCCCAAAAGAGACATAGGTTCTACACTACGCATTCTACAACAAATCTTGGACGCGTCGAATCGCCAGCTTCACGCCCGAGTTGCCTCGGTATTGAGGTGGGAGCCCGTAAAAGTACCCGGCTTCGTGGTGCCCTTTTCCGACGAGGAGGAGACGGACGGAGATCCCGCGAGGAGATCAGAGTGGAGATGAAGATCGGAGGACTTGGATCAGTCGGTATATCTCTCCCCCTTTCTTGTTGTTAGCTTAGACTAGTTTAATGGCCCGATCCGGGGTTTAGTGCGTGGTGGTGCCGGTTTGCTAAGTCCGCAAAAATTAAAGTTTATCACCGCTTCCGCATTTGGCCGTCGGGTTGACGGCCGGGACGCCGCCGTGCACTTACACACCCGTATATCATCTCTGATGTCAAACACCAATGGATATGGGATCTGTCACGACCCGAGAATTTCGACTCGTGACCGGCACTTAACCACGCAACGACTACAGGCGCAACGCGGCTAAGTAAGCCGAACCCAGAAATCAAAACCAATAAATATAGAGTGATTTAAAACATTTTGTAAAGGCAATAGTAAATGTCTGAAAAACTTTCATTTCTTTAGTAGAAATCCTTTTTAAGTTCAAAAGTTATGAGTTTTATAATTTTGGTAACATTTCCTTTTTAAAACATTAGCCCCGAAAGTCGGGTAAAAGTAAGGTGTAGCGGAAATAACAAGTGACATGAATAAAGCATCACAATATGATATACGACGCCGTAGCGAAGAATACACAGTAAAACAAGGACAATATCATAAAAGATAAAACTGCAAAAAGTAACGTCGGCTCACATGCGAGCTCGACACCAGAATATAAAATCATACATATCGTCCTCACAACTGTCTCTATGTCAATACATAAGGTAGATGGAGAGTACTAGATACATCAATATACAACTGAAAGATAACAGATACCGTACAAAACCCACCTAAACAGCAAAAGGGCTATCTCTGCTCAAAAGGGGTATCTGTGCCAAAAGATGAGGTAACAGCCAGCCGTGACTACTCCCAAGGGCAACCTGCAAACACTGTGGCACAACGGGGGTGAGTTGCCAACTCGTGAATAGAGATAACATATAAAGGTGATCGCATGCATGCACATATATCGTGGCTCTACTAATGCCAGCAGATGATATCAATGCATGTCAACAGTGGATACAGTAGTAATGCATGTACTCTAACAGGTAAATGCCACAAGATGAGATGTATAGTAATCAATACTGAGTACGGGATAAATAATATGTACATGGACTATGTCAACATGGAAAGCAATGATCGGTGCCTCAAACTGCTCCCAAATCCCACATATACTCAGACGCCGGCACACCCATCGGCCCTCAAATCCTGTATATCTCGGAGGAATCACGAGTGCCCAACATCGGCACCCAAAACATCATAAAATACCCGTGTCCAGCATCGACACGTAAATCCTCGAATATCGGGCGCCGTCAATCCGGACCGGCCCCACGGGGTCCGTCTGCGGTATCGGCCCTCGGCCCCGGCAGCACGGTCATCCCGCATCCATCACTCGACTCTGGTCAGTATCCTCCGGACAACTGCCAGGTCCAACCAATCACCGGTAGGTACTCGCCCGCCTCCAGGCTCAATCGGCAAATCCCATCGATCATCTCGCCGAGGGGAACCATACTGGGCCCACCACGAACCCGCAAACGGAACATCCACTCCTCGAATCGGGTTTCAAGCACACATCTCAGCACCGAGAAAACGCGTGGTGGACACACCAAAATATCATATCACGAGGTACCGGGTTTTTCAAAATAGCATATCTTTCCTTAAATAATTCCACGGTCCTCAAAACAGAAATCACATGAAAATCCAATACCAATAGTAAAATCCAATGCGAGGTACAATATACATCAATCCATGGTATGGGTATAAGGGGAAGACCGCTTTTTAAAGTAGTTTCATTTCCGGTTTTAAAGGATGTCATGCGGCTCCCAATATACATGAAGGTCATATCAAATCACATATGAGGCGAACTATAGCAATATAATCATGGCAGCTCTATAGTGAGTGTGGCATGGTAGTTACTAACGGTGTGTGTGTAGCATGTAATAGTGCCCGTGCAACATAAACCGTTAGTAATAGTGCGGTGTTCTATCAGTTCTAAGCAATATATATATCAACACAGCAGAGAATACAATATGCGATGACAGTCTAAGGGGTGCATGCAACATATAATAAATAAGTCCTATCAGCCCTGACGCATAACGCCATGCGGGCGATATCCCCGTAGATGTGAAATCTACTCACCGTGTCTCGCGCTAAGTGTATCCAACCACTTGCTTGCCCTTCTTCGCAGCGTCCGTCTCACTGGCCTGCGAACCTAGAATCACATACACATATCACACATAAGCTTAAGTCACAAAACACGACATTATAATCCAACGAGAAACCTGTGTCGCAAACCAATCGCGCGTGTGCGCGATACGCTAAAACGTGTACTCACGCGCCACAAAACTACCCCGACGCGCCGCGATACGCAGAACCCAAACCTACTCACGTATCGCGCGTGTCGCGAAGGTTTAGAAAAACGGCAAAACAGGTATTTGGTCCCAGATTTTCCTACAGAATTGATCTTACAAAAATATAAATATCAAAGGACCCTACACACTGGAATACACCTAGAGAACCCAAAAAACACCAAAACATCACCTGTCTGGCCGCAATTTGCGGCCAGAATGGCGGTTTTGGCGGCCTCAGTGGGGAGTTAGGGGGTCGGGTTTCATCTATGGTATCATCTCTACTCCACTATGCCACAGTCCTCTCAAAATCATTCTGCACTCACCGGGTCAATAGCAGTTCCAGAAAACTCACATTTTGCCCAAATACGACATTTGCATCAAGCATGAAACTGGTGGTATTTTAGTGAAATCGGGGTTCGACTAAGTTACAATGGCCTCAACAGACCACAATCAACCTACAGGAACCAACCTACATCCTATAAGCACAAAGTTCACACTAAACACCCCATATCGCACTAAAACACACAAAAATCCTTTAACCGATGCAAAACTACACTAACTAGGAAAACTAGGGAAGCAAGATAGGAAATATACCTCATACTTAACCCTAGGGAGGTTGAGAAAGCAGAAGAATTGAAGGGAAGGGGCTGCACTGGGTGATGGGGCTGCTGCAGCTCACTGCTGCTGATGCTGCCTCTTGCTTCTGCTGCTGATGCTGTGTTTGCTGCTGCTGCTGCTGCTGGGATTTTTCTTCAGTTGCTTGCTTCTGCTGCTGGTGCTGGGGTGAGGTAAGTGTGTGTGTGTTGGTGTGAGACTTGAGAGAAAACCAAAAGAGAAATGAAGCCACCACAATCATTCAAACAAAAGTCACCCCTCTCTCTCTCTCACCTCATTTAATGTAAGCATGGCCTAAAGCCATGATGCATTCTCTCTCTCTCACACAAGTCAACACTAAACCCATAATTCAAATTAAAGCAACCCTTTTAATTATCTAATTAATTAAACTTGCTTATAACCCAAAAGAATAATCCTACAATTAACCCACCATGGTTAATAATTATTGTATTTACTTAATTTAAAAACCCTAGTTTACATGCACATATGTGTGCAAGCCTAGGAAAATTTTGGAAAAATATTTATTAGATTAGGAAAAATATTTAAAACACAATTTGGTAAACTTTTTATTAAAAACCATTATTTAATTATAATTATTCACTAACCCTCATCCTAAGGTGTTACAATCTCTCCCCCTTAAAGAAATTCGTCCCCGAATTTCAAAAATCTAACTAAGGTTACCTTCAAAAAGATGGGGATACGTCTTCATCATTTCGCTTTCGGTCTCCCAAGTGACCTCTTCACGGTTCTGACCACGCCAAAGTACCTTAACTGATGGAATCTCCTTCGATCTCAATTTCTTCACTTGTCGATCCAAGATCATCACCGGCTGCTCTGCATAGGAAAGATCACGCTCAAGCTGGATCGTCGGTTGCTGAATCGCGTGCGAAGGATCATGTAGATATCTGCGGAGCATCGAAACATGGAATACGGGGTGCACGTCTGGAAAGCTGGGCGGAAGGGCTAACCGGTAAGCTACTGCACCGACACGCTCGAGGATCTCGAAGGGGCCTACATACCTGGGACTGAGCTTCCCCTTCTTCCCAAACCTCATCACACCTTTCATTGGGGAGACCCTCAAGAAAACATGATCACCAACAGAAAACTCAAGTCTGCGTCGTCGACGGTCTGCATAAGCCCTCTGCCTACTCTGCGCTGCTCTCATCCTATCGCGAATCAACTGGATCTTCGCGGTCGTCTCCTCAACGATCTGTGGCCCTAAGATACTGCTCTCACTGAGCTCTGTCCAGCAAGTAGGCGACCTGCATTTCCTCCCATAAAGAGCCTCAAACGGTGCCATCTGAATAGTCTCCTGGTAGCTGTTATTGTAGGAAAACTCTACCAAGGGCAAATGATGATCCCAGCTACCTCCGAAATCTAGTACACAAGCTCTGAGCATGTCCTCGAGAGTCTGGATGGTCCGCTCTGACTGTCCGTCGGTCTGCGGATGAAAAGCCGTGCTGAAACTCAAACGAGTGCCCAAAGCCTCCTGAAGCCTCTGCCATAGTCTACTAGTAAACTGGGTGCCTCTGTCGGACACAATGCACGTCGGGACTCCGTGTAGTCGCACTATCTCGTCAATATAGATCTGGGCATACTGAGTAAATCCGAAAGTCGTCTTCACCGGTAAGAAGTGAGCCGCTTTCGTCAAACGATCCACGATCACCCAGATGGAGTCATACCCCCTACTAGTCCTGGGTAGACCCACCACGAAGTCCATCGAAATCTGTTCCCATTTCCACTCCGGAATGGGTAACGGCTGTAGCTCTCCCGCGGGCCTCTGGTGCTCAGCCTTGACTTGCTGACAAGTCAGGCATCTCGATACAAAATCTGTAATGTCCCTCTTCATTCCGTCCCACCAGTAAACATCTCTCATATCATGATACATCTTGGTGGAACCGGGATGGACGCTATACACCGATCGATGTGCCTCCTCAAGAATCTCACGCCTCAGTCCCTCAGCATCAGGTACGCACAGTCTGACTCCAAACCGTAGTATCCCATGATCATCGATCACGAACTCGGAAAATCGGTCCTGTCCTATCTGTGCCATGATCTCTGAACACCGGTCATCACTGAGCTGTGCCTCACGTATACGATCAATCAACTGTGGGCGTGCACGGACATGCGCTATCTGTCCTCCAATCGACGTGAACTCGAACTGTACTCGACTGTCGCATAATATCTGCCAATCTGCGGATGACTGCTCCTGTACTGCGCTCAAACAAGATAAACTACTCCCGGGCCTCCTGCTCAAAGCATCCGCCACCACATTTGCCTTGCCCGGGTGATATAAGATCTCGCAGTCGTAATCCTTCATTAACTCCATCCATCGACGCTGTCGAAGGTTCAGGTCCCGCTTCTGGAATAAGTATTTCAGACTCTTGTGATCCGTAAATATCTGGCACGACTCACCGTATAAGTAATGTCGCCAGATCTTAAGTGCGAAGACCACTGCTGCCATCTCCAAATCATGAGTGGGGTAGTTCTGCTCGTGCTTCTTCAATTGTCGCGAGGCATACGCGATCACCCTATCATGCTGCATCAGAACGCATCCCAATCCCACTCGAGAAGCATCACAAAAGACCACAAATCCGCCCGATCCGGAAGGTAAAGATAACACCGGTGCCGTCGTCAGCCGTGTCCGTAACTGCTGAAAACTGTGCTCGCACTCCTCCGTCCAATCGAAGGGAACTCCCTTCCGGGTCAACCCGGTCAACGGTGTAGCAATACGTGAGAAGTCCTGCACAAAACGCCTGTAGTAACCGGCCAATCCCAAAAAGCTGCGAATCTCCGTCACCGATGTGGGTCTGGGCCAACGCTGAACGGCCTCGATCTTCCTCGGGTCAACACATATACCGTCTCGTGAAATCACGTGACCCAAGAAGTCCACGCTGTCTAGCCAAAAAGCACACTTGGAGAATTTCGCATAAAGCTGGTGCTCCCTCAATGTCTGCAATGTAACCCGCAGGTGCTGCTCGTGCTCCTCACTACTCCGGGAATACACCAAGATATCGTCGATGAAGACTATGATGAACAGATCCAAATAAGGCCGGAAAATACGGTTCATCAAATCCATGAAGGCTGCTGGCGCATTAGTGAGTCCGAACGACATCACCAAAAACTCGTAATGGCCATAGCGCGTACGGAAAGCTGTCCGGGGAATGTCCTCCTGTCGAACCCGCAGCTGATGATAGCCCGATCGTAAATCGATCCTCGAAAAGTACCCTGCCCCCTGAAGCTGGTCGAACAAATCGTCGATACGCGGCAAAGGATACCTGTTCCGCACTGTCACCCTGTTCAGCTGGCGGTAGTCGATACAAAGACGCAAACTGCCATCCTTCTTCTTGACGAACAGGACTGGAGCACCCCAAGGAGAAACACTGGGTCGAATAAGTCCCTTGTCCAGCAAATCCTGTAACTGACCCTTCAGCTCACGAAGTTCCACCGGGGCCATCCGATAGGGCGGTATAGAAATAGGCCCCGAACCAGGAACCAAATCAATACAGAAAGAAATGTTGCGCTCGGGCGGCAACCCAGGAAGCTCGTCAGGGAACACATCAGGAAACTCGCTAACAACCGGAACCTGATCCAATGGAACCTCTGTAGCGCGAGCATCGCGAACATATGCGAGAAATCCCTGACATCCCTTCCTCATAAGCTGTCCAGCGCGGAAAGAAGAAATCACACTGTGAGGGGCGGCACTACGGTCCCCCAACACAAAAAAAATCGACTCGCCGGGGAAACAGAATCTAATTGTCTTCTCGCGGCAGTCCACAGAAGCATAGCACGTGGCTAACCAATCCATGCCCAAAAGAACGTCGAAGTCCAACATCTCCAGAAGGATCAAGTCGACAGGCAACTCTCTCTCGCCAATACAGACGATACAGGATCGGAACACATGCCTAGCCACAAACGACTCTCCCACAGGAGTAGTCACCACAAGCGGCTGACCAAGTAAGCCGGACTCTCTACCCAAACTCGGCACAAAGTGTGTGGATACGTACGAGTGTATGGATCCGGGATCGAACAGTATATGTGCGTCAACCGAACATACAGGGAGGATACCTGAAACCACTGCATTGGACGCCTGCGCATCCTGATGTGTCAAAGCAAAGACCCTCGCCTGTCCACCACCTATAACTGACTGACCTCTGCCTAGGTCATCACGTCCTCTCTGAGCAACTCCTCCACGCCCACGACCTCTCTGAGCAAAAGTCTGGCGCGGAGCAACGGTAGGCGCAACGGGCAACACCCTCTGGGGTGGTGAAGGTGGTAAGGTAACATGCGGTGCTGCCGCCTCCCTCCGGTGTGTCTCTGGACAATCTCGAACGAGGTGAAGTAGGCTGCCACATCTGTAGCAACCCCGCGGCGACTGCTGACCGTCCTGGGGATACGAACTAAACATCCGACCCCGTCCCGAATCTCTGCTACCTCTCGTACCGGAACGATACCTGTCGCGGCGTCTGAATGACTGCCTCCGTGCGGAAATACTGGTACGAACTCTCTTCGGCTCTGGAAATACCGAAGTCTCAACAAGGTGCTCCTCGACCACTAGGGCTGCGTCTACAGCTGCTGCATAGGTCTCGTAGTGCTGCGCGCTGATCGCGAGGAACACTGGTGAAATCAAGCCTCGAACAAATCTCCGGACTCGCAACTCCTCGGTGGCCACTAGATGTGGGGCGTAGACTGCTAGCTCTGTAAACAGTACGTCATACTCTGCCACTGTCATCCCTGGCGTCTGGCGCAAAGACTCAAACCTGCGTGCTCGGGCATCTCTAACACTCCGGGGAAGGAAACAGGCTAGAAATATGGTCACGAACTCCGTCCAGGTCATAGAAGGAAGACCTGCTGCTCTGCCCTTCTCCACTGAATCACACCATTTCTGCGCAAGACCTTCCAGGCGAAAGCTCGCGAACTCAACCCATCTCTCATCTGCACATCTGAGGGAACGGCATATCCTGGCCATCCTGTCGATGAAAGACTGTGGGTCCTCGGCTGTATCGGTGCCTGTGAAAACCGGAGGCTTCAGCCTCATGAACTCTGATAGCGATACTGTAATCACCTCCGTAGCTGCAGGGGCAACTGGCTGTGCGGTAGGCACCATCGCGGTCTCTGGAACTGGTGGAGCTACCTCTGGTCGCTGCGCTCGAAGCGTCTCAACTAACGATCCTATCATCTGGCGCATCTCCTGCATACCAGCCCCTAACGAGGCGATCTGCTCTGTCACGGCAGGAACAGCCTGCTCGGGTACCACCGGCGTACTGCCCGGATCAGTCCTCATCTCGAACGAGTCAACACGAATCTCGGCCCTCGTGGCCGCTCTCTGTGCCCTCGTAGTCATAGGCGGCATATTGGCTGAAAGAAAATTTGGATTCGATAAGAACACGGAAATCGAATCACAAGATTATAAGGAGGAATCAAATCAACAAGTCCTAAGGTCGCGTAAGCGGAGTACCGTGTCATGAGTATGCCGCGGAACATACGCACGCTACGCTACCCTGCCGCAGCTACCTACTCCATCATACCAGGGTCATCCTACACTCCGAAGGTAAAACCTATGCTCTGATACCAACTTTGTCACGACCCGAGAATTTCGACTCGTGACCGGCACTTAACCACGCAACGACTACAGGCGCAACGCGGCTAAGTAAGCCGAACCCAGAAATCAAAACCAATAAATATAGAGTGATTTAAAACATTTTGTAAAGGCAATAGTAAATGTCTGAAAAACTTTCATTTCTTTAGTAGAAATCCTTTTTAAGTTCAAAAGTTATGAGTTTTATAATTTTGGTAACATTTCCTTTTTAAAACATTAGCCCCGAAAGTCGGGTAAAAGTAAGGTGTAGCGGAAATAACAAGTGACATGAATAAAGCATCACAATATGATATACGACGCCGTAGCGAAGAATACACAGTAAAACAAGGACAATATCATAAAAGATAAAACTGCAAAAAGTAACGTCGGCTCACATGCGAGCTCGACACCAGAATATAAAATCATACATATCGTCCTCACAACTGTCTCTATGTCAATACATAAGGTAGATGGAGAGTACTAGATACATCAATATACAACTGAAAGATAACAGATACCGTACAAAACCCACCTAAACAGCAAAAGGGCTATCTCTGCTCAAAAGGGGTATCTGTGCCAAAAGATGAGGTAACAGCCAGCCGTGACTACTCCCAAGGGCAACCTGCAAACACTGTGGCACAACGGGGGTGAGTTGCCAACTCGTGAATAGAGATAACATATAAAGGTGATCGCACGCATGCACATATAGCGTGGCTCTACTAATGCCAGCAGATGATATCAATGCATGTCAACAGTGGATACAGTAGTAATGCATGTACTCTAACAGGTAAATGCCACAAGATGAGATGTATAGTAATCAATACTGAGTACGGGATAAATAATATCTACATGGACTATGTCAACATGGAAAGCAATGATCGGTGCCTCAAACTGCTCCCAAATCCCACATATACTCAGACGCCGGCACACCCATCGGCCCTCAAATCCTGTATATCTCGGAGGAATCACGAGTGCCCAACATCGGCACCCAAAACATCATAAAATACCCGTGTCCAGCATCGACACGTAAATCCTCGAATATCGGGCGCCGTCAATCCGGACCGGCCCCACGGGGTCCGTCTGCGGTATCGGCCCTCGGCCCCGGCAGCACGGTCATCCCGCATCCATCACTCGACTCTGGTCAGTATCCTCCGGACAACTGCCAGGTCCAACCAATCACCGGTAGGTACTCGCCCGCCTCCAGGCTCAATCGGCAAATCCCATCGATCATCTCGCCGAGGGGAACCATACCGGGCCCACCACGAACCCGCAAACGGAACATCCACTCCTCGAATCGGGTTTCAAGCACACATCTCAGCACCGAGAAAACGCGTGGTGGACACACCAAAATATCATATCACGAGGTACCGGGTTTTTCAAAATAGCATATCTTTCCTTAAATAATTCCACGGTCCTCAAAACAGAAATCACATGAAAATCCAATACCAATAGTAAAATCCAATGCGAGGTACAATATACATCAATCCATGGTATGGGTATAAGGGGAAGACCGCTTTTTAAAGTAGTTTCATTTCCGGTTTTAAAGGATGTCATGCGGCTCCCAATATACATGAAGGTCATATCAAATCACATATGAGGCGAACTATAGCAATATAATCATGGCAGCTCTATAGTGAGTGTGGCATGGCAGTTACTAACGGTGTGTGTGTAGCATGTAATAGTGCCCGTACAACATAAACCGTTAGTAATAGTGCGGTGTTCTATCAGTTCTAAGCAATATATATATCAACACAGCAGAGAATACAATATGCGATGACAGTCTAAGGGGTGCATGCAACATATAGTAAATAAGTCCTATCAGCCCTGACGCATAACGCCATGCGGGCGATATCCCCGTAGATGTGAAATCTACTCACCGTGTCTCGCGCTAAGTGTATCCAACCACTTTCTTGCCCTTCTTCGCAGCGTCCGTCTCACTGGCCTGCGAACCTAGAATCACATACACATATCACACATAAGCTTAAGTCACAAAACGCGACATTATAATCCAACGAGAAACCTGTGTCGCAAACCAATCGCGCGTGTGCGCGATACGCTAAAACGTGTACTCACGCGCCACAAAACTACCCCGACGCGCCGCGATACGCAGAACCCAAACCTACTCACGTATCGCGCGTGTCGCGAAGGTTTAGAAAAACGGCAAAACAGGTATTTGGTCCCAGATTTTCCTACAGAATTGATCTTACAAAAATATAAATATCAAAGGACCCTACACACTGGAATACACCTAGAGAACCCAAAAAACACCAAAACATCACCTGTCTGGCCGCAATTTGCGGCCAGAATGGCGGTTTTGGCGGCCTCAGTGGGGAGTTATTTGCGGCCAGAATGGCGGTTTTGGCGGCCTCAGTGGGGAGTTAGGGGGTCGGGTTTCATCCATGGTATCATCTCTACTCCACTATGCCACAGTCCTCTCAAAATCATTCTGCACTCACCGGGTCAATAGCAGTTCCAGAAAACTCACATTTTGCCCAAATACGACATTTGCATCAAGCATGAAACTGGTGGTATTTTAGTGAAATCGGGGTTCGACTAAGTTACAATGGCCTCAACAGACCACAATCAACCTACAGGAACCAACCTACATCCTATAAGCACAAAGTTCACACTAAACACCCCATATCGCACTAAAACACACAAAAATCCTTTAACCGATGCAAAACTACACTAACTAGGCAAACTAGGGAAGCAAGATAGGAAATATACCTCATACTTAACCCTAGGGAGCTTGAGAAAGCAGAAGAATTGAAGGGAAGGGGCTGCACTGGGTGATGGGGCTGCTGCAGCTCACTGCTGCTGATGCTGCCTCTTGCTTCTGCTGCTGATGCTGTGTTTGCTGCTGCTGCGATTTTTCTTCAGTTGCTTGCTTCTGCTGCTGGTGCTGGGGTGAGGTAAGTGTGTGTGTGTTGGTGTGAGACTTGAGAGAAAACCAAAAGAGAAATGAAGCCACCACAATCATTCAAACAAAAGTCACCCCTCTCTCTCTCACCTCATTTAATGCAAGCATGGCCTAAAGCCATGATGCATTCTCTCTCTCTCACACAAGTCAACACTAAACCCATAATTCAAATTAAAGCAACCCTTTTAATTATCTAATTAATTAAACTTGCTTATAACCCAAAAGAATAATCCTACAATTAACCCACCATGGTTAATAATTATTGTATTTGCTTAATTTAAAAACCCTAGTTTACATGCACATATGTGTGCAAGCCTAGGAAAATTTTGGAAAAATATTTATTAGATTAGGAAAAATATTTAAAACACAATTTGGTAAACTTTTTATTAAAAACCATTATTTAATTATAATTATTCACTAACCCTCATCCTATGGTGTTACAGGATCATCCATCGCCCATCTGTATGGGTCGAGAAGGTATACGCTAGTCTACTCTGGTATATCGATGCCCCGTCTCGATACACCCACGACTAGGGACCATGAAGGATGTACTTATAGACTACCATGTCCCCACTAGTATGATCGGCATCATAGTCTAGGTAGTCAAGTACACATCCTAAGGGCTTTACCAACATGTAACAGAGAGACAATCAGTATACACGTTAAGGTAAAGAGTAACCAGATAGCATACTATCATGCCGAGCAAGAAAGTCCTTCCAATATATGTCCAAGCATCCACTATAATATACATCCTATGTACAGTAATGGCCTCTAGGGCAGACAAATAACTAACAGGCTGAGCACCAGAGGCCCGCCAGAGAGCTACAGCCGTTACCCATTCTCGAAGGGAAATGGGAGCAGATTTCTATGAACTTCATTGTGGATCTACCTAGGACTAGTCGAGGGTATGACTCCATCTGGGTGATCGTGGATCGTTTGACGAAAGCGGCTCACTTTCTACCGGTGAAGACGACTTTCGGGTTTGCTCCGTATGCCCAGAATTACATTGACGAGATTGTACGACTGCATGGAGTTCCGACATGTATCGTGTCCGATAGAGGCACCCAGTTTACCAGCCGGCTATCGCGGAGGCTTCAGGAGGCTTTGGGCATTAACTTGAGTTGCAGCACAGTATTCCATCCGCAGACCAACGGACAGTCAGAGCGGACTATTCAGACTCTCGAGGACATGCTCAGAGCATGCGTATTAGACTTCGGAAGTAGCTGGGATCATCATTTGACCTTAGTAGAGTTCTCCTACAACAACAGCTACCAGGAGACCATTCAGATGGCACCGTTTGAGGCTCTTTATGGGAGGAGATGCAGATTGCCCACCTGTTGGACGGAACTCAGTGATGAACAGTATCTTTGGGCCGCAGATTGTGGAGGAGACGACCGTGAAGATCCAGTTGATTCGCGATAGGATGAGAGCAGCCCAGAGTAGGCAGAGGTCTTATGCGAACCGTCGTCGGCGCAGACATGAGTTTTCTGTTGGTGATCATGTTTTCTTGGGGGTCTCCCCAATGAAAGGCGTGATGAGGTTTGGGAAGAAGGGAAGCTTAGTCCCAGATATGTGGGCCCCTTCGAGATCCTCGAGCGTGTTGGTGCAGTTGCATATCGATTAGCCCTTCCGCCCAGTTTTCCAAACGTGCACCCCGTATTTCACGTTTCGATGCTCCGCAGATATCTTCATGATCCTTGGCATGTGATTCAGCACCCGACGATCCAGCTTGAGCGCGACCTTTCCTATGCAGAGCAGCCGGTGATGATCTTGGACCGACAAGTGAAGAAATTAAGGTCGAAAGAGATACCGTCTGTCAAAGTACTTTGGCGTGGCCAGAGCGGCGAGGAGGTCACTTGGGAGACCGAAAGCGAGATGAGGAAGAGGTATACCCATCTTTTTGAAGATGCGTATAGTTAGATTTTTAAATTCGGGGACCGAATTTCTTTAAGGGGTGTAGATTGTAACACTTTGAATTTCCGTTAGAGTGTTTTTAGTGATAATTAGTGATGGTACGTGTTATTATATATGTGTTCATAGGATTATTAGTTATATTTAGTAGTGTTGGGGAAAATTTTCCTTTGTAGTGTACACCTTGCACACTTAGCCATTTTTGTGACTTAGGGTTTTGGTAACATATTAACCATTCTTTTGTGCATGGTTCTTTTTAATTCCCCACCATTTTAAATCATATCATAACGCCTTTTTATGTAGGGTTGCTAGGCACGCGCACAAGGGTCTACGAGGCATCAACCATTCCCGATTAAAAATTTAGCCGTGCCGAACAACCCGAATACGGATCTTTAAACTAGAGATTAGGCGAAAACTATCATGTTAACAACTTTAACACTAAGTGAGAGGGATTACAACCTTTGTAGATCCGGTCCTTCACTTCATACGCTCCGTGTTGTGGTCCCTTCGCTGCGATCATCGGGTTCCGGACTCTCGAGAAGTTCCACGAAGAGAAAGATGCAACCTTTGCTTCCGATCTTCGATACTAAGATGATCTACCTTGAAGTTTCTTTAACACAAGCTAACACTCATGAAATGATGTGAACACCCTCATCTAAATGGCAAGGGAAGATGAGGATGATGAAGTAGGATTTTTGCTCTCTTTATTTATCTTCTTCTCATATATTTTCATCACAAAAATCAAAGCAAGAAAGCTTTGCATGAAGAACTCAAGGAAGAAGAAGAATAGTGATCCATTTTCTTTTGTGATGAATAATGAAAGGATTAATATGACAAATAATGCAACCATGGTTGACTTAACCATTATAGAGAATTAACCAAGGGTTAGGGTTTGGGTTGAGTTAAGAATGAGTCACTTGAAAATATTTTTTCCAAAACAAAACGAAAACCTTCTAGAATCTACTAGAAGTCATTAACCCAAATCAAACCCTAATCTTGATTAATCTTTACTAAACATGTTGCATTAGTTATCATATCATGTTATAATATTATATATCACATATATAACATTTATTGTAACCAAATAAAATAATACATTTAACATATGTCGCATATATATCAATGTATTACCCGAGTGAGAAAAAGAATCTTTTAGTGAGGATATATTAGTTAATGTAATTTAATATATCATATATATTATTATACATTAAATTATCGAATCAACACTTGATCCGACAATCCGGCTATTGTAGGGTTCCTAGGCACTCTCAAGAGGTCTCACAAGGCATCAACCATGCCAATTTCAAATTTTACAAGTGCCGAGAAACTCTAATACGGATCGTTAACTAGAAATTTAGGCGAAACCGATAACTAGTTAACAACTTAACTACAAGAAAGAGGCTACAACCTTTGTAGATCCGGTTCTCCACCTCCACGGCTCCGTGATGAAGTCCCCTCGCTGTCCAAATCGAAACCCGGGCTCTAGCGTCGGCTTCATCGGAAAAATGGGCGGGCTAGGTCATCGACAACGATGCCGAAGATGATCTACGTCGAAGCATCACAAGATCAAGCTCCCACTTCACCAAGCCATGAAAACTTGTGAAGTGAACACCCTATACTACTTGGCAAAAGGTAGAGGATGAAGAAATAGGAGGTGGGTTCACTTTAGAATTGGATTTCTCACTCTTTTCATCAAATCACCATTGATGGAATCAAGCTTTTTCATCTTGAAGAAGAAGAAGAAGAAGATGATATTATTATGATAAGTTAATTAAATCCAAAAGAAAAATGAATACTTATCATAATATGAACCATGGTTATGTGTAGAGAGTTGACTAAGGTTAGATGAATGGTTAGGGTTAAGGATGAAGACAAAGTGGTCACTTTGGTCAAAGCTTCATGAAGCTTCAACAAGCTTCATGAAAGAAAGAAAGAAAGAAACCATTTTGTTTTCATTTGCCATTTCTTTTTAATCTAAATTAAAAAGATAAATGAATGATAAAAGAAAAACCCTAACCATTTACTTAACCAAGGTTTAATTCTTTACATAAAAACCCTAGCAATAATGTATCATCAAACATAATACAATCATGTGCACAAAAGTATATCACATATACAACTTGCACAATCCAAGTGAGAATATCCATTTAAAGTGAACCAATACTAGTTAATGCAAAGTAATATATCAAATATATAATTATACATTAAATCATTAAATCAACACTTGATTTAATGATCCTGTCATATCGCATATAACCGACTAGTATTCAATGTATCGGCTTATCGAATCAATCCTTGATTCGATAACCATGTTATATTGCATACAACCATATCGATACATTCATCGCGAGAATAGAATACGGTATCACATACACGCATTATTCTCGGTCCCGCACATATCTCATATGCGCTCCTATTTCGTTTCGCTTGAGCCAGGAAACCTCTGTGTAGGACTATAAAGACTCGTCAATACGCCGGCAGCAGGTGATGATCATATCAAACACCCACAAGCCGCAAGCGGTCTGCTAAACGTAACGGCCACCCGGGTATTGAGCGATCAGAAGATCTACGAGCAAGCCCGCTCACACTCCTGTGAATCCAACCAGTAACACTTACAGTACAGTTCGGTCTCATCGTCTGATATGTCGTATATCTCGCCTAGGGGTGGTAAACGTCAGACCCCAATAGCTCGATAAGTCGTGTCGATATGAGGTTTATAATAGTTCGAGAAACTACTGGCAACACTTACCAGTAAATCTCAGCAACCCTGGCCAAGGATTTCCGGTTATAGCCAATCGAACACAGCGCAACATCAACTCCCTATACCGGGAGAGACGAATCCCCTCCTATCGCTCATTGCTTCCATGTGACTCGGGACTGTACCCAAAAACCACCATTTTTCACGCCCTCTTGGACGTGGTAAGGAGGAAATCAAAGCACAGTGGGAACCACACAAGACTCTATGACGATCTCGGGTCAACAGACTACTCTGTACCAGTGTCACCAGAGAACTGCCATCTGACGTAAGGTATAATACCATCTGGGAGTTCTCGGCGAGTCCGTCAAGTGTACCCAGTCTCTACTGAGCACCCGTATATCATCTCTGATGTCAAACACCAATGGATATGGGATCATCCATCGCCCATCTGTATGGGTCGAGAAGGTACATGCTAGTCTACTCTGGTATATCGATGCCCCGTCTCGATACACCCATGACTAGGGACTTTGAAGGATGTACTTATGGACTACCATATCCCCACTAGTATGATCCGCATCATAGTCCAGGTAGTCAAGTACACATCCTAAGGGCTTTACCAACATGTAACAGAGAGACAATCAGTATACACGTTAAGGTAAAGAGTAACCAGATAGCATACTATCATGTCGAGCAAGAAAGTCCTCCCTATATATGTTCCAGCATCCACTACTATATACATCCAATGTACAGTAATGGCCTCTAGGGCATACATATAACTAACAATCTCCCACTTGCACTAGGGCCATCTGATAGCAGTGGTTGTAGTATCCCATACTCAACCATCCCATAAAAGTCTCTCTCTGGGAAAAGGCCTTTGTGAGTGGATCCGCCGTGTTGTCCTCTGTGTCTGTTCTCCTAACCTCGATCATTCTGGAGATCAAACATCTCCATGATCAGGTGATACTGCCATAGATCATATCTGTATCACTGATGGGACCTTCGTTCCTTGGCATAAGCCACAACTCCATTGTCTCACAATGGTAGGAACGTAGTTCATCTCATGAACCAATATACACCCAAACAGCCTCTTTGGTAGCATCTTTAAGTAGCGATATATCCTGCCTGTATCGTCTAGTATGTCGCGGTATGTAGCTTGGAACTCTTCCAACATACCGTCCCTTTACTGAGGGTAAAGATAATGCCTGTGACTGACATTTAGTCGTCTTTATCACTCTGGAACCTTTCCAGTGATTCTCCCCAGGATCGATTGATACCATCTCACTACATCTAGTGAGTATCCTAACATCCAATTACATCTATCTCATAGATGAAAACTCAGGATTTAGGAGGTATCACTTTGATCCTATGTGGAGAATCATTGTGATAAGCGGAGATTGATCGATCGTAGCAAAGGAAACTTCTTCCCTATCAAGAGTATGTCTTCCACGTACTCTACGAGGATCGCTACCATACTCCCTACTACCCTTTTGTTTATACAAGGTTCATCTACCATTTTGATGATGTCAAAATCTTTGAATAATCCATCAAAACAGATGTTCCAACTCCGCGATGCCTGCTTTATCATATAAAGCATCTTACACACGTTTCCGCTGCTCCTACTGTCTACGAAGCCCTCTGACTGTGTACTTACAGACTCACTCTTCTAAAACAACATTTAGAAAAGCAGTCATGACACCCAACCGCCAGATATCGTAGTTATGGTATGTAGCCGTGGCAAGTAGGATCTGGATGGACTTAAGCATAGCCACTGGAAAAAGGAATCATCATTACCCACGCCTGGTTGATGACGAAAACTTTTAACAAGTATTGCTTTGAAAGTCTCAACTTTTCCATCTATACCAAGTAATCTTCTCAAGATATACTTGCTCCTGATGGGGATTTAACCCTTCAGATATAGCAACCAAAGTCCATACTTTGTTGGTGTATAAGGATTCCATCTCAGATCGATAAACATCCAGCCATTCTTACAGAGTCTCACTCCTGATG
Organism: Agapanthus africanus; assembly: GCA_030015575.1. Classification (NCBI taxonomy): domain Eukaryota; kingdom Viridiplantae; phylum Streptophyta; class Magnoliopsida; order Asparagales; family Amaryllidaceae; genus Agapanthus; species Agapanthus africanus. The sequence continues at coordinate 277,323,880 of JASDDO010000010.1, read as the reverse complement.
GCCAGCCCGAAACTAGTTGGGTCATCATCTCATGATGCAATCCTCGCTCCCACTGTCATAGAGAAACTGAAGTATCTCTCAGGTGGGTGAGGAACCCTGCTAGATCGGCGGAGAGGCTGAGGTTCGTTGGTTACTATCGAATCCTTTAGTTCTACCAAATTAGCAGCTGCAGTTTGTATAGCTGGAACCTTACCAGTTTTACATAACAGACCTTGCCTCGAGCTTGTCCGGATTTTGCTTTTAGACATAGGCCGGACAACCCCAAATCTTAACCAATTTAAGATATGGGCTCTTTCCATTCTATATCATATATGAAGTGGTAGGCAACTGATTTGATTTGAACCTAATTCAATAGGTATGCAGCTTCTCAAGTGCATAACCCCCAAAAGGAAAAAGATAACTCAGTAGTACAAATCAAAGAGCACACCATATCAAATAGGGTGTGATTGCTCCGCCCCGATATACCATCGTGCTATGGTGTATACGGAGGAGTAATTCTGAGAGAGAATCTCATTCTCCTTTAGAATAGTCCAGGATTTCCGTGCTCAAGTATTCTCCTCCTCGATCACATCAAAGGACATAATACTTATACCCGTATTTTGGTTCTCTACTTCTAACTTATATTCTGTGAATATCTCAAAAGATTCGGACTTGTGTTTCAACATGAACATATGTCTGAATCTTGAGAGATCATCAGAGAACGTAATGAAGTATAAAGAACCATTCCTGGCATGTGTAGACAGGGGACCTTACATACATCAACATGTATCAATCCTAAGAGTTCATTAACTCTTTCTCTGTTTCGAATAAACAGGGCTATGGTCATCTTATCTCTGTGACATGACTGGCAAGTTTCACAAGATGTAAATTCAAACTGATTTAAATATGCATCTACATGTAACTTCAGCTAGTCGGGTCGTATTGATATGACCTAGTCTACAATACCTCAAGAAGGATTCGTTCATTTCTGAACTCTTCCTCTTGTGTGTGTTCTGTATACTAAGAACTGTAGTTTGATTTAGAACATAAATGCTTTTAGATAACGTGCCTGAACTGATCAACATTTGATATAGGAAATGTTCAAAACATTATCCAACAATACAAAATTTTATCATTTCTTTGCTGATATGATTTTGTATATCAGGTTCGGTATCTAATAACATTCGTTCAGAATCAATGTATTTGTAATACAGGGTGACAGTGACCAACAGACTTGGCTGCAACACTTGCCCCGTTTTCTGCCTCATGAAACTTATCACCCGTTCTCAGTTTTTCTACCCTTTTGTAGCCCTATGTAACAGATTACATATCTGGGATCCTGATCCGGTATCATATACCCAGGATGCGGAAGATACTGAGAAACAGTTCTTTGTAATGAACACACCCGAAGATGATGCATCAACATGCACTCTCTTTGTTTGGGCGGCATGGGAATCTTGGTATTCACCTATTTCCTGCTCTGTCTTATAACAATTATAAGTTGGAGCGGAACCAATGTTCCCCAGCTCAGTCTAACAAGCGGGTTCGGTCAATTTTCCGTATTATTATCTTGATTAAGGCGTGACATGGTCGCTACCAGGAGAGAGAGAGAAGAAAACACTCAGCGTGAGCTCTTTGCAAGAATAGATTGGTTATTATTTTATCTAATCAGGATGGCTCCCACTGCTTTTTATCAAATCTTCCTTCAAACCCTGAAAGGAAAGACTAGCCGGGATTAATTACACGCTACAAGTTCGCCAATCTTTCAGCCAGGCCAGTGTCGGTACTTTGAGGGAGGTGCCCCGTGCTTTCGTACGGACCTAATTAATGTAAACCTCGTTTTCCCAGAGGCGTAACCTCGTTGACACCTTTCTAGACACCTACTTGACCGGCTAATTGTAATGTGTAAAACTCTCCCAGGAGTAACTCTTACTCGCAGCGGATATCGGGACCCAACTATCTCATAGAAGGTATGCAATCTCATTGCAAATTTCAACACTTGAAATTCCCGATAATATTTTGCCCCAAGTGATTTATGACCTTGACTGAGTCAACAAACCATAGACCACAAGTAAAGTTCAACCCGTCATTTCTCGATTGAATTAAACCCACCCGCACGACCCTTGACTGAGTCAACAAGGCCGCACGACTACCCTAATCCAATCGCATCATATGCTTTGCAGATAAGCACTAATCAGCTACCGCACACTACGCCTTGACTGAGTCAACAAACGCAGCACGAATACTAACTATTACCTATCTGAAATGACGGAGGGCTACGACATTTTTTTTTAAGAAAACCTTTTGCGTAATGAACTTTATATCGTCGTAGAATCAAATGATTTTAAAATGGAGAGCTTTTGAGGGTTTTCTAGTTTTGCTAAAGGAGTCACTCCCGGTGAAGGGATCGTCGGTCCTTTCCTCGTCGAATGAGGTGCGGGATATATCATATATATCACTGTACAAAGCAGAAACTTTAGAAGCAATCAAAAGAAAAACCGAGTGTGTAGCATCTGCCGGTTATTGCTAAAGGAGTCACTCCCGATGAAGGGATCTCGGTCCTTTCCTCATCGAATAAGGTGCAGGATATATCATATATACCTCTATGCAAAGCAAGAACTGTAGCTACCTGTTTTATTTTGAAATTCGATTCTACAACATCTTTAGGTTTATTTTATTTCATTAATCACATTATTGAAGTCCCATCATTTAAGTACCTAAATATCACAGATAAATACGACGTACACTTATGCCATCCGCATTCGCCTCGATGTCTCCTCGTGCACCGTTAGGTTAGGTAACTAACGACAGAGCGGGGCAGGGCTAGCGCGGGTGTAAAACATAAGTAACATCTATATAATATATCATATATACTATATACTATATCTATCACAGAACATCACATGATCACATCACAGATATCGCAGCAGAAGAATATCATATGAAATATTGGATATATTAGGACGTCCGTGTTTTCAATACGAGCCGGTATAAAACACGGATTCCACGGTCGTGATGAATAGCCAAACCCACACCCCTAGACCCCTACGAGAGCGGCAAGCAACCCTACCAATTCTAGAGTTAGGAGACCCGGCCTCGACTCCTCGAGTTGGTCTCCCACTGGACTCCAGAACCCGGTTACTTGTGCTCCCCTCCTTGGGTCTATCCTAATGCGGAAAAGTAAATAATATACAAAGGGTGACATTTTCCACAACCTGGAAGTGCCCCAATAAAAGAATATTACATACAAGTTTTTACACGAATGAAAATGAAAAACACTCATCTCACATAAAAACCCCCGGCTATTCAAACACGACGATCCAATATAACATATCCAACAACACATAACATCACATGTCATCAACGTAAGTAAATATGCGCATCCCAATTGTCGTTGACATATAGCAACGAAACCGGCGATATCACATATTACACTTACGGTCACAGAAAAGAAAGTGTAAAACTACAACAGTTGGAATATGCAATCTCTTTAGACATCACATGCCTAATCAAATGAATTACTTAGACATCGCATGCCTAACAATTATAAACCCCGCATTTTAGTCTCATTATCGAAAACTCTTTTCAATATCAAGTCGGGAAAATCAGAAAGATTCCCGACAACCTGATCGAATGCTCGTCGCAAACTTTAGTAGATGGTCGCACCCCCGATGCCGTCGACGAAGTGCACCAAGGCGGAACACCGCTACCGCGAGCACCCGAACGGATGCTTTCGGCGACGGGGTTGTCCTACAGTCACTTGGTCGGGGCTATGGAGCGAAGCTGTCTATTAAGTTTACCCGGCGAGTATCCGCGTATGCTACGTGATTGCGACGAACTTTTGATCGCATCAAAATTCCGTGGCAACCTATCAAGGGAGACTAAACTGCTATGTTTATAACATTCATTCAGTTATCTCATAACTATTTGTGAATTCCAATTATTGTATCACATTCCAGATAATTAGAAAATGTTAAACTTTTCGATTGAACATTCGAACACCCAAGTTTTCCCGAAACAGCTCAACGCATGAAATAAGTCTAAAAACATTCAGTTCGTGCCTCAGTACCAACCGTCCAGCCGTAGAAGGGTCAATCCAACGCCTCACATGTGGCACGCCGTACTGCCCCAAACCCGAAGGTTCAAAGGGCAGTTCAAGACGGTCACATAATCGAGTTAAGGTTTGTTGTCTTCTAAAGGGTCTATCGCGTTACTTGCACTACTTAGAACGTCTTTAAACCACGGAAAAATCGAACACTTGGAAATTTCCCGACAGGGGAAAAGTTGGGTATTTATATCCGGTCGAACTTTTTAACATATTCAAAAATTATCCGGAAAACATATAGACAAAATTAGACAATCCGATCGAATCTACGAATTCCCTAAACAACCCCAGAAAACTCAACTCTTGAATAAATATTAAAAATTCCCAGGAAAACCAGCACTGCAAAGTAGGAGTTACTGTGCAAAATTCAATGCATGAAGAGACTAAAGGGCCGCGGAACCGCCGCATTAGCATGCCAATGCCGCGGTTCCGCCGCTCTTTGGTGTACTTAGGTGCTCGAACTTCACAGTAATTCTTAGAAATACCTGCTGATTTTTTTTGCATATTTTAAATTCTCAAAAATCCACGATTTCAGAAAATGTACAGAGAGCAAGTTTGAATTAGGGTTTCGGTTCGATCGGACATCTAACTCCGTCTACGCATCGCCTAAGGCTCTAGCTAGGCTCTGATACCACTGTAGGGTTCCTAGGCACTCTCAAGAGGTCTCACAAGGCATCAACCATGCCAATTTCAAATTTTACAACTGCCGAGAAACTCTAATACGGATCGTTAACTAGAAATTTTGGCGAAACCGATAACTAGTTAACAACTTAACTAGAAGAAAGAGGCTACAACCTTTGTAGATCCGGTTCTCCACCTCCACGGCTCCGTGATGAAGTCCCCTCGCTGTCCAAATCGAAACCCGGGCTCTAGCGTCGGCTTCATCGGAAAAATGGGCGGGCTAGGTCATCGACAACGATGCCGAAGATGATCTACGTCGAAGCATCACAAGATCAAGCTCCCACTTCACCAAGCCATGAAAACTTATGAAGTGAACACCCTATACTACTTGGCAAGAGGTAGAGGATGAAGAAATAGGAGGTGGGTTCACTTTAGAATTGGATTTCTCACTCTTTTCATCAAATCACCATTGATAGAATCAAGCTTCTTCATCTTGAAGAAGAAGAAGAAGATGATATTATTATGATAAGTTAATTAAATCCAAAAGAAAAATGAATACTTATCATAATATGAACCATGGTTATGTGTAGAGAGTTGACTAAGGTTAGATGAATGGTTAGGGTTAAGGATGAAGACAAAGTGGTCACTTTGGTCAAAGCTTCATGAAGCTTCAACAAGCTTCATGAAAGAAAGAAAGAAAGAAACCATTTTGTTTTCATTTGCCATTTCTTTTTAATCTAAATTAAAAAGATAAATGAATGATAAAAGAAAAACCCTAACCATTTACTTAACCAAGGTTTAATTCTTTACATAAAAACCCTAGCAATAATGTATCATCAAACATGATACAATCATGTGCACAAAAGTATATCACATATACAACTTGCACAATCCAAGTGAGAATATCCATTTAAAGTGAACCAATACTAGTTAATGCAAAGTAATATATCAAATATATAATTATACATTAAATCATTAAATCAACACTTGATTTAACGATCCGGTCATATCGCATATAACCGACTAGTAATCAATGTATCGGCTTATCGAATCAATCCTTGATTCGATAACTAGGTTATATCGCATACAACCATATCGATACATTCATCGCGAGAATAGAATACGGTATCACATACATGCATTATTCTCGGTCCCGCACATATCTCATATGCGCTCCTATTTCGTTTCGCTTGAGCCAGGAAACCTCTGTGTAGGACTCTAAAGACTCGTCCCGGCAGCAGGTGATGATCATATCAAACACCCACAAGCCGTAAGCGGTCTGCTAAACGTAACGACCACCCGGGTATTGAGCGATCAGAAGATCGACGAGCAAGCCCGCTCACACTCCTGTGAATCCAACAAGTAACACTTACCGTACAGTCCGGTCTCGTCGTCTGATATGTCGCATATCTCGCCTAGGGGTGGTAAACGTCAGACCCCAATAGCTCGATAAGTTGTGTCGATATGAGGTCTATAACAGTTCGAGAAACTACTGGTAACACTTACCAGTAAATCTCAGCAACCCTGGCCAGGGATTTCCGGTTATAGCCAATAGAACACAGCGCAACATCAACTCCCTATACCGGGAGAGACGAATCCCCTCCTATCGCGCATTGCCTCAATGTGACTCGGGACTGTACCTAAAAACCACCGTTTTGCATGCCCTCTTGGACGTGGTAAGATGGAAATCAAAGCACAGTGGGAACCACACAAGACTCTATGACGATCTCGGGTCAACAGACTACTCTGTACTAGTGTCACCAGAGAACTGCCATCTGACGTAAGGTATAATACCATCTGGGAGTTCTCGGCGAGTCCGTACAGTGTACCCAGTCTCTACTGAGCACCCATATATCATCTCTGATGTCAAACACCAATGGATATGGGATCATCCATCGTCCATCTGTATGGGTCGAGAAGGTACACGCTAGTCTACTCTGGTATATCGATGCCCCGTCTCGAGACACCCATGACTAGGGACTTTGAAGGAAGTACTTATGGACTACCATGTCCCCACTGGTATGATCCGGATCATAGTACAGGTAGTCAAGTACACATCCTAAGGGCTTTACCAACATGTAACAGAGAGACAATCAGTATACACGTTAAGGTAAAAAGTAACCAGATAGCATACTATCATGTCGAGCAAGAAAGTCCTCCCTATATATGTCCCAGCATCCACTACTATATACATCCAATGTATAGTAATGGCCTCTAGGGCATACATATAACTAACAGCTATATCGCATATAACCGACTAATATTTATCCGTACCGATTCATCGAATCAACACTTGATCCGACGACCCGGCTGATATCAAATATCGCGAGAATATAATACGGTATCACATATCACATTATCCTCGGTCCCGCACATATCACATATGTGCTCCTACTCCATTTTTCCTGAATCAAGAAACCTCTGTGTGGGACTCTAAAGAATCGTCAATACGCCGGCAGTAGGTGATGATCATATCAAACACCCACAAGCTGCAAGCGGTCAGCTAAACGTAACAGCCACCCAGGTATTGAGCGCTCAGAAGATCAACAAGCAAGCCTGTACATTCTCCTGTGAATCCAAACAGTAACACTCCCGTACAGTCCGGTCTCGTCGTCTGATATGTTGCATATCTCGCCTAGGGGTGGTAAACGTCAGACCCCAGTAGCTCGATAAGTCGTGTCGATATGAGGTCTATAACAGTTCGAGAAACTACTGATAACACTTACTAGTAAATCTCAGCGACCCTGGCCAGGGATTTCCGGTTATAGCCAATCGAACACAGCACAACATCAACTCCCTATACTGGGAGAGACGAATCCCCTCCTATCGCTCATTGCCTCCATGTGATTCGGGACTGTACCCAAAAGCCACCTTTTTGCACGCCCTCTTGGACGTGGTATGATGGAAATCAAAGCACAGTGGGAATCACACAAGACTCTATGACGATCTCGGGTCAACAGACTACTCTGTACCAGTGTCACCGGAGAACTGCCATCTGACGTGTGGTATAATACCATCTGGGAGTTCTCGGCGAGTCCGTCCAGTGTACCCAGTCTCCACTGAGCACCCGTACACCATCCTTGATGTCAAACACCGATGGATATGTGATCATCCATCGCCCATCATATGGGTCAAGATGCGTATACGCTAGTCTACTCTAGTGTATCGATGCCCTGTCTCGATACACCCTTGACTAGGAATAGTTATAGGATGTATTCGTCGACTACCGTGGCCCCACTAGTATGATCTCATCATAGTCCCAGTAGTCGAGTACATATCCTAAGGGCTTTATCAACATGTATCATAGAGACAATCAGAGTACATGTTAAGATAAAGTACAACCAGATAGCATACTATCATGTCGAGCAAGAAAGTCCTCCCTATATACGTCCTAGCATCCTCTACAATATACATCGTATGTACAGTAATGGCCTCTAGGGCATACATATAACTAACAATCACCCACTTGCACTAGGGCCATCTGTTATAGTATCACATACCCAACATTTAGCTGTGGTTGAAGTATCTTATACTCAACCATCCCATAAAAGTCTCTACTGGGAAAAAGGCCTTTGTGAGTGGATTCGCGCTGTTGTCCTCTATGTCTACTCTCCTAACCTCGATCTCCCTGGAGATCAACCATCTCCATGATCAGGTGATACTACCTAAGAATTATATCTGGATTTCTGATGGGACGGGGGTTCCTTGGCATAAGCCACAACTCCATTGTCACACAATGGTAGGAACGAAGTTCATCTTATGAACTTATATATATCCAGACTGCCTCTATGGTAGCATCTTTAGTAACGATGTATCTTGCCTTTAATCGTCTAGTATGTCACAGTATCTAGCTTGGAACTCTTCCAACATACCGTCCCTCCACTGAGGGTAAAGACAATGCCTACGACTGACATTCAGTCGTCCTTATCACCGTGGAACCTTTCCAGTGATTCTCCTCAGGATCGATTGATACCATCTCACTACAACTAGTGAGTATCCTAACATCCAATTAGATCTATCTCATAGATCCAAAAACCCAGGATTTAGGAGGTATCACTTTGATCCTATATGGAGAATCCTCGTGATAAGCGGAGATTGACCGAGCGTAGCATAGGAAACTCCTTCCCTATCAAGAGTATGTCATCCACGTACTCTACGAGGATCACCACCATACTCTTTATTACCTTTTTGTATATACAAGGTTCATCTACCATTTTGATGAAGTCAAACTCTTTGACTACCACATCAAAATAGATGTTCCAACTCCGCGATGCCTGTTTTATCATATAAAACATCTTGCACACGTTTCTGCTGCTCCCACTGTCTACGAAGCCCTCTGGCTTTGTACTTATAGACACTCTTTTCTAAAACATCATTTTAGAAAAGCAGTCATGACACCCAACCACCAGATTTCGTAGTCATGGTATGCAGCCGTGGCAAGTAGGATCTGGATGGACTTAAGCATAGCTTTGAAAGTCTCAACTTTTCCATGTACACCAAGTAATCTTCTCAAGATATACTCGCTCCTGATGGGGATTTAACCCTTCAGATAAACAACCAAAGTCCATACTTTATTGGTGTATAAGGATTCCATCTCAGATCGATAAGCATCCAGCCATTCTTACAGAGTCCCACTCCTGATGGCCAGCTCAAAACTAGTTGGGTCATCATCTCATGATGCAATCCTCGCTCCCACTGTCATAGAGAAACTGAAGTATCTCTCAGGTGGGTGAGGAACCCTACTAGATCGGCGGAGAGGCTGAGGTTCGTTGGAAACTATTGAATCCTTTGGTTCTTCCAAATAATCAGCTGCTATTTGTATAGCTGGAACCTTTCCAGTTGTACATAACAGACCTTGCCTCGAGCTTGTTCGGATTTTGCTTTTAGACATAGGCCGAACAACCCCAAATCTTAACAAACTTAAGATATGGGCTCTTCCCTTTCCATATCGCATATGAAGTGGTAGGCAACTAATTTGATTTGAACCCTATTCAATAGGTATGCAGCTTCTCAAGTGCATAACATCCAAAAGGAAATAAGAAACTCAGTTGTACTCATCATAGAGCACACCATATCACATAGGGTGCTAATGCTCCGCCCCGATACACCGACGTGCTGTGGTGTATACGGAGGAGTAAGGCTGAGAGAGAATCTCATTCTCCTTTAGAATAGTCCAGGAATTCCGTGCTTAAGTATTCTCCTCCTTGATCACATCATAGGACATAATACTTTTACTCGTATTTTGGTTATCTACTTCTAATTTATATTCTGTGAATATCTCAAAAGGTTCGGACCTGTGTTTCAACAGAAACATATGTCTGAATCTTGAGAGATTATCAGAGAATGTAATGAAGTACAAAGAACCGGTCTTGGCATGTGTAGACAGGGGACCTTTCATACATCAACATGTATCAATCCCAAGAGTTCACTAACTATTTCTCTGTTTCCAATAAACAGAGCTGTGGTCATCTTATCTTTGTGACATGACCGGCAAGTTTCACAAGATGTAAATTCAAACTAATTTATATATGCATCTATATGTAACTTCAGCCAGTCGGGTCGCATTGATATGACCTAGTCTACAATACCTCAAGAAGGATTCATTCATTTCTGAACTCTTCCTCTTATGTATGTTCCTTATACTAAGAATTGTAGTTTGATTTAGAACATCAATGCTTTTAGATAACGTGCCTGAACCGATCAACTCTTGATATAGGAAATGTTCAAAACATTATACAACAATACAAAATTTTATCATTTCTTTACTAATAAAGAGACTGATATGATTTTGTATATCAGGTTCGGTATCTAATAACATTAGTTCAGAATCAATGTATTCCGTTAATACAGGATGACAGTGACCAACAGACTTGGCTGCAACACTTGCACCGTTTTCTGTCTCATGAAACTTATCACCCGTTCTCAGTTCTCTACCTATCTGTAGCCCATGTAACAGATTACATATACGGGATCCTGATCCGGTATCATATACCCAGGACATAAAGGATACTGAGAAACAGTTCTGTGTAATGAACACACCCGAAGATGATGTATCATCATGCACTTTCTTCGTTTGGGCGGCACGGGAAATCTGGTATTCCCCAATTTCCTGCTCTGTCTTATAACAATTATAAGTTGGAGCGTGACCAACGTTCCCCGGCTCAGTATAACAAGCGGGTTCGGTCAATATATCCGTTTTATTATCTTGATTAAGGCGTGATATGGTCGCTACCTGGAGAGAGAGAGAAGAAAACACTCAGCGTATGCTCTTGCAAGATTAGATTGGTTATCTAATATATCTAATCAGGATGTCTCCCACTGTTTTAATCAATTCTTCCTTCAAACCCTAAAAGGAAAGACTAGCCGGGATTAATTACACGCTACAAGTTCGCCAATCTTTCAGCCAGGCCAGTGTCGGTACTTTGAGGGAGGTCCCCCGTGCTTTCGCACGAACCTAATTAAAGTAAACCTCGTTTTCCCAGAGGCGTAACCCCGTTAACACCTTTCTGGACACCTACTTGATCGGCTAATTGTAATGTGTAAAACTCTCCCAGGAGTAACTCTTACTCGCAGCGGGTATCGGGATCCAACTATCTCATAGAAGGTATGCAATCTCATTGCAAATTTCAACACTTGAAATTCCCAATAATATTTTACCCCTAAAGTGCTATGACCTTGACGAAAGCCAACAAACCATAGCCCGCTAGTCAAGTTCAACCCGTACATTTCTTGATTGAATTAAACCCACCCGCACGACCCTTGACGAAAGCCAACAAAGCCGCACGACTACCCTAATCCAATCGCATCGTATGCTAGCAGATAAGCAGCATATAGCTACCGCACACTGCACCTTGACGAAAGCCAACAAATGCAGCACGAATACTATATACAACTTATCTGAAAAGACGGAAGGCTATGACAGGTTTTTCTGAAAACCTATTGCGTAATGAACTTGATATCGTCGTGGAATCGAGTGATTTTAAATGGAGTGTTTTTTAGGCTTTTCTAGTTTTCCTAAAGGGGTCACTCCCGGTGAAGGGATCGTCGGCCCTTTTCTCATCGAATAAAGTGCAGGATATTTCATAAATACCACTATGCAAAGAAAAAACTATAGAAGCAATCAAAAGACAAACCGAGTTTGTAGCATCTGCCAGTTATTGCTAAAGGAGTCACTCCCGGTGAAGGGATCTCGGTCCTTTTCTTATCGAATAAGGTGCTGGATGTTCTATAAGGAACACCGCTATGCAAAGCAAGAACTAGAGCTACCAGTTTTTATAAACAAGTTTCTACAATATCTTTAGGTTTCTTTTATTTCATTAATCTCATTAATGAAGTCCCATTTTAATTATGCTTCGCAAGTATCTCTTTTTGAAACGAAATCTGCAATATAACATATATCTCATATATATAATATAAACATTCGTCTCAGGCAGTAATATGATCTCATCACAGAACATTGCAGCAGAAGAACATATATGAAATATTGGATATACTAGGACGTCCGTGTTTTCAATACGAGCCTGTATAAAACACGGATTCCACGGTCGCGATGAATAGCCAAACCCACATCCCTAGACCCCTACGAGAGCGGCAAGTAACACTGCCAATTCTAGGGTTAGGAGACCCGGTCTCGACTCCTCGAGATGGTCTCCCACTGGACCCTAGAACCCGGTTACTTGTGCTCCCCGCCTTGGGTCTACCTAATGCGGAAAAGTAAATAATATACAACGGTGACATCTTCCGCTACCTGGAAGTGCCCCAATAAAAGAATATTACATACAAATGAATTTTACATGAATGAAAAAGAAAAACTCTCATCTTACATAAAACCCCCGGCTATTCAAAAAGCAACGATCCAATATAACATATCACAGCAACACATAATATCTCATATCATCAACGTAAGCAAGTATGCGTATCCCGATTGTCGTTGATGTATAGCAATGAAGCCGGCGATACACCACATACTACGCTTACGGTCACAGAAAAGAAAGTGTAAAACTACAACAGTTGGAATCCGCAACCTCCTTAGACATCGCATGCCTAATCAAATGAATTCCTTAGACATCTCATGCCTAACTATTATAAACCCTGCATTTTAGTCTCATTATCGAAAACTCTTTTCAATATCAAGTCGGGCAATTCAACAAGATTCCCGACGTCCTGATCGAATGCTCGTCGCAAAATTTAGTAGACGGCCGCATCCCCAGATGCCGTCGACGAAGTGCACTAAGGCGGAACACCGCTGCCGCGAGCACCCGAACGGATGCTTTCGGCGACGGGGTCCTCCTACAGTCACTTGGTCGGGGCTATGGGGCGTAGCTGTCTATTAAGTTTACCCGGCGAGTATCCGCGTACTCTACGTGATTGTGATGGACTTTTGATCACATCAAAATTCCGTGGCAACCGATCATCTGAGACTAAACTGCTATGTCTATAATATTCAAAAAGGTTATCTCATAACTACCTGTGGATTCCAAATATTGTATCATATTCCAGATAAATAGACAAAGTAAAACTTTCCGATCGAATCATCAAACACCCAAGATTTCCCCAATATATCTCAACACTTGAAATCAGTTTAAAAACATCCATCACATGCCACAGTACCAATGGTCCAGCCGTAAAAGGGTCAAGCCAACGCCTCACATGTGGCACGCCGTACTGCCCCAAACCCTAAGGTTCAAAAGGCAGTTCAAGACGGTCACATAATCGAGTTAAGGTTTGTTGTCTTCTAGAGGGTCCACCGCGTTACTTGCATGACTTAGAACATTCTTAAACACGAGGAAAAATCCAACTTTTGAAAAATTTTCCGACAGGGGAAAAAGTGAGTTATTGATATCCGTTCGAACTTTTTAACAGTTTCTAAAAGTTATCCGGAATCACACAGAGACAAAATTAGACAATCCGATCGAATCTACGAATTCCCTAAACAACCCCAGAAAACTCAACTGTAGAATAAATATTAAAATATTCCAGAAAATACAGCACTAGAAATTAGGAATTACCGTGCAAATGAAAAAGGCTGATGTGACTACTTGGCCGCGGAACCGCCGCACAAGCCAGCTTGTGCCGCGGTTCCGCCGCACAATAGAGGAATCATGATCACGTGCTCCACAGTAATTCTTCAAATTCCCTGCTGATTTTTCTGCATATTTTTATTTTCAAAAAAGACCAAATTTCAGAAAAAGTACAGAGAACATTCTTGAGTTAGGGTTTCGGTTCGATCGGACTTCTAACTCCGTCTAAACTTCGCCTAAAGCTCTAGCTTGGCTCTGATACCACTGTAGGGTTGCTAGGCACGCGCACAAGGGTCAATGAGGAATCAACCATGCCCGATTAAAAATTTAGCCGTGCCGAACAACCCGAATACGGATCTTTAAACTAGAGATTAGGCGAAAACTATCATGTTAACAACTTTAACACTAAGTGAGAGGGATTACAACCTTTATAGATCCGGTCCTTCACTTCATATGCTCCGTGTTGTGGTCCCTTCGCTGCGATCATCGGGTTCCGGACTCTCGAGAAGTTCCACGAAGAGAAAGATGCAACCTTTGCTTCCGATCTTCGATACTAAGAAGATCTACCTTGAAGTTTCTTTAACACAAGCTAACACTCATGAAATGATGTGAACACCCTCATCTAAATGGCAAGGGAATATGAGGATGATGAAGTAGGATTTTTGCTCTCTTTATTTATCTTTTTCTGATATATTTTCATCACAAAAATCAAAGCAAGAAAGCTTTGCATGAAGAACTCAAAGAAGAAGAAGAATAGTGATCCATTTTCTTTTGTGATGAATAATGAAAGGATTAATATGACAAATAATGCAACCATGGTTGACTTAACCATTGTAGAGAATTAACCAAGGGTTAGAGTTTGGGTTGAGTTAAGAATGAGTCACTTGAAAATATCTTTTCCAAAACAAAAAGAAAACCTTCTAGAATCTACTAGAAGTCATTAACCCAAATCAAACCCTAATCTTGATTAATCTTTTCTAAACATGTTGCATTAGTTATCATATCATGTTACAATATTATATATCACATATATAATATTTATTGTAACCAAATAAAATAATACATTTAACATATATCACATATATATCATTGTATTACCCGAGTGAGAAAAAGAATCTTTTAGTGAGCAAATATTAGTTAATGTAATTTAATATATCATATATATTATTATACATTAAATTATCGAATCAACACTTGATCCGACAATCCGGCTATATCGCATATAACCGACTAATATTTATCCGTACCGATTCATCGAATCAACACTTGATCCGATGACCCGGCTGATATCAAATATCGCGAGAATATAATACGGTATCACATATCGCATTATCCTCGGTCCCGCACATATCACATATGTGCTCCTACTCCGTTTTGCCTGAGTCAAGAAACCTCTGTGTAGGACTCTAAAGAATCGTCAATACGCCGGCAGTAGGTGATGATCATATCAAACACCAACAAGCTGCAAGCGGTCAGCTAAACGTAACAGCCACCCAGGTATTGAGCGCTCAGAAGATCAACAAGCAAGCCTGTACATTCTCCTGTGAATCCAAACAGTAACACTCCCGTACAGTCCGGTCTCGTCGTCTGATATGTTGCATATCTCGCCTAGGGGTGGTAAACGTCAGACCCCAGTAGCTCGATAAGTCGTGTCGATATGAGGTCTATAACAGTTTGAGAAACTACTGATAACACTTACCAGTAAATCTCAGCGACCCTGGCCAGGGATTTCCGGTTATAGCCAATCGAACACAGCACAACATCAACTCCCTATACCGGGAGAGACGAATCCCCTCCTATCGCTCATTGCCTCCATATGATTCGGGACTGTACCCAAAAGCCACCTTTTTGCACGCCCTCTTGGACGTGGTATGATGGAAATCAAAGCACAGTGGGAATCACACAAGACTCTATGACGATCTCGGGTCAACAGACTACTCTGTACCAGTGTCACCGGAGAACTGCCATCTGACGTGTGGTATAATACCATCTGGGAGTTCTCCGCGAGTCCGTCCAGTGTACCCAGTCTCCACTGAGCACCCGTACACCATCCTTGATGTTAAACACCGATGGATATGAGATCATCCATCGCCCATCATATGGGCTAAGATGCGTATACGCTAGTCTACTCTGGTGTATCGATACCCTGTCTCGATACAACCTCGACTAGGAACAGTTATAGGATGTACTCGTCGACTACCGTGGCCCCACTAGTATGATCTCATCATAGTCCCAGTAGTCGAGTACATATCCTAAGGGCTTTATCAACATGTATCATAGAGACAATCAGAGTACATGTTAAGATAAAGTAAAACCAGATAGCATACTATCATGTCGAGCAAGAAAGTCCTCCCTATATACGTCCTAGCATCCACTACAATATACATCATATGTACAGTAATGGCCTCTAGGGCATACATATAACTAACATTTTATAATTTCAAATCCAATAAACAATGAAGCATGGTGTTAGGTAGAAAAGAATTGACTTTTGACCCCTTTTCTTTTCCTCTTCTCTCTCTTTTCCCCATTCCTGAATTCTGCTGAAATTCCAGCAGCAAACCCCCATTTTTCTCCATATTCTCTTCTCTTTTCACTTCTCTTTAGTTCCTCATTCAGATCCTACACAAAAACCACTCTTTTCTTTCACAAAGACTTAGGGAAAATGAGATTTTGAGGTGTTTGGAGGCAAATCTGCATACTTGAAGAGGGAGCTGGAACTTTTGGTGTTCTTAGGGTCTTTTGAAGGTATATAACTCTTGTTTAACACCCTTCTCCCATTGTTGTAGTTTAGCTAGAAATCATATTTTGTGTGCATATTTGGTGGTTTTGAGGGGATTTAGTGATGATAGGTTAAAGATAGCTTTTTATGGCTCAATTAGCTTGGTAATGAGTTGTTGGTGTGATTCTAGACTTGGATTTGCTTCAGATTTTAGGAAAATACCATAAAGTTTGAATTTAGTGCAAAAGTGTGGATTTTAGCTAGAAATAAGGCTCTGTAGGATCTGCTGCTACCCGAGATATTTCAGAGTGAAACTAGATGTTACTGTAGCATGTATGGGGGGTATAGAGTGCACACACCAAACCTGGGAGCCCAATTCCCTACCCAGGCCGCCGAAATAAGCATTCTGGCCGCAATTTGCGGCCAGATGGGGGTGTTTTGGGTTGGGGTTTGGGGTGTGGGTGTCTGCTGCTATGTGGGTTATTTTGGTATATATAGTTTTACAATATCTTTCCTGTATCAAAATCTGGAAGTGATTACCTATTTTCCCGTATTTTCAATCTTTCGCGACACGCGTGATACGTGTGTGTGGGTTTGGGTTTTCTGCGTATCGTGACGCGTCGGAGTGGTTTCAGGCGCGTAATCACACGTTTTAGCGTATGGCGCACACGCGCGCTTGGTTCGCGACACGAGTTACTAGTTCGGCTTTAATGTCGCGTTTGTGTGACTTCAAGCTTATGTCTGATATATTATGAAATTCTAGGTTCGCAGGCGAGTACGGCGGACGCCGCGCAGAAAGGGAAGCAAGTTGTTGGCTATACCTAGCGAGAGACTACGGTGAGTAGATTTCACATCTACGGGGATATCGCCCGCATGGCATTTTACGTCAGGGCTGATAGGACCTTATAGTTTCCTTTGTATACATTGATTATTCATGGCTACTATTTAGTGCATGCTGCATTCCCTGCTATATGGATATAACCTAGAATTGATAGAACACCGCACCATTACTAACGGTCCATGTTGCACGAGCACTATCCTGCATGTTACACACACACCGTTAGTAATTGCCATGACACTCACACTGTAGAATTTACATCGGATCATTATATTGTAGCTCATCTATATGTGACTTGACAGGTTATTCATACTTGATGCATATATCACATCGGATCATTATATTGTAGCTCATCTATATGTGACTTGATAGGTTATTCATACTTGATGCATATATCACATCGGATCATTATATTGTAGCTCATCTATATGTGACTTGACATGATATTCATATTTGACGCACATATCATATCGGATCATTGACTTGCATATTGGTTTGCATTATATATTATTTCTGGATTTGGGAACCGTGGCTATTTCAAATATGTAATCATTTAAAAACCCGGTTCCCTTGATATGATATTTCGGTGCGTCAACCATGTGTTTCCTCGGTGCTAGAGTGATATATGTGAACCCGAATCGAGGAGCTGGTTGAGGCCGATTACGGGTACATGGTGGACCCGGTATGGTACCCGGGGCGAGAACGGTTTCGCTGTGCAGTAGACGGTGAGCCTGGCAGAGAGACTACTACCTACCGGTGATTGGTTGGACCTGACAGTTATCCGGAGGGTACTGATCAGAGTCGATAGATGGATGATGGGTGATCTGTACTGCCGGGGCCGAGGGCCGATACCGCAGACGGAGCCGTGGCCTGACCCGGAATGACGGGGCCTGATGAATGAGGATTTGCGTGTCGATGCTGGACACGACTATTTATGATATTTGGGTGCTGATGTTGGGCACTCGGGATTCTCAGAGATGTACAGGATTTGAGGGCCGATGAAAGTGCCGGCGCCTGAGCTATTTGGGGAATCTGGGTGCATTGATGAACGCCGATTATATATTCCACGTTGACATTCCGTGTAGACATTATATTGCCCATGCTCAGCATTTATTATTGTACCTCATCCTGTAGTTACATTACCTGATAGAGCACTTGCATGATTATTGCACATACTGCTTATCACATATTGATATCATCAGTTGGCATATGATAGAGTAGCGCAGTACGTGCATGCTCGCGATTACCTTTGTATGTTATCTCTATTCATGAGTTGGCAAATCACCCCCGTTGTGCCACAGTGTTTGCAGGTTGCCCTTCGGAGTAGTTGCGGCAGGCTGCGTTTGCATCTTTTGACACAGATACCCCCATAGTTGGTGTACTAGCTCTTTTGCTGATAGGTGGGTTTTGTGCGGTATCTGTTTATCTTTCAGTTATGTACATTGTTGTATCTAGTATTCTCCATCTACCATGTATGTATTTGACTTAGAGCAGTGTGAGGACGATGATGTATTGTATTTGTATTCTGGTGTCGAGCTCGTTGTGAGCCGACTGTACTTACAGTTTATCCTATCTGTGATGTTCCCACTTATGGATCTTGATCTTCGCTACGGCGTCGTATATTACTATCTTAGTGATTGTTTACTTAGATTTCTTATCATGTCAGTAAGTGCTTTCATTTAAAAACTCATAACACTCTATACTTTCACTGGTTTGATTTCTGGGTTTTCGGTTCACTTAGTCGCGTTACGCCTGTAGACGTTACGTGGTTAAGTGCCAGTCACGGGCCAAACATCGGGTCGTGACATGCCTCCTCTGATGTTCATTGTTCATCGAGGCAAGCACGATGCACTTGGCTTTCGCGCAATCGAAATCCCAGGTTTTGCGGATTTCCTTATCCGCATTACTGGATTTTGGACCAGGGACAGCAGGTGCCTTAGCGGTGAGGACGTACCCCAATTTGTCATAGGTTAAAGCTATTTTGACATTCCGCAGCCAATCTTTATAGTTTGGCCCTGTCAGTATATTTTTCTCGACAAGTAACTTAAGTCCAGTCATTTTCAGGGTCGCTGCAATTATGAGAGAGAGAAGAAAACTCTTTAGCATGATGCTCTTGCAAGTTTAGAGTGGTTTTTAATTTATCTAAACTGGATGGCTCCCACCGTTTCTCGAATCCTTCCTCAAACCATAAAAGAAGAATTAGCCAGGACTATTCTCACTGTACAATACTTGCTTAACCGTTCAGCCAGGCTGGTGTCGGTACTTCGAGGGAGGTTTTCCAACGCTTTCGCGAAGTTCTTTAATTAAATAACCTCTTTTCTCTCGGGGCGTAACCCCGCTGACACCTTTCTTGACACCTACTTGGTTTATAGCATTGATCGTTAAGTGACGAATATCCTGATGAGTAGCATATACTAACAGTAGGATCGGGATCCAAATATCATCGTATGATAATGTTGAAGGAATGCTACCAACATTCATCAAACTCCAAATGGTATGCATCTCTTTGCAAATTTCAGTTTCTTTAGAAATTCCCGATATAAGTTTTTGCCCCATGCTCTTATGACCTTGGCTTTGGTCAAAATGTCATAAGTCACATGTCAAGTTCTACCCGTCATTATCTAGTCAATTTGAACCCATCCGTACACACCCCTGACTTTGGTCAAATGATAATACGACTGTCCCAAACTAACTCATCTATCTATGCAACAAATGAATACCCAGCAGCTACCAAACACTATGCCTTGACTTTAGCCAAAATGCATAGCTTGAATACTACTGAATACCCAAATGAAATGACGGAGGGCTACAAATGGTTTTGGCGAAACCGTGAACGTAGTGAACTTGATATGACCGAAGGAACCTGATAGCTTTTAAAAGGAGTGGTTAAAGCTCCGCAATTAAAAATATCATCTGTTTTAAAATAACCGATTGATTTCTTTTAAATTGTTCCAACGATTCAACTTTTTGGTTTATTTTCTTTGCATTATAAATAATGCGTCCCATCATTAACCTATCATTGCAGAAAACAACGAAAATACAACGTCCTCTTATGCCATCCGCATTCGCCACGGGGTCCCGTCATCACCCGTTAGGTTACTTAACTAATGGCAGAGCGGGGGCTGGGCTAGCGCGGGTGTAAAACATAAGTGACGTCTAAATAGCTATCATATATAGATATTGTACATTCGTCTGACGCAATAATAGGCATTTCAGATCTCATATGAACTTTATTGGATTTGCAAGCAATCCGTGTTTGTTTAGAGCCTGCAACAAAAGACGGATTACACAGTTGTGATGAATAGCCATTACCCCACCCTAGACCCCTACGGGTACGGCAAACTACCTGCCAAATACCCGAAGTGAAGCGGTCTCCCTCAACAAAGTGAGTAGGCTACTAAACACTTCAAAGTACCCGGTAGTTTGTGTACCCCATCTTGGATCTATCCTAGGAGCAAAAACAGTAAAATGAAATAATACAACGGTGGCTACAACCGCAACCTGGATGTGCCCCGCAAAATAATATTACAACATATTACAATTACATTGAATGAATTAAAATAATAACCCATCACAAAACCCGGCTAATCATCACAACAGTCCAATACAGTTCACAACCACAAACAGTAAAAAAACCATTACAGAAATGTGCAACCCCCTGCCAACCGACATACTAGCAGTTAGGGGAGGTTTACGAACACATTATACAAACACAGATATAATCAAATTAGCAAACTTCGTATAATTTTGATCGAGCAAACATATCATATTCTACTCCCAAAACTTCTCTGTGCACCTGAGACTTTGAGCAGAAAATAAACATTCCAGAAAACACAACAATATCACAAAAGAATAACAGGAGCAAACTGGATCGAATCGGCCCCAACTCGGCTGCGGATCCGAGGCGGATCGATGGGATCGGCCGCGGTTCCGCGGCTATATGGACGATTCACTAACCCATTTTTCTCCTGTGTTCTTATCTTTCTATACTTGTTACTCTGCAGCAACCTGAAAAATTTTTAGTGCCTGTTTAAAATTCGACAGAAACTTGTGATATCGATGTCGTTTTTTGGTTCGTTTAGCGTTCGAAATTCATACGACTTTGCTAATGAGTTAATTATTGTTTAGCGAGGCTTTGATACCACTGTAAGTCGATGTACAATACCCCACGACTTGCGGGGAGGCAGAATAAGGAAAAACGATCTTGTTTTAGGCGTAAACATCGACTAACCGAGAATCTTTGCATAAACAATAACTAACAAGAAACCATAGAAGAGTTAACTACTATGATAAGTGATTATACCTAAAGAACCGAGTCCTTCGTCTAGTCGTACTCCACGTCCTCTACGGCCTTCTCTATGTAGTAGAAGATCCACCCGAGAGCATTACTACAAGCTTCACCTCTAACATGAGGTAACTAGGTTTCTTAAATCGCTAATCTAAGTAACCTAGGTGATATAGAGAATGGTTAAGGATTAAGTAGTCTACTCTAATTCTTGATCTCAACACATGAGAGGGGAGGATTAGGGTTTGAAGAGGGAGAGCTTGAGGAGAGAGAAAGTGAGCAAGAGAATGTAATGAGATAATGATCTCTCATAATATATATGAAGCATTAATAAAATCAACATAAATCAAATAAATGATTTAACAACCATGCTCCATAAATATATAATGGGTGATTCACCTCCATGAGTCATTAAGCATTTATGATGCATTAATGACATGGATGAATCACTCAAATGAGTCACTAATCTCATTTAATGCATATGCCACCTTAACCCCCAAGTCACCATCTTCCAGAAGCTTCTCGCGCA
Organism: Agapanthus africanus; assembly: GCA_030015575.1. Classification (NCBI taxonomy): domain Eukaryota; kingdom Viridiplantae; phylum Streptophyta; class Magnoliopsida; order Asparagales; family Amaryllidaceae; genus Agapanthus; species Agapanthus africanus. Next base: position 277,301,781 of record JASDDO010000010.1, on the reverse strand, counting down.
ATTACGAGAACGCCCCTCCTATCCGTGAAAACACAGAAAAACTTTAGACTGTATAAATCCAATAACCGGATACTAGAAACTGGCTTAAACCAAAGCCGGCTAGTAAAAACTGTCCGGATGTCATACGTGCGTAAACACACGTATGCGTCCGAACCCTTGTCGTAAAACCATATGACCTCTATATCGTTTCGCCTGGAGTAGGGAAACTCTCTGTGTGGGACTCTAGAGACTCGACTACTACGCTGGCAGTGGGTTTAACCACAGACCGCAAGCGGCACTAGCTGTACGTAATGGTCCCCAGGTAGATGTCGATAAGAAGGCCGATGAGGAAACCCATCCGAACTCCTACCGAGTCTGATGTGACAATCTCCGTACAGTCCGGTCTGTTCGTCTAAGACTATCGCATATCGGGCCTAGGGGGCGGCAAGCGTCGGTCCCCTAATAGCGGTATAAGTCATGTCGGAGTGAAGCCCATTACACCCTTAGAAACTACTGGAACCTACCAGCAAATCTCGCTTGCCTTGGCCAGGGACTTTGCGTAATGGCTCTCTAACACAGCGCGATATCAACCCCCAATACCGGGAGAGACGAATCCTGTCTAACCGCTACTGCTTCCAAGTGCCCGGGACTGCACCCAACTGCTACCTGTTTGCACGACTCCTTTCAGCCGTGGTAGGGTAGCAATCTAAGAACAGTGGGACACACTCGATGCGAAGTAGCAGTGTCAAGTCTGCGGACTATGCTGTACTCATGTCACCTGGGAACTGTTCACTGACGTCCGGTATAAAACCAACCAACAGTTCCCTGTGAGTCCTGTCCGGTGTACCCGTAACCTAACGAGCACATGCATACTATCTCCAGTACGACGTACTGACGGCTATGGGACAGACCTTCTCCCCAACTGGGATGAGAAGAGTACACACTAGTCTACTCCGGAGTATCGATGCCCTATCTCGATAATCCTACGACTAGGGACCTGAATAAGGATGTGCTTGTAGACTACCCAACCCCCACTAGTGTGACTGCCATCACAACGCTGGTAGTCAAGCAAGATCCTAAGAGCTCTATCAATACGTATACTCACATATTAAGATAGAAAAACCAAGCAGCATACTACCATGTTTAGCAAGACTGTTATATACATGTGAATATCCCAAGCTTCCATTAAGTAATATACAAACTAGTATGATACAATAATGGCCCTACACTAGTCTACTCTCGGAGTATCGATGCCCAGTCTCGAAACTCCCACGACTTGTGACACTTTAAGGATTTGCTTATAGACTACCCAACTTACACGTATATGATCGCCATCATACTACTTGTAGTCAAGCAAGAATCCTATGGGCTCTATCAACATGTAATAGTGATCTGCAATATCACCTGAAGCATGTACATGATGATAAAGACAAACCAGATAGCATACTATCATCTCGAGTAAGACTGTTCTACCGGTATAGGTCCTCCCTCAATCATTGCAATCACGTGCCTGCGATCCAATAATTGACTTGAGGGCACTATAGCCAACACTCGTAGGGGTCTACGGATGTGGGTTTGGCTATTCATCACAACCGTGGAATCCGTGTTTTTTACTGGCTTAATTTAAAATACGGATTTCCTAGTATATCCAATATTTCATATGTGGACTTCTGTTGCTGATATTCTGTGATGTGATCACTTTATATGATGAGATGAATGTTGTTATTGTATATATGATATATAATAAACGTTGCTTATGTTTTGCACCCGCGCTAGTCCCGCCCCGCTATGCCGTTAGTTAAGTAACCTAACGGTGCATAACGTGACACTGTGGTGAATGCGGATGGCATAAATGTATGTTCTATTTTCGTTTCTTCTGTGATGCTTAAGAAGCATAATTGATGGGACTTCATTAATGAGATTAAAGAAAAAGAAAGAAACCTAACGATGTTGTAGAATCAAATTTTCAAAAAGAGTAGCTCTAGTTTTTGCTTTGCATAGCGGTATTCCTTGATGAATACCCAGCACCTCATTCGATAAGGAAAGAGCCAAGATCCCTTCACCGGGAGTGACCTCTTTAGCAGAAAGCTAGCAGATGCTACAACCCACTCGATTTTGTCTTTTGATTGCTTCTCTAGTTCTTGCTTTGCATATCGGTATTCCTTGATGAATATCGAGCACCTCATTCGATGAAGAAAGAGACGAGATACCTTCTCCGGGAGTGATCGCTTTAGCGAAGATAGCAGAAGCCTAAAAAACACTCCTTTTCAAAATCACTCGATTCTATAACGATATCAATTTCATTATGCAGAAGGTTTTCTTAAAGACATGTCGTAGCCCTCCATCATTTCAGATAAGGAATATTTAGTATTCGTGCTGTGTTTGTTGACCTTGTCAAGGTGTAGTGTACGGTAGCTGATTAGTGTTTATCTGCTAAAGCATGAGATGCGATTGGATTAGGGTAGTCGTGCGGCCTTATTGACCTTGTTAAGGGTCGTGTGGGTGGGTTTAATTCAACCATGAAATGTATGGGTTGAACATGACTTCCGATTTATGGTTTGTTGACCTTGTCAAGGTTATAGATCGCTTGGGGCAAAATATTATCGGGAATTTCATGTGTTGAAATTTGCAATGAGATTGCATACCTTCTATGAGATAGTTGGATCCCGATACCCGCTGCGAGTAAGAGTTACTCCTGGGAGAGTTTTGCACATTACAAATTAGCCGATCTAGTAAGTGACTAGAAAGATGTTAACGGGGTTAAGCCCCTGGGAAAACGAGGTTTATTTTAATTAGGTCCGTGCGAATGCACGGGGAACCTCCCTCAAAGTACCGACACTGCCCTGGCCGAAAATTGGTGAACTTGTAGGGTGTAATTAATCCCAGCTAGTTTTACCTTTTAGGGTTTGAAGGAAGATTTGATAAAAACAGTGGGAGACATCCTGATTAGATAAAATAATAACCAATCTGATCTTGCAAGAGCATACGCAAAGTGATTTCTTCTCTCTCTCTCCTGGTAGCGACCATGTCACGCCTTAATCAAGATAATAATATGGATGTATTGACCGAACCCACTTGTTAAACTGAGCTGGGGAACGTTGGTTCCGCTCTTCCTTATAATTGTTATAAGTCTGGGCAGGAAATAGGGGTATATCCGGATTCCCACATGACCCAAACGAAGAATGTGCATCTTGATGCATCTTCTTCAGGTGTGTTTGTTACCGAGAACTTTTTTCAGTACACTCTACGTCCTGGGTATGAGATACCGGATCAGGATCCCACATATGTAAGTTGTTTCGTGGGCTAAAGAAAGGTAGACAACTGAGAAAATGTGATCATTCTCTAGAATAGAGAATAGTGCAAGTGTTGCAGCCAAAGTAGTTGGTGAATATCACCTTGTATTACCAAATGGGAATACATTGATTCTGAACGAATGTTGTTGCATACCGAACCTGATATGCAATATTATATCAGTTTCTTTATTATGTAATGAAGGATATAATTTTGTATTACAGGATAATGTTATGAACATTTTCCTGAATCAAAAGTTGATTGGATCAGGCATGATATATAATGGCGTATACGTTCTTAATCAAACTACAGTTCTCAACATATAGAACACACACTAGAGGAAAAGTTCAGAAATGAACGAATCTGTCACGACCCGAAAAGTACGGAACATGAATGACACTTAAATTATGAAACGTCTCAAGGCGTACGTAATCTAAGTAAGCTAAAACCCAGAAATCAAAGCCAAGTAAAGCAGTAGAGTGAAGGAAAATCCAATTTAAATCAAGTAGTTTAGCAACATAAGCCAAAGTATGCATTTTTAAAATCACAAGTCTTTTCTGAAAATTTCGGCAAAGTTTCCTTTGTAAATACTGGCCCCGAACGGGGTACACCATGATAAATATATGCATCAATGATAAAATGCATCCTCAAGCGGGAGCTAGCACTTCGTCAATCGACGGCCACAACCACACAAGCATATAATATACAACGCCGAAGGGCGAGGATCAAAACTCAAGATGAAACTCAAAAAAACATGAAATCCATAATAATACAACGCGCGACTCTAAGGTCGAAAGAATAAACATCACTGGTCTGCTAAGTCAATAAAATATAAATTTCTGGTTGATGGAGTTTACTAGATACAACTGAATGTAATAAGGTACAATGGCGGTCATGATGCAAGTGAACCCAGCTACCAAAGCAATCACCGGGAAAAGAAGCAGTGTGCCAGCAAAGCCGTAACGAAACCTTGTTCATACCATAAAATTGCATTATTATATTCCCCATTCTTATGTATTTTACAAATAAACAGGTGCTTTTGACCCATGTCTGCTACTTAGTTATAGGTTACAGGTTCTTGGACAAAAACAGTGAAAAAGACAGAAGACGATGCAAAAAGTGAGACTTTGACCAACAAACAGAGAATCTTGATAAAGCCTACACAAAGATCAGTTCACAAGTACAAGGCATTGCAAGGTTCAACACTTCGTCACGAAGCAACGACAAAAGTCCATTACAATGTTCACTGGAAAGATCTGGAATAAACCTAGAAGCCAACATGGGAAAAGAACCATAGAAACAAGAAAAAAATGCAACAGAGCCAACCCAAGAAAATTGAAGCATTGATCTCTCCACTTGGCCGCGGATCCGCAGCCAAGACATGCTATTGGCCGCGGAACCGCGGCCGGGTATGGCCCGTGTCGGCGTAGAAAACTTTGGCGGTGCGCGGATCGTTGACTAGGTCTTTTCTTAGGGGGTATTTTTGTAATAGCAGATGTGCGAATCATTGTAACCCTAGGGTTTCCTATCCTCTATAAATAGGAACTCTAAATCTTGTATGATCATATGCCTCTTTTTATTTCACAAATTCAGATCTGTACTGCGTTGATGTTTGGAGAGAGCCATCAATAAAAATTAGTAAGTTACTTTTATTTCATTGCTTTAGTTCTCTTTTAATTTACAATGTCTTTTAATCCCCTAATGAGCGAGTAGTCTCCTCGATTGTTAGGGTTAGCCTTAGGGAAAGGTTTGAGAGATGAGATCTCTCACCCCTTTCTTGCCCCTTCACACTTACGAATTAGAACTCCATGCATACACGCACACACCGCTCCCTGCGGCACCTTACCCCTCGAGGTAACGGTGATACCGTAGTATAAAGGACCGGTTGCGCATGTTTTCTATGGAGGTTAGGGTAAGGATCGATAAAGGAAGGACAAGAACCTAGAGGAAGAAACATCTTCCCAAAAGATTCTAATCCACTTTATTGATAATTACCATAACATCTAATTGATCTAAAATAGGGTATTGAAAGCGGTGAGGAAACCTTTGATCTCTCAACTTCCCCTAAGCCTAACCCTAGCAAGACTTAGATCTAGATAATTTTAGTATAATTTAATTTGGTAGTTCTTAGATTTAATAAATCAATCCGAACATTCATCGGAATTTACTCGTTAGCGCGACTAGGAAAACACAAAATCCCTTGGACCGACCCGTACTCACCGGCTAGCTACAAGCGACGCCGTTCTTGATTGCGGTAAATTATTTTTGATCTATAAAATCTATACAAATCAAATGGCGCCGATGCCGGGGATGGCGTAGTTTTTCCACTTTACAATTTCGGGTTAATCTAAATTAAAAAATCGTAAAAACAGAAAAAGAAAAAAAAATTATAAATTTTTTATCATTTATTGTTTGAAGGGTATCTCGTGTGAATCTTTGCAGGATTGACGGATCTGGAAAAATCCAGTGTGCGAAAGAGAAAAAGGCACATCAGAACAGAAGGGATTCGAAACAACAGAACAGTAGAAACTTTTTGGAGACCTGAAGCCTCTACTAGACAGCTAAACCGCGGCCGAACAGGTCTAAAAGCCGCGGAACCGCGGCCTCCACGTGGCGGCATCGCGCGAAAATTCCTCTGTTTGTTACTCTTTCCCTCCTCTGCAAATCCCCATATATCTTTTTGCCAAATTTTCTACAGGATTCTTTGTGCTAAAAAATCTTCCCCCTTCCAATAATTGATTTTCTGCAGGATTCTTTGCGCCGCATAAAATAAAAATCTTTGATTGCAAGTGATTTACTTTTTTGCATATCTTTAAACTGACTTTAAGGGGCTTTTGACCAATTCAGATTGGGTGGGGATTTCATCACCCTTCCCAGGACCCCAAAAATCACATAAGGCATTTGCATTGACCATTCTTAATTAAAAAATACTAGACTCAGCCCTCAGGACTTCGAGCTCAATAGGACAGAGGACTAGTTATAGGTGTAACACCTGAGTTTAAGTTTAGTGGTAATTATGTGTTAATGTGGGGTTTTTGGTAAAAAGTTTACCAAAACGGGTTTCTAGTAATTTATCTGGTTTTATGGTTATTTTAGTAGAATTTTATCACGACCGCACACACTTGTGCATGATAACTAGGGTTAAGCCTAGGGTGACCTAGTTTGGGTGTGCATGGTGAGTTAACCATGTTTAGCCAACCATGGTGGGTTAGGCCCTTGGTTAAGATAATTGAGTTGATTTTGATCTAATAGTTTAATTGAGGGTGATTAAGGTTTAGGGTTGACTTGTTGTGAGAAAGAGAGAGATGTGATGGTTATCATGCTAGCTCTTGTGTGAGAAGAGAGGTCATGATGGTTGCATGCTAACATTAAATGAGAGAGAGAGAATGGTGGCTCCAAGGTTTGGTCACCATCCATCCATCTCCTCAAACCTTTTTGCATGTCTCCTCACACTATCTTTCACTCCCTCCCATCTCTCCCTCTCACTCACACTCACACCTCTCACTCACACATACATCAGCCCAATTTCAGCACTTTTCAGCCACCAAAACATCACAAAACAGCCTCAGCTTCAGCCATAACAGCAACATCAGCTGCAACAACAGCCCACTTCATAATCACACACACACCATCATCTTATACACAACCCCACACCACAAATACTTCAATATCTCCTTCACCAGCTGTTGCAACAGCAACACAAAATAATACAACACCATACCAAAGAGAAAATAAAACAGCATCAGCATCAGCCTGTAGCAGCAGCAAATAGACCCAGTGAAGCTGATTAGCAACTGCAGCAAGGATTTAGGCACTATGAAGCACTTCAGCAGCACAATACCCTCCTCCTTCTTCTCTTCTTCTTCATTTAGGATCTCTAGAGGTATAACCCCCTCAACCCGATTTTGCTAAAGTTATGGATATCTAGCTTAGTTTAGTGTTATTATACATTTTAGTGGTAGTTTTGGGTAATTTAGGTGAGTTTTGATAAAGTAATGGTTGTGATGGTTAGAGTAGCCTTATAGGGTGCTGTTGAAACTAGATCAACCAAGTTTGGTCCAAGATTTCACAAATATACCCGATTTATCCGACTTGGCGTAATTTAGCAGTTTTAGTGACTTTTTAGCCTCTGTTAGATCTGCTGTTGACCAGAGCCCTTCAGGATAAAATTGGGAAAATTGTAGCATGGTGAGACTAGCAGGGACACACACACAAAGCACGGGACCCACCTCACATTTGAGGCTGCCGATTTATTCATTCTGGCCGCAAATTGCAGCCAGAGTAGGGGGTGGGGTGTTGGGTTTTTGGGTGTGGGGCTCTGCTGGGTAGCTTAGTCTGTTGGTACCTGCAACTTTTTAAGTTATGCCCAGAGGAAAAATCTGGAGCTATAAATATGTTTTCGATGTTTTAGGTCTTGTGCAACACGCGCGTGATACGCGGGGTTCTGTGGCGCGCTGCATGACACAGCGCGTCGGAGTAGGTTCTGGTGGGTTTGTGCGCGTCGCGACGTGTCGTGTGCACGCGCGTTTAGTTTCACGCACGCGTATCCCTTTTATCGATATATCATGTTTTGCAGGATTTTTCCTTATATGGTGACTTTTGTAAATTCTAGGTTCGCCGGCAGAGACTTCGAGTGCAGCGGAGAAAGGGAAGCAGGTGGTCGGACACACCCAGTGCGAGATCACGGGTGAGTAGATTTCACATCTACGGGAGACGATCGTTTGGATGGCGCAAGTCGCCCGATAGATTTAGTAAACTTGAAAATAGTAAACTTTGACATTTACTTGTGACCTGAGAAATAATAATACTTGCATGATAATTGCTGCAGTTAGGATCTATATGTTGTACCCATATGCGCAAACTCATTCTGTAGGACACATGCACCATTACAGGTTTTTATTTGCAGCACGAGCACTATTCATGTGTACACACACACCCTGGTAATTTCCATGTCACGACACTAGATAACTATAAATCTGAAACATGTTAATTGCTTAGACCCGTGCTATTGCAATAAATATTTAAAATGAAATCATAAGAATTGCTATTCTCGTGCATATATATATATATCATTATATCACTTGCTCATGCCTAGTATAAATCATACATTGCAACTTGAACATTGATACCATTTGCATTCATTATCATTGACATATGCACCCATGATGATTTCATGAGATTTATGATATTTCAGGATTTCGGAGGAAAAGCCGCAAGATTTTAAACTTATGATCTTTTAAAAATATAAAAGTTGCGGTTTTCTAGTGATGTAAAGTGTCATCCACCATGAGTTGCTGTAGGTTTCGAGACCCGTTTCGAAGAGGTGGATGAACCGTCTCGGGTGTTAGTGTATATCCCCTAGAGGCCATTACTGTATCATACTAGTTTGTATATTACTTAACGGAAGCTTGGGATATTCACTTTGTATAAACAATCTTGCTCAATATAGTAGTATGCTACTTGGTTTGTTTCTACTTCAATGTGTACATGTGTTTATTTTAGTATATCACCTATACGCATTAGTGGATCCCTTAGGATCTTTGCTTGATTACCAGGGTTGTGATGGCAGTCACACTAGTGGGGGCTGGGTAATCTATAAGCACATCCTTATACAGGTCCCTAGTCGCAGGACTATCGAGACAGGGCATCGATACTCCGGAGTAGACTAGCGTATGCGCTTCTCATCCCAGTGTGGGAGATGGTCTGTCCCACAGCCATCAGTACGTCGTACTGAAGATAGTATACGGGTGCTCGTTGGGTTACGAGTACACTGGACAGGACTCGTCGGGAACTGACAGGTTGGTATTATACCTATCGTCAGTTATCAGTTCCCAGGTGACATGAGTACAGCTTAGTCCGCTGACATGACACTGGCACTTCGCCTCGAGTGTGTTCCCACTGCACTTTGATCACTACCCTACCATGGCTCAAAGGAGTCGTGCAAACAGGTAGTAGTTGGGTGCAGTCCCGAAGCACTTGGAGGCAGTGACGGTTAGACAGGATTCGTCTCTCCCGGTATTGGGAGTTGACATCGCGCTGTGTCTAGGAGAGCCATTACACGAGTAGTCCCTGGCCAGGGCAAGCGAGATATACTGGTAGGCTTCTACTGTTATCTCAGGGTGTTTTGGGCTTCACTCCGACACGACTTGTACCACTATTAGGGGACTGACATTTTACCGCCCCCTAGGCCCGACATGCGATGTATTAGACGAACAGACCGTACTGTACGGAGACTGTCACATTCAGACTCAGTAAGAGTTCATATGGGGTTCACCTCGTCAGCCTTCTTATCGGCATCTACCTGGGGACCGTTACGCACAGCTAGTGCCGCTTGCGGTCTGTGGTTAAACCCACTGCCAGCGTAGTGTCGAGTCTTTAGAGTCCCACACAGAGGGCTATTCGCCTCTAGGCAAAACAGAGTAGAGGTCACATGGTTTTGCGACAGGGTTCGTTCTCATCCGCGCACTTGTGCACGTTTGGAGTCCGGACGGATATTACTAGTAGGCTCTGGTTTGAGCCAGATACTGGTATACGTTTTGGGGTTGATTTTATCTCTTGGTATTCGTGTTCCTCGGAACAAGAATGCGGGTGTGTATGCACAGTTGATTGAGGCGGAGGAAGAGGATTTTCATTAGGGTTTCGGAACGGGTGCGTATGCACAGTTGACAGTCGTCTTTTTCCAAACCCTAATGGAATTATGATATATCAATTAATAATATTAATTAAATGAAATTGTGTCATGGTTGGATTTTGTTGACTTGTTGACCATGGTTGACTTGTGGACCATGGTTGAAGGTTTGACCATCATCATTACAAAAGAAAGATGCTTTTTGATTCTTGCAAAACCATTTAAAGAATGTAATGATAATGGTCATTCCAAACCATCCATCAACTATTTCATTTTATTATTATTGTTAATTGATAATTCTTTTCATTTGTGATATGGTTGCAAGAAATGAAAAGAATAAGCTCATTCTATCATAACCATTCTCTCTCCTCACTTGTTCTTCTTCCTCCTCTAGTTCAAGGAGAACCCTTCTCATGAGTTGAGAATCCCTCTCCTTGAGATAAAAACACCCCAAAGACACTCTCTACTCACTCTATGGTCAAAGGTTTAGCAAGCCGAAGATTCTAGTTCTCTCAAAGTTCGAGAAAGAGCCCGAAGGTTGAACCCTTAGGTGGATCCATTTTTGACGGAAGAAGTCAACGAGGAAAGAACCATCAACCCCTATAAAAGTTTCAAGAAGAAAGAGTTCAAGTTAGGTATAACTTCTTTTCCGAGTAGCTAACTCTCTTTAGCTTTCTTGCTAGTTTAGTTTAGAAAAGATCCCGACTTTGTTAGTCCATGTTGCCCCATGCGCTAAAAATTTGATTTTTATACCGTTTCCGCCTCCCCGCAAGAACCGGGGGTCGCAACGTGGACTTACAGTGGTATCAGAGCCTAACTAAACTTAAACTAGCTTAGTAGTAAAGTGTATGAAAGTTCGAACGAGAAAAAATCGCAAAACCGGAAAAACAAAAACCCTAAGTTTCTGTTGAAATTTTTTGTGCTCTAAATGTGAAAAGTTTTACTCTTAAAATCGGCTTAGGGTTTTGTGAAAACACCCACGAAATACGATCGCATGATTCCTTTAAACCGCCGCGGTTCCGCGGCAATGGGTGGCTTAGGCCGCGGAACCGCCGTCGTTTTGTCTCCTCTTGTGATCCTGTTTTGTGCAGTGTTCTTCTGGTAGGGTTTTGGGATTTTGCAGATATGTTATCTGTGCCCAGATTTTCCAGAAAATAAATTTGTTTTTGGGGGCCTATAAATCCGTATTTTTATCGAACTTCACTGCACTTTGACTGCAATGGTTATATCTGTGATGTTTGCATGTATTGAACGTCGGCTAATCGCTATATGTCGATTAGTCGGGGTTATACACATCTGTGATCTGTGTTTGTTGATGGTATGTGTATATGAATGGATTGGATTGTCGCGGGTGAATAGCCGGGATGGATGTGAGATGAGTGTTGTTTTTTCTTTCATTCATTTGTAATATGTAAATTGATGTAATATTATTATTTGTATGGCCGCACAACTGGGTCGGGGTTATAGCCGTCATTGTATAATTCTTTTTACTGTTTTTGCTCCTAGGATAGACCCATGGAGGGGTGCACAAACTACCGGGTACTTGGCGGGTAGTTTGCCGCACCCGTAGGGGTCTTGGGTGGGGTATTGGCTATTCACCGCGACCGTGTAATCCGCTTTTCGTTGCAGGCTCGAACAGATTGCGGATTCCTAGTATATCCAATGTATTCATCTGTGATCTGTAATGTCTATCATTGCTATATATTTATAACTATTTAGGCGTTGCTTATGTTTTACAGCCGCGCTAGCCCAGCCCCCGCTCTGTCGTTAGTTAAGTAACCTAACGGGTAATGACGGGGCCCCGTGGCGAATGCGAATGGCATAAGCGTACGTCATATTTTGGTTGTTTTCTGTAATGGTAGGATTAAATGATGGGACGCATTAAAGGAACTAATGCAAGAATATCACGCATTAAAAAAACTAATGCAAGATAATAAACCAAGTTAAAGTCGTTGGAACACTTTCGAAAAACCACTCGGTTCTTTTCAAAACTAACTTTTAAATGCGGAGATTGAGCTGTAGGGATCCTAGGCACTCTTGTGAAGGTTCTTAAGGCATCAAACATGCCCAGATTAAATTTTAGACGTGCCGAACAACCCAAAGCCGGGATCTTTGCTAGATTATTAGGGTTTAATATGCAATAAGATAACTTTTATCTAAGTGTGAGGGATTACAACCTTTGTAGTCCGCTCCTTCACTTCACAAGCTCCGAGTAGAAGTCCCTTTGCCGCGATCCACGATCTCCCGGACTCATGAGAGGCTCCACGACTCGAACGATCCATTCTAGCTTGTCGTAATCCAAATCTACGATGATCTACCTTGAAGTTTCTTCGACTCAAGCTATCTCACTCAAAAGAGAAGAACACCCTAATCCCAAGGGCTAGATGAGATGAGGATGAGAGAGTAGTGATTTTGCTTTCTTTTTATATCATTTTCTCATAATCTTTCATCACATAAGAATTTTCAAGAGAGCTTCTTCAAGTGAGAAGAAGAAGAAGATAATGGATAAAGAATAATGATAATCATAATCCTTTTCTTTTGTGATGAATAGAATAAAACATATGATTGAATTATTAACCATGGTCAAGGATGATTGGATGAAAATGAGTAGAGAAACAACTAGGGTTAGGGTTTGGTTTGGTTTAGAATGTGTCATCACAAAAGATCTTTGTAATGACAAAAGAAGAAACCTTCTAGAAAGTGCATGAAGCAACTAAACCAAATTAAACCTTAACCTCAATTAATCATCCTTAAACACGTTTAACAATTAATCATATCATGTCACAATAATATATATCATATATATATTATATATTTGCAACAAAAGAAAATAATACAATTAACATATATCGCATATATATCAATGTATCATCCACTGAGAAAATGAAATAATAAAGTAAGCCAATATTAGTTAATATAATAATATATCATATATATTATTATATATTAAATCATCGAATCAACACTTGATCCGACGATCCGGCTATATCGAATATAACCGGCTAATATATCATGTACCGATTCATCGAATCAACACTTGATCCGATGACCCGATTCATATCCATAAATCGCGAGAATATAACACGGTATCCCATATCGCATTATTCTCGCTCCTGCGCATATCACATATGTGCCACTACTCTGTTTCGCCTGAGCCAAGAAACCTCTGTGTAGGACTCTAAAGAATCGTCAATACGCCGGTAGCAGGTGATGATCATATCAAACACCCACAAGCTGCAAGCGGTCAGCTAAACGTAACAGCCACCCAGGTATTGAGCGATCAGAAGATCAACAAGCTAGCCTGTGCGTTCTCCTGTGAATCCAACCAGTAACACTCCCGTACAGTCCGGTCTGTTCGTCTGATATGTCGCATATCAAGTCTAGGGGTGGTATACGTCAGACCCCAGTAACCGATAAGTCGTGTCGATGTATGGCTCATAACGGGTCGAGAAACTACTAGTAACACTTACCAGTAAATCTCTATATCAGCCCTGGCCAGGGACTTCCAGTTATAGCCAATCGAACACAGCACAACATCAACTCCCTATACCGGGAGAGACGAATCCCCTCCTATCGCTCATTGCCTCCATGTGATTCGGGACTGTACCCAAAAGCCACCGTTTTGCACGCTCTCTTGGACGTGGTAAGGTGGAAATCAAAGCACAGTGGGAATCACACAAGACTCCATGACGATCTCGGGTCTACAGACTACCCTGTACCTGTGTCACCGGAGAACTGCCATCTGACGTGTGGTATATCACCATCTGGGAGTTCTCGGCGAGTCCGTCCAGTGTACCCAGTCTCCACTGAGCACCCATACACCATCTCTGATGTCTAACACCGATGGATATGGGATCATCCATCGCCCATCATATGGGTCAAGATGCGTATACGCTAGTCTACTCTGATGTATCGATGCCCTGTCTCGATATACCCTCGACTAGGAACAGTTATAGGATGTACTCATCGACTACCGCGGCCCCACTAGTATGATCTCATCATAGTCCCAGTAGTCGAGTACAGATCCTAAGGGCTTTATCAACATGTGAGAGTAAAACAGTAAACCAATACAAGTCAACATGTTAAGATAAAGTGAAACCAAATAGCATACTATCATGACGAGCAAGAAAGTCTTCTCTATATATAACCAAGCATCCATTATAATATACATCAAATGTACAACAATGGCCTCTAGGGCATATACATAACTAACAATCTCCCACTTGCACTAAGGCCAACTGCTGTAGTATCTCATACCTAGCATCCCGAATAATCTCTCAAACTGTATCTGGGGAATAGCCTTCGTGAATGGATCCGCAGTGTTGTCCTTCGTATCTACTCTCCTGACCTCGATCTCCCGGCGATCAACTATCTCCCTGATCAGGTGATACCGCCTCAGAATATGTCTGGACTTCTGATGGGACCTGGGTTCCTTGGCCAAAGCCACAGCTCCATTGTTATCGCAATACAGAGGTATTGGATGCTCAATGGATGGAACCACACCAAGTTCACTAATGAACTTCTTGATCCAGACAGCCTCTTTGGCAGCATCGTTGGCAGCGATGTATTCAGCCTCCATCGTTGAGTCTGCAACGGTATCCTGTTTGGAACTCTTCCAACATACCGCCCCTCCATTGAGGGTGAAGACAAAACCCGAATGCGACTTACAGTCGTCCTTATCACTTTGGAAGCTGGAATCGGTAAAGGACTCCACCTGGAGTTCTCCGTTACCATACACCAAGAACATCTCTTTAGTCCTTCGCAAGTACTTGAGAATGTTCTTCACTGCTGTCCAATGACTCTCTCCTGGATCTGCTTGATACTGACTCACTACACTTAGTGAGTATGCTACATCGGGTCTGGTACATAGCATCGCATACATGATAGAGCCTACTGCCGAAGCATAGGGTATCCCTTGCATGCGAGCTCTCTCCAAATCAGTCTTGGGAGACATCTCTTTGGAGAGAGTGAGTCCAGAGATCATGGGTTGGTTCCCACGCTTGGATTCTTCCATACTAAACCTCTTTAGTATGGTGTCAATGTACCTGGATTGGGACAATCCCAGTATCCTTTTAGATCTATCTCTATAGATCATGATTCCCAATATGCAGGAGGCATCACCTAGATCTTTCATTGAGAATCTCTGTGATAAGAAGAGCTTGACTGATTGCAGCATAGGAATATCATTTCCTATCAAGAGTATGTCATCCACGTACAATACGAGGAAGACTACCTTACCCTCTGCTACCTTCTTATAGATACAAGGTTCATCTATATTTTTGATGAAGTCAAACTCTTTGACTACAACATCAAAACAGATGTTCCAACTCCGCGATGCTTGCTTCAACCCATAAATGGATTTAAGCAGCTTGCACACCTTTCCGCTGCTCCCACTATCTACGAAGCCCTCTGGCTGAGTCATGTACACGCACTCTTCTAAATCACCGTTTAGAAAGGCGGTCTTAACATCCATTTGCCAGATTTCGTAGTCATGATATGCAGCAATGGCAAGTAAGATCCGGATGGACTTAAGCATAGCTACTGGAGAAAAGGTTTCGTCATAATCCACACCTGGACGTTGACGAAAACCCTTTGCTACAAGTCTAGCTTTGAAAGTCTCAACTTTTCCATCTACACCAAATTTCTTTTTAAAAATCCACTTGCTCCCAATGGGTTTTACCCCTTCAGGAGCATTTTCTAAAATCCATACTTTGTTGGTGTACATGGATTCCATCTCAGATCGCATTGCATCCAGCCATTTCACAGAGTCACCACTCGTGATGGCCTGCTCGAAACTAGTCGGTTCATCATCATCCATGATGCAATCCTCGCTTCCACCATCAATGAGAAAACCGTAGTATCTCTCAGGTGGATGAGAAACCCTACTAGATCGGCGGAGAGGCTGGGGTTCGTCGGGTACTACTGAATCCTCTGGTTCCAATAAATCATCAGTTGTAGTCTGTGGTGCTGGAACCTCTTCCAGTTCTACCTCATTGCCATCAATTTCTTTCATAAGAAAACCTTTTTCTAAGAAAGTAGCATGTCGAGAAACAAACACCTTTTGTTCCTCGGGGTGGTAGAAGATATACCCTTGTGAATTTCTGGGATATCCTACAAACTTACATAAGACTGATCTTGCCTCGAGTTTGTCTGGATTTTGTCTTTTGACATAGGCTGGACAACCCCATATCTTAACATACTTAAGAGATGGTCTCTTCCCTTTCCATATCTCATATGGAGTGGTAGGCACTGATTTGGTAGGAACCATATTCAATAGATGTATCGCTGTCTCAAGCGCATACCCCCAGAAGGAAATAGGTAACTCAGCCTCGCTCATCATAGATCGTACCATATCTAATAGGGTCCGATTCCTTCGTTCCGATACACCGTTGTGCTGTGGTGTATAAGGAGGAGTAAGCTGAGAGAGAATCCCATTCTCTTTTAGATAATCTAGGAACTCACCGCTCAAGTATTCACCTCCTCGATCAGATCGAAGAATCTTAATACTTTTGCCCGTTTGGTTCTCTACTTCGTGCTTATATTCTCTGAATTTCTCAAAAGCTTCAGACTTGTGTTTCATCAGAAACACATGTCCGTATCTAGAGAGATCGTCAGTGAATGTAATGAAGTAGGACGAACCGTTCCTGGCATGCGTAGACATGGGACCGCATACATCACTATGTATCAGTCCTAAGAGTTCGGTAACTCTTTCTCCGTGTCCACTAAACGGAGCTTTGGTCATTTTTCCTTTGAGACATGAATGGCAAGTATCATAAGATGATAATTCGAACGAATTCAAATAACCATCTCTATGCAACTTAGCCAGTCGTGTCGCATTGATATGACCAAGTCTACAATGCCACAAGTAGGATTCGTTCATATCTGAACTTTTCCTCTTGTGTGTGTTTTGTATATTGAGGACTGTATTCTGATTTAGAATGAATATGCCATTATGTAACGAGCCTGATGCAATCAACTTTTGATCTAGGAATATGTTCATAACATTATCCTGTACTACAAAATTATATCCCTCTTTACTCAATAAAGAAACTGATATAATGTTGCACATCATGTTCGGTATATAATAGCATTCATTTAGAATCAGTGTATTACGACTTGGTAATACAAGGTGATATTCGCCAACTGCTTTGGCTACAATACTTGCACCGTTCCCTACTTGAACGGAATGATCACCTTTTCCCAGTTCTTTACCTTTACATAGCCCATGTAACTGTTTACATATGTGGGATCCTGATCCGGTATCTAATACCCAGGACGTAGGGTGAACTGAGAAACAGTTCTCAATAACTAACACACCCGAAGAAGATGCATCAACATGCATGTTCTTTTGGGCGGCGTGAGAATCTAGATATTCTCCTGTTTCCTGTTCAGTCTTATAACTCTTATAAGAAAGAACAGGTCCAACGTTCCCTTGCTCAGTACAATAATCAGGTTTAGTCAATACATCCATATTATTATCTTGATTATGGCCTGAAATGGTCGCTACCTGGAGAGAGAGAGAAGAAAACACTTTAGCGTATGCTCTTGCAAGATTAGATTGGTTATTATCTTATCTAATCAGGATGTCTCCCACTGTTTTTATCAAATCTACCTTAAAACCCTAAAAGGTATGATTAGCCGGGATTAATTACACCCTACAACTTCGTCAATCTTTCAGCCAGATCAGTGTCGGTACTTTGAGGGAGGTTCCCCGTGCTTTCGCACGGACCTAATTAGTAAACCTTGTTTTCCCAGAGGCGTAACCTCGTTAACACTTTTCTAGACACCTACTTGAATGACTAATTGTCCTGTGTAAAACTCTCCCAGGAGTAACTCTTACTCGCAGTGGGTATCGGGATCCAACTATCTCATAGGAGGTATGCAATCTCATTGCAAATTTCAACACTTGAAATTCCCGATAATGCTTTTACCCCTAGTGTTCTATGACCTTGACGAATGCCAAACAACCCATAGTCCACTAGTCAAGTTCAACCCGTACATTTCTTGATTGAATTAAACCCACCCGTACGACCCTTGACGAATGCCAAACTACGCCGTACGAATACCCTAATCCAATCTGCATCATATGCATAAGCAGATAAATACTAATTAGCTACCGTACACTACGCCTTGACGAATGCCAAACTACCGTAGCACGAATACTAAGTAGTACTTATCTGAAATGACGGAGGGCTACGCAGGTTTTTCAGAAAACCCTGAGCGTAAAGAACTTGATATCGTCGTAGAATCATATGTTTTTGAAAAGGAGTGTTTTTGAGGCTTTTCTTAGTTTCGCTAAAGGGGTCACTCCCGGTGAAGGGATCGTCGGCCCTTTCCTCATCGAATAAGGTGCAGGATATATCATATATACCGCTGTGCAAAGCAAAACACTAAAATCAATCAAAAAACAAACCGCGTTTTGTAGCATCTGCCAGTTTTGCTAAAGGAGTCACTCCCGGTGAAGGGATCTCGGTCCTTTCCTCATCAAATAAGGTGCAGGATATATCGTATATATCACTGTGCAAAGCAAAACTGTAGCTACCCTTTTTATTAAGTTTTGATTCTACAACATCTTTAGGTTTCTTTTCTTTTATTAATCTCATTAATAAAAATCCCATCAGCTTATGCTTCCTAAGTATCACAGAAGAAACGAAAGCAGTAATATTTATATATCAGCATATATATATAGTATAAGCATTCGTCTCAGGAAGTAATATGATCTCATCACAGAACATTGCAGCAGAAGAACATATATGAAATATTGGATATACTAGGACGTCCGTGTTTTCAATACGAGCCTGTATAAAACACGGATTCCACGGTCGCGACGAATAGCCAAACCCACATCCCAAGACCCCTACGAGAGCGGCAAGTAACACTGCCAATTCTAGGGTTAGGAGACCCGGTCTCGACTCCTCGAGATGGCCTCCCACTGGACCCTAGAACCCGGTTACTTGTGCTCCCCTCCTTGGGTCTACCTAATGCGGAAAAGTAAATAATATACACTGGTGACAGCAACCGCAACCAGGAAGTGCCCCAAATAAAAGAATATTACATTACAAATGAATTTTACATGAATGAAAATAAAAACCCTCATCTCACATAAAACCCCCGGCTATTCTGATCGCGACGATCCAATATAACATATCACAGCAACACATAATATCTCATATCATCAACGTAAGCAAGTATCCGTATCCCGATTGTCGTTGATGTATAGCAACGAAGCCGGCGATACACCACATACTACGCTTACGGTCACAGAAAAGAAAGTGTAAAACTACAATATTTGGAATCCACAATCACTTTAGACATCGTAAATCCGAAATATCACATACTTCGTATTTCATGCCTAACTCTATGAATTCCACATATTGTATCACATTCCAGATAAATATACGGTATTAAACTATTTGAACAGATAATCAAACACCCAAAATTTCCCGAAGTGCTCAACTCTTGAGCGGAGTTCAAATAATCCCAGAATATGTCACAGTACCAGTGATCCAGCCGTAGAAGGGCCAAGCCAACGCCTCACATGTGGCACGCCGTACTGCCCCAAACCCGAAGGTTCAAAAGGCAGTTCAAGACGGTCACATAATCGAGTTAAGGTTTGTTGTCTTCTAGAGGGTCCACCGCTCAACTTGTACAATTTTCCGAAAGATTTAAACCCAATAAAAATTCAACGCTTGAAAGTTTGCCGTGTCGGAATAAAGTGGGTTAATGATATCCGTTCAACCAGTTTAACAGTTTCTAAATATCCGGAAAGAAATACGAATTTAAATATTCCGATCGAATCTACTATTACAAAACAAACCCCAGAATTTTAAACACCTGGAACAGAATAAAAATATCCAGAATGGTCAGCAAGTAACTACGGGAATTACCATGAAGCCACGTGTCCTGATCTTACTGTTCCGCCGCGGAAGAGCCGCGCAAGCCATGCTTGAGCCGCGCTTCCGCCGCAGTTTGGTGGAATTAGAGGCTCGGATTTTATGGTAATTCTTATAATTGCCTGCTGATTTTTTTACATATTTTTAATTCAGAAAAATCCCAAATTTTAAAAAATTTCCAGAGAAGGGGTTTTTTCCGTCGTTTCGCGTTCGATCGGAGTTTTAAGTTCGTAAACACATCGCCTAATGCTCTAGCTAGGCTCTGATACCACTGTAGGGATCCTAGGCACTCTTGTGAAGGTTCTTAAGGCATCAAACATGCCCAGATTAAATTTTAGACGTGCCGAACAACCCAAAGCCGGGATCTTTGCTAGATTATTAGGGTTTAATATGCAATAAGATAACTTTTATCTAAGTGTGAGGGATTACAACCTTTGTAGTCCGCTCCTTCACTTCACAAGCTCCGAGTAGAAGTCCCTTTGCCGCGATCCACGATCTCCCGGACTCATGAGAGGCTCCACGACTCGAACGATCCATTCTAGCTTGTCGTAATCCAAATCTACGATGATCTACCTTGAAGTTTCTTCGACTCAAGCTATCTCACTCAAAAGAGAAGAACACCCTAATCCCAAGGGCTAGATGAGATGAGGATGAGAGAGTAGTGATTTTGCTTTCTTTTTATATCATTTTCTCATAATCTTTCATCACATAAGAATTTTCAAGAGAGCTTCTTCAAGTGAGAAGAAGAAGAAGATAATGGATAAAGAATAATGATAATCATAATCCTTTTCTTTTGTGATGAATAGAATAAAACATATGATTGAATTCTTAACCATGGTCAAGGATGATTGGATGAAAATGAGTAGAGAAACAACTAGGGTTAGGGTTTGGTTTGGTTTAGAATGTGTCATCACAAAAGATCTTTGTAATGACAAAAGAAGAAACCTTCTAGAAAGTGCATGAAGCAACTAAACCAAATTAAACCTTAACCTCAATTAATCATCCTTAAACACGTTTAACAATTAATCATATCATGTCACAATAATATATATCATATATATATTATATATTTGCAACAAAAGAAAATAATACAATTAACATATATCGCATATATATCAATGTATCATCCACTGAGAAAATGAAATAATAAAGTAAGCCAATATTAGTTAATATAATAATATATCATATATATTATTATATATTAAATCATCGAATCAACACTTGATCCGACGATCCGGCTATATCGAATATAACCGGCTAATATATCATGTACCGATTCATCGAATCAACACTTGATCCGATGACCCGATTCATATCCATAAATCGCGAGAATATAACACGGTATCCCATATCGCATTATTCTCGCTCCTGCGCATATCACATATGTGCCACTACTCTGTTTCGCCTGAGCCAAGAAACCTCTGTGTAGGACTCTAAAGAATCGTCAATACGCCGGTAGCAGGTGATGATCATATCAAACACCCACAAGCTGCAAGCGGTCAGCTAAACGTAACAGCCACCCAGGTATTGAGCGATCAGAAGATCAACAAGCTAGCCTGTGCGTTCTCCTGTGAATCCAACCAGTAACACTCCCGTACAGTCCGGTCTGTTCGTCTGATATGTCGCATATCAAGTCTAGGGGTGGTATACGTCAGACCCCAGTAACCGATAAGTCGTGTCGATGTATGGCTCATAACGGGTCGAGAAACTACTAGTAACACTTACCAGTAAATCTCTATATCAGCCCTGGCCAGGGACTTCCAGTTATAGCCAATCGAACACAGCACAACATCAACTCCCTATACCGGGAGAGACGAATCCCCTCCTATCGCTCATTGCCTCCATGTGATTCGGGACTGTACCCAAAAGCCACCGTTTTGCACGCTCTCTTGGACGTGGTAAGGTGGAAATCAAAGCATAGTGGGAATCACACAAGACTCCATGACGATCTCGGGTCTACAGACTACCCTGTACCTGTGTCACCGGAGAACTGCCATCTGACGTGTGGTATGTCACCATCTGGGAGTTCTCGGCGAGTCCGTCCAGTGTACCCAGTCTCCACTGAGCACCCGTACACCATCTCTGATGTCTAACACCGATGGATATGGGATCATCCATCGCCCATCATATGGGTCAAGATGCGTATACGCTAGTCTACTCTGATGTATCGATGCCCTGTCTCGATATACCCTCGACTAGGAACAGTTATAGGATGTACTCATCGACTACCGCGGCCCCACTAGTATGATCTCATCATAGTCCCAGTAGTCGAGTACAGATCCTAAGGGCTTTATCAACATGTGAGAGTAAAACAGTAAACCAATACAAGTCAACATGTTAAGATAAAGTGAAACCAAATAGCATACTATCATGACGAGCAAGAAAGTCTTCTCTATATATAACCAAGCATCCATTATAATATACATCAAATGTACAACAATGGCCTCTAGGGCATATACATAACTAACATGAGCCACTCCTTCTAAAAGCTATCTCGTTCCATCGATTATATCAAGTTCACTACGTTCACGGTTTCGCCAAAACCATTCGTAGCCCTCCGTCGTTTCGTATGAATATTCAATAGTATTCAAGCTATGTTTGTTGACCTTCGTCAAAGCATAGAGATTGGTAGTTGTTGGGTGTTCATATGTAGCATAGATAGATGCGTTGGTTTGGGACAGTCGTATTGCCTTGTTGACCTTCGTCAAGGGTATATACGGGTGGGTTCAAATTAACCTGGAAAATGACGGGAAGAACTTGACATGTGACTTATGATTTGTTGACCTTCGTCAAGGTCATAAGAGCATGGGGCAAAAATCCACATCGGGAGTTTCATAAGTACTGAAACTTGCTAGATTTGCATACCATTTGGAGTGTGGTGATTCTGGTAGGATTCCTTCAGTTTCGTCATACGATGATATTTGGATCCCGATCCTACTGTGAGTATATGCTACTCCTCGGGAAATTTCTCACTAAACGAGTATTGCTATAAACCTAGTAGGTGCCTAGAAAGGTGTTAGCGGGGCTACGCCCCCAAGTAAAAGAGGTTCTTAAATTAAGGAACTTCGCGAAAGCGTTGCAAAACCTCCCTCGAAGTACCGACACTGGCCTGGCTGAATGGTTAAGCAAGTATTGTACGGTGGGATTGATCCCGACTAATTCTTCCTTTATGGTTTGAGGAGGGATTCGAGAGACAGTGGGAGCCATCCTGTTTAGACAAATTAAAAACCACTCTAAACTTGCAAGAGCATCGTGCTAAAGTGTTTCTTCTCTCCCTCCTAATTGCAGCGACCAATCGACATGACTGGACTTAAGTTACTTCTAGATAAAAACATACTGACAGGGCCAAACTACAAAGATTGGCTCAGGAATGTCAAAATGGCAATCACTTACGACAAGCTGGGGTATCTTCTTACCACCAAAGCTCCCCCCGTCCCAGGTCCCACCTCCAGCGTCGCGGATAAGGAAATCCGTAAGACTTGGGAGATTGATTGCGCGAAGGTCAGGTGCCTCGTGCTTTCCTCTATGGACAACGAACATCAGAGGAGGCACGAGAATATGGACTTGGAATCCATATTTCTTCATACAAAAGAACTGTATGGAGAGCAGTCTCGTATCGCAAGATACGAAGTGTCGAAGAAGTTATTCTCGGCAAAGTTGGCCGTCGGATCATCGGTAGCGGACCACGTGCTTAAGATGATTGGCTACATTGAGGAGCTCGTGGAACTTGGGACCACGTTGGAAAGTGAACTCTATACGGATTTAATTCTCCAGTCCCTTCCATCCACTTACGCCCAGTTTATACTGAACTTCAACTTACAAGAAAAGGAAGTTGAACTTTCAGAACTCCTCAACATGCTGAGGAGCGCAGAGGGCACCCTACAGAAAGGTAGGGAAACACCCGTTTTGTTTGTAGGAGGATCTTCTTCCTCTAGGTCCAAAGCGAAAGCCAAGGGAAAGAGGAAGAAAGCCCCCGCCAAACCAAGGGGCGGTGTTAGTAAAAGTGGGTACGAAGGGAAAAGAAAAGGCAACAATGATAGCGGGGAAGCTTGTGGGTAAAGAAGAATGCTTCTATTGTCATAAAAGTGGACACTGGAAGAAAGATTGCAGGGCTTGGAAAGCCAGGACACAGGAACTGATGCAGGTTGCGGCTTCAGCTTCAGGTGTGTATGTTATTGAAAACTGTCTATCGATAAACTCTACTTCCTGGGTATTGGATACCGGATCAGGATCTCATATCTGTAATTCTTTGCAGGCATTGAGAAACCATAGGTTTTTGAAGGAAGGTGACATGACCCTCAGAGTTGCGAACGGAGCTAGCATGGATGCTAAAGCCGTAGGGGACTATCACCTGGGAATGTCAGATGGGCATGTTTTGGTTTTGCGTAATTGCTTTTTTGTACCCAACGCAACTTGTAATATCATTTCTGTATCTTTGGTTTCTAAAGAAGGTTATGAATTTGCGTTTGTAAGTAATGTTGTAAACATTCACCTTAATCAAGTTCTGATTGGGTCAGATACACTGAGCAATGGTATATACGTGTTAAACCAACCACAGATTTTCAATGTCCAGAATACACACAAAAGAAAGTCTCCAGATATCAATCAGGCTTTCTTATGGCATTGTAGACTGGGTCACATCAATGAGACACGGTTGACTAAGTTACATAAAGAAGGATACTTGGATCTGTTCGAGTATCAGTCTTATGCCACTTATGAATCTTGTCTCATGGGAAAGATGACAAAGACTCCGTTCACTGGACACGGAGAAAGAGCGAGCGAGCTCTTAGGACTCATACACAGTAACGTGTGTGGTCCAATATCTACACAAGCGCGAAGCGGTTATTCATACTTCATTACTTTCACAGATGATTTCTCTAGGTATGGACATGTCTTCTTAATGAAACACAAATCCGAGGCCTTTGAGAAATTTCGGGATTACAAGAATGAAGTTGAAAAACAAACAGGCAAAAGTATTAAGATTCTAAGATCGGATCGAGGTGGTGAATACTTAAGTGCCGAGTTCCTGGACTATTTAAAAGAGAATGGAATTCTCTCTCAGCGTACTCCTCCATACACTCCGCAACATAACGGTGTATCGGAAAGGAGGAATCGAACCCTATTGGATATGGTTCGTTCCATGATGAGTCAGGCTGAGTTACCGCGATCTTTCTGGGGCTATGCACTAGAAGCAGCTGCATATCTCTTGAACAAGGCTCCCACCAAGACTGTGCCTACCACTCCATATCAGATGTGGAGTGGGAAGAAACCCTGTCTTAAGTACCTTAAGATATGGGGATGTCCAGCTTTTGTAAAAAAGCAGCATGCGGACAAGCTCGAGGCACGTTCAGTACAGTGTAAGTTTGTGGGATACCCAAAGAACTCCAGGGGGTATCTGTTCTATTCCGCTGAGGAACAAAAAGTTTTTGTTTCTCAACATGCCCGCTTCTTGGAAACTGAGTTTTTGGAAACCCAGATAAGTGGGAGTGCAATAGAACTGGAAGAAATTCCAGAACCACAAGCTATTACTGAAAGCTTGGGAGAGCCAGTAAGTTCAAAAGAACAGGACATTCCTACGCCGCTCCGCAGAAGTAGTAGGCAGTCTCATCCGCCCGAGAGATACTATGGTTTTCTCATAGACGGGGATAGAGAGGATTGCATCATAGATTATGATGAGCCTACTAGCTTCCAGCAGGCCGTTCAGAGCGTTGACTCGATAAAATGGCTGGATGCAATGCAGACCGAAATGGAGTCCATGTACACCAACAAAGTATGGACGTTGGACATTGCTCCAGACGGGGTAAAACCCGTAGGATGCAAGTGGATCTTCAAAAGGAAGATTGGTGTAGATGGACAGGTTGAGACCTATAAAGCTAGACTTGTAGCAAAGGGTTTCCGTCAAAGACCTGGTTTGGACTATGACGAAACCTTTTCTCCTGTGGCTATGCTGAAATCCATTCGGATCCTTCTTGCCATTGCTGCCTTCCACGATTATGAGATTTGGCAGATGGACGTAAAAACCGCTTTTCTAAATGGAAATTTAGAGGAGTGTGTCTATATGGACCAGCTAGAGGGTTTCATTCAGAGTGGGAGCAGCGGAAAGGTGTGCAAGTTGCTTAAGTCCATCTATGGACTAAAGCAGGCATCGCGGAGTTGGAACATCTGTTTTGATGAGACGGTCAAGGAATTTGGCTTTATCAAAAATCCAGATGAACCATGCATCTATAGTAGATTTGTAGCGAGAACTGTAGTATTCCTCGTTTTATACGTGGATGACATTCTCTTAATAGGAAATGACATTCCTATGCTACAATCTGTCAAGGGGTTCTTGTCACACAGGTTCTCCATGAAAGACCTGGGTGATGCCTCATACATCCTGGGGATCCGGATCCATCGTGATAGATCCAAGAGGATATTAGGACTTTCACAGTCCAGGTACATCGACACCATACTGAAAAGATTCATTATGGAAGATTCCAAGCACGGTAACCTACCGGCTTGTCACGGGATCACCCTCTCTAAAGAGATGTCCCCCAAGACTGATTTGGAGAGGGATCGCATGTCTATTATACCCTACGCTTCTGCGGTAGGCTCTATAATGTATGCGATGTTGTGTACCAGACCGGATGTAGCTTATGCACTGAGTGTGGTAAGCCGGTATCAGTCAAACCCTAGGGAGAAACACTGGATAGCGGTAAAGAACATTCTCAAGTACATGAGAAGGACTAAGGAGATGTTCTTGGTGTATGGCGGAAAAGACCTCCAGATCGAGGCCTTTGCTGACTCCAGCTTCCAGAGTGACAAGGATGATTCCAAGTCCATGTCGGGTTTTGTCTTTACCCTCAATGGAGGGGCGGTGTGTTGGAAGAGTTCCAAACAGGAAACCGTTGCAGACTCGACTATGGAAGCGGAATACATCGCTGCATCTGATGCCGCAAAAGAAGTTGTCTGGATGAGGAAGTTCTTGAAAGAACTTCAGGTGGTTCCGTCCATTGTTGACCCAATACCTCTGTATTACGACAACAACGGGGCTATAGCTTTAGCGAAGGAACCCAGGTCCCATCAGAGATCCTGACACATCTTGAGGCGGTATCACCTGATCAGGGAGATCGTGGATCGCAAGGAGATCGAGGTTCGGAGGGTTGCTTCAAAAGAAAACACTGCAGATCCATTCACCGAGGCACTGCCCCAGAATCAGTTCGAGCGGCTGATCGAGATGATAGGTCTTCGATACGCCAGTACATGGCCTTAGTGCAAGTGGGAGATTGTTAGTGTATATGTCCTAGAGGCCATTACTGTATCATACTAGTTTGTATATTACTTAATGGAAGCTTGGGATATTCACCATATATAAACAATCTTACTCAATATAGTAGTATGCTACTTGGTTTGTTTCTACTTCAATGTGTACATGTGTTTATTTTAGTATATCACCTATACGCATTAGTGGAGCCCTTAGGATCTTTGCTTGATTACCAGCGTTGTGATGGCAGTCACACTATTGGGGGCTGGGTAATCTATAAGCACATCCTTATACAGGTCCCTAGTCGCAGGACTATCGAGACAGGGCATCGATACTCCAGAGTAGACTAGCGTATGCGCTTCTCATCCCAGTGTGGGAGATGGTCTGTCCCACAGCCATCAGTACGGCGTACTGGAGATAGTATACGGGTGCTCGTTGGGTGACGAGTACACTGGACAGGACTCGTCGGGAACTGACAGGTTGGTATTATACCTATCGTCAGTTATCAGTTCCCAGGTGACATGAGTACAGCTTAGTCCGCTGACTTGACACTGGCACTTCGCCTCGAGTGTGTTCCCACTGCACTTTGATCACTACCCTACTACGGCTCAAAGGAGTCGTGAAAACAGGTAATGGTTGGGTGCAGTCCCGAAGCACTTGGAGGCAGTGACGGTTAGACAGGATTCGTCTCTCCCGGTATGGGGGTTGACATCGCGCTGTGTCTAGGAGAGCCATTACACAAGTAGTCCCTGGCCAGGGCAAGCGAGATATACTGGTAGGCTTCCAGTGTTATCTCAGGGTGTTTTGGGCTTCACTCCGACATGACTTGTACCGCTATTAGGGGACTGATGTTTTATCGCCCACTAGGCCCGACATGCGATGTATTAGACGAACAGACCGGACTGTACGGAAACTGTCACATTCAGACTCGGTAGGAGTTCAGATGGGGTTCACCTCGTCAGCCTTCTTATCGGCATCTACCTGGGGACCGTTACGCACAGCTAGTGCCGCTTGTGGTCTGTGGTTAAACCCATTGCCAGCGTAGTGTCGAGTCTTTAGAGTCCCACACAGAGGGCTATTCGCCTCTGGGCAAAACAGAGTAGAGGTCGCATGGTTTTGCGACAGGGTTCGTTCTCATCCGCGCACTTGTGCACGTTTGGAGTCCGGACGGATATTACTAGTAGGCTCTGGTTTGAACCAGATACTGGTATACGTTTTGGGGTTGATTTTATCTCTTGGTATTCATGTTCCTCGGAACAAGAATGTGGGTGTGTATGCACAGTTGATTGAGGGGGAGGAAGAGGATTTTCATTAGGGTTTCGGAACGGGTGCGTATGCACAGTTGACAGTCGTCTTTTTCCAAACCCTAATGGAATTATGATATATCAATTAATAATATTGATTAAATGAAATTGTGTCATGGTTGGATTTTGTTGACTATGGTTGACTTGTTGACCATGGTTGAAGGTTTGACCATCATCATTACAAAAGAAAGATGCTTTTTGATTCTTCCCAAACCATTTAAAGAATGTAATGATAATGGTCATTCCAAACCATCCATCAACTATTTCATTTTATTATTATTGTTAATTGATAATTCTTTTCATTTGTGATATGGTTGCAAGAAATGAAAAGAATAAGCTCATTCTATCATAACCATTCTCTCTCCTCACTTGTTCTTCTTCCTCCTCTAGTTCAAGGAGAACCCTTCTCATGAGTTGAGAATCCCTCTCCTTGAGATAAAAACACCCCAAAGACACTCTCTACTCACTCTAGGGTCAAAGGTTTAGCAAGCCGAAGATTCTAGTTCTCTCAAAGTTCGAGAAAGAGCCCGAAGGTTGAACCCTTAGGTGGATCCATCTTTGACGGAAGAAGGCAACGAGGAAAGAACCATCAACCCCTACAAAAGTTTCAAGAAGAAGGAGTTCAAGTTAGGTATAACTTCTTTTCCGAGTAGCTAACTCTCTTTAGCTTTCTTGCTAGTTTAGTTTAGAAAAGATCCCGACTTTGTTAGTCCATGTTGCCCCATGCGCTAAAAATTTGATTTTTATACCGTTTCCGCCTCCCCGCAAGAACCGGGGGTCACAACGTGGACTTACATCGGGTACATGGTGGGCCCGATAAGGTACCCCGGGGCAAGAAGATCGTAGGAGATGGTGTTGAGCCTGGCAGGGGACGGACTGCCTACTGGTGACTTCATTTGGCACGGAGGATATCCAGAGGATACCGACCGTGGTCGCTAGATTGAGATATGGATATTTGGGATGGATCAGCCGGATGGCTGAGACCAGAGATACTTGACATGGATATATGAGATTGTGACAGTTTTGAGGTGTCGTTGCTGGACACGGATTTTGTTGATTTCATGGATATTTTGCTGATATTTGAAAAGAGTTTCAAGAACAAAGAAAGAATAGTTCTTGTACTTACATGTTGAGATCTTGAGTTGACTCATATAGCATACATACATGTTAGTACATTCATGTGGCATACATACCTGCTAGTACACTAATGCTGCATACATAGCTGCTAGTACATATAGCCATGCCTGCTAGAGATGCTAGGATACTTGTGTGCATGCATGCGATAGTCTTTGTAGGTGTTATTTATTACTCACGAGCTGGCAACTCACCCCCGTTGTGCCACATCTTTTCTGCAGGTCCATTCCGTCAGCACTGTAGCGGCGGCCACTTTTGCCTCTTTTTGCCTGGACTCGAGGCTTTTGCTCATTGGTGGGTTGTTATCATTTTGTACCACCTTATGCATTCATTGTATCTAGAGTACTCCATCTACTACTATTTCAGTTGCACCAGTTATTTGGATTATTGTATATTGACCTAGAGGCGAGGTTGTGAGACTTGTGGATGATATGTTATTTTTGGGGTCGAGCTCACTTGAGTCGACATATTATTTTACTTATGCTTCATGCTTATTTATGCACATTGTTATCTTACATTGGAGGCGAAGAGCTAGCTCCCACTTGGGGATGCCATATTCATGTTATTCATTTATATTCCTCCTTTGTACCCATTTGGGGCTTGTTTTACAAAGGAGATTCTGCCGGAATTTTTGGAAAAAGGGAAAGTTGTTTTAAGAAAAAGCAAACATGATGTTGTTTAATAGAGTAAAATGCTTTAATTAAATTGGTTTCCTTCACTCTAATTCTTAATTGGGTTTTTTATTCTGGGCTTCGGCTTCCTTATTTTACGGACGCCTTGAGACGTTTCGTAACTTAAGTGCCGGTCGCGTTCCGTACCTTGCAGGTCATGACAAAGTTGGTATCAGAGCGATAGGTTTCACCTTTCTGAGTGTACGATGACCCTTAGTAGATGGAGTAAGTGACTTAAGCATTGTAGCGTAGCGTACGTATGTCCGCGGCATACTTGCGATACGGTACTCCGCCTAAGTGACTTTAGGTTATACTTTCTTGAAATTCCTCCTTCAATTCCGTGTATCCTACGATTATATTGCACCATTCTTATTGTCCTGTTTCCTGTACCAGTCTCTATGCCGCAGAGGGCTACCAGAGCGCAGAGGGCTGCCGCCTGAGACGAGATTCGAGCTGGCTCGTCCGAGACTAGGACTGAGCAGGGTGGTATGCCTACACCGCAGGGACAGACTGATCCGCCTTCCCCAGGCCGTATGGATAGGCTTGAGTCTGGTATGGAGGAGATGCGACAAATGATGGGGAGTATGCAGGAGCTACGTCAGATGGTGGGATCCTTAGTTGCGGCCAGTCGTGCACCGAGGCCGGAGGACGTACCCACTACATCCCAGACTACTATGATACCTACTCCTACTACTACCACCGTGGCTATCCCGGTTTCGCTACAGGAATTCATGAGGCTGAGACCTCCAGTTTTCATGGGTACCGATGCAGTAGAGGACCCGCAGACGTTCCTTGACAGTTTCGCCAGGATCAGCCGCTCGCTGAGGTGTTCTGATGATCGATGGGTAGAGCTGGCGAGTTTCCGACTAGAGGGCCTCGCACAGATATGGTGGGAGTCAGTTTTTAGAGGTCGAGCTGCAGGTCTACCGCCCATACCTGGACCGAGTTCACAGCAGTCTTTTTAGCCCGTTTCCTTCCGGAGAGCGTTCGTGACGCCAGAGCTCGTAGTTTTGAGGCCTTGATCAAGACTCCAGGGATGACGGTGTCTGAGTATGACGTCCAGTTTACACAGTTGTCCCGATATGCTCCGTACTTGGTGGATACCGAAGCGAAGAGAGTGAAGAGGTTCATACAAGGACTGGATGCCCAGCTATTTCTTGCCATTGGCGCCCAGCACTTCGATACCTATTCAGCGGCTATGGATACATCATTGCGGATGGAGGCACGTATTTCAGCGACTTCGGCCGTTTCCGCGCCGAAGAGGATTCGTACCGGCACGCCAGATCAGAGGCAGCATGCCAGATTCTTTCCGAGAGATAGGGCCGGCAGAGGGTTTAGACGAAGTCAGCTGTATGGTTCGTATCCATAGGGACAACAGGCGTCGCCAGGATGTTTTGGGTGCGGGCGTCTGCACCATCGTATCAGAGACTGCCCGGCGAGGCGACAGGGAGTGGCGACAGTTCCACATATGACCCTACCACCATCACCGCCCCCTCCTCAGAGAGCTCTATTTCCTGCGACAGGCGATGCTCCACGCCAGTTAGGTGCACCCAGAGGCCGTGGATGCGGCGGACCTATCCAGAGAGGACAAGGAGGCAGAGGCCGAGGCGGAGGTCAGCCCACTATTGGTGGAGGTCAGGCCCGGGTATTTGCGTTGACACCGCAGGATGCACAGGCATCCAATGCCGTCGTGACAGGTACCCTATCAGTATGTTCTGTTGATGCACACGTGTTGTTTGATCCCGGATCCACGCATTCGTATGTTTCCACACACTTCGTGCCGAATTTGGGTAGAGAGTCCGGTCTGCTTGATCAGCCGCTTGTTGTGACCACTGCTGTGGGAGAGTCATTTGTTGCTAGACACGTGTTCCGATCCTGTACCGTCCGAATTGGCGAGCGAGAGCTGCCTGTCGACTTGATCCTTCTTGAGATGTTGGACTTCGACGTCCTTTTAGGCAAGGATTGGTTAGTGTTCATACCAGAATATTGCATTTTATACTGCCCATTTTTACGCTAGTTTGGTTATAGGCAGGTGCTTTTAATCAGTGTTTGCTACATATTTACATGATACTGGTTCTCAGCTCTAGACAGTGAAATTCATAGAAAAGTACGTCAAATTCCGGATTACTGCCAACAACAGATAAAACACGGGTCTCCGCTCTCTATCCGTATGTTGCCACACACCAGTTTAAGGGACAAAATGGCAAATCGATGTCATTTTCGTGCACAATACTCAATGTCAACACAAGATCCAACATATCTACGCGGAGCTCGAGGAAATCTTGGCAAAAGATCCACATCACATCACCTTTTGATCTACTGAAATTCTGGAAGAAATGGGAAATGTTTCTGAGAAAAAGTCATATACCACACTGAAGAGTACTAAAAACGAGGGAAAACCACCAAATTTCATGGCCTAACTCCTCTAAAGGGCCGCGGTTCCTCGGCATAAGCGCGCTTAGGCCGCGGAACAGCGGCCATTTAGTCTCCTCTCGTTGTCGTTTTTCAGGGGAATGTTGGTCTTTTCTTGTAGGGGCAGATTCTTGCCCTAGGTTTCCAGTTCCCTTCCTATAAATACCCCAGAACTGAGCCAAACCAAGGGGTGAAATTCTTTAGCCTCTTTTTGTTAGGTTTTAGCCTTCTTCTTCTTCTTCTTCATTCTTCCTCCATGGAAATGTAGTGAGAGCATTGAGTGGATGTGAATAAAGATAAGGGTTTTTGTATCATTCTTATTTGTTTAGCTTCCCCTTGAGATTTTTGCTTCCTCTTGATCTTTCAACCTCTTCATTGAGCTTGAAAGGTTAAGGGTTAGTTATTGATCTCAAGGGTTGTATTTTCTTATGGAATTAGTTCTTCACTTCACATGAGTTCTTTACCCTTCTCTTGATCTTGCAACCTCTTGATTGAGCTTGCAAGTTTAAGGGTTGGCTATTGATCCCATCCTTGTCTTGAGTTCTAGTTTCTAGTTTTCTTTCTTGCTTTTTATTACTTGCTTTTTATTACCTTGCTTTACTTTCTTGCAATTTAAATTCATGCACTTACTTACTTGTAATCTTTTCTTTTCCCTTTTCCTTTTGTTCATTTTGTGGATGGTTGTAATTATCATTGTTAAGAATCAATACGGTATTGTAAGTTAACGTTTCTTTGCTCATTTCCTTTTCCCGTTATTTTCCATTGAACTCCGCCCAAACGTTACGCAAGCGCTCCGTTAGGCACCCTACCCTAACAAGGTAACGGTGATTCCTAACCGTGACCGGTTGCGTTCGGTTTGGCCGAAGGCGAAAGCAAGAGACAAGAACGGAAGGACATGGGTAAATAAGCCGGATTCCACGAATACCGCGCTTAAATCCCCTAATCCACGTTGTTGCCGATTGCTCTAGCTTCAATTGGTCAAGACTCGGCTCAAAGGTTTTGAGTACGGATTTCTTTAGCTTACAATTTTGTATCTTTTTCTTAACAACTTTATATTTGCAAATAATACACATAGGTTAGATTGAACAAACTCATACAAATTCTTTATTGACTCGTCTAAAACAAGAACGGACATACAACCATCTCCCTGTGGATCGACCCGTGCTCAGCCGGCTAGCTGCAAAGCGACACCGTCTTGATTGCGGTTAACTTTAATTCTTTCAATCAAATGGCGCCGTTGCCGGGGAGACGGTAGCGTATTTTCTTTCTTGTTATTCGGGTTAACATTCTTTTTGTATATATTTATAAAAAAAATAAAAATCTTTTTGTTATTTTTTATCATTTTTCTGGGCAAGAGTACAGATTTTTGCGGATTTGCAAACTGCGATTGTGGGGAGCAAAGTGTACGTTCAAAGCTAAGGTGATTGCAAAGTACAGTGCCAAAGATCCGGGTAGTTTGACCCGCGCAAGCGAACTTTTCAAGCTTACCGGATTTGATTCAACGGGGGTTTCCTAACCCAAAAACTTAACGGTACGTACTTTACTAACACCTTCTTCTCAAATCCGACGCATTCAATATACTATTCTTTGCAAGTTCGCTAGCAAACGCTAAAAATTGACTAACCCGTATTTTTTGCAGTGTCGTGCTTAAACTAAAAAACGATTGTTTGATTCTTTATTGAATTTTTATTGAATTGCGCATTGCATACATTAATACGGAGTTAAGGGCAAGCGAACCCCACAATATACGGTAAAGGATTTCATCACCTTTTCCGTTGCCCACAAATCACGAACTTGAGCATAACGTTTACCCGCACAAAATTTAAATGAAACTAGACTTTAAAGCCTTAAGGACTTCGCACTCACTAGGAGAAGTTAACTGTGTTTAGAACCTCGCATAACGGTATATTGTTTACGGGGTGTCTAGGAAAGTGTTAACGGCGAAACCGCCAAAAGAGAAAGGGTTATTTAATTAAGGAACTTCGCAAAAGCGTTGGAAAACCACCCCTTATCTCTCCACTTACCTGGCCTCGTGATCAGTGTATCTTGAGCCCGTTTCTCGACACAGTTTTACTTCGACAATCAAGTTCTGGAGCAGGTCTGGTTGACCTAGGTGAACCCTAGAACGATTAGGTGTGTGTTATTTTTGTGTCGTGATTGTTTTTGTCCACATTTTTTTTGTGTGTATATTTCATTCTTTTAATAACTAAAAAATAATAATAAAAATATCACATTCTTTTTCCCCTCCTTTTCTCTGCTTTTCTTTCTTTCTCTCTTCATATCATGGGTACTCCACCTCGAAAAACTCTTGCCGAACTTTGGTACCCACAACCAGACATTACTTCTTACGGTTCTTGCTTTGGCCGAACATCGAACAACCCCTCCATGCCCAAAGTTTCACTGAAAGATCGCATAGCAGCGGCTAGGACAAACACTTGCACTCCTCATTCCACTTTGTATCGACCTTGTCAACCTCCCGCACCCGCTTATGTTGATACCCCTTTTGCAAGTCGTCCTTTGTCCATCGCTGAACGTATTGAACAATCCCGTAGCTGATCTTTCACTCCTTTCACCACTTCAAGTTCTTGGGATCAACAATTCCATTCACTTTCCTATCCAAATGTTGATCCTGCTCCTGTCCAGCCATTCAATTCCTACCAATCCTACCCTGCTTTTGCACCTTCCCTAGACATTGCTTCAGAACCGCCATTTGGGAGTTTTCAGTATCCAAACAACTTTGAATCTTTTACTGAAACCCCTTCACAACCCATGTCTAGTCTGGAACAGTCGTTGAAAGACTTTAGGGTAGCGTCAAGCCAACAGATGATGGATTTGAATGCGTCCATGGCCGCTCTCATACAACCTACTGACCCGGTAGCTAGTTTCCAGCTAGCTCCAAATTTTCCAATGTATGATGAGGCGGTAGGACAGGCTGAGAATTTGAGTGGAGAAAGTGAGCTTTACACCCTTCCAAATCAAACCTACCCGTCTCAAATTGAATCCCACAACTCCTGTGTTGAAAGTCTATCAAGTGTCCCAAATGAATTATCAGTTGAAGATAGAATGTTTAATGAGTTGTGCGACTTTGTAGTGTTTGATTTGCCAGATTGTGAAGAAACCTTGCCAAGTGAAACCACACCCAATCGTTTTGACCTCTACACCTCTATCTTAGAACCTGAATTGATTGAAATCCATGCTTTTGATGAGGTGTCTGAGAATTTTGATTCACTTGATTGAGGATATTGACGCTGGGAATATTTTGGATGATGAATCCATAGATTTAGCTGAATTTTTCTCTCCAACTCATCATCCCGAGTCATTAAATGTTTTTCCCGAACCCCATATGCGTCTGGACTTTGATGAAATATGCATGGATGAGCTTAACTTTGAGGAGAATTTTGAGGATATTTTTTAGGATGAAACAGTTCTAGATGATGAGTCGGATTTTCCAATTCATCCTGTTCCTTTCACTGACTGTGCACACCCTCCAGAACCCCTAACCGATACCCTTCCTCAACCACTTCCCTCCATCCTTTCCATCGTTCCGACCTTGCAAGAACCCGTATCATTTTGACTTCCTGTGTCTGGTTTACCAAGTTCGGCGTACCCATGGTTTCTCACGAATCTTGAGAGATTTGATCCCATTTCTCGACGGGTTAATATATTAGCACAATCGCTTTTCACACATCGGTCATCACAAATTGTGCTAATCTATCCACTCCATTTCCTCCCTCAAGTTCGTATTCCACCTCTTTCTCCCTTCCGCCATTCTTCTTCTTATTTACCAAGACCGTATACCACTTCTATCTCCATACGGTCTCGCGTAGTCTCCATTTCTTACCTCTTCACCTTCCTTCACCAGCCACTGCTTTATCACGATAAGATCTTTGAATGGTTGGTACCAACTTTTGGCATGTGTAAGGCCTTGTATAGCTTGATACTGTTTTCTTTCCCCCCCGATCCTGAACTTCAACGCTTAACAGTGGAAACACTGTTTTACTTAAGTTTGGGGGGGCACCTTTTTTGTATATATTTTTTGTTTTCCTTTTTGTTTTGTATATAATTTGTTTTTAGGGAGCACCGACAATTTTGATCCTCTTGGTGTAGCCTGACAGTGAGGGCACTGTCAAGTTTAAGTTTGGGGGTGTGCTCGGTAAGCTTTCTTCCGTCGCATTCATTTGTATATTTTGCATTTGCATACCTTATTAAAAAACCCACAAAAATCGAAAATTTTCCAAAAAAAATAAATAATTTGTCGTCAAGTTAGCTAATAGGGTAAGTTAGATCTTTATTCCGAAAGTTTAGTTGATATGATAGAAATAATTAAATTCTAGGCTTAGGATTTGAAAACCCTAAAAATAATCCTCATTCTATTTAAACTTGGTGATTATACGTCCTTACAGTTTTTTTTTTTGAAATAGGTAGTCTTGAGTTCAGTTCTTGAGTAAAATCAAGATGAAGGGAAAGTATTGAAGCTTTACTGGAGGATAAGTCTGAAAAATAGTTTCTTTTCTTGAGTTCAAATTTAGAAAGTATATACCCTACAACTGCACCTACACGTACCTTGAAACTTGGGATAGTAGAGGATACCTAGAAATACTCTTGCCTGAAAGCCTAGTATGAAAGAAAAAACGGTATTTAAAGGTAAACACCAAAAGAGCATATTGAAAAATATATCCAGTCTTGAAAAAGAAAAAGAAAAAGAAAAAGAAAAAGAAAAATAGAATAAAGTCAAGACCTGGAAACTGCTATATACGCTTTAATCTCACACATTCAGTAATCGGCCGTTTGTGCCTCAAGAAGCATTAATAGTCGCATGAAAGGTGTGTGAGCAAAACCGTCCATCCTTAATGAAAAGAAGTAGTATTAGGTATCAGTGCAAGAGTATTATAGTTTGAATTGAATTCTTGAGTATAGGGGTGCAAATATACACACACGTAGGGGTATACAATCGATGTTTGGATAAAAGATAGAAATAAAGAATAAGACTTGTGTTTTCTGTAAAGTTGATAAAAATCCCTGATTTGAGGCCGCACTTTAGAAGGAAAACTCAGGAGATACCAATATCTTTCTAAACTTTTTTGGAACGTATATGATCTAAGGTTAAATAGAAAGGAGGCGTGAAAAATAAGGGTTGGATATTTCTAACTTAGGATGATAGAGTTTCTAACGTAAATACTGAACTGTAAGAGTAGAATCAACGTTAACTTATGACACTAGCTTGACGAGATTTTGTGGGTGTAATCCGCTGAAAACCCTCAGGAGACAACACTCCTCCTACTAGGGACACCTAGGGGTTTAACGGCTTGTTGCACGTGCTCAGTGCAATCGCGTTCCCTGCGAAAGTGCGGTTAGGACTTTTTTGTGAATAATTGGTTTTGCTCGGGACGAGCAAAAGTTAAGTTTTGGGGTATTTGTTCATACCAGAATATTGCATTTTATACCGCCCATTCTTACGCTCGTTTGGTTATAGGCAGGTGCTTTTAATCGGTGTTTGCTACATATTTACATGATACTGGTTCTCTGCTCTAGACAGTGAAATTCATAGAAAAGTACATC
The DNA here is from genome assembly GCA_030015575.1 of Agapanthus africanus. Taxonomy (NCBI): domain Eukaryota; kingdom Viridiplantae; phylum Streptophyta; class Magnoliopsida; order Asparagales; family Amaryllidaceae; genus Agapanthus; species Agapanthus africanus. The sequence goes on along the minus strand of JASDDO010000010.1, from coordinate 277,263,667 downwards.
AAATTCCGGATTACTGCCAACAACAGATAAAACACGGGTCTCCGCTCTCTATCCGTATGTTGCCACATACCAGTTTAAGGGACAAAATGGCAAATCGATGTCATTTTCGTGCACAAAACTCAATGTCAACATAAGATCCAACATATCTACGCGGAGCTCGAGGAAATCTTGGCAAAAGATCCACATCACATCACCTTTTGATCTACTGAAATTCTGGAAGAAATGGGAAAAGTTTCTAAGAAAAAGCCATATACCACACTGAAGAGTACTAAAAACGAGGGAAAACCACAAAATTTCATGGCCTAACTCCTCTAAAGGACCGCGGTTCCTCGGCATAAGCGCGCTTAGGCCGCGGAACCGCGGCCCTTTAGTCTCCTCTCGTTGTCGTTTTTCAGGGGCATGTTGGTCTTTTCTTGTAGGGGCAGATTCTTGCCCTAGGTTTCCAGTTCCATTCCTATAAATACCCCAGAACTGAGCCAAACCAAGGGGTGAAATTCTTTAGCCTCTTTTTGTTAGGTTTTAGTGTTCTTCTTCTTCTTCATTCTTCCTCCATGGAAATGTAGTGAGAGCATTGAGTGGATGTGAATAAAGATGAGGGTTTTTGTATCATTCTTATTTGTTTAGCTTCCCCTTGAGATTTTTGCTTCCTCTTGATCTTTCAACCTCTTCATTGAGCTTGAAAGGTTAAGGGTTAGTTATTGATCTCAAGGGTTGTATTTTCTTATGGAATTAGTTCTTCACTTCACATGAGTTCTTTACCCTTCTCTTGATCTTGCAACCTCTTGATTGAGCTTGCAAGTTTAAGGGTTGGCTATTGATCCCATGCTTGTCTTGAGTTCTAGTTTCTAGTTTTCTTTCTTGCTTTTTATTACTTGCTTTTTATTACCTTGCTTTACTTTCTTGCAATTTAAATTCATGCACTTACTTACTTGTAATGTTTTCTTTTCCCTTTTCTTTTTGTTCATTTTGTGAATGGTTGTAATTATCATTGTTAAGAATCAATACGGTATTGTAAGTTAACGTTTCTTTGCTCATTTCCTTTTCCCGTTATTTTCCATTGAACTCCGCCCAAACGTTACGCAAGCGCTCCGTTAGTCACCCTACCCTAACAAGGTAACGGTGATTCCTAACCGCGACCGGTTGCGTTCGGTTTGGCCGGAGGCGAAAGCAAGAGACAAGAACGGAAGGACAAGGGTAAATAAGCCGGATTCCACGAATACCGCGCTTAAATCCCCTAATCCACGTTGTTGCCGATTGCTCTAGCTTCAATTGGTCAAGACTCGGCTCAAAGGTTTTGAGTACGGATTTCTTTAGCTTACAATTTTGTATCTTTTTCTTAACAACTTTATACTTGCAAATAATACACATAGGTTAGATTGAACAAACTCATACAAATTCTTTATTGACTCGTCTAAAACAAGAACGGACATACAACCATCTCCCTGTGGATCGACCCGTGCTCAGCCGGCTAGCTGCAAAGCGACACCGTCTTGATTGCGGTTAACTTTAATTCTTTCAATCAGTTAGCGACCTGTTATGCGTCTGTGGACTGCCGCGAGAAGACAGTTAGATTTTGTTTTCCAGGCGAGTCGGCTTTTGTTGTGCAGGGGGGCCGTGGTGCCGCCCCTCACATATTGATTTCTTCTCTTCGCGCTGATCAGCTATTGAGAAAGGGATGTTGGGGATTTCTAGCCTATGTTTGCGACACTAGAGCTACAGATATTCCATTGGACCAGGTTCCAATTGTATGCGAGTTCCCCGATGTTTTCCCTGATGAGCTGCCAGGATTGCCGCCTGTGCGCGATGTCGGGTTCTGTATTGATTTGATTCCCGGCTCGGGGCCTATTTCTATACCGCCTTATCGGATGGCCCCGGCGGAGCTTAGAGAGTTGAAGGTTCAGCTGCAAGATCTGTTAGATAAGGGACTTATTCGACCCAGTGTTTCTCCATGGGGTGCTCTGGTCCTGTTTGTCAAGAAGAAGGACGGAAGTTTGCGCTTGTGTATCGACTACCGCCATCTGAACAAGGTTACCGTGCGAAACAGATATCCTTTGCCACGCATTGATGATTTGTTCGACCAGCTTCAGGGTGCGGGTTATTTTTCGAGGATCGACTTGCGATCAGGATACCATCAGCCGCGAGTCCGACAGGGGGATATACCGAAGACAGCTTTCTGTACACAATATGGCCACTATGAGTTTCTGGTGATGTCGTTCGGACTCACCAACGCCCCAACAGCGTTTATGGATTTAATGAACCGTACCTTCAGGCCATATCTCAACTTGTTCATCAAAGTGTTCATTGATAATACTTTGGTGTATTCCCGGAGCCGAGAGGAGCACAAGCAGCACTTGCGGATTACGAAGCAGACTCTGAGGGAGCACCAGCTCTTCGCAAAATTTTCCAAATGTGCATTCTGGTTAGACAGCGTTGGTTTCTTGGGTCACGTGATTACGAGAGATGGCATATGTGTGGACCCAAAGAAGATTGAGGCCATTCAGCAGTGGCCCAGACCGACGTCGGTTACGGAGATCCGCAGTTTTCTAGGCCTAGCGGGCGACTACAGGCGATTTAAATACCATAATATTGCATTATTATATTCCCCATTCTTATGTATTTTACAAATAAACAGGTGCTTTTGACCCATGTCTGCTACTTAGTTACAGGTTACAGGTTCTTGGACAAAAACAGTGAAAAAGACAGAAGACGATGCAAAAAGTGAGACTTTGACCAACAAACAGAGAATCTTGATAAAGCCTACACAAAGATCAGTTCACAAGTACAAGGCAGTGCAAGGTTCAAGACTTCATCACGAAGCAACGACAAAAGTCCATTACAATGTTCACTAGAAAGATCTGGAATAAACCTAGAAGCCAACATGGGAAAAGAACCATAGAACCAAGAAAAAAATGCAACAGAGCCAACCCAAGAAAATTGAAGCATTGATCTCTCCACATGGCCGCGGATCCGCGGCCAAGACATGCTATTGGCCGCGGAACCGCGGCCGGGTATGGCTCGTGTCGGCGCAGAAAACTTTGGCGTTGCGCGGATCGTTGACTAGGTCTTTTCTTAGGGGGTATTTTTATAATAGAAGATGTGCGAGTCATTGTAAACCTAAGGTTTCCTATCCTCTATAAATAGGAACTCTAAATCTTATATGACCCTATGCCTCTTTTCATTTCACAAATTCAGATCTGTACTGCGTTGATGTTTGGAGAGAGCCATCAATAAAAATTAGTAAGTTACTTTTATTTCTTTGCTTTAGTTCTCTTTTAATTTAAAATGTCTTTTAATCCCCTAATAAGCGAGTAGTCTCCTCGCTTGTTAGGGTTAACCTTAGGGAAAGGTTTGAGAGATGAGATCTCTCACCTCTTTCTTGCCCCTTCACACCTAAGAATTAGAACTCCATGCATACACGCACACACCGCTCCCTGCGGCACCTTACCCCTCGAGGTAACGGTGATACCGTAGTATAAAGGACCGGTTGCGCATGTTTTCCATGGAGGTTAGGGTAAGGATCGATAAAGGAAGGACAAGAACCTAGAGGAAGAAACATCTTCCCAAAAGATTCTAATCCACTTTATTGATAATTACCATAACATCTAATTGATCTAAAATAGGGTATTGAAAGCAGCGAGGAAACCTTTGATCTCTCAACTTCCCCTAAGCCTAACCCTAGCAAGACTTAGATCTAGATAATTTTAGTATAACTTAATTTGGTAGTTTTTAGATTTAATAAATCAATCCGAACATTCACCGGAATTAACTTGTTAGCACGACTAGGAAAACACAAAATCCCTGTGGACCGACCCGTACTCACCGGCTAGCTACAAGCGACGCCGTTCTTCATTATGGTAAATTATTTTTGATCTATAAAATCTATACAAATCAAACCTGTACGGCAAAACCTGCAAGAAACTGTGGCACAACGGGGGTGAGTTGCCAACTCGTGAGTAGAAAACATCTACGAGTAGAAATCGCATGCATAACGCTATCCTAGGTCATATCAGGTAATATCCTCAAATAAATATCCTGGTCCAGCTATGTATAAGTGTAATACTACAAGCTCATGTCAGTACCTCATATAGCAACATACTAGATAAATGATGCATGAATGCATGACGAATGGAAATGTAATACATCAAGAAATTAACAGAGAAGTCAGTGTCAAGCATCGACACAAAGCATAAATCTGTGCCCAACATCGGCACGTAAATCCTCATATATCTCAGGCTCTGTGTCATCTGCGGGATCGGCCCGCGGGCTCCGGCAGTACGGATCGGCCTATATCCATCTCATGACTCCGGTCGGTATCCTCCGGATAACCGCCAGGTCCAAATGCTATCACCGGTAGGCAGTCTTCCCCTGACAGGCTCATCATCCACCATGAAAATCAATCTCACCTCGGGGTACCATACCGGGTCCACCATGTACCCAAGACGGTTCCTACGTCTCCTCGAATCGGGTCTCGAAATCCAACAGCTACTATGAAAACTCATTGTGGACGACTCATACATTATGTGAAAACCGCACTTTTCATTTTAAAGAGAGAGAGAGAGAAGTTTATATATATATTCTTGCGGTTTTCTCCCAAATCCAGGAAATCTCATGAAAATCCGAAATCCAATCATCAATAGCAAGTAAACAGTGAATAATAATATGCATGCAGTAGCAAGTAATAACTGCAATGTCTAAACTAGCATGGGTATGCTAATACCATGTCGAACTATCAGTTAACAAGCTATGTCCATGAGTAATATTCTCTAAAGTGTTCGTGACATGGAAATTACCGATGATGATGTGTGTGAGCCAGCAAGCAGGTGCACGTGGAACATACGCATCATCGGTAATGGTGCCGGTGTCCTGACAGCAGGGTTTCATGATAATTACAGATAACATATGCACAAGCATGCAATGCGATGAAACATCATGAACATACAGAAAGCGATGTAGTAACAGCAACACTGAATACTATACCTACCTAAAACACGAGTCATACCATTTAGTATTTAAAATACTCACGATTCACCACTTTTGAAAAAGTGTATGACTCGAGCCCAGTCAAAAGGGTAAGGGAATCCACCTAAGTCTGAGTCAATCTATATACATAGCTAGTAGTTGGTGATCTCGCCTCAATGGTATCACGTACGAACCAACAACTAATAATGTAGGGTTGCTATGCACGCGCACAAGGGTCTTCGAGGCATCAATCATGCCCAATTAAAAAATTAGCCGTGCCGAACAACCCGAATACGGATCTTTAAACTAGAGATTAGGCGAAAACTAACATGTTAACAACTTTAACACTAAGTGAGAGGGATTACAACCTTTGTAGATCCGGTCCTTCACTTCATATGCTCCGTGTTGTGGTCCCTTCGCTGCGATCATCGGATTCCGGACTTTCGAGAAGTTCCATTAAGAGAAAGTTGCAACCTTTGCTTCTGATCTTCGATACTAAGATGAACTACCTTGAAGTTTCTTTAACACAAGCTAACACTCATGAAATGATATGAACACCCTTATCTAAATGGCAAGGGAAGAAGAGGATGATGAAGTAGGATTTTTGCTCTCTTTATTTATCTTTTTCTCATATTTATTCATCACCTTTTGAAAAACTAGTAAGCTTTTTCATGAAAGAAAGAAGGAGGAAGAAGATGAATAATCATTTATGATGAATAGAAAGAATGTTATCATAATCATTTATGCAACCATGGTTGTAGTAACCATTGTAGAGAGTTTACTAGGGTTAGGGTTTGGGTTAGGTCAAAGGGTGAGTCACTTGTAAATATCTATCATAATATCTTAACAAAGATAAAGTAAAGCTTCTAGAATCAACTAGAAGGTTTAACCCTAATCCAAACCCTAATCGTGTTTAAACTCCTCTAAACATGTTGCATTAATAATTATAATATGTTACAATATTATATATATCACATATACAATATTTATTGTAACAAAATAAAATAATACATTTAACATATATCGCATATATATCAATGTATTACCCGAGTGAGAAAAAGAATCTTTTAGTGAGCAAATATTAGTTAATGTAATTTAATATATCATATATATATTATTATACATTAAATTATCGAATCAACACTTGATCCGACAATCCGGCATTATCACATATAACCGACTAATATTTATCCGTACCGATTCATCGAATCAACACTTGATCCGATGACCCGGCTGATATCAAATATCGCGAGAATATAATACGGTATCATATATCGCATTATCCTCGGTCCCGCACATATCACATATGTGCTCCTACTCCGTTTTGCCTGAGCCAAGAAACCTCTGTGTAGGACTCTAAAGAATCGTCAATACGCCGGCAGTAGGTGATGATCATATCAAACACCCACAATATGCAAGCGGTCAGCTAAACGTATCAGCTACCCTGGTATTGAGCGCTCAGAAGATCAACAAGCAAGCCTGTACATTCTCCTGTGAATCCAAACAGTAACACTCCCGTAAAGTCCGGTCTCGTCGTCTGATATGTTGCATATCTCGCCTAGGGGTGGTAAACGTCAGACCCCAGTAGCTTGATAAGTCGTGTCGATTTGAGGTCTATAACAGTTCGAGAAACTACTGATAACACTTACCAGTAAATCTCAGCAACCCTGGCCAGGGATTTCCGGTTATAGCCAATCGAACACAGCACAACATCAACTCCCTATACCGGGAGAGACGAATCCCCTCCTATCGCTCATTGCCTCCATATGATTCGGGACTATACCCAAAAGCCACCTTTTTGCACGCCCTCTTGGACGTGGTATGATGGAAATCAAAGCACAGTGGGAATCACACAAGACTCCATGACGATCTCGGGTCAACAGACTACTCTGTACTAGTGTCACCGGAGAACTCCCATCTGACGTATGGTATAATACCATCTGGGAGTTCTCGGCGAGTCCGTCCAGTGTACCCAGTCTCCACTGAGCACCCGTACACCATCCTTGATGTCAAACACCGATGGATATGGGATCATCCATCGCCCATCATATGGGTCAAGATGCGTATACGCTAGTCTACTCTGGTGCATCGATGCCCTGTCTCGATACACCCTCGACCAGGAACAATTATAGGATGTACTCGTCGACTACCGTGGCCCCACTAGTATGATCTCATCATAGTCCCAGTAGTCGAGTACATATCCTAAGGGCTTTATTAACATGTAACATAGAGACAATTAGAGTACATGTTAAGATAAAGTACAACCAGATAGCATACTATCATGTCGAGCAAGTAAGTCCTCCCTATATATGTCCTAGCATCCACTACAATATACATTGTATGTACAGTAATGGCCTCTAGGGCATACATATAACTAACAATCTCCCACTTGCACTAGGGCCATCTGTTATGGTATCACATACCCAACAATTAGCTGCGGTTGAAGTATCTCATACTCAACTATCCCGTAAAAGTCTCTACTGGGAAAAATGCCTTTGTGAGTGGATCCGCGCTGTCGTCCTCAGTGTCTACTCTCCTAACCTCGATCTCCCTGGAGATCAACCATCTCCATGATCAGGTGATACTGCCTAAGAATTATATCTGGATTTCTGATGGGACGGAGGTTCCTTGGCTAAAGCCACATCTCCATTGTCATACAATGGTAGGAACGAAGTTCATCTTATGAACTTATAAATATCCAGACTGCCTCTTTGGTAGCATCCTTGGTAACGATGTATCTTGCCTTTAATCGTCTAGTATGTCACGGTATCTAGCTTGGAACTCTTCCAATATACCGTCCCTCCACTGAGGGTATAGTCAAGCCTGCAACTGACATTCAGTCGTCCTTATCAGCATGGAACCTTTTCAGTGATTCTCCCCAGGATCGATTGATACCATCTCGCTACAACTAGTGAGTGTCCTAACATCCAATAAGATCTATCTCATAGATCCAAAACCCAGGATTTAGGAGGTATCACTTTGATCCTATATGGAGAATCCTTGTGATAAGCCGAGATTGATCGAGCGTAGCATAGGAAACTCCTTCCCTATCAAGAGTATGCCATCCACGTACTTTACGAGGATCACTACCATACTCTCTACTACCGTTTTGTATATACAAGGTTCATCTAAAATTTTGATGAAGTCAAACTCTTTGACTACCACATCAAAACAGATGTTCCAACTCCGCGATGCCTGTTTTATCATATAAAACATCTTGCACACGTTTCTGCTGCTCCCACCGTGTACGAAGCCATCTGGCTGTGTACTTATAGACGTTCTCTTCTAAAACATCACTTAGAAAAGCAGTCATGACACCCAACCACCAGATATCGTAGTCATGGTATGTAGCCGTGGCAAGTAGGATCTGGATGGACTTAAGCATAGATCCTTAGAAAAAGTTTCAACATAATCCATACCTGGTCTATGATGCAAACCTTTAACAAGTCTAGCTTTGAAAGTCTCAACTTTTCCATGTACACCAAGCAATCTTCTCAAGATATACTTGCTCCTGATGGGGATTTAACCCTTCAGATAAAGCAACCAAAGTCCATACTTTGTTGGTGTATAAGGATTCCATCTCAGATTGATAAGCCTCCAGCCATTCTTACAGAGTCCCACTCCTGATGGCCAGCTCGAAACTAGTTGGGTCATCATCTCATGATGCAATCCTCGCTCCCACTGTCATATAGAAACCGAAGTATCTCTCAGGTGGGTGAGGAACCCTACTAGATCGACGGAGAGGCTGAGGTTCGTTGGGAACTATTGAATCCTTTGGTTCTACCAAATCATCAGCTGCATTTTGTATAGCTGGAACATTTCCAGTTCTACATAACAGATCTTGCCTCGAGCTTGTCCGGATTTTGCTTTAAGACATAGGCCGGACAACCCCAAATCTTAACAAGCTTAAGATATGGGCTCTTCCCTTTCCATATCATATATGAAGTGGTAGGCAACTGATTTGATTCGAACCCTATTCAATAGGTATGCAGCTTCTCAAGTGCATAACTCCGAAAAGGAAATAGGAAACTCAGTAGTACTCATCATAGAGCACACCATATCACATAGGGTGCTATTGCTCCGCCCTGATATACCATCGTGCTATGGTGTGTACGGAGGAGTAATGCTGAGAGAGAATCTCATTCTCCTTTAGAACAGTCCAGGAATTCCGTGCTCATGTATTCTCCTCCTTGATCACATCAAAGGACATAATACTTTTACCCGTATTTTGGTTCTCTACCTCTAATTTATATTCTGTGAATATCTCAAAAGGTTCGGAATTGTGTTTCAGCAGGAACATATGTCTGAATCTTAAGAGATCATTAAAGAATGTAATGAAGTACAAAGAACCAGTCTTGGCATGTGTAGACAGGAGACTTTCATACATCAGCATGTATCAATCCCAAGAGTTCACTAACTCTTTCTCTGTTTCCAGTAAACAGAGCTGTGGTCATCTTATCTTTGTGACATGACAGGCAAGTTTCACAAGATGTAAATTCAAACTAATTTGAATATGCATCTTTATTTAACTTCAGCCAGTCGGGTCGCATTGATATGACCTAGTCTACAATACCTCAAGAAGGATTCATTCATTTCTGAACTCTTCCTCTTGTGTGTATTCCGTATATTAAGAACTGTAGTTTGATTTAGAACGTCAATGCTTTTAGATAACGTGCCTGAACCGATCAACTCTTGATATAGGAAATGTTCAAAACATTATCCAACAATACAAAATTATATCCTTTCTTTACTAATAAAGAGACTGATATGATTTTGTATATCAGATTCGGTATCTAATAACATTTGTTCAGAATCAATGTATTCTGGTAATACAGGATGATAGTGACCAACAGACTTGGCTGCAACACTTGCACCGTTTTCTGTCTCATGAAACTTATCACTCGTTCTCAGTTCTCTACCTATCTGTAGCCCATGTAACGGATTACATATACGGGATCCTGATCCGGTATCATATACCCAGGACGTGAAGGATACTGAGAAACGGTTCTGTGTAATGAACACACCCGAAGATGATGCATCAACATGCACTTTCTTCGTTTGGGCGGCACGGGAATTCTGGCAATCCCCAATTTCCTGCTCTGTCTTATAACAATTATAAGTGGGAGCGGGACCAACGTTCCCCAGCTCAGTATAACAAGCGGGTTCGGTCAATATATCCGTTTTATTATCTTGATTAAGGCGTGATATGGTCGCTATCTGGAGAGAGAGAGAAGAAAACACTCAGCGTATGCTCTTGCAAGATTAGATTGGTTATCTAATATATCTAATCAGGATGTCTCCCACTGTTTTAGTCAAATCTTCCTTCAAACCCTAAAAGGAAAGACTAGCCGGGATTAATTACACGCTACAAGTTCGCCAATCTTTCAGCCAGGCCAGTGTCGGTACTTTGAGGGAGGTCCCCCGTGCTTTCGCACGAACCTAATTAAAGTAAACCTCGTTTTCCCAGAGGCGTAACCCCGTTAACACCTTTCTAGACACCTACTTGATCGACTAATTGTAATGTGTAAAACTCTCCCAGGAGTAACTCTTACTCGTAGCGGGTATCGGGATCCAACTATCTAATAGAAGGTATGCAATCTCATTGCAAATTTCAACACTTGAAATTCCCAATAATATTTTGCCCCTAGCGTCCTATGACCTTGACGAAGGCCAAACTACCCATAGTCCGCCAGTCAAGTTCAACCCGTTCATTTTTTGATTGAATTAAACCCACCCGCACGACCCTTGACGAAGGCCAAACTACACCGTACGAATACCCTAATCCAATCGCATCGTATGCAAGCAGATAAGCATTAGTTAGCTACCGTACACTATGCCTTGACGAAGGCCAAACTACCGCAGCACGAATACTAACTAGTACTTATCTGAAATGGCGGAGGGCTACGACAGGTTTTTAAGAAAACCCTTTGCGTAATGAACTTGATATTGTTGTAGAATCGAGTGATTTTAAATGGAGTGTTTTTTAGGCTTTTCTAGTTTTGCTAAAGGGGTCACTCCCGGTGAAGGGATCGTCGGCCCTTTCCTCATCGAATAAGGTGCAGGATATTTCACAAATATCACTATGCAAAGCAGAAACTATAGAAGCAATCAAAAGACAAACCGAGTTTGTAGCATCTGCCAGTTATTGCTAAAGGAGTCACTCCCGGTGAAGGGATCTCGGTCCTTTCCTTATCGAATAAGGTGCTGGATGTTCTACAAGGAACACCGCTATGCAAAGCAAGAACTAGAGCTACCAGTTTTTATAAACAAGTTTCTACAACATCTTAGGTTTCTTTTATTTCATTAATCTCATTAATGAAGTCCCATTTTAATTATGCTTCGCAAGCATCTCTTTTTGAAACGAAATCTGCAATATAACATATATCTCATATATATAATATAAACATTCGTCTCAGGCAGTAATATGATCTCATCACAGAACATTGCAGCAGAAGAACATATATGAAATATTGGATATACTAGGACGTCCGTGTTTTCAATATGAGCCTGTATAAAACAAGGATTCCACGGTCGCGATGAATAGCCAAACGCACATCCATAGACCCCTACGAGAGCGGCAAGTAACACTGCCAATTCTAGGGTTAGAAGACCCGGTCTCGACTCCTCGAGATGGTCTCCCACTGGACCCTAGAACCCGGTTACTTGTGCTCCCCGCCTTGGGTCTACCTAATGCGGAAAAGTAAATAATATACAACGGTGACAGCTTCCGCTACCTGGAAGTGCCCCAATAAAAGAATATTACATACAAATGAATTTTACATGAATGAAAAAGAAAAACTCTCATCTCACATAAAACCCCCGGCTATTCAAAACGCGACGATCCAATATAATATATCACAGCAACACATAATATCTCATATCATCAACGTAAGCAAGTATGCGTATCCCGATTGTCGTTGATGTATAGCAACAAAGCCGGCGATACACCACATACTACGGTTACGGTCACAGAAAAGAAAGTGTAAAACTACAACAGTTGGAATCCGCAACCTCCTTAGACATCGCATGCCTAACCAAATGAATTCCTTAGACATCACATGCCTAACAATTATAAACCCCGCATTTTAGTCTTATTATCGAAAACTCTTTTCAATATCAAGTCGGGCAATTCAACAAGATTCCCGACGTCCTGATCGAATGCTCGTCGCAAACTTTAGTAGACGGCCGCACCCCAGATAACGTCGACGAAGTGCACTAAGGCGGAACACCGCTGCCGCGAGCACCCGAACGGATGCTTTCGGCGACGGGGTTCTCCTACAGTCACTTGGTCGGGGCTATGGGGTGTAGCTGTCTATTAAGTTTACCCGGCGAGTATCCGCGTACGCTACGTGATTGCGACGGACTTTTGATCACATCAAAATTCCGTAGCAACCGATCAACTGAGACTAAACTGCTATGTTTATAATATTCAAATCAGTTATCTCATAACTACCTGTGGATTCCAAATATTGTATCACATTCCAGATAAATAGACAAAGTTAAACTTTCCGATCGAATCATCAAACACCTAAGATTTCTCCAATATATCTCAACACTTGAAATCAGTTTAAAAACATCCATTACATGCTACAGTACCAATGGTCCAGCCGTAGAAGGGTCAAGCCAACGCCTCACAAGTGGCACGTCGTACTGCCCCAAACCCTAAGGTTCAAAGGGCAGTTCAAGACGGTCACATAATCGAGTTAAGGTTTGTTGTCTTCTAGAGGGTCCACCGAGTTACTTGCATGACTTAGAACATTCTTAAACACAAGAAAAAATCCAACTTTTGAAAAAATTTCCGACAGGAGAAAAAGTGAGTTATTGATATCCGTTCGAACTTTTTAACAGTTTCTAAAATTTATCCGGAAAACACACATAGACAAAATCTGATAATCCGATCGAATCATCGAATCCCCAAAACAACCCCAGAAAATTCAACTCTTGAATAAATATTAAAAATTCCCATAAAACTCAGCACTGTGTAATAGGAATTACTGTGTAAAATAGGAGGGGTGACGTCATCAATTAGCCGCGGAACCGCCGCAGAAGGCATGCTTCTGCCGCGGTTCCGCCACACATTTTACTGTTCATTGAAAACTTTTTGCACCGTAATTCTTATAATTCTCTGCTGAATTTTTTAAGCATTTTTAATGTGGAAAGATCCCAGATTTTAGAAAAGGTCCAGAGAGCGGGTTTTATCGGGGTTTCGGGTTTCGATCGGACTTTAAACTTCGTCTAGACTTCGCCTAAAGCTCTAGCTTGGCTCTGATACCACTGTAGGGTTGCTATGCACACGCACAAGGGTATTCGAGGCATCAATCATGCCCGATTAAAAAATTAGCCGTGCCGAACAACCCGAATACGGATCTTTAAACTAGAGATTAGGCGAAAACTAACATGTTAACAACTTTAACACTAAGTGAGAGGGATTACAACCTTTGTAGATCCGGTCCTTCACTTCATATGCTCCATGTTGTGGTCCCTTCGCTGCGATCATCGGGTTCCGGACTCTCGAGAAGTTCCACGAAGAGAAAGATGCAACCTTTGCTTCCGATCTTCGATACTAAGATGATCTACCTTGAAGTTTCTTTAACACAAGCTAACACTCATGAAATGATGTGAACACCCTCATCTAAATGGCAAGGGAAGATGGGGATGATGAAGTAGGATTTTTGCTCTCTTTATTTATCTTTTTCTCATATTTATTCATCACCTTTTGAAAAACTAGTAAGCTTTTTCATGAAAGAATGAAGGTGAAAGAAGATGAATAATCATTTGTGATGAATAGAAAGAATGTTATCATAATCATTTATGCAACCATGGTTGTAGTAACCATTGTAGAGAGTTTACTAGGGTTAGGGTTTGGGTTAGGTCAAAGGGTGAGTCACTTGTAAATATCTATCATAATATCTTAACAAAGACAAAGTAAAGCTTCTAGAATCAACTAGAAGGTTTAACCCTAATCCAAACCCTAATCGTGTTTAAACTCCTCTAAATATGTTGCATTAATAATTATAATATGTTACAATATTATATATATCACATATACAATATTTATTGTAACAAAATAAAATAATACATTTAACATATATCGCATATATATCAATGTATTACCCGAGTGAGAAAAAGAATCTTTTAGTGAGCAAATATTAGTTAATGTAATTTAATATATCATATATATATTATTATACATTAAATTATCGAATCAACACTTGATCCGACAATCCGCCTATATCGCATATAACCGACTAATATTTATCCGTACCGATTCATCGAATCAACACTTGATCCGATGACCCGGCTGATATCAAATATCGCGAGAATATAATACGGTATCACATATCGCATTATCCTCGGTCCCGCACATATCACATATGTGCTCCTACTCCGTTTTGCCTGAGCCAAGAAACCTCTGTGTAGGACTCTAAAGAATCGTCAATACGCCGGCAGTAGGTGATGATCATATCAAACACCCACAAGCTGCAAGCGGTCAGCTAAACGTAACAGCTACCCAGGTATTGAGCGCTCAGAAGATCAACAAGCAAGCCTGTACATTCTCCTGTGAATCCAAACAGTAACACTCCCGTACAGTCCGGTCTCGTCGTCTGATATGTTGCATATCTCGCCTAGGGGTGGTAAACGTCAGACTCCAGTAGCTTGATAAGTCGTGTCGATTTGAGGTCTATAACAGTTCGAGAAACTACTGATAACACTTACCAGTAAATCTCAGCAATCCTGGTTAGAGATTTCCGGTTATAGCCAATCGAACACAGTACAACATCAACTCCCTATACCGGGAGAGACGAATCCCCTCCTATCGCTCATTGCCTCCATATGATTCGGGACTGTACCCAAAAGCCACCTTTTTGCACGCCCTCTTGGACGTGGTATGATGGAAATCAACGCACAGTGGGAATCACACAAGACTCTATGACGATCTCGGGTCAACAGACTACTCTGTACCAGTGTCACCGGAGAACTGCCATCTGACGTATGGTATAATACCATCTGGGAGTTCTCGACGAGTCCGTCCAGTGTACCCAGTCTCCACTGAGCACCCGTACACCATCCTTGATGTCAAACACCGATGGATATGGGATCATCCATCGTCCATCATATGGGTCAAGATGCGTATACGCTAGTCTACTCTGGTGCATCGATGCCCTGTCTCGATACACCCTCGACCAGGAACAATTATAGGATTTACTCGTCGACTACCGTGGCCCCACTAGTATGATCTCATCATAGTCCCAGTAGTCGAGTACATATCCTAAGGGCTTTATCAACATGTAACATAGAGACAATCAGAGTACATGTTAAGATAAAGTACAACCAGATAGCATACTATCATGTCGAGCAAGAAAGTCCTCCCTATATATGTCCTAGCATCCACTACAATATACATCGTATGTACAGTAATGGCCTCTAGGGCATACATATAACTAACAAATAAGACATCATCGAGTCAAGAGTGCGGATCTATCCTCATAACTATATCTCGTACGGTAAATCTATCGTACGACATCCCAATCTGGGTACGGGTCAAATATCATATTCATCTCATTAGTCATTTGATATCCTTATCATCACATATCGTGACAGGGTACTGATCTAAGTCTAGTACAATACTAATATCATCAACAATATCATGATCTGGCTACTGATCTAAAGTCTACTACAATCCGATGTCATCCACACATATCATCATATAGAAGTATATATCGCCCAAGCGATCCATTATAAATATCTTAACATATCTTATCTCATATCTCGATCACATGTCAACTATCGTCATATATACCAACAACATAGTATCGTCATCCAACGACCCGTTATAACATCATGACATATCTCGGTCACACATTAAATATCTCACGGCATCATGCCCGATCAGATCGACTCATTCCTGAGTATCATATAACATTCTCGTCATCCAAGCATATGAATATACCAATATAATTATATCCCCAAAATGCACAAGGATATCAATGCATGCGAGTATGTGTATGTGCGTGTATGCCAATCTTTACCCTAGGGTTTTCGTGACTAAGAAATCGACTAAAGCCCTTCTTCGATTCTCGCTAACACTAAACCCATGATCACCTAAAGCTCCCCTTGCTAAGTGTTCAATCTCTCCATAACATATAAATGCATATCTATACATATCACATCATTTCTTACGACTTTGCGGGGGTCCTATACGCCATCCACCCGACTTTTCCCCGTAGATATAAATTTACTCACCTTGACCTTCGCTTGCCGATGCCGATGTCGCCACGCGCTCGCTCAACGTCTCTAAGTCTTCATGAGGGTACCTACATATAATAAACAATCGCAATTGCTATTAACATCAAGTCCAGAAACCAAAACGACACGCGGAACTCACATAGGTCCAAACCTATGGTTTGCCCTCGCAACTTAACCAAATAACACCCGATAGAGACGTAAAAACGTCAAGTGATCGATATAAAGCACAAATACTAAAATCCAGAATTCGAATACGAAAAATATCTCCTTGAATCAAAACAGCAACACATGTATTTAGTCCCAGATTTTGATTAAGGTGTAAACAATGTTCCAAAACAATACTGGAGTGATGTATATAGGGTATATGAGGTATGGAACAACCACGACCCCAACTCTCACCAGATGGCCGAGCCCCTCCCCCTAAAATCTGATCTTGCCGGCCCTGGGGACTCCTCTATGGTTCGTCTTGCTACAGGGGTTCCTAGGGTCAATTCTAGTCCACTAGGTTTGTTTGCTCATCTCGTAATCAACCGAGGTAATCCCAGATTTGTCTGCACACACCAATACCTCCCAAACCGACATATTATGTTTTTGTAAATCTGTATTTTGGGTTTCAGTTGGGTTGGTTTGGGTTTCTATCAATTGGGAGGGGTTTAATGTCACCACAAGAGTTCAATTAGACAATCTCTATTCAAATCACACCCCAAACCCTAACTAGAATTTTCAAAGTTCACCCAAAAACCACTTAATCACCACTAAACACATAAATGGTTTAAAGTGAAGGAAAAACTACACTAAGTGTGAAGGTATTACCTGATTTGACACTCATGAATCCTCTACATCACCAAAATGCAAACTTTCTTGGTCCAAAATATAGTTTGTGAGTTCATGCACATTTTTTGTGAAGTGGGAGTGGGGTTTTGGGGTGTTTTTGATGATGAAGTGGGGGTTTTGAAGAGGAGGGAGGAAAGGTGCTGCCATGGAGAGAGGAGAAGAAAATAGAATGAAGGAAGAAGAGCTCTTGGTCAACTTGACCCCTCACCTCTCTCTCTCTCATGCCCATCCCTCTCACTATTCTATTCTTTATCTTTTCTTTTCTTTTATTTCCTTTTCTTTGCAATAGTAAACCCAAAACAATAACCATACACCCAAAAATCATGTAGGAAAAAAATGTAACAAGTGTTAAAATGACATGTGCACAAAACATGCTTAAAGCCCGATTAGCGATTTTTAATCGCGATTAGCGCTAAAATAGTGTCAAATAAATCATAAAATTTTATAATTTGCATAAATCACATAAAGCACCCTCTTTTCATTAATTTCCATATTTTTCCAAATTTTTCCCAATTTATCGGTATTTAATTATAACGCCTTATTAAAGTATTCAATATTTTATTATTAAATTATAAAAATTCCCAAAAATAATATTTTATTTTTTTGAAATGGTACAGAATCCTTCTTTGTGGCATTATAGACTAGTTCATATCAATGCGGCACGACTAGCTAAGTTACTTAAGGATGGATATTTGAATCTGTTTGAACTTACAACTTATGAAACTTTCCAGTCACGCCTCAATGGTAAAATGACCAAAACTCCGTTTACTGGACACGGAGAAAGAGTTACTGAACTTTTAGGAATGATACATAGTGATGTGAGCGGCCCTATGTCTACACATGCCAGGGTTGGTTCTTTGTACTTCATTACATTCATCGATGATCTCTCAAGATTCAGACATGTGTTCTTGTTGAAACACAAGTATGAAGCTTTTGAGAAATTCAAGGAATATAAGTATGAAGTAGAGAACCAGATGGGTAGAAGTATTAAAGTCCTTCGTTTTGATCGGGGAGGAGAATACTTGACCACGGAGTTCCTGGATTATTTAAAAGAGAATAGGATTCTCTCTCAGCTTACTCTTCCGTATACACCACAGAACAACGGTGTATCGGGACGGAGGTATCGCACCCTATGAGATATGGCGTGCTCTATGATGAGTACTGTTGAGTTACCTATTTCCTTTTTGGGGTTATGCGCTTGAGAAGCCGCATACCTATTGCATAGAGTTCCATACAAATCAGTTCCTACCACTCCATATGAGACATGGAATAGGAAGAGACCATCTCTTAAACGAGTTAAGATATGGGGTTTGTAAGTCTACGGTAGCGCCCCGGCCGTCTGTCCGAGGCCAAAATACGGAAACAAAAACTTTTCTTAAACTAGAAACCGACGCTATCGTATGCTTAAAACCCGGATCGAACCATTAACCTACAACTAGCAACTAGAGAAGGGTTGGAAAGGCTATACCGATCGATCCGTGTCCTTCGGTCTTTGGCCACCATCCCAAGCTCCTCGAGGCATCTCCGGTCTCGATCTCCTCATCGGAAAGGGCACCACATCATCGAGTCTTTTTACGGTCTCCCTCTTCATCTGAAGCAACTCGGGCACGAAGTTCGCTAGCCGACGTGTCCAAGGCGATGTAGAGAATATGTGTGATAACTTTGTCTCAAGCATCCATTGATTCTCATCACATGAGAGTGTATGGATGGAGGTTGAAGGTGATGCCATTGGTGGAAATGGTTAGCTCAAGAAGCAAGAGGAAGAAGAAGAATAAGTGCCTTTCTTTTTCTTATATGTTGCTATGATAAAATGAGAGTAAGAATAAATAAACACAAGAGCAAACTCAAGCCATATGGCTGTCCACTCTCTTTCCTCTTATCATTTCAACATATAAATCAACCCTAATGTGACATTAGCACAAGAAAAGAGACCATGAGTCACTAAGCATGTCTATGTCATATTAAATGCACCTCATCATGAATTAAGCTCACTATATCCCCCAAAGTAAACATTAACCCAAATGTTTACAACAATAAAAAGATACGGCAACATCTAAAGTAAACTCGTGACGGATCACAAAGATACCCCTCACATGTATATACATTCCTGCATCCGCATTCCGACCGAATGCGAATGCGATGAGACTAAAGTAATCCAACAGATCTAATACTAGGATCCGGCTTAAACCAAAGCCCACTAGTATGATCCATCTGATCATGATCCGTGCACGACTGCACGTATATAATCGAACCCTGCCATATATCATACGACCTCTACAACGTTTCGCCCGAAACTTGAGAAACTGTCTGTGGGTGACTCTAAAGACTCGTCAATACTTTGGCTGTGGATTTAATCACTAGCACGTCAGAGGTACTAGCTGTATGTAACGGGCTACCAGGTATTGATCAAAAGGGAGGTCGATAAGCGAACTCATCCTGACACCCTACTGAGCCTGTTAGTGACAATATCCGTACAGTCCGGTCCGTTCGTCTATGAGCATCGCATGGCGGGCCTAGGGGGTTGGTAAAAGTCAGACCCCTAAAAGCGGTACAAGTCGTGTCGGAGTGTAGCCCAGAACACCTTGAGATACTACTGGAATACCTACCAGTAAATCTCCTGCCTTGGCCAAGGACTTCGTGTAATGGCACTCCTAGACACAATGCGATCTCACCCCCAATACCAGGAGAGACGAAACCCCTGCCGATCCGCTCACTGCCTCCATGTGGCTCGGTACTGTACCCAACTAAAACCTGTTTGCACAACTCCTTTGAGGCATGGTAGGGTAGTAATCAAAGCACGGTGGGAACTCACACGAGACAAATGACGATATCAGGTCGATGAACTAACCTGTACACATGTCACCAGGGAACCGCTATTTGACGTCAGGTATAATACCAACTAGCATGTTCCCGGCGAGTCATGTCCGGTGTACTCATAACCCAATGAGCACCTGTATACATCTTAGGTGATCCAACTGACACCAATGGCTTGTGATACCAGCCACCGCCCCTCGTCGGGGTCTCGACTGTATACACTAGTCTACTAATGGAGTATCGATGCCCAGTTTCGAAACTCCCACGACTAGGGACCATTTTAAGGATGTGCTTATAGACCCCAGCTCCCACGTATATGATCGCCATCATACTGCTGGCCGTCAAGCAAGAATCCTAAGGGCTCTATCAAAGCGCAATAGTGACCTGTAAGGTCACCTGAAGCAGTACACGATGATAAAGATAAACCAGAGAGCATACTATCATCTCGAGTAAGACTGTCCTACCGGCATAGGTCCTCCGTCAATCATTGCAATCACGTGCCAGTGATCCAATAATTGACTCTGAGGGTACTATATCCAACAATCTCCCACTTGCACTCAAGGCTAATTATTGCGATGTCGCATACTCACAGCCCGTGTGATACCGAACACCCAACTCCTCTACTAATCAGTCTCACAAAGCCCGTTTGCGAAACTATAGCGCTCGAGGAATAGCCTCAGTGAGTGGATCCGCCCTGATGTTTCTTTCTATGTCTCTCTTTATCTCAAGTTCGCGGAGAAAGCCATCTCCCGAAATGAGCAATACCTGTCTTAGAATATGTCTGGATATCTGATGGGACCTAGTTCATAAAAGAACTCCAAATCCAAACTTCTTAGACTGTATCGTCAACTGAATTTAATCAGTATCCTGCGCCACACCTCCCTCAGTATCCGCTTGGACCACCTGTCCAAAATACTGCCCCTCGTCAGAGGGAAAACTATAACTCTGACAGCCACTCTGTCATCCAGGTCACCTTGGTAGCCTGGAATGATAACCGTCTCCTAAAAGAGGCTGTTTGTTATCACATCCCTAGAACATCTACTTATGTTCTAAAACTGCTTCCAAACGTTTCTCCAGGATACGATTAATATCAACTTATTGCATCTGGTGCAAAAAACAATGTCTAGTGTGGTACTTGACATCTCATGATTGACTCAATTGCCTAAGCAAGTGATCTGCCAATCATGCACATCCCTCTCCACTTTAGTCTGTAAGACACCTTTAGAGATGGTGACTCCATCACCCGCAGGTACACTACCGTGTCAGGAGTCGTCCAATCTAAAACACCTTTAGAATGCTGTCTAAGTACCCAGATTTGGAAACTACCTAAATCTAGATCTAAAACCATAGATCTAATAACCAGAATGTCTGATATAATATCCAATTCCTATGTGGAGAAACCACTGTGTGACAACCAAGGTATAACCGATTGTAGTATAGGAATTTCACTTCCTACTCTGTGTATGTCATCCAATACTCTGTGTATGTCATCCAAATACCAGGACATCACACCCTACTACCTTCTTAACAGACCCATCCCCTATTTGGATGAAGTCAATCCTATGACCGTCACATCAGAAATAGATGATCTATCTCCGCTATATCTGCTTTAGTCCACAAATAGACATAAGCTACTTGTCCATTATGCTTCCGCTGCTCCCACTGACTATGACAACCCTTTGGCAGAGTCATATACACGTACACTTCTAAAGCTAGTTTAGAACGACGCTATACTCATCCTCCTGCCGGGTCTCACAGTCTGGAACAACAGCAATGGCAAGTCTGGCTAAACAAGAACCTCCCTGTCACCGTCCTTGAGGCTACCGAAGTACCTCTCGGGTGCCTGAGGTTACCCACTATATCTGTGGAGTGGCCAATGGAATGTCAAACCAGATTGAATATTTTGGTTCTTATTAAATTTTCAGTAATCGTTTGCTGTTCTGGAATCACTTCCAGTTCTACCATACTCCCACTATTGTTTTCTGAAAAAATCCATTTTACTAAAACTGTGGCGAGTTGTTCACACCATAATATTGTATTATTATATTCCCCAATCTTATTCGTTTTATAAATAAACAGATGCTTTTGACGCATGTCTGTTACATATTACAGGTTGCAGGTTCTTGGATCTAGAACAGTGAAAACGATGAAAAGACGATGCAAAAGTGGACTTTGACCAACAAACAGAAGACTCTTGATCAAGCCTACATCAAAGATAAAATTCACAAAGTACAAGGCAATGCATGATCCAAGACTACAAAGCGAACGGTTAAAAGTCCACCGCAATTATTCACTGGAGATCTGGAAGAAACATAGAAGCTATTTTAATAAAAGAACCAAATAATAAGGAAGCCGAAAGACAGAAGAGCCCACAAAGGAAATTTAAAGGCCCAATACTTCCTTTTAAAGAGACAGAGACAAAAAATTTTACCAAAGCTTGAAGTCTACTTTGACTAGGTCTTTCTAAGGATATTTTGGTAAATGTAGACGTGCGAATCAATTGTAACCTAGGGTTTCCTATCCTCTATAAATAGGAACTCTAAATCTTTGTAAAGGCTATGCCTCCCTTCATTAATAAATTTTAGAATTCTTTTGGAGAGCATAGGTGCCTCTTTTCAATTCATGAATTCAGATCTGACAACCATGTGTTGATGATTGGAGAGAGCCATCTGTAAGTAGTTTTATTTAATTGCTCTAGTTTAGATTTTAATTCCTTGCCTTAGATGTTAGCTTTGGAGAAGCCTTTTGAGAGATGAGATCTCTCATCCCTTTCTTTCCCATTATATATTTTCAATAGGACTCCATACATACACGCACACACCGCGCCCTACGGCACCCTATTCCTCGAGGTAGCGGTGATACCGTAGTATAAAGGCCCGGTTGCACGCGTTTTCCATGGAGGTTAGGGTAAGGATCTCTAAAGGAAGGACACGAACCTAGAGGAAGGAACACCTTCCCGAATGGTTCTAATCCCTTTTATTGATAATTACCATAACTCCTAATAGATCTTCATTTTGGTATAGAAAGCGTTGAGATTTATTTAAATTTCCAAACCATTCCTAAACCTAACCCTAGCAAGATTTAGCTCTAGATTAATTTAGTTTTTAGATAGATTTAGTTTTAGATTTAATAATCAATCCGATCACCCTTCGGAATTAACTCGTTAGCGCGACTAGGAGATTCACAACATCCCTGTGGACCGACCCGTACTCACCGGCTAGCTGCATAGCGACGCCGTTCTTGATTGCGGTTAATAGATAGTTTTTGAGACAAATCACGAGTCAAGAACAATATCACTATTGATCTTCTAGATGGTAGAAACTCAACCCTCGTCATAGCCCGGGTCAACCCACAAACAACCATTACAGAAACGTGCCTTGAGTTATCCAGAGTCTGGTTTTAAGCATAAGCCAGACAACTCCCCGTACCTTAACATTGTTAAGATATGAACTATTCTATATCCAATATAGAAACAGAGGCACTGATTTAATTGGAACCAGATTCAAATCATGCAGCTGTTTCCAGTGCATGTCGACTAAATGGAGAGAGGCCGATCAGCATTACTCAACTTAGGAGTGCTTCCAATTATGAGTAACCTGAGAGAGAAACAAGTTCTCTTAATCATTACTATTAACTGAATACCCTACACAAGTATCTACATTTTCGATTACCTTGAAGAATCCTGATACTTGCAACGCCTGGTTCTCTACTTTATTCCTATACCTATAACTTCTAAAAACTTGGACCTTGTATTTCTATGAAACACATGTCTAAGAACTAGAGAAGTCATAAGTAAACAGAATATAGTACGAGTACCAACCCCTCTGTCCTAATGGACACTGGACAACATACAATACTCTATTTATGTCCCCTGAGTCTAATAACTCATTCCCTGTGTGTCGTAGGTTGAAAACTGTGTTAGATATATGTATGCCCTAGAGGCCATTATATGATAGTGGATGTATTTATACATGTATATATATATATATATATATACATATGTTGGATATATGTATGCCCTAGAGGCTATTATGAGATAGTGTATGTACTGATGTGTATATATATTTATATTCAGGGGACAGTCTTGCTTGACATGATAGTATGCTATCTGGTTTCACTTTATCTTATGTTCCCTTGATCATGTTTATATTTATTTGGTACATGTTGATAAAGCCCTAAGGATATTGGCTTGACTACTGAGATTATGATGCCGATCATACTAGTAGGAAATCTGTAGTTTATAAGCATATCCTTGAAATGTTCCTAGTCATAGGTATATCGAGACAGGGCATCGATATTCCAGTGTAGACTAGCGTATGCCATTCTTGTTCCATATGATGGGCGATGGATGATCCCATATCCGTCTGGTGTGTTGACACCAAAGATAGTATACGGGTGCTCAGTGAGACTGGGTACACTGAACGGACTCACCAAGAACTCCTATGTGGTATTATATAATACGTCGGATAACAGTTCTCAGGTGACACTGGTACAGGTTAGCCTGTAGACCCGAGATCGTCAAAGAGTCTTGTGTGTCCTCCCACCGTACTTTGATCTCCACCCTACTACGGCTCTACTGAGTCAAACAAACAGGTGGATTTTGGGTATAGTCTCGAGTCATATGGAGGCAGTGAGCGATAGGTGGGGTTTCGTCTCTCCCGGTATTGGGGGTTGATGCTGTGCTGTGCACGATTGGCTATAACGGGAAGTCCTTAGCCAGGGCTGCTAAGATATTACCGATAAGTGTTATCAGAAAGTTTCTCGATCTGTTATAGACCATATACCGGCATGACTTATTGTGTTATTAGGGTCTACGATTCTATCCCTAGACTCGATATGCAGCATATATGACGAAGAGACCGGACTGTACGGTAAGTGTTGCCAGTTGGATTGACAGGAGTTTTGACAGGTTCGCTTTTTCTTATTCTGATCGCTCAATACCCGGGTGGCCGTTACGTTTAGCTGACCGTTTACGGCTTGTGGGTGTTTGATATGATCATCACCTACTACTGGCGTATTGACAAGTCTTAGAGTCCCACATAGAAGTTTCTAGGCTCAGGCGAAACGAAGTGGTGCGCATATGAGATATGTGCGGAAGCTCGATTAAATACGAGTATGTGATACTGTATTTTAATCGGGCATTTTATACTAGTCGGGTCGTATGAGATATGACCGGTTTATTAAATCAAGTGTTTATTTAATATTGACTTTTATATCATTTATTTAAACCCTTTTCTTTTAATGGATGCATGCATGTATATGTACATGATGATGTGCATACACACATACATACATGAAAATGTATCATGGTTGATGATATAAGATAGATGGCAATATAAGAATCACATAGTAGATACATAAATATATGGATATTTTTGGATTAAGTAAAAGATAAAGGAAAATAAATAATGACTCATTTCTTTTTCATGACTCATTTCTTCTACACTCTTCCATGGTTGACTTTGACCCAACCATGGTTTATTTTCCTTTACATTTAACTCAAGAAGAAAATATCTAGATATTATTTTAACTATGGTTATTCTTTTGATATTATCTCTCTCTCTCTCGTTTTATTTTTGATTATTCATTCCAAAAGAAAAAAGATTAAGCCATCTTCTTCTTCTTCTTCTCTCTAGCTCTCTCTTAAGTGTTAAATTGAGCTAGATAAATAAATGAAAAGGTATTAAGTGAGATTAGCAACCATTTCATCATCCTACATAACCCTTGCTACCTTGTGTAGGGTGTTTTGCTTCAAGATTTTCAAAGATCAAGTGAAGCAACAAGCTTAGGGTGGATCGTCGTGGACTTGGTGGTGATAAAACGAACCTTTCCAAACCAAAGGAGTCATCCTAGGAGGTCTACAAAGGTTGTAGTCTCTTCACCTAGTATAAATTATCTTTTAGAAATGATACTTTTAATTGTTACTTCATAATTCTAGTTCGATTCCTAGTTTAGTTTACTTAGCACCTCATAATTTTAAAGTTATAACATGTGTGATATTTCCAAACCATAAACGAGGTTTTAGCGAAACCTTACAGTGGTATCAGAGCCAAGCTAGAGCTTTGGAGTGACCTAGGCGACGTTAAAAACCTCGAACGAATGAAACACGACGGCCGGGGGGTGCTCTCTGGAAATTTTTCAAAAACCTGGATTTTTTCAAATTAAAAATACGTAAAAAATTCAGCAGGGTATTATATGGGCCCACCAGAAATATGATGCCCTGAATCGACCGTACGACCGCGGAACCGCAGCCCTAGTGGCCTTGTTGCGGCGGCTCCGCGGCGCCGTAGGTGATTCATGGGCCATAATTTCTTGTGCTGGCCCGTATGTATTTTGTGAAGTTACTGGTATTTTTTAAAACTGCTCAAGTGTTGAGATTTCTGAGCAGTCCGTGGTTGTTTAATCGTTCGATCGAATGTTTTAACCGCGCCTAGTTTATTAGTATGTGATACAATAATTGGAATCTACAAATTTGTTTGTTGCGTGTAAATCTAGCAGTTCGGTCTCGGGATAAACGGAAATCTTGTTGAATTATCCGGTTTGTTTTGAAAAGGTGTTTTCTTGTATGAGACCCAAATGCGAGCTTTACATTGTTAGGCATGAAATCTTGTATATATGATATTCCGGGTTTGTGTTGTCTAAAGGCAGTTAAGATTCCAATTGTTGTAGTTTTTCATTTTATTTCTCTGTGTCCGTAAGTGTAGTATGTAGTTGTATTGCTGGTTTTCGTTGCTATACATCAACGACGATCGGTGTATGCATACTTACTTACGTTGATGATATTTGATATTATGTGTCGATGAGATTTGATGTGCAGGATTGTCGTGAATGAATAGTCGGGGGTTTTATGTGAGATGAGAGTTTTCTTTTCATTCATGTAAAATTAAATTGTATGTAATATTCTTTTATTTGGGGCACTTCCGGGCTGAGGTTGATGTCACCAATGTTGTATATTATTTACTTTTCCGCATTAGGATAGACCCAAGGAGGACGGCACAAGTGACCGGGTTCTAGGGTTCAGTGGGAGGCCATCTCGAGGAGTCGAGACCGGGTCTCCTAAACGCCAGAATTGGTAGGGTCACTTGCCGCTCTCGTAGGGGTCTAAGGGTGTGGGCTTGGCTATTCATCGTGACCGTGGAATCCGCATTTTTATTGCTGGCTAAATACAAAATACGGACCTCCTAGATATCCTATATTAAATGTGCTTCTGCTGCTTTTATTATCTGATGTGATCATTTAATAAATATCTGAGACGAATGCGATATTATATATATATATATGATATATAATAGACGTTACTTATGTTTTGCACCCGCGCTAGCCCCGTCCTGGTATGCCGTTAGTTAAGTAACCTAACGGTGCATATCAGGACACTGTGGCGAATGCGAGTGGCATAAGTGTACGTTATATTTTCGTTTCTTTCTGTAATGGCTTAGGATTTAAATGATGGGACCACATTAATGAGATTAATGTAAAAGATAAATGAACCTAAAAAGATATTGTAGAATCAGATTTGAAACACACTTGGCCTTTTATGAAAAAGCAAGTTTCAAAAATGCGGAGCTTAAGCCACTCCTTTTAAACCTATTAGATTCTACAACGATATCAAGTTCAAAGCGTTAAAAGTTTTCTTAAAAACTATCCTCAGCCCTCCGTCATTTTAGGAAGTAGAGTACTTAGTATTCGTGCTGCGCATTTTGACTTTAGTTAAGGCGCAGTGAACGGTAGCTAAGTGATGTCTTCCTACACTGCTTATGATACAGATTAGTTAAGACATTCATATGATTAACTTGACTTTAGTAAGGGTCATATGGATGGGTCTAGTTAATCACGAAATGACGGGAAGAACTTGACTTGTACTTATGATATGTTGACTTTAGTTAAGGTCATGAGTACCAGGGGTAAAAATCATATCGGGAATTTCAAGAGTTGAAAATTACAATGAGATTGTATACCTTCTATATGATAGTAGGATCCCGATCCCACTGCGAGCAAATGTTGCTCCCGGGAGAATTTTGTACTTTACAATTAGCTAACTTAGTAGGTGTCTAGAAAGGTGTCAAATGGGGCTATGCCTCTGAGAAGAAGAGGTTTATTTTAATTAGATCCGTGCGAAAGCACGGGGAACCTCCCTCAAGTACCGGCACTGGCCTTGCTGAACTATTAGCGAAGTTGTAGAATGTAATTAATCCCGGCTAGTTTTCTTTTTAAAAGGTTTTAAAGAAAATTTGATAAAAACAGTGGGAGACATCGATTAGACAAGATAATAACCATTCTGATCTTTGCAAGAGCTTTCGCTAAGTGTATTCTTTTCTCTCTCTTAACAGCAGATTCAAATGTCAGGACTTAAACTTCTATTAGATAAAAACAAGCTGAATGGGACCAACTATAAAGACTGGCTGAGGAATTTAAACATTGCCTTGACTTATATCATATGTCCTCACGGCTCCAACACTGCCCACCCTAGGTCCTAAACCTTCAGTTGCGGATAGGGAAATCTGCAAGACATGGGACACTGACTGTGCCACGGCTAAATGCCTCACGCTAGCATCGATGGATAACACACATCAGAAGCATCACGAGAATATGGACGTACAAGCCTTATTCCTCCATACAAAAGAGTTGTATGGAGAGCAATCTCGCGTATTACGATACGAAGCGTCTAAGAAACTGTTTCAGATGCGAATGACCGCTGGCACAGCAGTAGGAGACCATGTTCTAAAAATGATAGCTCTCATGGAAGAGCTTGAGGTCCGTGGGTGGACAATGGACATTGAACAATATACGGATATTATTCTACAGTCTTTCCTCTCCACCTTTGCTCAGTTCATTGTTAACTTCAACATGCACAACATGGAGAAGGAACTGCCTGAACTCCTTAATATGTTAAGGAGTGCAGAGAGCATACTGAAGTCAGTGAAGACTCCCGTTATGAGTGTTGGGCAATCCTCCTCCTCTTACCCAAAGGCTAAGGCCAAGGGAAAGATGAAGAAGAAACCCACCAAACCTAAGGACGGAGTCAAAAAGGTGAAGGGAAAAGGCAAGTCCATGGTTGGTGAATCGGGGAAAGGAGAATGTTTCCACTGCAAAAAGACGGGACACTGGAAGAGGAACTGTATTGAGTACCTAGAACTCAAGAAGAAGCATGGTGATGCTTCAGCTTCAGGTGTGTTCGTAATTGAAAACTGTTTTTCTATTAACTCTGCTTCCTGGGTATTGAATAACGGTTCGGGTTCTCATATTTGCAATTCTGTGCAGGCGTTGAGAAATAGCAGAGTTCTAAATACAGGTGATCATACTCTCCAAGTTGGAAATGGTTCCAATGTAAATGCAGTTTCAGTAGGAGAGTATCACCTAGGGTTGCCTTCGGGTTGTATATTGGTTTTGAACCCGTGTTATTTTGTGCCAAGTATGCTTTGTAATATTATATATGTTTCCTTGTTAGATAATGAGGGTGTCATTTTGCTATGCAACACAATGTTATGAACATTAGACTTAATCAAGAGTTGATTGGTTGTGGTAAATTAAATAACGGGATATACGTCCTTAATCAACACACAGTTTTCAACGTACAACAAACAAATAAAAGAAAATTTTCAGATATAAATGAAGCTTTTCTTTGGCATTGTAGACTTGGTCATATTAATAAAACAAGACTAAACAAGCTTCATAAAGATAAATATTTAAATTCATTTGAGTATAAATCTTATGCAACTTGCCAGTCTTGTATCAAAGATAAAATGACCAAAACTCCGTTTATACGACACGGAGAAAGAGCTACTGAGCTCTTAGGCCTCATACATAGTGATGTATGCGGACCAATGTCTACACATGCAAGAGGCGGTTTTTCTTACTTCATATCTTTTACTGATGATTTCTCAAGATTCGGTCATGTGTATTTGATAAAGCATAAGTCTGAAGCTTTCGAGAAATTCAAGGAGTATAAACATGAAGTAGAAAACCAAACAGGAAAGAGTATCAAGATACTTCGATCAGATCGAGGTGGAGAGTACTTAAGTGCTGAGTTCTTGGACTTCATAAAAGAGAATGGGATTCTCTCTCAGCTCACTCTGTAAGTGCACGGCGGCGCCCCGGCCGTCAATCCGACGCCGGAATGCGGAAAAGAAACTTTTTACGAACTTGTAAACCGGCACCACCGCGCACAAAAATCCCGGATCTGGCCATTAACATAATCCTAGCTAACTAGAGAAGGGGGTAGAGAGATATACCGAGCGATCCGTGTCCTTCGGTCTTCTCGTCATCGTCCCGATCTCCCGCGGAATATCCGGTCTCTACCTCCTCGCCGGAAGGGCACCACGACGCCGGCTTCTTTTACGGGCTCCCACCTCTGGACCGAAGCAACTCGGACACGAAGTTGGCGAGCCGACGTGCCCAAGGATTGCTGTAGACTACGTGTAGTGCTCTATATCTCATTTGGGGTTTGAGGAAGTTACCTTTGGTGGAGGAAAAGAACTAAACCTTTTGGAGATGAACTTGGGAATTTTTGTAGCATGAAATGAACAAAAATTCCCCACTCAAAATTTGGACAGCCCCCTCTCTAATGTGGCCGGCCTTGCAAGATGGAGAGAATGAGAGGAGAGTGTATGAATGAATAAGAATGAGCCCCCTCATGCAAGAGAGAGAGAGAGAGAGAGAAGGTTATCATGAAGAATCATCATCACAAAACCAAGTCACACTCAACCATCATAACCAACCATCATCATCAAGCATGATGACCCCAAAAGTAAACCATGATGAATAAAAAAGTCAAGCAATGATTATCCAAGGAAAGTCAAATGAGGGTGCAACTATCATGAAGCACATACTTGCAAAAACCACCATCCAAAATGCTTATTTGCACAAATGTAAATAAGCCCTCCTCCACCATTTTTCAGCCAAGGATAGATACAAAGGAAAATGGCCGAAACGGAAAGCAAACTGGCAACTTCATAAAACTAATCCCGTAATGAATTACAGGAAACCCCGCTACTGTATATACATACCCGCATTTGTATTCCAATCGAATACAAATGCAATGAGACAAAATCCATCCGATCATGATCCGTCCGATCTAGTATAATCCAAAGCCGGCTAGTATAATCCGTCCGATCATGATCCGTGCAATACCATATGTACATGATCGAACCCTGCCATATCTCCATACGGCCTCCACAGCGTTTCGCCCGAAACTTGAGAAACTGGTCTGTGGGGGACTTTAAAGACTCGTTAATACTTTGGTTGTGGATTTAACCACTAGCACGTCAGAGGTATTATCCTATACGTAACGGGCTACCAGGTATTGACCAAAAGGGAGGTCGATGAGCGAACTCATCCTGACACCCTACTGAGCCTATCAGTGACAATATCTGTATAGTCTGGTCCATTCGTCTATGAGCATCGCAAGGCGGGCCTAGGGGGTCGGTAAAAGTCAGACCCCCAAAAGCGGTACAAGTCGTGTCGGAGTGTAGCCCAGAACACCCTGAGATACTACTGGAATACCTACCAGTAAATCTCCTGCCTTGGCCAAGGAAATCGTGTAACGGCTGTCCTAGACACAGCGCGACCTCACCCCCAATACCGGGAGAGACGAACCCCTGATGATCCGCTCACTGCCTCCATGTGGCTCGGGACTGTACCCAACTAAAACCTGTTTGCACGTCTCCTTTGAGTATGGTAGGGTAGTAATCAAAGTACAGTAGGAACTCACACGAGACAAATGACGATCCTCAGGTCGATGAACTAACCTGTACACATGTCACCAGGGAACTGCTATCTGACGTCAGGTATAAGACAAACTAGCAAGTTCCAGGTGAGTCCTGTCCGGTGTACTCATAACTCAATGAGCACCTGTATACATCTTAGGTGATCCAACTGACAGCAGTGGCTTGTGGGACCGGCCACCGCCCCTCGTCGGGGTCTCGACTGTATACACTAGTCTACTCTGGAGTATCGATGCCATGTCTCGAAACTCCCATGACTAGGGACCTTTTAAGGATATGCTTATAGTCTACCAGCTCCCACGTATATGATCGCCTCATACTGCTGGCAGTCAAGCAAGAATCCTAAGGGCTCTATCAACGTGCAATAGTGACCTGTAAGGTCACCTAAAGCAGTACACGATGATAAAGGTAAACCAGATAGCATACTATCATCTTGAGTAAGACTGTCCTACTGGGACAGGTCCTCCCTCAATCATTGCAATCACGTGCCTGTGATCCAATAATTGACTCTGAGGGCACTATCTCCAACAATCTCCCACTTGCACCCAAGGCTAATTATTGCGATGTCGCATACTCACATCACGTGTGATACCGAACACCGAACACCTCTACTAATTAGTCTCACAAAACCCGTTTGCGAAACTATTGTGTTCGAGGAATAGCCTTAGTGAGTGGATCCGCCTTGATGTTTCTTTCTGTCTCTCTATATCTCAAGTTCACGGAAAATGCCATCTCCCGAAATGAGTAATACCTGTCTTAGAATGTGTCTGGATGTCGGATGGGATCTAGCTCATAAATGAACTCCAAATCCAAACTCCTTAGACTGTATCGTCAACTGAACTTTCATCAGTATCCTGCGCCATGCCTTCTTCAGTATCCTCCTGGACCACCTGTCCAAAATACCGCCCCTCGTCAGAAGGAAAACTATAATTCTGACAACCAATCCATCATCCAGGTTACCTTGGAAGCCTGGAATGATAACCGTCTCCTGAATGAGGCTGATGTTATCATATCCCTAGAACATACACTTCTGTTCTAAAACTGCTTCCGAATGTTTCTCCAAGATTGGATCAATATCTACTTATTGCATCTAATGCAAAAACAACATCTGGTGTGGTACTTGACATCTCATGATTGACTCAATTTCCTAAGCAAGTGATCTGTCAATCTTGCACATCCCTCTCCACTTTAGTCTGTAAGACACCTTTAGAGAAGGTGACTCCATCACCTGCAGGTACACCACCATGCCAGGAGTCGTCCATTCTAAAGCACCTCTAGAATGCCGTCTAAGTACCCTGATTGGGAAACTACCCAAATCTAGATCTAAAACCATAGATCCAGTAACCACAATGTCTGATATAATATCCAAGTCCCATATGGAGAAACCACTGTGTGACAACCAAAGTATAACCGATCGTAGTATAGGAATATCACTTCCTACTCTGTGCATGTCATCCAAATACCAGGATATCATACCCTACTACCTTCTCAACAGATCCATCCCCTATTCTGATGAAGTCGAACCTATGACTGTCACATCAAAAATAGATGATCTATCTCCGCTATATCTACTTTAGTCTATAGATAGACATAATCCACTTGTCCATCAATGCTTCCGCTGCACCCACTGACTACGACAACCCTCTGGCAGAGTCATATAGACGTACACTTCTAAAGCCAGTTTAGAACGACGCTATACTCATCCTCCTGCCGGGTCTCACAGTCTGGAACAACAACAATGGCAAGTCTGGGTAAACAAGAACCTCCCTGTCACCGTCTTTGAGGCTACCGGAGTACCTCTCGGGTGCCTGAGGTTACCCAACTTATCTGCGGAGTGGCCAATGGAATGTCAAGCCTGATTGAATCTTTAGGTTCCTATCAAACTTTCAGTAATCGTTTGCGGTTCTGGAATCACTTCCAGTTCTACCATACTCCCACTACGGTTTTCTGAAGAAATCCATTTTTATTAAAACAGTGGCGAGTCTAGAACAATATCACTATTGATCTTCCAGATGGTAGAAAGTCAACCCTCGTCATAGCCTGGGTCAACCCACAAACAGCCATTACAGAAACATGCCTTGAGTTATCCAGAGTCTGGTTTTAAGCATAAGCCAGACAACTCTCCATACCTTAACATCGTTAATATATGAACTGTTCTATATCCAATATAGAACCAGAGGCACTGATATAATTGAACACGATTCAAATCATGCAGCTTTCTCCAGTGCATGTCTACTAAATGGAAAGAGGCCGATCAGCGTTACTCAACTTAGGAATGCTTCCAACTATGAGTAACCTGAAAGAGAGGCAAATTCTCTTAATCATTACTATCAACTGAATACCATTCACAAGTATTTACATCTTCGATCACTTTGAAGAATCCCGATACTTGCAATACCTGGTTCTCTACTTTATTCATATATCTGTAACTTCTCTAAATTCGGACCCTGTGTTTCCACGAAACACCTGTCTAAAAACTAGAGAAGTCATAAGTAAACCGAATATAGTACGAGGACCATCCCCTATGTCCTAATGGACGCTGGACAACATACAATGCTCTGTACAAGTCCTTTGAGCCTAATAACTCATTCCCTGTATGTCGTAGGTTGAAAACTGTACTTATGGTTAAGAAGAATTACACCGCTGTTTAATACTCCTTACCTAACCATCCACTGATATAGGTAAATGTCATGGACATAATTTCAAAAAGGTATATCTCACTCTATAACAATAGACGTACAGATATATCAATTTGAAATTGGTGCATAACAACGGATATTCAAAACCAAATATTTGTCGTCCGGCAAACAGCCCAGGCGATTTCCTCAAAT
Organism: Agapanthus africanus; assembly: GCA_030015575.1. NCBI lineage: Eukaryota > Viridiplantae > Streptophyta > Magnoliopsida > Asparagales > Amaryllidaceae > Agapanthus > Agapanthus africanus. The sequence goes on along the minus strand of JASDDO010000010.1, from coordinate 277,229,262 downwards.
ATCACCAATTACTGTAAGTGCACGGCGGCGCCCCGGCCGTCAATCCGACGGCCAAATGCGGAAGCGGTGATAAACTTTAATTTTGCGAACTTAGCAAACCGGCACCACCGCGCACTAAACATCCGGATCGGACCATTAAACTAGTTCTAGCTAACTACAAGATGGGGAAGAGATATACCGAGTGATCCGAGTCCTCCGGTGTTCTCGTCGTCGTCCCGATCTCCTGCGGAAACTCCGGTCGTCGCCTCCTCGCCTGAAGGGCACCACATCGCCTGCATCTTTTACGGGCTCCCACCTCAATTCCGAGGCAACTCGGGCACGAAGCTGGCAAGTCGACGTGCCCAAGATTTGCTGTAGAAAGTGTAGTGTAGAGGCTAGGTCTCATTTGGGGTTTGTTGCCTTTGAAGATGATGGAGGAATCAAGATGAGAAAAATGGTGCTTGCATTTTTCCTAGCATGAAATGAGATCAAAAATTGCCATCCTCCCAAAAATGAAACTCTCTCATTCTCTCCCAAAGAAGTGGCCGGCCATGCTATGAGGAAATGGTGAAAGGAAATCAAAACTAATACATTGGGAGGTGAGTGTAGTAAAAAGTAAGAGGTGACCATATCCAAAAACCATGATAACAAAGTCATATAATCTTTCATCTCATTTCTAATCTTAATAAAGCAAGAAATGATGATAGAAAAGAATGGTATCAAAAGATGCTAACATAATCAATCCATTTGCAAGAAGCCCCTCCACAAAGTGTTATTTGCAAACTTGCAAATAACCCCCCTCCATCAGAAAAGTCCGGCCGGGAAAGAACAAAGGAAAACCGGTCGGAACGGAATGCAAACTGGCAACTCCAGAAAACTGGTCCCATAATAAATTACAGGAAATCCCCGATACTGTGCATACACACCCGCATCTGTATTCCGACCGGATACAAATGCAATGAGACAAAATCTACACTGTACTCTACTAGGATCCGGCTTAAACCAAAGCCAGCTAGTAATATCCGTTCGATCCCGATCCGTGAAATACCGCACGTATCCGATCGAACCTTGCCATATATCTATACGGCCTCTAGTACTAACTGTCCGATCCTGATCCGTGCAATACCGCACGTATCTGATCGATCCTGCCATATCTCCATACGGCCTCTACAGCGTTTCGCCCGAAAGCTTGAGTAACTGTAAGTGTGGTGGACTCTAAAGACTCGTCAATACTGTGGCTGTGGATTTAACCACTAGCACGTCAGAGGTATAAGCCAATACGAGACGGGCCACCAGCTATTGACCAAAAGGGACGTCGATGAGCGAACTCATCCTGACACCCTACTGAGCCTGTCAGTGACAATATCCGTACAGTCCGGTCCGTTCGTCTATGAGCATGGCATGTCGGGCCTAGGGGGTTGGTAAAAGTCAGACCCCTAAAAGCGGTACAAGTCGTGTCGGAGTGTAGCCCAGAACACCCTGAGATACTACTGGAATACCTACCATTAAATCTCCTACCTTGGCCAAGGACTTCGTGTAATGGCTCTCCCAGACACAGCGCGACCTCACCCCCAATACCGGGAGAGACGAACCCCTGAAGATCCGCTCACTGCCTCCATATGGCTCGGGACTGTACCCAACTAAAACCTGTTTGCACGACTCCTTTGAACCGTGGTAGGGTAGTAATCAAAGCACAGTAGGAACTCACACGAGACAAATGACGATCCCAAGGTCGATGAACTAACCTGTACACATGTCACCTGGGAACTGCTATCTGACGTCAGGTATAAGACCAACTAGCATGTTCCCGGCGAGTCCTGTCCGGTGTACTCATAACCCAATTGTTGGAGATAATGCCCACAGAGTCAATTATTGGATCACAGGCACGTGATTGCGATGATTGAGGGAGGACCTATCCCGGTAAGACAGTCTTACTCGAGATGATAGTATGCTATCTGGTTTACCTTTATCATCGTGTACTGCTTTAGGTGACCTGACATGTCGCTATTGCACTATGATAGAGCCCCTAGGATTCTTGCTTGACTGCCAGCAGTATGAGGGCGATCATATAAGTGAGAGCTGGAGTCTATAAGCAAATCCTTAAAAGGTCTCTAGTCGTAGGAGTTTCGAGACAGGGCATCGATTCTCCAGAGTAGACTAGTGTATACAGTCGAGACCCCGACGAGGGGCGGTGGCCGGTCTCACAAGCCACTGGTGTCAGTTGGTTCACCTAAGATGTATACAGGTGCTCATTGGGTTATGAGTACACCGGACAGGACTCGCCGGGAACAAGCTTGTTGGTCTTATACCTGATGTCAGATAGCAGTTCCCTGGTGACATGTGTACAGGTTAGTTCATCGACCTGGGGATCGTCATTTGTCTCGTGTGAGTTCCCACTGTACTTTGATTACTACCCTACCACGGCACAAAGGAGTCGTGCAAACAGGTTTTAGTTGGGTACAGTCCCGAGCCACATGGAGGCAGTGAGCGGATCTTCAGGGGTTCGTCTCTCCCGGTATTAGGGGTGAGGTCGCGCTGTGTCTAGGAGAGCCATTACACGAAGACCTTGGCCAAGGCAGGAGATTTACTGGTAGGTATTCCAGTAGTATCTCAGGGTGTTCTGGGCTACACTCCGACATGACTTGTACCGCTTTTGGGGGTCTGATTTTTACCAACCCCCTAGGCCCGACATGCGATGCTCATAGACGAACGGACCGGACTGTACGGATATTGTCACTGACAGGCTCAGTAGGGTGTCAGGATGAGTTCGCTCATCGACATCCCTTTTAGTCAATAGCTGGTGGCCCGTTACGTATTGGCTTATACCTCTGACGTGCTGGTGGTTAAATCCACAGCCATAGTATTGACGAGTCTTTAGAGTCCACCACACTTTCAGTTACTCAAGCTTTCGGGCGAAACGCTGTAGAGGCCGTATGGAGATATGGCAGGGTCCGATCAGATACGTGCGGTATTGCACGGATCAGGATCGGACAGTTTGTACTAGTGGCCGTATGGTTATATGGCAGGGTTCGATCAGATACGTGCGGTATTGCACGGATCAGGATCGAACAGATATTACTAGCCGGCTTTGGTTTAAGCCGGTCCTAGTTTAGTACAGTGTAGATTTTGTCTTTTTGCATTTGTATCCGGACGGAATACAGATGTGGGTGTGTATGCACAGTATCGGGGTTTTTCCTGTAATTTATTACGGGACCAGTTTTTTGGAGTTGCCAGTTTGCATTCCGTTCCGGCCGGTTTTCCTTTGTTCTGTCCCGGCCGGACTTTTCCGATGGAGGGGGTTATTTGCAATTGTGCAAATAACATTTGTGGAGGGGGTTTCTTGCAAAAGTATTGATTATGATAGCATCATTATCTTTTGCACCATCACTTGCATTTATGAGGGTATGGGTTTGATTAATGTGTGAAGCATGGTTGATGTTTCTTTGTCTTTTGATGTGGTCACCTTTTCTTCACTCCTACACTCACCTCCCTTCATGCTTCATATCCTTGCTCCACCATTCTCTAAGGATGATAGTTTTCATTTTAGAAGAGAGATGAGAAAAAGAAAGAGAAGAAAATGAGAGCTTCATCTTTGAAAGGAGAAAAATGAGAGTGATTCATTTTGTGTATATCATTCTTCATCTCATTCCATTGCTAGAAAATTGAAAGCACCAATTTTCTATATACCATTCCTCCATCTTCAAAAGGCAACACCAAAACCCCAATGAGACATAGACTCTACACATCCTACAGCAAGTCTTGGGCATGTCGACTTGCCGGCTTCATGCCCGAGTTGCCTCGGTATAGAGGCGGGAGCCCGTAAAAGATGCAGGCGACGTGGTGCCCTTCCGGTGAGGAGGCGACGGATGGAGATCCCGCGAGGAGATCGGAGTGGAGATGAAGACCGGAGGACTCGGATCAGTCGGTATATCTCTAACCCATCTTCTAGTTAGCTTAGACTTGTTAATGGTTACGATCCGGGTGTTTAGTGCGCGGTGGTGCCGGTTTGCTAAGTCCGCAAAACTAAAGTTTATCACCGTTTCCGCGTTTGGCCGTCGGATTGACGGCCGGGGCGCCGCCATGCACTTACAGTGGTATCAGAGCCTCGCCATTAACTTCGTCTAGCTTCGTTTGATGTGTTTTTCAGTTCCGATCGACCAAAATTCCAAAACCGTATTTTTTCCTTCACATCAGTTTCTGTTGAAATTTTTTGAAGTCTAAAAATCTTTCAGGTTGTAAAATATTGATGTACTGGAAAATCTAAGAGCTCTGTAAAAATTCGATGAAGTAACTCTACAGTGGGAGCGCGGAACCGACGCGAAAACCCCCTTCCCGCGGCCCTTCCGCCGCACACTGTGGAGATCACTTCACCAATTTTTTACAGAGGCCTTCAGGGATTAAAATATGGGTTTTGGAATATTAAAATTGGGCCCAGGATTTCTGTGAGTGCTACAGTTTTGATTGGGGGCCCACTTGTTAATTTTTGATCGATCGGATATTTCAAACACATTATTTCACAGTATTTACATTATATCTGCGACCGTGAATGTCACTCGATCGGTAAATCCGGTCTAACTGCTATAGCCCGGTTAGACGGATTTGCGAACGTGACTTTCACGTTGATGTTCTATGTTTATGCTGTGATGTTGCGGATCGGTCGTGGGGATAGCCTGGATGCAATGCTAGTACAGTGTTGGTGTATTATGTACATTTGATATTGCGGGGCGAGCGTCCGACATGTGGACTGCCGTCACTGCCTGTTTGTATTATTCTTTTGGGGCACGACCTGGTTGCGGTCGATGTACCCGTTATATGTATATTTTACTTTCTGTACTAGGATTACCCCGCGGAGGGGTGCACGGGTAGCCGGGTTCTAGAGGGCAACAAGCCCGCATCTCATGGCATTGGGACGGAAGGGGCTTCACTCTGGGATTGGCGGGCTATTCGCCGCACTCGTAGGGGGTACAGGTTGACCCAGGAGGGGTGCCCAAGTTGCCGGATTCCGTGGAGTGCTGGGTGGTCCATTCACGGAGCTGAAGGGGGCTGCCTCGCTTCAGGTTTTGGCGGCTGACTTGCCGCGCCCGTAGGGGTCTAGGATTTCATTGCACAGGCTATCCACACGACCAGGGGAACGTCGGGTTTCAGTAGTGGCTCTGTGAAACCCGGGGATCCCAGATATCTGTATTGTTCTGTGATGCTGTACATTTCTGTGATGTTGCATTTCATTTCACGCCTTGAGCGAAATATAATATATTGGTATATATATTAGTAGATGTTGTATATGTTTTTCATCCGCGCTAGTCCAGTCCCCGCTCTACCGTTAGTAAGCTAACCTAACGGGTGATGACGGGACCCAGTGGCGAATGCGGATGGCATATACGTACGTCAGTATATTTTCGTTCTTTGTGGTGTGATCAATTGATGGGACTGCGTTGATTCGGATCAATGCAAGATAAACAAACCTATTCTGATGTTGTTGGAACACTTTTCAAAAAGCTGTTATTGCAAGGACGTTCACTTTTGTTTTGCATCGTGGTATTCATTTGGAATATCCTGCTCCTCAGTCGACGAGGCAAGGGCCGAGATCCCTTCACCGGGAGTGACCCCTTGGACAGAAGTTTGCGTCAGGGCAATACCTTCACTATAGCCGATTACTTTTGCTTTGCACCGTGGTATTCAGTTGGAATATCCTGCACCCCATTCTACGGGGAAAGAGCCGAGATCCCTTCACCGGGAGTGACCTCTTTAGTAAAGGTTTTCGTCACTATATTTTCTAAAAAGCTATCCGTTCCTTCAACGATATCAAGTTCACTTCGTTAAAGGTTTTCGCCAGAAACCATTCGTAGCCCTCCGTCGTTTCATATGGGTAGTCAATAGTATTCAAGCTGTGTTTGTTGGCCTTAGTCAAGGCACAGTGTTTGGTAGCTATTGGGTATTCATATGTTGCATAGATAGATGTGTTGGTTTGGGACATTCGTATAGCCTTGTTGGCCTTAGTCAAGGGCTTGTACGGGTGGGTTCAAATCAATCTGGACAATGACGGGTAGAACTTGACATGTGACTTATGATTTGTTGGCCTTAGTCAAGGTCATAAGAGCATGGGGCAGAAATCACATCGGGAGTTTCAAAAGAACTGAAACTTGCCAGATATGCGCATACCTTCTGGAGTGTGATACCGTGAGCGGATTCCGTCACGTTATCATGCGATGAGAGTTGGATCCCGATTCCCACTGATGAGTTGGTTTACTCCTCGGGTGACCCCGACTAATTCTTCTTTCAGGTTTGGAGGAGAATTTGAGGTACAGTGGGAGGTTTCCAGATTAGATAAATTGGTAACCATTCTGATCTAGGATAGAGTGCACGCTGAGTGTTTCTTTTCTCTCTCTCTCTGGCAGCGACCATTGACCCGACCCTAAGACTATGACTAAGTGACCAAGTTGACCGAACCTTCTTAACACTGGCTTTTGGATTGTCAGAGTTGCAGACCTCATTGCCACTCCTACTTTTACCCTTTTCTCCAGGACACCCCGTATTACTATGAACGTCCACTTCCATTGGACAAAACCATCGTATGGTTATATACGAACTCGAAGGAATTTATTCGAGGATGGTTTCCGGTTCTGGAGAAAACGGATAGGATTATTCAGTTGTCTTTTCTTTTCACCCTCTCTCATGTTGCGAGTACACCTTGGTTTAGGAGTAGTACACCTATTACGCAAATTGGATAGTCTTCTTCCAAACCATAGGCTGGTGCCGACCGGTAGGGAATGAAGAAAACCAGTTAGCCTAAACGGTGTACAGAAGGTATTAAGATTAAGACAAAGCAAGGGATTAGTAAGAGGGCAAAGTAAATTGCGACTGATATTCACGACCAAACCAAGTATTTCTTCGCCAATCCTAAATCACCTTTGTATTTCTCCAGGACACTCCGTATCACTATGAAGATCCACAGTTTATTGGATACTCCATCGTATGGTTATATACGAACTCGAAAGGAACTTGTTCCAGTTCGGGGATGGATTCTGGTCCAGGAGAAATAGGAATAAAATACATTCAGGTGTCTTTTATCTTCACCTTCTCTCGCATTGCGAGTGCTCCTAGGATTAGGACAGTACACCCTTTATGCTTATTGGATAGTCTTCTTCCAAACCATAGGCTGGTGCCGAACGGTAGGGAAGGAAGAAAACCATTTGGCCTAAAGGGTGTGCAGAAGGTAATGACTAAAGACGTATAAAGGGATTTGGAGAGGTGGCAAAGAATTATACAGTTATAGTTGTGAATCTGGATAATGGAAGAGGCATTACTAAGAATACCGGGATACCCCACCGAAACACTTCAATGTTTTAGTTTCACTGTGTACTGTTAAAAGAAAACTGATTTCCCGATTGGGTACTTACTCCAGGGAATGTATTTACCAGGTATGATTCTGACATCTGTATAGTTTTACAGATGATGAGTGGGAGTAAGTCATTGGGAATTGGGTGATCATCCTCATTATATCGGGATTCGTTGTAATCGGTGATATTTGAGGAGATCACCTGGGCTGTTTGCCGGTCGGCAAATATTTGGTTTTGAATATCCGCTGTTGTGCACCAATTTCAAATTGATACATCTGTACGTCTATTTTCATAGAGTGAGATATACCTTTTGATATTATGTCGATGACATTTACCTATATCAGTGGATGGTTAGGTAAGGAGCATTAAACAGCGGTGTAATTCTTCTTAACCATAAGTACAGTTTTCAACCTACGACACACAGTGAAAGAGTTGTTAGACTCAGCGGACTCATACAGAGTATTGTATGTTGTCCAGTGTCCATTAGGACAGAGGGGTTGGTCCTCATACTATATTCTGTTTACTTTTAACTTCTCTAGTTCTTAGACATGTGTTTCGTAGAAACACAGGGTCTGAGTTTATGAGGAGTTATAGGTATTTGAATAGAGTAGAGAACCAGGTGTAGCAAGTATCGGGATTCTTCAAAGTGATCGAAGATGTAGATACTTGTGTATGGTATTCAGTTGATAGTAATTACTTCTCTTTCAGGTTACTCATAATTGAAAGCATTCCTAAGTTGAGTAACGCTGATCGACCTCCTTCCATTTAGTTGACATGCACTGGAGACAGCTGCATGATTTGAATCTGGTTCAATTAAATCAGTGCCTCTGGTTCTATATTGGATATAGAACAATTCATATCTTAACGTTGTTAAGGTACGGGGAGTTGTCTGGCTTATGATTAAAACCAGACACTGGACAACTAAAGGCACGTTTCTGTAATGGCTGTTTGTGGGTTGACCCAGGCTATGACGAGGGTTGACTTTCTACCATCTGGCAGATCAATAGAAATATTGTTCTAGACTCGCCACAGTTTTATTAAAAATGGATTTTTTCAAAAACAAGTGGGAGTATGGTAGAACTGGAAGTGATTCCAGAACCACAAACGATTACTGAAGATTTTATAGGAACCTAAAGATTCAATCTGATTTGACATTCCATTGGCCACTCCGCAGATAAGGTGGATAACTTCAGGCACCCGAGAGGTACTCCGGTAGCCTCAAGGACGGTGACAGGGAAGTTCTTGTTTACCCACACTTGCCATTGCTAATGTTCCAGGCTGCGAGATCCGGCAGGAGGATGAGTATAGCGTCGTTCTGAACTAGCTTCAGAAGTGTACGTGTATATGACTCTGCCAGAGGGTTGTCGTAGTCAGTGGGAGCAGCGGAAGCATTGGTGGACATCAGGCTTATGTCTATTTATAGACTAAAGCAGATGTAGCGGAGATAGATCATCTATTTCTGATGTGACAGTCATAGGTTTGACGTCATCAGAATAGGGGATGGATCTGTTGAGAAGGTAGTAGGAAGTGATATTCCTATACTACGATCGGTTATACTTTGGTCGTCACACAGTGGTTTCTCCACATAGGACTTGGACATTATATCAGATATACTGGTTACTAGATCTATGTTTTTAGATCTAGATTTGGGTGGTTTCCCAATCAGGGTACCTTGACAGCATTCTAAGAGTATTTAGAATGGACGACTCCTGGCACGGTAGTGTACCTGCAGGTAATGGAGTCACCCTCTCTAAAGGTGTCTTACAGACTAAAGGGGAGAGGGATACGCATGATTGGCAGATCACTTGCTCAGGCAATTGAGTCAATCATGACATGTCAAGTACCACACCAGATCTTGTTCTTGCAGTAGGTGCAATAAGTTGATATTGATCCAATCCTGGGGAAACAGTCGGAAGCAGTTTTAGAACATAAGTGAATGTTCTAGGGATATGATAACGGCCGCCTCCTTTAGGAGACGGTTATCACTCCAGGCTTCCAAGGTGACATGGACGACAAGGAGGTTGTCAGAGTTTTAGTTTTCCCTCTGACGAGGGGCAGTATTTTGGACAGGAAGTCCAAGGCAATACTGAGGGAGGCATGGCGCAGGATACTGATTAAGTTCAGTTGACGATACAGTCTAAGAAGTTTGGATTTGGAGTTCATTTATGAGCTCGGTCCCATCAGACATCCAGACATTCTAAGACAGGTATTGCTCATTTCGGGAGATGGCTTTCTCCGCGAACTTGAGATAGAGAGAGACATAGAAAGAAACACCACAGGCGGATCCACTCACTGAGGCTATTCCTCGAACGCAATAGTTTCGCAAACGAGTTTTGTGAGACTGACAAGTAGAGGAGTTGGATGTTCGGTATCACACGGGCTGTTAGTATGCGACATCGCAATAATTAGCCTTGAGTGCTGGTGGGAGATTGTTGGAGATAATGCCCTCAGAGTCAATTATTGGATCACAGGAACGTGATTGCGATGATTGAGGGAGGACCTATCCCAGTAAGACAGTCTTACTCGAGATGATAGTATGCTATCTGGTTTACCTTTATCATCGTGTACTGCTTTAGGTGACCTGACATGTCGCTATTGCACGTTGATAGAGCCCCTAGGATTCTTGCTTGACTGCCAGCAGTATGAGGGCGATCATATAAGTGAGAGCTGGAGTCTATAAGCACATCCTTAAAAGGTCTCTAGTCGTAGGAGTTTCGAGACAGGGCATCGATTCTCCAGAGTAGACTAGTGTATACAGTCGAGACCCCGACGAGGGGCGGTGGCCGGTCTCATAAGCCACTGGTGTCAGTTGGTTCACCTAAGATGTATACAGGTGCTCATTGGGTTATGAGTACACCGGACAGGACTCGCCGGGAACATGCTAGTTGGTCTTATACCTGATGTCAGATAGCAGTTCCCTGGTGACATGTGTACAGGTTAGTTCATGGACCTGGGGATCGTCATTTGTCTCGTGTGAGTTCCCACTGTACTTTGATTACTACCCTACCACGGCTCAAAGGAGTCGTGCAAACAGGTTTTAGTTGGGTACTGTCCCGAGCCACATGGAGGCAGTGAGCGGATCTTCAGGGGTTCGTCTCTCCCGGTATTGGGGGTGAGGTCGCGCTGTGTCTAGGAGAGCCATTACACGAAGACCTTGGCCAAGGCAGGAGATTTACTGGTAGGTATTCCAGTAGTATCTCAGGGTGTTCTGGGCTACACTCCGACACGACTTGTACCGCTTTTGGGGGTCTGATTTTTACCAATCCCCTAGGCCCGACATGCGATGCTCATAGACGAACGGACCGGACTGTACGGATATTGTCACTGACAGGCTCAGTAGGGTGTCAGGATGAGTTCGCTCATCGACGTCCCTTTTAGTCAATAGCTGGTGGCCCGTTACGTATTGGCTTATACCTCTGACGTGCTGGTGGTTAAATCCACAGCCATAGTATTGACGATTCTTTAGAGTCCACCACAGTTTCAGTTACTCAAGCTTTCGGGCGAAACGCTGTAGAGGCCGTATGGAGATATGGCAGGGTCCGATCAGATACGTGCGGTATTGCACGGATCAGGATCGGACAGTTTGTACTAGTGGCCGTATGGTTATATGGCAGGGTTCGATCAGATACGTGCGGTATTGCACGGATCAGGATCGAATAGATATTACTAGCCGGCTTTGGTTTAAGCCGGTCCTAGTTTAGTACAGTGTAGATTTTGTCTTTTTGCATTTGTATCCGGACGGAATACAGATGTGGGTGTGTATGCACAGTATCGGGGTTTTTCCTGTAATTTATTACGGGACCAGTTTTTTGGAGTTGCCAGTTTGCATTCCGTTCCGGCCGGTTTTCCTTTGTTCTGTCCCGGCCGGACTTTTCCGATGGAGGGGGGTTATTTGCAATTGTGCAAATAACATTTGTGGAGGGGGTTTCTTGCAAAAGTATTGATTATGATAGCATCATTATCTTTTGCACCATCACTTGCATTTATGAGGGTATGGGTTTGATTAATGTGTGAAGCATGGTTGATGTTTCTTTGTCTTTTGATGTGGTCACCTTTTCTTCACTCCTACACTCACCTCCCTTCATGCTTCATATCCTTGCTCCACCATTCCATAAGGATGATAGTTTTCATTTTAGAAGAGAGATGAGAAAAAGAAAGAGAAGAAAATGAGAGCTTCATCTTTGAAAGGAGAAAAATGAGAGTGATTCATTTTGTGTATATCATTCTTCATCTCATTCCATTGCTAGAAAATTGAAAGCACCAATTTTCTATATACCATTCCTCCATCTTCAAAAGGCAACACCAAAACCCCAATGAGACATAGACTCTACACATCCTACAGCAAGTCTTGGGCATGTCGACTTGCCGGCTTCATGCCCGAGTTGCCTCGGTATAGAGGCGGGAGCCCGTAAAAGATGCAGGCGACGTGGTGCCCTTCCGGTGAGGAGGCGACGGACGGAGATCCCACGAGGAGATCGGAGTGGAGATGAAGACCGGAGGACTCGGATCAGTCGGTATATCTCTAACCCATCTTCTAGTTAGCTTAGACTTGTTAATGGTTACGATCCGGGTGTTTAGTGCGCGGTGGTGCCGGTTTGCTAAGTCCGTAAAACTAAAGTTTATCACCGTTTCCGCGTTTGGCCGTCGGATTGACGGCCGGGGCGCCGCCGTGCACTTACAATGAGCACCTGTATACATCTTAGGTGAACCAACTGACACCAGTGGCTTGTGAGACCATCCACCGCCCCTCGTCGGGGTCTCGACTGTATACACTAGTCTAATCTGGAGAATCGATGCCCTGTCTCGAAACTCCCATGACTAGGGACCTATTAAGGATGTGCTTATAGACTCCAGCTCTCACTTATATGATCGCCCTCATACTGCTGGAAGTCAAGCAAGAATCCTAGGGGCTCTATCAACGTGCAATAGCGACCTGTCAGGTCACCTAAAGCAGTACACGATGATAAAGGTAAACCAGATAGCATACTATCATCTCGAGTAAGACTGTCCTACCGGGATAGGTCCTCCCGCAATCATTGTAATCACGTGCCTGTGATCCAATAATTGACTCTGAAGGCACTATCTCCAACAATCTCCCACTTGCACTCAAGGCTAATTATTGCGATGTCGCATACTCACAGCCCGTGTGATACCGAACACCCAACTCCTCTACTAGTCAGTCTCACAAAGCCCGTTTGTGAAACTATTGCGGTCGAGGAATAGCCTCAGTGAGTGGATCCGCCTAGATGTTTCTTTCTATGTCTCTCTATATCTCAAGTTCGCGGAGAAGACCATCTCCCGAAATGAGCAATACCTGTCTTGGAATGTCTGGATGTCTGATGGGACCTAGCTCATAAATGAACTCCAAATCCAAACTTCTTAGACTGTATCGTCAACTGAACTTAATCAGTATCCTGCGCCATGCCACCCTCAGTATTTCCTTGGACCACCTGTCCAAAATACTGCCCCTCGTCAGAAGGAAAACTATAACTCTGACAACCTCCTTGTCGTCCATGTCACCTTGGAAGCCTGGAATGATAACTGTCTCCCAAATGAGGCTGTCATTATCATATCCTTATAACATCCACTTATGTTCTAAATCTGCCTCCGACTGTTCCTCCAGGATTGGATCAATATCAACTTATTGCATCTAGTGTAAGAACAACATCTGGTGTGGTACTTGACATCTCATGATTGACTCAATTGCCTAAGCAAGTGATCTGCCAATCATGCACATCCCTCTCTACTTTAGTCTATAAGACACCTTTAGAGAGGGTGACTCCATCACTTGTAGGTACACTACCGTGCCAGGAGTCGTCCATTTTAAATACTCTTAGAATGCTGTCAAAGTACCCTGATTGGGAAACCACCCAAATCTAGATCTAAAAACCATAGATCTAGTAACCAGTATGTCTGATATAATGTCCAAGTCCCTTGTGGAGAAACCACTGTGTGAGGACCAAAGTATAACCGATCGTAGTATAGGAATGTCACTTCCTACTTTGTGTATGTCATCCAAAACCCGGATATCACACCCTACTACCTTCTCAACAGATCCATCCCCTATTCTGATGACAACAAGCCTATGACTGTCACATCAGAAATAGATGATCTATCTCCGCTATATCTACTTTAGTCTATAAATAGACATAAGCCTGATGTCCACCAATGCTTCCGCTGCTCCCACTGACTACGACAACCCTCTGGCAGAGTCATATAGACGTATACTTCTAAAGCTAGTTTAGAACGACGCTATACTCATCCTCCTGCCGGGTCTCGCAGCCTGGAACAACAACAATGGCAAGTGTGGGTAAACAAGAACTTCTCTGTCACCGTCCTTGAGGCTACCGGAGTACCTCTCGGGTGCCTGAAGTTACCCACCTTATCTGCGGAGTGGCCAATGGAATGTCAAATCATATCGAATCTTTAGGTTCCTTATCAAATCTTCAGTAATCGTTTGCGGTTCTGGAATCACTTCCAGTTCTACCATACTCCCACTACTGTTTTTGAAAAAATCCATTTTTAATAAAACTGTGGCGAGTCTAGAACAATATTTCTATTGATCTGCCAGATGGTAGAAAATCAACCCTCGTCATAGCCTGGGTCAACCCACAAACAGCCATTACAGAAACGTGCCTTGAGTTGTCCAGTGTCTGGTTTAAATCATAAGCCGGACAACTCCCCGTACCATAACAACGTTAAGATATGAACTGTTCTACATCCAATATAGAACCAGAGGCAATGATTTAATTTAACCAGATTCAAATCATGCAGCTGTCTCCAGTGCATGTCAACTAAATGGAGAGAGGCCGATCAACGTTACTCAACTTAGGAATGCTTCCAATTATGAGTAACCAGAAAGAGAAGCAATTTCTCTTTATCATTACTATCAACTGAATACCATACACAAGTATCTACATCTTCGATCACTTTGAAGAATCCCGATACTTGCTATATCTGGTTCTCTACTCTATTCAAGTACCTATAACTCCTCAAAACTTAGACCCTGTGTTTCTACGAAACACATGTCTAAGAACTAGAGAAGTTAAAAGTAAACAGAATATAGTATGAGGACCAACCCCTCTGTCCTAATGGACACTGGACAACATACAATACTCTGTATAAGTCCGCTGAGTCTAACAACTCTTTCACTGTGTGTCGTAGGTTGAAAACTGTACTTATGGTTAAGAAGAATTACACCGCTGTTTAATGCTCCTTACCTAACCATCCACGGATATAGGTAAATGTCATCGACATAATATCTAAAGGTATATCTCACTCTATGAAAATAGACGTACAGATATATCAATTTGAAATTGGTGCACAACAGCGGATATTCAAAACCAAATATTTGCTGACCGGCAAACAGCCCAGGTGATCTCCTCAAATATCACCGATTACAACGAATCCCGATATAATGAGGATGATTACCCTATTCCCAATAACTTACTCCCACTCATCATCTGTAAAGCCATACAGATGTGAGAATCAAACCTGGTAAATACATACCCTGGAGCAAGCGTCCAATCGGGAAATCAGTTTTCTTTTAACAGTACACAGTTGAACTGAAACATTGGAATGTTTCGATGGGGTATTCTGGTATTCCTAGTAATGCCTCTACCATTATCCAGATTCACAACTATAACCGTATAATTCTTTGCCACCTCTCCAAATCCCTTTATATGTCTTTAGTCATTACCTTCTGCACACCCCTTTAGGCCAATTGGTTTTCTTCCTTCCCTACCGTTCGGCACTAGCCTATGGTTTGGAAGAAGACTATCCAATAAGCATAATGGGTGTACTGTCCTAATCCTAGGAGCACTCGCAATGCGAGAGAAGGTGAAGATAAAAGACAACCGAATAAACCTTATTCCTATTTCTCCTGGACCAGAATCCATCCCCGAACTGGAACAAGTTCCTTTCGAGTTCGTATATAACCATACGATGGAGTATCCAATAAACTGTGGATCTTCGTAGTGATACGGAGTGTCCTGGAGAAATACAAAGGTGATTTAGGATTGGCGAAGAAATACTTAGTTTGGTCGTGAATATCAGTCGCAATTTACTTTGCCCTCTTACTAATCCCTTGCTTTGTCTTAATCTTAATACCTTCTGCACACCATCGTTATGCTAATTGGTTTTCTTCATTCCCCACTGTTCGGCACCAGCCTAAGGTTTGGAAGAAGACTATCCAATTTGCGTAATAGGTGTACTATCTCCTAAACTAAGGAGTACTCGTAACTTGAGAGAAGGCAAAAAGGAAAATACAACTGAATAAACCTTATCCGTTTTCTCCAAAACCGGAAACCATCCTCGAATTCCTTCGAGTTCGTATCTAACCATACGATGGTTTTGTCCAATGGAAGTGGACGTTCGTAGTAATACGGGGTGTCCTGATGAAAAGGGCAAAAGTTGGAGTGGCAATGAGGTCTGCAACTCTGACAATCCAAAAGCCAGTGTTAAGAAGGTTCGGTCAACTTGGTCAATGAGTCATAGTCATAAGGTCGGGTCAATGGTCGCTGCCAGAGAGAGAGAGAAAAGAAACACTCAGCGTGCACTCTAACCTAGATCAGAATGGTTACCAATTATCTAATCTGGAAACCTCCCACTGTACCTCAAATTCTCCTCCAAACCTGAAAGAAGAATTAGTCGGGGTCACCCGAGGAGTAAACCAACTCATCAGTGGGAATCGGGATCCAACTATCATTGCATGATAACGTGACGGAATCCGTTCACGCTATCACACTCCAGAAGGTATGCGCATATCTGGCAAGTTTCAGTTCTTTTGAAACTCCCGATGTGATTTCTGCCCCATGCTCTTATGACCTTGACGAAGGCCAACAAATCATAAGTCACATGTCAAGTTCTACCCGTCATTCTCCAGGTTGATTTTAACCCACCTGCACAAGCCCTTGACGAAGGCCAACAAAGCTATACGACTGTCCCAAACCAACGCATCTATCTATGCTGCAGAAAGGCAACAAGTAGCTACCATACACTATGCCTTGACGAAGGCCAACAAACATAGCATGAATACTACGTGCTACCCGTCTGAAACGACGGAGGGCTACGAATGGTTTCTGGCGAAAACCTTTAACGTAATGAACTTGATATCGCTGAAGGAACGGATAGCTTTTTAGAAAATATAGTGACGAAAACCTTTACTAAAGAGGTCACTCCCGGTGAAGGGATCTCGACTCTTTCCCCGTAGAATGGGGTGCAGGATATTCCAAATGAATACCGCGATGCAAAGCAAAAGTAATCGGCTATAGTGAAGTTAATGCCCTGACGCAAACTTCTGTCCAAGGGGTCACTCCCGGTGAAGGGATCTCGGCCCTTGCCTCGTCGACTGAGGAGCAGGATATTCCAGATGAATACCACGATGCAAAACAAAAGTGAACGTCCTTGCAATAACTGATTTTTGAAAAGTGTTCCAACAACATCAGAATAGGTTTGTTTTAACTTGCATTGATCCGAATTAACGCAGTCCCATCAATAGATCACACCAAAAAGAACGAAAATATACTGATGTACGTATATGCCATCCGCATTCGCCACTGGGTCCCGTCATTACCCGTTAGGTTAGCTAACTAACGACAGAGCGGGGAATGGACTAGCGCGGATGCAAAACATATACAACACCTACTAATATATATACCAATATATTATATTGGCTCAAGGCGTGAAAAAATGCAACATCACAGAAATTAACAGCATCACAGAAACAATACAGATAACTGGGATCCCCGAGTTTCACAGAGCTACTACTGAAACCCGACATTCCCCTGGTCGTGTGGATAGCCTGTGCAATGAAATCCTAGACCCCTACGGGCGCGGCAAGTTACCCGCCAAAACCTGAAGCGAGGCAGCCCCCTTCAGCAACGTGAATGGACCACCTAGCACTTCACGGAATCCGGTAACTTGGGCACCCCTTCTGGGTCAACCTGTACCCCCTACGAGTGCGGCGAATAGCCCGCCAATTCTAGAGTGAAGCCCCCTCCGTCCCAATGCCATGAGATGCGGGCTTGTTGCCCTCCAGAACCCGGCTATCCGTGCACCCCACCGCGGGGTAATCCTAGTACAGAAAATAAAATATACATACAACGGGTACATCGACCGCAACCAGGTCGTGGCCCAAAAGAATAATACAATGTGGCAGTGACGGCAGTCCACATGTCGGACGCTCGCCCCGCAATATCAAATGTTCATAATACAACAACACTGTACTAGCATTGCATCCAGGCTATCCCCCACGACCGATCCGCAACATCACAGCAAAATCACAGAACATCAACGTGAAAGTCACGTTCGCAAATCCGTCTAACCGGGCTATAGCAGTTAGACCGGATTTACCGATCGAGTGACATTCACGGTCGCAGATATAATTTAAATACTGTGAAATAATGTGTTTAAAATATTCGATCGATTAAAAATTAACAAGTGGGCCCCCAAGCAATACTGTAGCACTCACAGAAATTCTGGGCCCAATTTTAATATTCCAAAACCCTATTTTCAGCCCACAAGCCCACTGCAAAAAAACGATGACATGAACCCACATTCCTGCGGCGGAACCGCGGCCAAAGAGGGGTTATGGCCGCGGTTCCGCGGTCGTACGGAGGGATCGTGTCATCAAATTTTTCCAGTGTTCTTAGAACTCCCTGCACATCATTCTGAGACAACCTGAAAATTTTTTGGACTCCAAAAAAATTCGACAGAAACTGATAGTGCTTGAAAACGCAGTTTCGGGATTCTGTTCGATCGGAAACTTAAAACACATTAAACCAAGCTAGACTATGTTAATGGCGAGGCTCTGATACCACTGTAAGTGACGGCAGCGCCCCGGCCGTCAATCCGACGGCCAAATGCGGAAGCGGTGATAAACTTTAATTTTGCGAACTTAGCAAACCGGCACCACCGCGCACTAAACATCCGGATCGGACCATTAAACTAGCTCTAGCTAACTACAAGATGGGGAAGAGATATACCGAGTGATCCGAGTCCTCCGGTGTTATCGTCTTCGTCCCGATCTCCTGCGGAAACTCCGGTCGTCGCCTCCTCGCCGGAAGGGCACCACATCGCCTGCATCTTTTACGGGCTCCCAACTCAATTCCGAGGCAACTCGGGCACGAAGCTGGCAAGTCGACGTGCCCAAGATTTGCTGTAGAAAGTGTAGTGTAGAGGCTAGGTCTCATTTAGGGTTTGTTTCCTTTGAAGATGATGGAGGAATCAAGATGAGAAAAATGGTGCTTGCATTTTTCCTAGCATGAAATGAGATCAAAAATTGCCACACTCCCAAAAATGAAACCCTCTCATTCTCTCCCAAAGAAGTGGCCGGCCATGCTATGAGGAAATGGTGAAGGGAAATCAAAACTAATACATTGGGAGGTGAGTGTAGTAAAAGGTAAGAGGTGACCATATCCAAAAACCATGATAACAAAGTCATATCATCTTTCATCTCATTTCTAATCTTAATAAAGCAAGAAATGATGATAGAAAAGAATGGTATCAAAAGATGCTAACATAATCAATCCATTTGCAAGAAGCCCCTCCACAAAGTGTTATTTGCAAACTTGCAAATAACCCCCCTCCATCAGAAAAGTCCGGCCGGGAAAGAACAAAGGAAAACCGGTCGGAACGGAATGCAAACTGGCAACTCCAGAAAATTGGTCCCGTAATAAATTACAGGAAATCCCCGATACTGTGCATACACACCCGCATCTGTATTCCGACCGGATACAAATGCAATGAGACAAAATCTGTACTGTACTCTACTAGGATCCGACTTAAACCAAAGCCAGCTAGTAATATCCGTTCGATCCCGATCCGTGCAATACCGCACGTATCCGATCGAACCTTTCCATATATCTATACGGCCTCTAGTACTAACTGTCCGATCCTGATCCGTGCAATACCGCACGTATCTGATCGGACCCTGCCATATCACCATACGGCCTCTACAGCGTTTCGCCCGAAAGCTTGAGTAACTGTAAGTGTGGTACCCTCTAAATACTCGTCAATACTATGGCTGTGGATTTAACCACTAGCGCGTCAGAGGTATAAGCCAATACGTGACGGGCCACCAACTATTGACCAAAAGGAACGTCGATGAGCAAACTCATCCTGACACCCTACTGAGCCTGTCAGTGACAATATCCGTACAGTCCGGTCCGTTCGTCTATGAGCATCGCATGTCGGGCCAAGGGGGTTGGTAAAAGTCAGACCCCCAAAAGCGGTACAAGTCGTGTCGGATTGTAGCCCAGAACACTCTGAGATACTACTGGAATACCTACCAGTAAATCTCCTGCCTTGGCCAAGGACTTCGTGTAATGGCTCTCCTAGACACAGCGCGACCTCACCCCCAATACCGGGAGAGACGAAGCCCTGAGATCCGCTCACTGCCTCCATGTGGCTCGGGACTGTACCCAACTAAAACCTGTTTGCACGACTCCTTTGAGCCGTGGTTGGGTAGTAATCAAAGTACAGTGGGAACTCACACGAGACAAATGACGATCCCCAGGTCGATGAACTAACCTGTACACATGTCACCTGGGAACTGCTATCTGACGTCAAGTATAAGTCCAACTAGCATATTCCCGGCGAGTCCTGTCCGGTGTACTCATAACCCAATGAGCACATGTATACATCTTAGGTGAACCAACTGACACCAGTGGCTTGTGAGACCGGCCACCGCCCCTCATCGGGGTCTCGACTGTATACACTAGTCTACTCTGGAGAATCGATGCCCTGTCTCGAAACTCCCACGACCAGGGACCTATTAAGGATGTGCTTATAGACTCCAGCTCTCACTTATATGATCGCCCTCATACTGCTGGCAGTCAAGCAAGAATCCTAGGGGCTCTATCAACGTGCAATAGCGACCTGTCAGGTCACCTAAAGCAGTACACGATGATAAAGGTATTCCAGATAGCATACTATCATCTCAAGTAAGACTGTCCTACCGGGATAGGTCCTCCCTCAATCATTGTAATCACGTGCCTTTGATCCAATAATTGACTCTGAGGGCACTATCTCCAACAATTACAACGAATCCCGATATAATGAGGATGATCACCCAATTCCCAATAACTTACTCCCACTCATCATCTGTAAAACCATACATATATGAGAATCATACCTGGTAAATACATACCCTGGAGTAAGTATCTAATCAGGAAATAAGTTTTCCTCTAACAGTACACAGTGAAGCTGAATCATTGAAATGTTTCGATGGAGTATCCGGGTATTCCTAGTAATGCCTGTTCCATTATCCAGATTCACAACTGTAACCATGTAATTCTTTGCCATCTTTCCAAATCCCTTTATATGTCTTTAGTCATTACCTTCTGTACACCCCTTTTGGACAAATGGTTTTCTTCCTTCCCTACTGTTCGGCACCAGCCTATGGTTTGGAAGAAGACTATCCAATAAGCATAATAGGTGTACTGTCCTAATCCTAGGAGCACTCGCAATGCGAGAGAAGGTGAAGATAAAAGACAACGAATAAACCTTATTCCTATTTCTCTTGAACCAGAATCCATCCCCGAACTGGAACAAGTTCCTTTCGAGTTCGTATATAACCATATGATGGAGTATCCAATAAACCGTGGATCTTCGCAGTGATACGGAGTGTTCTGGAGAAATACAAAGGTGATTTAGGATTGGCGAAGAAATACTTGGTTTGGTCTTGAATAGCAGTCGCAATTTACTTTGCCCTCTTACTAATCCCTTGATATGTCTTTACTTAATACCTTTTGTACACCATCGTTATGCTAATTGGTTTTCTTCATTCCCCACCGTTCGGCACCAGCCTAAGGTTTGGAAGAAGACTATCCAATTTGCGTAATAGGTGTACTATCTCTTAAACCAAGGAGTACTCGCAACCTGAGAGAAGGTAAAAGGAAAAGACAACTGAATAGTCATATTCGTTTTCTCCAGAACCGGAAACCAACCTCGAATAAATTCCTTCGAGTTCGTATATAACCATACGATGGTTTTGTCCAATGGAAGTGGACGTTCGTAGTAATACGGGGTGTCCTGGAGAAAAAGGTAAAAGTAGGAGTGGCAATGAGGTATGCAACTCTGACAATCCAAAAGCCAGTGTTTAAGAAGGTTCGGTTAATTTTGGTCACTGAGTCATAGTCTTAAGGCCGGGTCATGGTCGCTGCCAAAGAGAGAGAGAAAAGAAACACTCAGTGTGCACTCTAACCTAGATCAGAATGGTTACCAATTTATCTAATCTGGAAACCTCCGACTGTACCGTCAAATTCTCGTCCAAACCTGAAAGAAGAATTAGTCGGGATCACCCGAGGAGTAAACCAACTCATCAGTGGGAATCAGGATCCAACTATCATTGCATGATAACGTGACGGAATCCGCTCACGCTATCACACTACAGAAGGTATGCGCATATCTGGAAAGTTTCAGTTTCTTTAGAAACTCCCGATGTGATTTTTACCCCATGCTCTTATGAACTTGACTTTGGCCAACATATCATAAGTCACATGTCAAGTTCTACCCGTCATTTTCCAGGTTAATTTGAACCCATCCGTACATACCCTTGACTTTGGCCAAAATAGTAGTACGACTGTCCCAAACCAACGCATCTATCTATGCTGCATATGAATACCCAATAGCTACCAATCACTGTGCCTTGACTTTGGCCAACATACACAGCTTGAATACTTATTGACTATCCATAGGAAACGACGGAGGGCTACGAATGGTTTCTGGCGAAAACCTTTAACGTAATGAACTTGATATCGTTGAAGGAACCGGATAGCTTTTAAAAATATAGTGACGAAAACCTTTGCTAAATAGGTCACTCCCGGTGAAGGGATCTCGGCTCTTTCCCCGTAGAATGAAGTGCAGGATATTCCAACTGAATACCACGATGCAAAGCAAAAGTAATCGGCTATAGTGAAGTTATTGCCCTGACGCAAACTTCTGTCCAAGGGGTCACTCCCGGTGAAGGGATCTCGGCCCTTGCCTCGTCGACTGAGGTGCAGGATATTCCAACTGAATATCACTGTGCAAAACAAAAGAGAACGCCCTTACAATAACAGCTTTTTGAAAAGTGTTCCAACAACATCAGAATAGATTTGTTTTTAACTTGCATTGATCCGAATCAACGCAGTCCCATCAATTGATCACACCAATAAAGAACGAAAATAATGACGTACGTATATTCCATCCGCATTCTCCACTGGGTCCCGTCATTACCCGTTAGGTTAGTTAACTAACGACAGAGCGGGGACTGGACTAGCGCGGATGCAAAACATATACAACATCTACTAGTATATATATCAATATATAATATTTCGCTCAAGGCGTGATAAAATGCAACATCACAGAAATGTAATAAGCATCACAGAACAATACAGATATCTGGGATCCCCAGGTATCACAGAGCCGCTACTGAAACCAGATGTTCCCCTGGTCTTGTGGATAGCCTGTGCAATGAAATCCTAGACCCCTATGGGCGCGGCAAGTTACCCGCCAAAACCTGAAGCGAGGCAGCCCCCTTCAGCAACGTGAATGGACCACCCAACACTTCACGGAATCCGGTAACTTGGGCACCCCTCCTGGGTCAACCTGTACCCCCTACAAGTGTGGTGAATAGCCAGCCAAATCTAGAGTAAAGCCCCCTCCGTCTCAATGCCATGAGATGCGGGCCCGTTGCCCTCTAGAACCCGGCTATCCGTGCACCCACCTTGGGGTAATCCTAGTACAGAAAGTAAAATATACATACAACGGGTACATCGACCTCGACCCGGTCATGCCCCAAAAGAATAATATACAAGCAGGCAGTGACGGCAGTCCACATGTCGGATGTTCGCCCCGCAATATCAAATGTACATAATACAACCAAAACTGTACTAGCATTGCATCCAGGCTATCCCCCACGACCAATCCGCAACATCACAGCACAACACAGAACATCAACGTGAATGTCACGTTCGTAAATCCGTCTAAAAGGGCTATAGCAGTTAGACAGGATTTACCGATCAAGTGACATTCATGGTCGCAGATATAATGTAAATACTGTGAACTAACATGCTTAAAATATTCGATCGATCAAATTTACCCATGTGGGCCCCAAGCACTGTTGTAGCATATAAAGAAATTCTGGGCCCAAAAAGAATATACCAAAACCCATATTTTCAACACAGAGACACTCTGTAAATTTTGATGCACTGAACATTAAAGGTGGCGGCGGAACCGCGGCCCAAACATGGGTTTGGCCGCGGTTCCGCGGTGGGGTAATGGGTTCATACGACCAAATTTTACCAGAGTGCTCATACTTCCCTGCACATGTTTCTGCAACAACCTGAAAAAAATTTTGAGCCAAAAATATTTCGACAGACACTGATGCTATTGAAAACGCGGGTTTTGTGAGTTTTGATCGATCGAAAATGTAAACACATTAGACCAGGCTAGACTAGGTTAATGGCCTGGCTCTGATACCATGTAAGTGCACGGCGGAGCCCCGGCCGTCAATCCGACGCCGGAAAGAGGAAACGAAACTTTTTACGAACTTGTAAACCGGCACCACCGCGCACAAAAATCCCGGATTGGGCCATTAACATAATCCTAGCTAACTAGAGAAGGGGGTAGAGAGATATACTGAGCAATCCGTGTCCTTCGGTCTTCTTGTCGTCGTCTCGATCTCCCGCGGAATGTCCGGTCTCCACCTCCTCGCCGGAAGGGCACCACGACGCCGGCTTCTTTTACGGGCTCCCACCTCTGGACCAAGGCAACTCGGGCATGAAGTTGGCGAGCCGACGTGCCCAAGGATTGCTGTAGAATACGTGTAGTGCTATATGTCTCATTTGGGGTTTGAGGAAGTTACCTTTGTTGGAGGAAAAGAACTAATCCTTTTGGAGATGAACTTGGGAATTTTTGTAGCATGAAAAGAACAAAAATTCCCCACTCAAAATTTGGACAGCCCCCTCTCTAATGTGGCCGGCTTTGCATGATGGAGAGAATGAGAGGAGAGTGTATGAATGAATAAGAATGAGCCCCCTCATGCAAGAGAGAGAGAGAGAAAGAAGGTTATCATGAAGAATCATCATCACAAAACCAAGTCACACTCAACCATCATAACCAACCATCATCATCAAGCATGATGACCCCAAAAGAAAACCATGATGAATAAGAAAGTCAAGCAATGATTATCCAAGGAAAGTCAAATGAGGGTGAAACTATCATGAAGCAAATACTTGCAAAAACCACCCTCCAAAATGCTTATTTGCACAAATGCAAATAAGCCCTCCTCCACCAATTTTCAGCCAAGGATAGATACAAAGGAAAATGGCCGAAACGGAAAGCAAACTTGCAACTTCATAAAACTGATCCCGTTATGAATTACAGGAAACCCCGCTACTGTATATACATACCCGCATTTGTTTTCCAACCAAATACAAATGCAATGAGACAAAATCTACACTGTACTATACTAGGATCCGGCTTAAACCAAAGCCAGCTAGTATAATCCGTCCGATCACGATCCGTGCAATACCGTACGTACACGATCGAACCCTACCATATCTCCATACGGCCTCTACAGTGTTTCGCCCGAAACTTGAGAAACTGGTCTATGGGGGACTCTAAAGTCTCGTCAATACTTTGGTTATGGATTTAACCACTAGCACGTCAGTGGTATTAGGCTATACGTAACGGGCTACCAGGTATTGACCAAAAGGGACGTCGATGAGCGAACTCATCCTGACACACTACTGAGCCTGTCAGTGACAATATCCGTACAGTCCGGTCCGTTCGTCTATGAGCATCGCATGGCGGGCCTAGGGGGTTGGTAAAAGTCAGACCCCCAAAAGCTGTACAAGTCATGTCGGAGTGTAGCCCAGAACACCCTGAGATACTACTGGAATACCTACCAGTAAATCTCCTGCCTTGGCCAAGGACTTCGTGTAATGGCTCTCCTAGACACAGCGCGACCTCACCCCCAATACCGGGAGAGACGAACCCCTGAAGATCCGCTCACTGCCTCCATGTGGCTCGGGACTGTACCTAACTAAAACCTGTTTGCACGTCTCCTTTGAGCGTGGTAGGGTAGTAATCAAAGTACAGTAGGAACTCACACGAGTCAAATGACGATCCTCAGGTCGATGAACTAACCTGTACACATGTCACTAGGGAACTACTATCTGACGTCAGGTATAAGACCAACTAGCATGTTCCCGGCGAGTCCTGTCCGGTGTACTCATAACCCAATGAGCACCTGTATACATCTTAGGTGATCCAACTGACACCAGTGGCTTGTGGGACCGGCCACCGCCCTTCGTCGGGGTCTCGACTGTATACACTAGTCTACTCTGGAGTATTGATGCCCTGTCTCGAAACTCCCACGACTAGGGACCTTTTAAGGATATGCTTATAGACTACCAGCACCCACGTATATGATCGCCCTCATACTGCTGGCAGTCAAGCAAGAATCCTAGGGGCTCTATCAACGTGCAATAGTGACCTGTAAGGTCACCTAAAGCAGTACACGATGATAAAGGTAAATCAGATAGCATACTATCATCTTGAGTAAGACTGTCCTACTGGGACAGGTCCTCCCTCAATCATTGCAATCACGTACCTGTGATCCAATAATTGACTCTGAGGGCACTATCTCCAACACACTCCACTTTACACACCAAAGCACAACGGTGTGTCAGAACAAAAGAATCGTACCCTATTAGATATGGTACGATCCATGATGAGTGATTCTGAGTTACCTCTTTCGTTTTGGGGGTATGCATTGGAAACAGCAGCTTTTCTGTTAAACAAAGTTCCAACCAAGACCGTGTCTACCACTCCATATGAGATATGGCATGGGAAGAAACCATCTCTTAAAAGAGTTAAGATTTGGGGTTGTCCGGCTTTTGTCAAAAAGCAGAATCCAGACAAACTCGAGACACGATCAGTCAAATGTATATTTGTAGGATATCCTAAACATTCGTTTGGGTATCTTTTCTACCACAAGGAGGAACAAAAGGTATTTGTTTCTCTGTATGCCACCTTTTTAGAAAATGAGATTTTTTCAAATGATGCTGATGGTAATGTGGTAGATCTAGAAGAGGTTCTAGAGACACAAGTTACAAATGACGACTTGGCTGAACCTGAAGTTATAACAGAATCTAATGAACCTTAGCCACTCCGAAGATCTGGTAGGAATTCTCGCCCACCAGAGAGATACTACGGTTTTCTCATTGATGGTGATAGAGAAGATTGCATCATGGATGATGATCCTTCCAGTTTTCATCAGGCTATCACGAGTGGTGACTCTGTGAAATGGCTGGATGCCATGAGATCCGAAATGGAGTCCATGTACACCAACAATGTATGGACTTTGGAAGATGTACCCTCCGGGATAAAACTTGTGGGTTGCAAATGGATCATTAAAAGAAAGATCGGTGTAGATGGACAGGTAGAGACCTATAAGGCAAGGTTGGTAGCAAAAGGTTTTCGTCAAAGACCAGGTTTGGACTATGACGAGACTTTCTCTCCTGTAGCCATGCTTAAATCCATTCGGATCCTACATGCTATTGCTGCTCACTACGACTATGAAATCTGGAAGATGGATGTTAAAACCGCATTCCTAAATGGTGATTTAGATGAATGCGTTTATATGGATCAGCCAGAAGGCTTCATTGACAGTGGGAGCAGTTGAAAAGCATGTAAGTTGCTTAAATCCATTTATGGATTAAAGCAAGCATCACGGAGTTGGAACATCTGTTTTGATGATGTTATCAAAGAGTTTGATTTCATCAAAAATCCAGATGAACCTTTTGTTTATAAGAAGACTGTAGGGAGAAATGTCTCGTTCCTCGTATTGTACGTAGATGACATACTTCTGATAGAAAATGACATTCCTATGCTACAGTCGGTCAAATCATTCTTATCACAAAGGTTCTCCATGAAGGACCTGGGTAATGCCACATACATATTGGGTATATGGATCTATAGGGATAGATCCAAACGGTTAATGGGATTGTCCCAAACCAAGTACATTAACACCATCCTAAAGAGATTTAGTATGGAAGACTCCAAGCGGGGTGCCTCACCCGCTTGACACGGAGTCACTCTCTCAAAGGATGATTGCCCAAAGTCTGATATAGAGAGAGCTCGCATGAGCATTATTCCCTATGCTTCGGCAGTAGGATCGATAATGTATGCGATGTTATGTACACGCCCTGATGTTTCTTATGCACTTAGTATAGTAAGCAGGTATCAGTCAAACCCAGGGGAGAATAACTGGATTGCTGTGAAGAACATTCTTAAGTACTTGCGAAGGACTAAAGAATTGTTCTTGGTGTATGGTAATGGGGATCTCCAAATGGAGGCCTTTACCGATTCGAGCTTCCAGAGTGACAAGGATGACAACAAGTCTATCTCGGGGTTTGCATTTACCCTCAATGGAGGGACAGTGAGTTGGAAGAGTTCTAAACAGGATACCGTTGCAGACTCAATGATGGAAGCTGAATATATTGCTGCCAATGATGCTGCCAAGGAAGCCGTCTGGATGAGGAAGTTCATCGCGGTGCTAGGAGTAGTTCCAACCATATTGATCCAATACTTTTGTATTGTGACAATAATGGGGCTATGGCGTTGGCTAAAGAGCCCAGGTCCCATCAGAAGTCCAGACACATCCTGAGGCGATATCATGTGATCCGGGAGATAGTTGATCGCCGCGAGATCGAGATTAAGAGAGTAGACACAAAGAACAACGCTGCGGATCCATTCACCAAGGCCCTCCCTCAGCCGTAGCATGAGTGACTTTTTGAGATGTTGGGTATGAGATACGCCAATAACTGGCCTTAGTGCAAGTGGGAGATTGTTGGATATATGTATGCCCTAGATGCCATTATGAGATAGTGTATGTACTGATGTGTATATATATTAATATTCAGGGGACAGTCTTGCTCGATATGATAGTATGCTATCTGGTTTCACTTTATCTTATGTTCACTTGATCATGTTTATATTCATTTGGTACATGTTGAAAAAGCCCTAAGGATATTGGCTTGGCTACTGAGATTATGATGCCGATCATACTAGTGGGAAATCTGTAGTTTATAAGCATATCCTTGAAATGTTCCTTGTCGTAGGTATATCGAGAGGGGGCATCGATATTCCAGTGTAGACTAGCATATGCCATTCTTGTTCCATATGATGGGCGATGGATGATCCTATATCCGTATGGTGTGTTGACACCAAAGACAGTATACGGGTGCTCAGTGAGACTGGGTACACTGAACGGACTCACGAAGAACTCCTATATAGTATTATATCATACGTCGGATAGCAGTTCTCAGGTGACACTGGTACAGGTTAGTCTGTAGACCCGAGATCGTCATAGAGTCTTGTGTGTCCTCCCACTATACTTTGATCTCCACCCTACTACGGCTTTACTGAGTCGTACAAACAGGTGGATTTTTGGTATAGTCTCGAGGCATATGGAGGCAGTGAGCGATAGGAGGGGTTTCGTCTCTCCCGGTATTGGGGGTTGATGCTGTGCTATGCACGATTGGCTATAACGAGAAGTCCCTGGCCAGGGCTGCTGAGATATTACTGATAAGTGTTATTAGTAAGTTTCTCGATCTGTTATAGACGATATACCGGCATGACTTATTGAGTTATTGGGGTCGACGATTCCATCCCTAGACTCGATATGCAGCATATCTGACGAAAAGACCGGACTGTACGGTAAGTGTTGCCAGTTGGACTGACAGGAGTTTTGACAGGTTCGCTTGTTCTTATTCTGATCGCTCAATACCCGGGTTGCCGTTATGTTTAGCTGACCGCTTGCGGCTTGTGGGTGTTTGATATGATCATCACCTACTGCTGGCGTATTGACGAGTCTTAGAGTCCCACATAGAAGTTTCTAGGCTTAGGCGAAACGAAGTGGTGCGCATATGAGATATGTGCGGAAGCTCGATTAAATACGAGTATGTGATACTGTATTTTAATCGGGCGTTTTATACTAGTCAGGTCGTATGAGATATGACCGGTTTATTAAATCAAGTGTTGATTTAATATTGACTTTTATATCATTTATTTAAACCTTTTTATTTTAATGGATGCATGCATGTATATGTACATGATGATGTGCATACACACATACACACATGAAAATGTATCATGGTTGATGATACAAGATAGATGGAAATATAAGAATCACATAGTAGATAAATAAATATATGGATATTTTTGGATTAAGTAAAAGATAAAGGAAAATAAATAATGACTCATTTTTTTTTCATGACTCATTTCTTCTACACTCTTCCATGGTTGACTTTGACCCAACCATGGTTTATTTTCCTTTACCTTTAACTCAAGAAGAAAATATCTAGATATTATTTTAACTATGGTTATTCTTTTGATATTATCTCTCTCTCTCTCATTTTATTTTTGATTATTCATTCCAAAAGAAAAAAGATTAAGCCATCTTCTTCTTAATCTCTCTAGCTCTCTCTTAAATGTTAAATTGAGCTAGATAAATAAAAGAAAAGGTATTAAGTGAGATTAGCAACCACTTCATCATCCTACACAACCCTTGCTATCTTGTGTAGGGTGTTTTGCTTCAAGATTTTCAAAGATCAAGTGAAGCAACAAGCTTAGGGCAAAGGACTTCGGGTGGATCGTCGTGGACTTGGAGGTGATCAAGCGAACCTTTCCAAACCAAAGGTGTCATCCTATTAGGTCTACAAAGGTTGTAGTCTCTCCACTTAGTAAAATTATCTTTTAAAAATGATACTTTTAATTGTTACTTCATAATTCTAGTTCGATTCCTAGTTTAGTTTACTTAGCACCTCATAATTTTAAAGTTATGGCATGTGTGATGCTTCCAAACCCTAAACAAGGTGTTAACGAAACCCTACAATTTATATTCAGTGTACATTCTTGCTCGACATGATAGTATGCTATCTGGTTCTTATTTATCTGACATGTTGACTTGATCATGTTTTTATTCATTCATACATGTTGATAAAGCCCTGAGGATATATGCTTGACTACTGTGATTATTATGGAGATCATACTAGTGGGACATCTGTAGTTTATAAGCATATCCTGAAAAGTCCCTAGTCGTAGGTGTATCGAGACGGGGCATCGATATACCAGAGTAGACTAGCGTATATGATACTAGACCCATATGATGGGCGATGGATGTTCCCACATTCATCGATGTTTGACATCGAGATAGTATACGGGTGCTCAGTGGTGATTGGGTATACTGGACAGACTCACCGAGAACTCCTATATGGAATTATATCAATCGTCGGATAGCAGTTCTCATGTGACACTGGTACATGTTAGTCTGTAGACCCAAGATCGTCATAGAGTCTTGTGTGTTCTCCCATTGTACTTTGATTACCACCCTACCACGGCTCTACTGTGTTATGCAAACAGATGGCCGTTGGGTACAGTCCCGAGACACATGAAGGCGATAAGAGATAGGAGGGGTTTCGTCTCTCCCGGTATTGGGAGTTGATGCTGTGCTGTGCTTAATTGGCTATATCAGTAAGTCCCTGGCCAGGGCTGTTGAGATTTACTGATAAGTGTTATCAGTAGTTTCTCGATCTGTTATAGACCATTCATCGGCATGACTTATTGAGTTATTGGGATCGACGTTACCATCCCTAGACTCGATATGCAGCATATCTGATGAAGAGACCGGATTGTACAGTAGTGTTGCCGGTTGGCTCGACGGGAGTTGTGACAGGATCGCTTGTTTTCTTCTGATCGCTCAATACCCGGGTGGCCGTTACGTTTAGCTGACCGCTTGCGGCTTGGGGGTGCTTGATATGATCATTACCCACTGTCGGCGTATTGACGAGTCTTAGAGTCCCACAATGGAGTTACCTAGTCCAGGTGAAATGATGTGTTGCGCATATGAGATATGCGCGTGGACCCGGTTAAAATGCGCGTATGAGATACCGTATATTAATCGGGCGGTTTGCTTTTGGTCGGGTCGTATGTGATATGACCGGTTTGCTATATCAAGTGTTGATTTATCATTGACCATTAGTTTCTCACTTTAAACCCTTTCTTTTCTTTTTGTTGTATGCATGCATGTATGCATTTATTCTTATTCATGCACAAATGGATGTGCATGCACACATACATGCATACATAATTTTATCATGGTTGTTGATATAGTGGATGGTGGCAATATAAGACTCACACCATTTATAAATATATGGATATTATTTTTTGGAAAATAAAAATGGAAATGGAAATTGTTATCATGGTTTAATATTTTATTCTTGCACTAACCCTTTGGTTTAACCATGATTTAATTTCTATGGCCATTTTTGATCCAAAACAAATATCTAGATATTTTATAACTATGGTTAAGAATGAGGAAGAGAATATATATATATATATATATATATATATATATTCATTTCTCATTTTTATTCATATGCTTATCATTATCTTGAGCTCTTCACAAGCCATCATCTTCTTCCTCCTTTCTCTCTTGCTCTCTAGTTTTCTCTTATAAGTAAAAGAGTCATCAAGTTAGGGTTTTGAAGTGAGAAAACAAACCACATCACCATTCTACACTAGTCTTGCCCATTAGTGTAGAGTGTTAGCTTCCATTTCTTCTCTTGATCTAGTGGAGCTTCAAGCTTGGACAAAGAGGACTCCGGGTGGATCGTCGTGGACCTAGAGGATCTCAAGTGAACATTTTTCTAACCCTCAAGTAGCCAAGGAGTCTAGCGTAGGGAGCTACAAAGGTTGCACTCTCAAAACCCTAGCTTTTATTAGTTGTGTTTATGTTAAAAGTTATGTTACCCTAGCTTTTCTAGCATGATCCTTAAGTTTGTTTCTCTAGAACCATATAAATTTTAAATATGGCATGTGTGTTGCCTCCAAACCCTTGTAGTGGTGCTGTAGGACACCCTTCATGGTATCAGAGCCAAGCTAGAGCCTTAGGGTAACCTAGACGACGTTAAAAACACTCGAACGAACGAAACACGACGCCCGGGGGTGCTCTCTGGAATTTTTTCTAAAACCTGGATTTTTTCAAATTAAAAATACTTAAAAAATTCAGCAGGGTATTTTATGGGCCCACCAGAAATACGAAGCCCTGACTCATCCGTACGACCACGGAACCGCGGCCATAGTGGCCTTTATGCGGCGGTTCCGCGGTGCAGTAGGAGAGTTATGGGACGTAGTTTCTTGTGCAGGCCCGTATGTATTTTGTTCTTTTACTGGTATTTTTTAAAACTCCTCAGGTGTTGGGCTTTCTGAGAAGTCTTTGGGTGTTCAATCGTTTGATCGAATGTTTTAACGTCGCCTAGTTTATTAATATTTGATACAATAATTGGAATCTACAAATTTATTTGTTGCGTGTAGATCTAGCAGTTCGGTCTCGGCAACAATCGAAAATCTTGTTGAATTATCCGGCTTGTTTTGAAAAGGTGTTTTCATGGATGAAACAGAAATGCGAGCTTTACATTGTTAGGCATGAAATCTTGTATATGTGATATTCCTGGTTTGTGTTGTCTAAAAGCGGTTACGATTCCAATTGTTGTAGTTTTTCAATTTATTTCTCTGTGATCGTAAGTGTAGTATGTGGCATATCGCCGATTTCGTTGTTATACATCAACGACAATTGGGGTACACATACTTACTTACGTTGATGATATGTGATATTATGTGTTGCTGAGATTTGACATGTAGGATTGTCGTGATTGAATAGCCTGGGGGTTTGATGTGAGATGAGAGTTTTCTTTTCATTCATGTAAAATTCAAATGTAATGTAATATTCTTTTATTTAGGGCACTTCCGGGTTGAGGTTGATGTCACCAGTGTTGTATATTATTTACTTTTCCGCATTAGGATAGACCCAAGGAGGGGAGCACAAGTGATCGGGTTCTAGGGTTCAGAGGGAGGCCATCTCGAGGAGTCGAGACCGGGTCTCCTAAACTCCAGAATTGGTAGGGTCGCTTGCCACTCTCGTAGGGGTCTAGGGGTGTGGGCTTGGCTATTCATCGCGATTGTGGAATCCGTATTTTCTATTGTTGGCTAAATACTAAATACAGACGTCCTAGTATATCATATATTATCATATCTGTGTTTCTGCTGCATGTATACTGTGATGTGATATCTGAGACGAATGATATATTATATATAAGATATATAGTAGACGTTGCTTATGTTTTACACCCGCGCTAGTCCCGTCCCGGTATGCCGTTAGTTAAGTAACTTAACGATGCATAACGGAACATTGCAACGAATGCGGATGGCATAAGCGTACGTTGTATTTTCGTTTCTTTTCTGTGATTGGCTTAAGGACTTAAATGATGGGGCTACATTAATATGATTAATATAAAGAAAATAAACCTAAAAAGATGTTGTAGAATCGAATTTGAAAACCACTCGGCTCTTTATGAAAAAGCTACATTTCAAAACTGCGGAGCTCAAGCCACTCCTTTTGAAAACCATTTGATTCTACGACGATATCAAGTTCAAAGCGTTAAAGATTTTCTTAAAAATGATCCGCAACCCTCCGTCATTTTAGGAAGTAGAGTACTTAGTATTCGTGCTACGTTTGTTGACTATAGTTAAGGCGTAGTGTACGGTAGCTAAGTGATGTCTTCCTACACTGCATATGATGCAGATTAATTAGGACATTCATGCGACTTTGTTGACCATAGTTAAGGGTCATGTGAGTGGGTCTAATTAATCAAGAAATGACGGGTAGAACTTGACTGGTACTTATGATTTGTTGACCATAGTTAAGGTCATGGGTACTAGGGGTAAAAACCACATCGGGAATTTCAATAGTTGAAATTTGCAATGAGATTGCATACCTTCCATATGATGGTTGGATCCCGATCCCACTGTGGGCAAAAGTTGCTCCCAGGAGAGTTTTACAGTTTACAATTAGCTAACTCATTAGGTGTCTAGAAAGGTGTTAACGGGGTTACGCCTCTGGAAAGACGAGGTTTATATTAATTAGGTCTGTGCGAAAGCACGGGGAACCTCCCTCAAGTACCGTCACTGGCCTGGCTGAAAGGTTAGCGAAGTTGTAGACTGTAATTAATCCTGGCTAGTTTTCTTTTTAAGGTTTGAAAGAAAAACTTGATTAAAGCAGTGGGAGACATCGATTAGATAAGATAATAACCAATATGATCTTTGCAAGAATTTTTGCTGAGTGTATTCATTTCTCTCTCTTAATGGCAGATACCAATGACAGGACTCAAGCTTCTACTAGATAAAAATAAACTGAATGGGACCAATTATAAAGACTGGCTGAGGAATCTTAACATTTCCTTGACTTATGATAAGGTATCATACGTCCTCACGGCTCCAGCCCCGCCCGTCCCAGGTCCAAAATCCTCAGTTGCGGATATTGAAGTCCGCAAGACAGGGGACGCTGACTGTGCCACGGCCAAATGCCTCGCTCTTGCATCGATGGATAACACACATCAAAAGCAGCACGAAAATATGGACGTTCACGCCATATTCATCTATACAAAGGAGTTGTATGGAGAGCAATCCCGCGTATTACGATACGAAGCATCAAGAAAATTGTTTCAGATGCGAATGGCCCCTGGCACACCAGTAGGAGACCATGTTCTGAAGATGATAGCTCTCATAGAAGAGCTTGAGGACCTTGGATGGAAAATGGACAATGAAAAATATACGGATATTATTCTGCAGTTCCTCCCCTCCACCTTTGCTCAATTTATAGTTAACTTCAACATGCACAACATGAAGAAGGAACTATCTGAACTCCTTAATATGTTAAGGAGTGCAGAGAGCACACTGAAATCAGTGAAAACTCCTGTTTTCAGTGTTGGGCAATCTTCCTCTTCTCGTCCAAAGGCTAAGGCCAAGAGAAAGATAAAGAAGAAGCCCACCAATCCTAGGGGTGGAGTTAAAAAGGTTAAGGAGAAGGACAAGTCCAAAGCTGGAGAATCGGGGAAAGGGGAATGTTATCACGGCCACAAAACAGGACATTGGAAGCGCAACTGCATGGAGTACTTAAATCTCAAGAAGTGGCATGGGGATGCTTCCGCTTCAGGTGTGTTTGTGACAGAAAACTGTTTTTCAATAAACTCTGCTTCCTGGGTATTAGATGCCGGTTCAGGTTCACACATTTGCAATTCTATGCAGGGGCTGAGAAATAGCAAGGTTTTGAAGACAGGTGACCATACTCTCCGCATTGGAAATGGTTCCAATGTACATACAGTTGCAGTGGGAGAGTACCACTTGGGGTTGCCATCTGGGTGTATTTTGGTTTTGAACCCATGTTATTTTGTACCTAGTATGCTTTGTAATATAATATCTATTTCTTTGTTAGACAATGAAGGATATAATTTTGTATTGCAGAACAATGTTATGAACATTCACTTGAATCAAATGTTGGTTGGGTATGGTACGCTTAATAACGGGATATACGTCCTAAATCAACACACAGTTTTCAGCATACAACACACTAATAAAAGAAAACTTTCAGAAATAAATGAAGCTTTTCTTGGGCACTGTAGACTTGGTCATATTAACGAAACAAGACTAAACAAGTTACACAAAGATGGATATTTAAACCCTTTTGAATATAAATCTTATGCGACTTGCCAGTCTTGTATCAAGGGTAAAATGACCAAAACTCCGTTTACCGGACACGGAGAAAGAGCTACTAAGCTCTTAGGCCTCATACATAGTGATGTATGTGGGCCAATGTCTACACAGGCTAGAGGCGGTTTTTCATACTTCATTACTTTCACTGATGATTTCTCAAGATTCGGTCATGTATTTTTATTAAAGCACAAATCCGAATCTTTCGAGAAATTCACTGAATATAAACAAGAAGTAGAAAAACAAACTGGCTTGGTCATCAAAATGCTTCGATAAGATCGAGGTGGGGAGTACCTCAGTACAGAGTTTGCAAACTTCCTAAAAGAGAATGGGATTCTCTCTCAGCTCACTCCTCCTTACACACCACAGCACAACGGTGTGTCAGAACGATGGAATCGGACCCTATTAGATATGGTCCGTTCCATGATGAGTGATGCTGGGTTACCCGTCTCATTTTGGGGGCATGCATTGGAAAATGCAGCATTTCTACTGAACAGGGTCCTAACCAAAACCGTGTCTACCACACCATATGAGATATGGCATAGGAAGAGACCATCTATTAAGAGAATTACGATTTGGGGTTGCCCGGCCTATGTTAAAAAGCAGAATCCGGACAAACTCGAGACACGGTCGGTCATGTGTAATTTTGTGGGATATCCAAAGAATTCTTATGGATATCTGTTCTACCACAAGGAGGAACAAAAGGTGTTTGTTTCTCAGTATGCCACATTCTTGGAAAAAGAGTTTTTAAAAAATGAAACTGATGGCAATGTGGTGGATCTAGAAGAGGTTCTAGAGACATAAACTACAAACGACGACTTGGTTGAACCGACTGTTGCAACAGAAACTGAGGAACCTCGGCCACTCCGTAGGTCTGGTTGGACTTCTCGCCCACCGGAGAGGTACTACGGTTTCCTCATTGATGGTGACAGAGAAGACTGCATCATGGTAGATGATGACCCTACCGGCTTTCAGCAAGCTATCATGAGTGGAGACTCTATGAAGTGGCTGGATGCCATGAGATCCGAAATGGAGTCTATGTACACCAACAAAGTATGGACTTTGGACGTTGTACCCTCTGGCGTAAAACCTCTGGGGTGCAAATGGATCTTTAAAAGAAAGATTGGTGTAGATGGGCAGGTAGAGACCTATAAGGCAAGACTTGTGGCGAAGGGTTTTCGTCAAAGACCAGGTTTGGACTATGACGAAACCTTTTCTCCCATAGCCATGCTTAAATCCATTCGAATCCTACTTGCTATAGCTGCTCACTACGACTATGAAATCTGGCAGATGGACGTTAAAACGGAATTTCTAAATGGAGATTTAGAAGAATGCGTTTATATGGATCAGCCAAAGGGCTTCATTGACAGTGGGAGCGGCGGGAAAGCATGTAGATTGCTTAAATCCATCTATGGGTTAAAGCAGACATCACGGAGTTGGAACATCTATTTCGATGATGTCATTAAAGAGTTTGATTTCATCAAAAATCCAGATGAACCTTGCGTTTATAAGAAGGTTGTAGTGAGAGCTGTCACATTCCTCGTATTATACGTGGATGACATTCTTCTGATAGGAAATGATATTCCTATGCTATAGTCGGTCAAATCTTTCTTATCACTAAGGTTCTCCATGAAGGACCTGGGTGATGCCACATATATTCTGGGCATTAGGATCTATAGGGATAGATCCAAAAGGTTATTGGGATTGTCCCAAACCAGGTACATCAACACCATGCTAAAAAGGTTTAGTTTGGAAGACTCCAAGCGGGGTGCCTTACCCGCTTTCCATTGGGCCACCCTCTCTAAGGACTCTTACCAAAGACCGATGAAGAGAGAGCTCGCATGAGCATTATACCTTATGCTTCGGCAGTAGGATCTATAATGTATGCAATGTTATATACACGCCTAGATGTAGCTTATCCACTTAGTGTTGTAAGCAGGTATAAATCGAACCCAGGGGAGAATCACTGGATAGCTGTGAAGAACATTCTTAAGTACTTGCGAAGGACTAAAGAATTGTTCTTGGTGTATAGTAATGGAAATCTCCAAATGGAGGCCTTTACCGATTCGAGCTTCCAGAGCGATATGGACGACAGCAAATCTATCTCCGGGTTTGTATTTACCCTCAATAGAGGGGCGGTAAGTTGGAAGAGTTCCAAACAGGATATCGTTGCAGACTCTACGATGGAGGCTGAGTACATTGCTGCGAATGATGCCGCCAAGGAAGCCATCTGGATGAAGAAGTTCGTCTCGGAGCTAGGAGTATTTCCAACCATTATTGATCCAATACCATTGTATTGTGATAATAATGGGGCTATGGCGTTAGCCAAAGAGCCCAGGTCCCATCAGCGGTCCAGACACATCCTGAGGCGCTTTCATTTGATGCTGCATATGTCTCATAATGCTGCACGCTGATCGCAAGGAACAGTGGTGTAAGAAAACCTCGGACAAATCTCTTGACTCGCAAATCCTCAGTAGCCACTAGGTACGGAGCATAAACTGATAGCTCGGTGAACAGGACATCATACTCTGCCACTGACATCTCCGGAGTCTGACGTAAAGACTCGAACCTGCATGCTCTAGCATCTCTCACACTCAGTGGGAGAAAGCGGGCAAGGAATAGCGCCATGAACTCTGTCCAGGTCATAGGAGGAAGACCTGCTGCTCTACCCTTCTCGACTGATTCGCACCATTTTTGCGCAAGACCTTCCAGGCGAAAGCTCGCAAACTCAACCCATCTCGCATCTGCGCATCTGAGGGAACGGCATATTCGAGCCATCCTATCAATGAAAGACTGTGGGTCCTCGGCTACATCGATGCCTGTGAAGACCGGAGGCTTCAGCCTCATAAATTCTGACAGCGATACTGTAATAACCTCTTTAGCTGCAGGGGCAACTGCCTGTACTGTGGGTACCACCGCGGTCTCTACAACGGGTGGAACTACCTCTGGTCGCTGTGCTCGAAGTGTCTCAACTAGAGATCCCATCATCTGGCGCATCTCCTGCATACTGGATCCTACCGTCTGGCACATCTCCTGCACACCAGCCCCTAACATGGCAATCTTATCTGCCACGGCAGGAATAGCATGCTCGGGCACAACCGGTGTACTATCTGGATCAGTCTTTGTCTCGGACGAGTCAACTCGAATCTCGGCCCTCGCGGCTGCTCTCTGCGCCCTCGTAGTCTTTGGCGACATAATGGCTGAAAGGAAAAGTAGGATTCGATAAGGGTACGGAAATCGAATCGCAAGAATGTATATACTCGAGAAGGAATTTAAATCAACAAGTCCTAAGGTCGCCTTGGCAGAGTACCGTATCGTGAGTATACCGCGGAACATACACACGCTACGCCACTCTGCTTCAGCTACCTACTCCATCATACCAGGGTCATCCTATAATCCGAAAGGTAAAAACCTACGCTCTGATACCAACTTTGTCACGACCCAAAGTTTGGCCCGTGACCGGCACTTAACCACGTAACGTCTACAGGCGTAACGCGACTAAGTGAACCGAAAACCCAGAAATCAAACCGGTAAAATTATAGAGTGTTTTAAGCTTTAATTGGAAGCATTTACTAACATGTTAAGAAATCTAAGTAAACAATCACTAAGATAGCAATATACGACGCTGTAGCGAAGATCAAGAGCAACAAGTGGGAACATCACAGATAGAATAAACTGCATAAGTAAAGTCGGCTCACAACGAGCTCGACACCAAAATATAAATAATATACATCATCGTCCTTACACTGTCACTAAGTCAAGTACATATATGGTAGATGGAGAATACTAGATACAACAGTGTGTACAAAAGAAGTAACCAGATACCACAACCCACCTAACAGCAAAACAACTCACGCACCAACTGTAGTGGTATCTGTAGCCAAAAGATGTAAGAAAGCAGCCTGCTGGGACTACTCCGAGGGGCAACCTGCAAATACTGTGGCACAACGGGGGTGAGTTGCCAACTCGTGAATAGAAATAACATATAAAGGTAATCGCGAGCTTGCACGTACTGCGCTACTCTATCATATGCCAGCAGATGATATCAATGCGTGATAAGCAGTATGTGCAATAATCATGCAAGTGCTCTATCAGGTAATATAACTACAGGATGAGATAAAATAATGAATGCTGATCAGTCGAAAATAATGTATTTTTAACACGGCAATTTCCTTATCATTTGCACTCATTTAGAAGTGTTCGGTATTCATATTTCACATATTAGCAAATCAGTTATAAAATATCAGATTGCATGTGTTAGACTTTTAAACCGGCACTTTAAGGGAAATTGACAGCATTTCATGGCATCACATCATCTCTGTATTTGCGCAACACTTGTGTTGAGATTTGTGCAGGAAATTGCAGGAGCAAAGTCAAAAGAAACTGATCAAAAATACACCAACTCCATGATTTCAGATCTAGTAGCAATCAAAAGGGGAAAATATAAATCAACACATCAGATAAATCCCCAAATTATAGCCCAAGACCATACCAGAAGAACCAAGACATGAAGCCAAAACATGGCCGCGGAACCGCGGCCAGAGCCAGTTTATTCCGCGGTTCCGCGGTGGCCTTGCCAAGTCTTCAATCCAATTTTGCTGCACAATACTTACCTCAGCTCCTACACTTCAGAAAGACACTTCAAGTTCCAGAAGACTCCAGAGACTTCTGCCAGATCAGCAAACTAGGGTTTTCTAAGCTTAATTAATCCTAGCTTAAAACCTAAGCTAGCTCCTAACAAACTCTTTCTAGAAACTCCTCAACAAACTTTTGGAGGGAATTGTAATTTCAAACCTAGACCTAGGGTTTGGGAAGTCTATAAATAGAAGCCTAGACCTAGGGTTATGAATCTAATCATCTATCCCCCAAATCTAGTATCAAACTAGAGCCATTCTATCTCTTACCTCATCTTCTTCTTCCACAAGTCTAGAGACAAGACTTGTGTGAAACCCTAACTCTAATTCCAATCAAAAGCCATGATCCCGAGTACCCATCAAGCAAGAAGCCTTGCAACCTTTTATGAGCCGAGCCGATCTTCAACGGAGCAAGTGGTCCAAGCCGATCCGCGACTCACGAAGCCGAGCGACGCCAATTCAACAATTTAGTTCTTCCTCTTGTAGTTCTTGAGCGATTGTAATCAAATTGTTGATATAAATAAAATGTGATATTCTTTTATCTTGTTTTCTTTAAATTCTTGCATTCATGATTCGATCTCAATTTCTAGTTGTAGTTCTTGTTGTGATGTTTGAGTAATACTCCGCTCGTCGAGGAGTCGAGACGATCAATAGAATGATGATGTAATATATCTGAAAACGATTCTTGATTCCTACGAGTTTTGTAAACCCTAGCAAGTTCAAGAACCGACAACCCATTTCGTTACGATGCTTTCTTGATTGATATCGCTCGAAATTGGGGAGTTACGATCGTTTCTTGAAATTGCTAGAGGCTAGAATGTGAATGATATCGACAAAAGAACAAGGGTTAAATGATGAAACCCTAGTTTCACGAGAAAGCCCTAACTCTCGTCGATCATCATCGATCTAGTATCAATTCTTCGAAGGACAAGAACACGTTATCTTGAGATTACATCACGTATATAGATCCGATCGATTCCTGCGAGCCTCATTTAGATTCTTGACATATTGGTTGGAAATATCAACGAAACTAAATTCTCGATTGTTTATCATTTTCTTGATTCTTGATTAGACTAGTGACACCTGAATCAATCGATAAAATCTTGAATCATGTTTTGTTTTCTTTTCGATTAACTTTTCAATTCAAACAAATCAAATATAAAAACGAATTGCACAATCCCTGTGGATGATCCGCACTCGCTTACGATCTACAACTGACACCGTAGTTGATTGTGGTCAAATATAATTCTTTGATTGTGAACTTTATTCAATTTTCTAATTACCGACAGAAAGAGACTCTTATCGATTTGATTTACTTACTCAGTCTCGCATTTTACGATCAATCAAATAGCGCCGAAATCGGGGACTATTTGAATCGATATTTTTACATTTACACAATCCGGAAAAAAAAAGTCAATCAAATGGCGCCGTTGCCGGGGATCGCACTCTAATTAGTTTTATATCAAAGTTTGAATTGAAAGATTTATTTCATTGTGATTTTTGAGATCAAAATTCGTGCAAACCCTAAACAATTTGTTGTGTTTCATTGCAAGGAGATCTGGAGCTTGCTGGAAATTGGAAATTTTTTTTTGGAAAATACCAGAGAGCTTAGGGAGTCTACAGAAGCTCCCTGAAGAATTTTGGTGGGGTGATCTCATCAAGAGACCGCGGAAGCGCGGCATTTGAAGCCTATTGCGGCGGAACCACGGTGGCCTTGAGGGTTCTCTGCAAAATCTTTCTTTCAGGTAACTTCTTACCTTCTCCTCTCTCCTCTTTTTAGCTCCAACTAATACTTTGTTGCAGGATTCTTTGCAAATAATCGCAGCTCGCAAATTGCAAAAATTAAATTTGTGCGTGATTTTGTTTCTTGGTTGTTTGCATTATAAATACGGATATTAAGGGGCACGGCCAAATCCAAATTAGGTGGGGATTTCATTACCCTTCCTAGGCCCCGAAAACCACAAAACTTGCATCCGCATTGATCCACATTAACTAAAAGAAATCTAGAGATGACTCTAAGGACTGTCGCGCTCAAATAGGACAAAAAAAGGCCGTGGGTAATTCATTGCTTATCCGCGTTTTCTTGTGGTGCCTAGGAAAGTGTGTCGAAGGCTAGTGGTTATTAATTAGGCCCACTACTTACGTAGTGGAGTACCTTCCCACTTACCTGGCACTTACCTGGCCACAGGGGGACAAAGAGGCAGTGGAGGATTCTATCCTGTGAGTTGTCTTTTGGCAGTTAAGAGCGGTCTAGAGCCGGACCTAGGTGACCACTAGATTCTAGGGTTTGTGTGTTGCATTTGTTGTGTCGCATCATTTTTTCAAAAAAAAAATTAAAAAATCCGTCCCTTTTTCAAAGCAAACACTGCATTCATTCATTTACCCCTAATTATAAGTCAACGCTGCCACTTGTACTAACCCTTTTTAGTACAAGATAGGCTGGACACGGGATTCTAGTGCCCGTTTAGTCCGCGTACCCCTTATCGACTCCGAAGTCGGTAATTCTCCTTTTACTTATTCTTTACCTACTACCACACCCACACCGATGGATCCACCTCCATCAAACTTCTTTAACCCTAACCTGCCGCCGTCTGTTGGTGCGCAGAATCCACCCCGCATCTCTCTCCAGGAGAGGTGCTACCCTATTCGACGTCCTCTTTCGACCTGCTTATCCACACCACCAGCCAATGGGGATAACTTTGAGATTAAACCCCAATATATCAATCTTTTACCCAAATTCCACGGACTTGAGACTGAGGACGCTTACGTTTTTATTACCAAATTTGAAAACGTGTGCACAATGATGGGTACGTCACAACTTTCAGTGGATGCTATGCGTCTACGACTTCTTCCATTTACCTTGTGCGATTTAGCCGAGAAGTGGCTATATAACACTACCGCACACTCTATTATGAATTGGGAAGAATTCGTTGCTGCATTCCTTAAGAAATTTTACCCAATACAAAAGACAGCTCGAATCCGTAGCGAACTGAATCAATTTGCCCAGCTCCCTGCTGAACCGTTCTCTAAATGCTTTGAACATTTCAAGGATCTTTTGGTTCAGTGTCCTCATCAGGGCATCCGTAGATAGGAGCTTTGCCGAATCATATATGAGGGCAGTAACCCTAACACTAAACAGAGTCTTGAAAACATGTGTCAAGGCACCTTCATGACCAAGGATGATGGGGAAGCTTGGCGATATTTAGAAGAGTTCGCTGAAAAATCTTTACAGTGGAAAAGTCCATCATTTAGGAGTGGAAACAACCAATCAGATGTTTCCATAGGAGTTAGAGCTGATATTTCAGCTATACACAAGAAACTCGAGACTATGGAAAACAAATTTTTAGCCGCCTCCCTTTATCAAATGTCACTTTCCAAAACTGTATGTGGCTGCTGTTCTGATCCGTCATACTTGACGGAAGAATGTTCGTTTCAAGGTCGTGAGCATACCAATGCCGCATTTCAAAGACCTAGAAACGATCCTTTTTCTTCCACATATAATCAGGGTTGGAGGAATCACCCTAATTTTGCTTGGAACCAATCACAAGCTCAAAACACGGTTCCAAACCAAAACAATTTCCAAAGGGTCCCTCCACCACAACAGCAACCACAACTTCAATTAAGTCAGCACCCCTTTCAAGCACATAACTTTCAAAATCCGGTCAACACACCTGCACTATCTAGTCCTTTACAGTTGACCGGAACTGATGAATCCTCTTCTTTTGCACAATACATGAATTTGGTCTTAACAAATATCATGCAAGTTTCGGCTGAAATGAAGTCCTCTGTCGATAAAATTGAGAAAAACTCTGCGTCCCAAAACGAGAGTATTAAATCGATAGAAGAAGAAATTGCACGATTAAAAGCCGAAATTAGTGCAAGAGAAAAAGGGAAACTTCCAGCTCAACCCTTACCCAATCCTGGCTATTCACATCATGT
Source organism: Agapanthus africanus (assembly GCA_030015575.1). NCBI lineage: Eukaryota > Viridiplantae > Streptophyta > Magnoliopsida > Asparagales > Amaryllidaceae > Agapanthus > Agapanthus africanus. Next base: position 277,184,774 of record JASDDO010000010.1, on the reverse strand, counting down.
GAATGCAGTCACCACGTTGAGATCTGGGAGAGTGCTTGACAATCATATTGGGGAAGAAGTTGATGATATTGATAATCCTATCAACTCCCCGGTTGAGACCTTTCCTCACACACACACTTCTAGTTCTGACCCCAATTCTTCTACACTACCACCTTCTTCAGAGCCTATTCTTCGTTTCCCAAAAGGCTCGCCACTTCAGCCCACCTCTTTTACTCCTCCACGAACGATCCATACTTCTATTCTGGGATCGGTTCCACACACACTTCCTTCTCCTATGATGGACCCAGCGCTTATTGCTAAAGCACCTTATCCTAATCGGTTAAGGGCTAACACACCAAGTCCACATATGGAGAAGATCACTGAGATGTTTAAATAGGTTAACATCAATATCCCTCTTCTAGATGCTATCCAACAAGTCCCCGTATATGCGAAAGTTCTTAAAGACTTGTGCACTAGAAAGAGGAAGAAACAAATGCCCAAGAAGATATTCATGGCAAAAACAATAGACACGGCTTTCCCCCAGCAATTACCGAGGAAACGTAAGGATCCTGGATATCCTACGATTTCCATCCCTATCGGGGAAAAACACATTAACCGTGCTCTACTAGACCTTGGGGCAAGTGTTAACCTGCTTCCTTTCTCAGTTTATGAGCAGTTAGGGATCGGAGAGTTGAAACCATCTTCTTGCACTCTCCAGATGGCTGACCGATCAATCACCAGACCTAGGGGTGAACTAGAGGATGTGTTAATAAAAATAGGGGAATTTATATTCCCTGTGGACTTTATTGTAATTGATACACAGCCTGCAGCAAACTCACGGAATCAAATTCCGGTGATTTTAGGTCGCCCCTTTTTGGCCACTTCCAATGCTATCATCAACTGTCGTAATTGTTCTATGACCCTATCCTTCGGGAAGAGGACAATTGAGATGAACATTTACAAGTTAGGAAGTAGACCCTCCGAACCTACTGCTCAGGTCTGTTCTGTCGACTTAATGGATGTCGACAGCAGCGAATTTGATGACCCTCATAATACTGATCTTGACTCTTTTTATACGTTATTGTCTGACCCAACTATGTATCATACACATACAGACTCTTCCACCGAGATGTCCGGGTCAACAATTAACATTGATTATGAACCGCTTTTAGAGTCTGAAGATCACCCCGCACTTTGTGATGACATTATTCTTCGGGGTATAGATGAAACTTTTGAGGAGATCTTCGCTGATGAACTCGCATTTCTAAAAAGCACGGGTGTTGAGATGAATCATGTCCAAATCAATGATATTGAACCTCCACCCCTTATTCTGAAATGTAAAAAGAATGCGAGCAATCCATCACATTCACTGCATCGTCTCTCCAAAATGAGACGCACACACTTTCTATTCCACCACTTAACATTTCCCCACTTTTTCTTCCACCAACCAGAGCACTGCATTGATAAAATTTTCGAATGGTTGGTGTTGACATTCATTCTTTGCAAAGCTTGGCATCGATCAATGATCCTTGACCCCCTCATGTGATTTTCAAAAGATTAACATTGCATAACTCAAGTTTGGAGGGTATATTTTTTTTTCTGGCTCTTGAAAAGAAAATTTTTATAAAATTTTGAGCCAAAAATAAGTTTGGGGGAAGTTCTTCACTTAAATATTTTGCCCCCGCTAATAAATTCCTCCCAAGCTTACAGGTTTTTCGAGATTTAGCGGATGATAACAGTGATGACACTGTTGAAAACAAGTTTGGGGGAGGTTTGTGCTTATTTTTGCATCATTTGCATAAGCAAAAAACATTTTTTTTTCAAAACCTATAAAAAATTTTAAAAAAATTTTTAGAAAAATATAAAAATATTTTTGTACATAAATAAGATAATGAAAGTTTAGATAGTGAAAAATTACATCCATGAGATCAGAAAAATTTAAGAAAACCAAGAAAATTAGAAGTTTTCTTATACGAACTAGTAATAAGTAGTTATGAGCCGTTGTCCCAAGGGTTAGTAAGATGAAGGACGTCACTAATCTGAGGATAAAAATAAGTCTGAAAAATAGTTTCCATTCTGGAAGCCAAACATTTTGAACGTTGATACCCTGCTATTCGCAATTACACACATCTTGAAGCCTGGGATAGTAGAGGATGTCTTGAAATGCTCTTGTCTTAAAGCCGATGTATGAAGGAAATAAAAAGAAAAAAAAAGTGAATAAAAAAAATATAAAGTGGTGAGAAAATTGGATACTGGTTTTGTTATCACCAAGGGCAATAAAAAAAATGTATAGCGAGGGGGCCTCTTCACCTAGTGCCCTAAGGCCAACTGGTCTGGGAATCACTGCTATGCCTGAGGTGGTGCAAGACGAGGAAAATACACCAAGTAAGCAAGCACGGGAGTAATCGGTCGGTTAGTACCTCAAGAAGTATTAACGGTCGCATGAAAGTGTGTGAGCAATCTCATCTAAATATTCATTAATTAAAAAGTACTGAGGTTGATGGGCAAGAATATGATAGCTTGAATTGAATTCTCCGGGTGTAGGGATATCCTTTACACACACGCAGGGTGATATGATCGATGTTTGGAAGAAAGATAGGAATGAAGAATAAGACGATGTTTTATTGAGGGAGGACGTGATTTCTAACATCTTTTCATGACTATTAAGATAGGGCTCATGACAACCGAAAAGCTAGCTTAGTTGGAAACCCTAATTTTCGAAGCTTTTCTTTTACAATTCTTTTCTTTAAATGTAATATTCATGATCTTGCTTTTATTATTGGATTTTGTGGGTGCAATCCGCTGAAAACCCTCAGGAGACAACACTCCTCCTACTAGGGACACCTAGAGGTTTAAAGGCTTGTTGCACGTGCTCAGTGCAATCGTGTTGCCAACGAAAGTGTGCTAGTTAGTTTTTCTCTTTCTTTATTTTCTCCTTCTCTTTTTAATAAAACATTCGCTCGAGACGATCGAAATTAAGTTTGGGGGTATTTGATCAGTCGAAAATAATGTATTTTTAACCCGACAATTTCCCTATCATTTGCACTCATTTAGAAGGGTTCGGTATTCATATTTCACATATTAGCAAATCAGTCATAAAATATCAGATTGCATGTGTTAGACTTTTAAACCGACACTTTAAGGGAAATTGACAGTATTTTATGGCATCGCATCATCTCTGTATTTGCGCAACACTTGTGTCGAGATTTGTGCAGAAAATTGCAAGAACAAAGTCAAAAGAAGCTGATAAAAAATACACCAACTCCATGATTTCAAATCTAGTAGCAATCAAAAGGGAAAATATAAATCAACACATCAGATAAATCCCCAAATTATAGCCCAAGACCACACCAGAAGAACCAAGACATGAAGCCAACACATGGCTGCGGAACCGCGGCCAGAGCCAGCTTATGCCGCGGTTCCGCGGCGGCCTTGCCAAGTCTTCAATCCAATTTTGCTGCACAATACTTACCTCAGCTCCTACACTTCAGAAAGACACTTCAAGTTCCAGAAGACTCCAGAGACTTCTGCCAGATCAGCAAACTAGGGTTTTCTAAGCTTAATTAATCCTAGCTTAAAACCTAAGCTAGCTCCTAACAAACTCTTTCTAGAAACTCCTCAACAAACTTTTGGAGGGAATTGTAATTTCAAACCTAGACCTAGGGTTTGGGAAGTCTATAAATAGAAGCCTAGACCTAGGGTTATGAATCTAATCATCTATCCCCCAAATCTAGTATCAAACTAGAGTCATTCTATCTCTTACCTCATCTTCTTCTTCCACAAGTCTAGTGACAAGACTTGTGTGAAACCCTAACCCTAATTCCAATCAAAAGCCAAGATCCTGAGTACCCATCAAGCAAGAAGCCTTGCAACCTTTTATGAGCCGAGCCGATCTTCAACAGAGCAAGTGGTCCAAGCCGATCCGCGACTCACGAAGCCGAGCGACACCAATTCAACAATTTAGTTCTTCCTCTTATAGTTCTTGAGCGATTGTAATCAAATTGTTGATATAAATAAAAGGTGATATTCTTTTATCTTGTTTTCTTTAAATTCTTGCATTCATGATTCGATCTCAATTTCTAGTTGTAGTTCTTGTTGTGATGTTTGAGTAATACTCCGCTCATCGAGGAGTCGAGACGATCAATAGAATGATGATGTAATATATCTGAAAACGATTCTTGATTCCTACGAGTTTTGTAAACCCTAGCAAGTTCAAGACCCGACAACCCATTTCGTTACGATGCTTTCTTGATTGATATCGCTCGAAATTGGGGAGTTACGATCGTTTCTTGAAATTGCTAGAGGCTAGAATGTGAATGATATCGACGAAAGAACAAGGGTTAAATGATGAAACCCTAGTTTCACGAGAAAGCCCTAACTCTCGTCGATCATCATCGATCTAGTATCAATTCTTCGAAGGACAAGAACACGTTATCTTGAGATTACATCACGTCTATAGATCTGATCGATTCCTGCGAGCCTCATTTAGATTCTTGACATATTGGTTGGAAATATCATAGAAACTAAATTCTCGATTGTTTATCATTTTCTTGATTCTTGATTAGACTAGTGACACCTGAATCAATCGATAAAATCTTGAATCATGTTTTGTTTTTTTTTCGATTAACTTTTTAATTCAAACAAATCAAATTTAAAAACGATTCGCACAATCCCTGTGGACGATCCGCACTCGCTTACGATCTACAATTGACACCGTAGTTGATTGCGGTCAAATATAATTCTTTGATTGTGAACTTTATTCAATTTTCTAATTACCGACACAAAGAGACTCTTATCGATTTGATTTACTTACTCAGTCTCGCATTTTACGATCAATCAAATAGCGCCGAAACCGGGGACTATTTGAATCGATATTTTTACATTTACACAATCCGGAAAAAAAAAGTCAATCAAATGTTGAGCATGGGAAAAATAATATCTACACGGAATGTCAACGTAGAATATATAATCGGTGTCCATCAATGCACCCAGATTCCCAAATAGCTCAGGCGTCGGCACTCTCATCGGCCCTCCAATCCTGTAAATCTCTGAGAACCACGAGTGCTCAACATCGGCACCCAAATATCACAAATTCTCGTGTCCAGCATCGACACGCAAATCATCATCCATCGGGCATCCGTCAGTCCGGATCAGCCCACGGGCTCTGTCTGCGGTATCGACCCTCGGCCCCGGCAGTTCGGATCATCCCGCATCCATCTATCGACTCTGGTCAGTATCCTCTGGATAACTGCCAGGTCCAACCAATCACCGATAGGTAGTAGTCCCTCTGCCAGGCTTACCGTCTACTACACAGCGAAACCGTTCTCGCCCCGGGGTACCATACCGAGTCCACCATGTACCCGTAATCGGCCTCATCCAATCTCCTCGATTCGGGTTCACATATATCACTCTAGCACCGAGAAAACACATGGTGGAAGCACCGAAATATCATGTCAAGGGAAACCGGGTTTTTAAATGATTACATATTCTCTTTGAAATAGCCATGGTTCCCAAATCCAGAAATCACATGTAATCCAAACCAATATGCAAGTCAATGCAATGTGATATATGCATCAAGTATGGATATCATGTCCAGTCACATAAAAGATGAGCTACAACATAATGGTCATGGAAATTCTACAGTGTGAGTGTCATGGCAATTACTAACGGTGTGTGTGTAACATGCAGGATAGTGCTCGTGCAATATGAACCGTTAGTAATGGTGCGGTGTTCTATCAATTCTAGTTTATATACATATAGCAGGGAATGTGGTATGCACAAAATACTAGCCATGAACAGTCAATGTATGTAAATGTAATATGCCGCTACAAGGTCCTATCAGCCCTGACGCATAACGCCATGTGGGCGATTTTCCCCGTAGATGTTAAATCTACTCACCGTAGTCTCTCGCTAGGTATAGCCGACGACTTGTTTCCCCTTCTTCGCGGCGTTCGTCGCACTCGCCTGCGAACCTAGAATTTCACAATATATTACACATAAGCTCAAAACCATACAAACACGACATTTAAATTCAACTAGAAACCCGTGTCGCAAACCAAGCGCGCGTGTGCGCGATACGCTAAAACGTGTGATTACACGCCTGAAGCCACTCCGACGCGTCGCGATACGCAGAAACCCCAAACCCACACACACGTATCACGCGTGTCGCGAAAGATTAAAAATACGGGAAATAGGGTATTCAACTCCAGATTTTGATACAGAACAGATATTATGAAAATATATATACCAAAATACTCCACATAGAAGCAGACTCCAGTGGCCCAACCCCCAACCCCCAACTCACCCATCTGGCCGCAATTTGCCGCCAGAATGTATATTTCGGCGTCCTGTCTTGGGAATTGGGCTCCCTGGTTTTGTGTGTGCACTCTATACCCCCTATACATGCTACAGTAAATCCAATTTTATTCTGAAACACCCCGGGTAGAAGCAGATTCTACAAGGCCCTAATTCTAGTTAAAACCCTATTTTTACACTAAAATGATACTTTATGGTATTTTCCTGAAATCTGAAGCAAACCCAAGTCTAAAACTACACTAATAACCCATTACCAATCTAACTAAGCCATAAAAATGCTAAATTTAACATATCATCACTAAATCCCTTTAATACCACCAAACATGCACATAAAACATGATTTCTAGTTAAGATACTACAAGATATGGAAAAAGAGTGTTAACTATGAGCTATTTACCTTCAAAAGACCTTAAGAAACACCACAAATCTCAGCCCTAGCCCCAAATGTGCAGATTTGCCTCCAAACACCTCAATAGGCCATTTTCCCCAAGGTTTTGTGAAGGAAATGGTTAGATTTGTGTAGGGTTTTGTGTGGAGATCAAAGAGAAGTGAAAAGAGAAGGGAATGTGATGAATTTTGCTGGGTTTTGCTGCTGCCTCTGCAGAAATTCTGCAATGAGAAAGGAGAGAGAGAAGAGGGAAGAAAATGGTCACAAAAGTCAAATTCTCACCTAACCACCATGCTTCTATATTCTAATTAATTTTTTTTTGAATTTTAAGAAGGGTTTTGTTTTGATAAAAGGGTGGGGAAATAACAATGAACCATGCATGAAAAGAAATGGTTAACATGCTAACACTTTTAACCTAGGTCAAGGAAAATTGTGCTAAGTGTGCATGTGTGCACTAACACAAGAAATTTCCCAATTAGGGTAAACCTGACTAGAAATAATTAATAACCCTAAAATTATATATAAACATATATATATATATAACACTTCACAACACAATTATCCCTAGCCAAGAAGGAAAATACGATACTCGGGCTTTTATGAAAAACACGCCAAATTGCTAATTAACGCGTAAACATCCTAAACGAATTTCAAAGTGTTACACTAAAGACTCGACTACTACGCTGGCAGTGGGTTTAACCACAGACCGCAAGCGGCACTAGCTGTACGTAATGGTCCCCAGGTAGATGTCGATACAAAGGTCGATGAGGAAACACATCCGAACTCCTACTGAGCCTGATGTGACAATCTCCATACAGTCCGGTATGTTCGTCTAGGACTATCGCATATCGGGCCTAGGGGGCGGCAAGCGTCAGTCCCCTAAAAGCGGTATAAGTTGTGTCGGAGCGAAGCCCATTACACCTTGAGAAACTACTAGAAAACCTACCAATAAATATCGCTTGCCCTGGCCAGGGACTTTGCGTAATGGCTCTGTGACACAGCGCGCTATCAACTCCCAATACTGGGAGAGACGAATCCTGTCTAACCACTACTGCCTCCAAGTGCTCGGGACTGCACCCAAGTGCAACCTGTTTGCATGACTCCTTTGAGCCGTGGTTGGGTAGCAATCTAAGAACAATGGGACAAACTCGAGGCGAAGTAGCAGTGTCAAGTCTGCGGACTATGCTGTACTCATGTCACCTGGGAACTGTTAACTGACGACGGGTATAATACCAACCAACAGTTCCCTGCAAGTCCTTTCCGGTGTACCCGTAACCCAACGAGCACCTGTATACTATCTCCAGTACGACGTACTGATGGCTGTGGGATAGACCATCTCCCCAACTGGGATGAGAAGCGTACACACTAGTCTACTCCGGAGTATCGATGCCTTGTCCTGATAATCCTACGACTAGGGACCTGAAAAAGGATGTGCTTGTAGACTACCCAGCCCTGTAACATTTAGGAAAAGCATAGAAATAAATAAATTTAATTAAAATAAGAATAAGCTGATAAATCACAAAATGATTAAAATCAAATATGTCAACCTTCATAAGTTATATGTAATACAAATTAAATTAGAATTTTAGAATGTAATTTAAATAAGTTATAAAGGTTTTAATGATAATTTTAGCCTCATTTTAATAAAAGATGTGTTTTGTAATAAGTTAATTGTGAAGGGTTAAATTGCAAAGTTAGGTTTTATGCTAATTCAAGATTTTCAAGGGTTTAAGTGAATAAAAGGTTAACAATTTAGTTCTGAAAATAAACTCAAAATAAAACAAAAAGAAAAGGGAAAAATAGAGGATAATCACCAAACCACCTCATGCTTGCATGGTTGCAAATTCCTTACACCTCCTTCTTGCATGAATTGTGCACACCCTTGGCCTTGACACCTCCACCTTACCTTATCCTCCCTCCTCCCACATATATAAACCATTTCAGATCTGAAACATAAATCAAAACTCAAAGAAAATCAAAAGAAAAGAAAAGTAAAAGAGTAAAAGAGAAGAACAAGAGGAAAGAGATGAAGATGAAGCTTGTTCTTGGAGTTGGTTCTTCTTCAAGCTAGGAGGAGCTTGTAGATTTTGGGAGGGTTATTCCTACAGCAATATAGGAGGGTAAAATTCTTAATCACAGTAGCTAAATTAAACTCTGTAGATTAGTTAAAACAGATTAAACATGTCACTTAATATCGTATTTTTAGCTAAATTAGAGTCTGATAAAATCTGCTTCAATCTGGAACTTAACTAAATAAATTCAACAGTGTAGAAATGATGTAGGTAACAAATAGAACACACCACAAGAAAACGGCAGTGGGGCGCCGGGGTTGGGCCGGCGACAGAAGAGGAATGGCCGGCGTCGCCGGCCATGTGAGGAAAATTTGGGGTTTTGGTTTTTGGGGTATCTTCAGTATACAATTTGGGGTAGTTTGGTACTGTTGATTTTAATTAGTTTTACTGTAATCTAAATCTGGGATGATATATCGGAAAGGGAATCGTAAAACGTTAAAAACGACACGACGGAACTACGTCGCGTATCAAACTCTGCAACAGTACAGATTTAAGTTAAAATCCAGCGAAACTAAGTGTTATACAACTTGATATAACCTAATTGATGACTAGCAAAAAGGGATAACGTGTTTTCTATGTCCGTTATATCGGAAGTATAATTTTGCTTATACGCGTTAACTTTGCATATTAGACACGGATACGAGAAATACGGAAGCCGCGAGGAAAGGGAAAGGATTAGCGATTCCGGAGTAGATCGACTTTCCGGTGAGTAGACTAAACATCTACCGGGGAATTTAGTAGAGATGGCGTGTTTCGCCCATGGTTTTACATTAATACGATATTCATATCATCATGCTAAATAATTAGAATATCATTCATTTCATTACTTATATGTTGCTTAGTTGTTAGAACACTTCACAAGTATCGACGAGTCATGCCACGTGCACATCTTATATGCTACACACACCTCGTCGATATTGCCATGTCACATACACTTAAATATCATACTTATTAACATGGATTATATTGTCTTTCAAATGTTAAGTATATTGGTAGAATTCCTTATTTACATTTTGTTGCTTTATGCGTATTTCCATGTTGGATATGAGATAGATACAGAATTGAGGATTTATGATTTTGAGTTTTAAATACTATTACATAAATCCCGTTTTCATGATTGATGTGACATGTCCACCCTGAGTTGATTTCTGTTTTTGGTTTTATTCCGGACCGAGTGGGGGAGATATACGGTCGCGGATTTACGTTATCCATACTGAGTGGGGGAGCTATACAGTTGGATACAGGGTGGACCCGGTCGAGACCGAGGGGCAAGATAGCCGTATTGAGACGGGTGAGCCTAGCGAGGTTACTCGATTCCGGATATTGGTTTTAGAAATATGCGGCGTGCATCTAGAGGATGACGACCGATATTATGGGTATAGGATCATTCGGGGAATGATGCCTATCAGAAATGGAAGTTTTGTGTCGTTGATGGACACCGAGAGATGATCTATATTGAGTTATGATTTCAGAAGTATGATGTGATTTATTGTTGGATTTCACATATACTCATATATCATATTGATTCATGTTCATTATCATGATTACCATATTTACTTTATTCGCCGTTATATGTTAGTTGTATTCACTGAGTTGGCAACTCATCCCCGTTGTGCCACAGTTCCTTGCAGGGATAGAGTGGACGGGTAGTTGCGAGGCAGGATCACTTTTGCGGTTGTTTCCATCTTTTGATCGGTAGGTTACATGTGTAGTAACCTCCTTTTTGGTTTTTGTACTTTTGTATCTAGAAAGACTCCATCAGACTTGTATTTTGACTTAGAAAAGAGAGTTGGTAAATATATGTACAGTTGAGATCGGTTGATCAGTTTCGTAACTTCTTTCTTTATGAGATTCAGTGATGTTCATTATATGTTTATATTCATGTTTATTGTTAGTATTGTTGATTCCAACCCGGAATACAACTAAACTTAACCTTTATTATTTGCTTAATGAATAAACTTAATAACTTGAGATTTCTACTTAAAAACTAAATTTTCATAATTAATTCCGAAATAAGGTATTTTGATCTTGGTTTTTGGCTTACTTGGATTGTGCATATCTATAGATATGATATAATCTGAGTGCCTGTCACATCCAAACTTGGGTCGTGACAAAGTTGGTATCAGAGCTTAGGAGTAACCTTACGGAATTCAGTAAGGGATTTCAATAAGTTGATGTAAGTTTGAGAGTTAGGATGACCTTTGGTTTGATGGAGTAGGTGAATTAGGACGAATGCAGTATCGTACGTATGTTCCGCGGCATATTTACGTTATCGTATTCAGCCTAACTAACCTTAGGATGTTTATCTTGATCTATTCTTCCGTTGATTCTCCGTTATTGAATTCTTCTGTTCCCACACCTTATCAACTCTCGTTTCTTGTTCCAGTTGCTATGGCTACACGGGCTAGGCGAGCCGCAGCCAGAAATGCAGCTAGGGCGAGTCCGCCTGTGATGAGGACTGGTACATCGGACGTGCAGGAGGTGCATGAGCATGCTGATCCTCCTCCTCCAGATCGCATGACTAGGATCGAGGAGGGTATGTTGGGATTACAGCGAGTGGTAGGACAGTTAGCTGAGACCACTCGAGCTTTGAGATCAGATCCAGCACCGACCGTAGCAGAGTCCGAGGTACAGCCTACACAGACGGTAGCACCAGTAGATACGAGAGTGATGGAGGTATCACTTGTGGAGTTTATGAGATTGAGACCGCCGGTATTCACAGGGACCGATGTGGCGGTAGATCCTCAGTCTTTTCTTGATAGAATGGCGAGGATATGCAGATCATTACGATGTTCTGATGCGAGGTCAGTTGAGCTGACTAGCTTTCGTTTGGAGGGACTTGCACAGGAGTGGTGTGAGTCGATGGAGAGAGGGCGAGCTACGAATCTTCCTCCGATGACGTGGATCGAGTTTTCTACAGTCTTTCTTGCCAGATTTCTTCCCGAGAGTGTGAGGGATGCTAGAGCTAGCAGTTTCGAGGCATTGAAGAAAGCCGCAAGTATGTCAGTAGCCGATTATGACTTACGCTTCACCCAGCTTTCGCGATATGCTCCATACTTGGTACCTACAGAGGAGCTCTGAGTGAAAAGGTTCCTAAGGAGTTTGGACACACAGTTGTATCTGGCGATAGGCTCCCAGCATTTTGATACATATGCACAGGCCTTGGATGCGGCGATACGAGTAGAGGAGCGTTTGAGCCAGTCAGGAGTTGTTCCGGAGCCAAAGAGGAGTAGACCATTCGTGCCGACAAATAGACAGTTTGGCCGAGGTAGAGGGTCCTATCCAGGCAGATATACTCCAGGCCGCAGTGTTGGACGAGATTGGACACAGGGCCAGATGTTCAGTTCTTATCCTGATGATCAGAGATCACCATATACTTGTTATAGATGTGGACTTCCCGGGCACTTTGCGAGAGATTGCAGATCTCAGGGCGGGACCGTTGCTCCACAGGCTGCTTTACCCCTTCCTTCTCCTACACCGATGGCTTTACTTCCTCCCCCAGTTGGCGCTACACGTCAGGCAGTTGCACCACGAGGTCGAGGCTATGCGGGACGTGCTCAGAGAGGTAGAGGAGATAGAGGTAGAGGACGACAGGATGCGGGCAGGGGCCAGGCACGGGTTTTTGCACTGACTCCACAGGATGCCCAGGCATCAAATGCAGTCGTGACAGGTACTCTTATAGTATGCTCATTAGAGGCACATGTCTTATTTGATCCCGGTTCTACACACTCTTATGTATCTTCACGATTCGCACTTTTATTGGGGAAGGAGTCGTCATGGTTAGAGTTACCTTTGGTAGTGATTACTCCAGTTGGAGATTCCTTTATAGCTCGACACGTATTCAGATCGTGTTCGGTGCGTATTGGTAATAGAGATTCGCTAGTTGATCTGATTCTCCTGGACATGTTGGATTTTGATATACTTCTTGGGATGGATTGGTTAGCCGCTTGTCATGCCTATGTAGATTGTAGAGGAAAAGCGGTTAGATTTTGTTTTCCAGGTGAACCGGTGTTGGTTGTGCAGGGGGATTGCAAGTTAACCCCTGTCAACATGATTTCTGCTTTTTGTGCGGGGCGGCTTTTGAAGAAGGGTTGTCTTGGGTTCTTGGCTTTTATTCAGGACGTTGTGGTCGCTGAAGTTCCTTTGGACCAAATCCCGATCATACGAGAATTTCCTGAGGTATTTCCTGCAGAGTTGCCAGGATTGCCACCTGATCGAGATATTGAGTTTTGTATCGACTTGATTCCGGGTGCAGGGCCTATTTCTATACCACCCTATCGAATGGCACCGACGGAATTGAAAGAACTCAAGGGCCAGTTGCAAGAGTTGTTAGATCGAGGACTTGTACGTCCGAGTGTTTCACCATGGGGAGCTCCTGTGTTATTTGTAAAGAAGAAGGACGGTAGTATGAGGATGTGCATCGACTACCGACTGCTGAATCGCGTCACGGTGCGAAACAGGTATCCATTACCGCGAATAGATGATTTATTCGATCAGTTGCAAGGAGCCGGATTCTTCTCAAAGATTGACTTAAGGTCAGGATATCATCAGTTGAGGGTTCGGAAAGACGATATTCCGAAGACAGCATTTCGTACGAGATATGGGCATTATGAATTTCTGGTGATGTCGTTCGGACTCACCAATGCTCCAGCAGCTTTTATGGATATGATGAACCGTATCTTTAGACCATTTATCGATCGGTTTATTATAGTATTCGTAGATGATATTCTTGTATATTCTCGGAGTCAGACGGAGCACGAGCAGCATTTACGTATCACGTTGCAGACCTTGAAAGAGCATCAGTTGTATGCAAAGTTTTCTAAGTGTGCTTTTTGGCTCGATAGTGTGGATTTCTTGGGTCATATTGTTACGAGAGAAGGTATATGCGTTGACCCAAAGAAGATTGAAGCGGTACAACACTGGCCCAGGCCTATGTCAGTTACAGAGGTTCGGAGTTTCTTAGGTCTGGCAGGTTATTACAGACGCTTCGTGCAGGATTTCTCAAGGATAGCGGCACCTTTGACAGGATTAACTAGGAAGGAAGTTCCATTTCAGTGGACAGATGCTTGTGAGCAGAGTTTCCAACAGTTGAAGCTGCGTTTGACGACTGCACCTGTATTATCTTTACCTTCCGGGTCAGGGGGTTTCGTTGTGTATTGCGATGCTTCTAGAGTGGGCTTAGGCTGTGTGTTGATGCAACACGGCAAGGTTATAGCATATGCTTCCCGACAGTTAAAGAGGCATGAACAAAATTATCCCACTCATGATCTAGAGATGGCTGTTGTAGTTTTCGCATTGAAGATTTGGAGACATTATTTATATGGAGAAACGTGTCAAATCTTCACAGATCATAAAAGTTTAAAGTATATCTTTCAGCAGAAAGATCTGAATCTCAGGCAGCGTAGATGGATGGAATTGGTGAAAGATTACGACTGTGAGATTTTGTACCATCCAGGCAAAGCAAATGTTGTAGCAGATGCCTTGAGTCGGAGGCCTGGAGGTAATTTATCTCATTTGAGCATTTTGCAGAGACGGTCTTCTACCGACTGGCAGATCTTATGTGATAGTCGTATACAGTTTGAGTTCACATCGACAGGAGGTCAGTTAGCACATGTTCTCACCAGACCTCAGCTATTGGATCGTATTCGAGATGCGCAGCCTACCGATACTCGCTTGATGGAGATTATGGATCAGGTTAGACAGGGCAAGGAGACGGAGTTCGTGATTGATGATTATGGAATGTTACGTTTTAGGACTCGTCTCTGTGTGCCAGATTCTGACGGATTGAGGCGTGAGATTTTGGAAGATGCCCACAGATCAGTATACAGTATTCATCCTGGTTCCACCAAAATGTATCGTGACTTGAAGGATAATTATTGGTGGGAAGGAATGAAGAAGGATGTTACGGATTTTGTTTCACGATGCTTGACTTGTCAGCAAGTCAAAGCAGAACATCAGAGACCAGCCGGAGAGCTGCAACCCTTACCCATTCCAGAATGGAAATGGGAACAGATTTCCATGGATTTTGTGGTGGGTCTACCCAGGACTAGCAGAGGGTATGATTCCATTTGGGTGATAGTAGACAGGCTGACGAAGGCCGCTCATTTTCTTCCAGTGAAGACGACATATGGATTTGCTCAGTATGCACAGGTTTATATCGATGAGATTGTACGTCTACATGGAGTGCCGACATGCATAGTGTCAGATCGAGGTACCCAGTTTACGAGCAGGCTATGGCAGAAACTTCAGGACGCTCTTGGTACACGACTGAGTTTTAGTACAGCTTTCCACCCACAGACAGACGGTCAGTCGGAGCGGACAATTCAGATATTAGAGGATATGCTTCGGGCTTGTAGCCTAGATTTCGGTGGTAGTTGGGATCGTCACCTACCTTTAGTAGAATTCTCCTACAACAACAGTTTTCAAGAGACGATCCAGATGGCACCCTTTGAAGCTTTGTATGGAAGGAAATGTAGATCACCTGTTTGCTGGACAGAACTTAGTGAGAGTTGTATATTGGGACCGCAGATAGTACAGGAAACTACAGAGAAGATTCACTTGATACGAGATAGAATGAAAGCGGCTCAAAGCAGACAGAAGTCATACGCAGATCGAAGACGACGCAAACTCGAGTTTGATGTGGGAGATCATGTGTTCCTTCGAGTATCTCCAATGAAAGGTGTGATGCGCTTCGGAAAGAAAGGGAAGCTCAGCCCCAGATATGTTGGACCATATGAGATTTTAGAGAGAGTGGGCGCTGTAGCTTATCGGTTAGCACTTCCACCTGGTTTTCCCGACGTACATCCGGTGTTTCATGTTTCGATGCTTCGCAGATATCTTCACGATCCATCTCATGCGATCCATCATCAGACTCTACAGCTTGAGCCAGATCTATCCTTCACAGTGCAGCCAGTTGCTATTCTGGACAGGCAAGCAAAGCAACTACGATCGAGGATACTGCCATCTGTAAAGGTTCTCTGGCAAGGAAAGGATCGCGAGGAGATTACTTGGGAGACGGAGGACGCGATGCGAAAGAAATTTCCACATCTTTTCATAGGTATGTGTAGTAATTAGTTTAAATTCGGGGACCGAATTTTCTTAAGGGGGGAATATTGTAACATTTAGGAAAAGCATAGAAATAAATAAATTTAATTAAAATAAGAATAAGCTGATAAATCACAAAATGATTAAAATCAAATATGTCAACCTTCATAAGTTATATGTAATACAAATTAAATTAGAATTTTAGAATGTAATTTAAATAAGTTATAAAGGTTTTAATGATAATTTTAGCCTCATTTTAATAAAAGATGTGTTTTGTAATAAGTTAATTGTGAAGGGTTAAATTGCAAAGTTAGGTTTTATGCTAATTCAAGATTTTCAAGGGTTTAAGTGAATAAAAGGTTAACAATTTAGTTCTGAAAATAAACTCAAAATAAAACAAAAAGAAAAGGGAAAAATAGAGGATAATCACCAAACCACCTCATGCTTGCATGGTTGCAAATTCCTTACACCTCCTTTTTGCATGAATTGTGCACACCCTTGGCCTTGACACCTCCACCTTACCTTATCCTCCCTGCTCCCACATATATAAACCATTTCAGATCTGAAACATAAATCAAAACTCAAAGAAAATCAAAAGAAAAGAAAAGTAAAAGAGTAAAAGAGAAGAACAAGAGGAAAGAGATGAAGATGAAGCTTGTTCTTGGAGTTGGTTCTTCTTCAAGCTAGGAGGAGCTTGTAGATTTTGGGAGGGTTATTCCTACAACAATATAGGAGGGTAAAATTCTTAATCTCAATAGCTAAATTAAACTCTGTAGATTAGTTAAAACAGATTAAACATGTCACTTAATATCGTATTTTTAGCTAAATTAGAGTCTGATAAAATCTGCTTCAATCTGGAACTTAACTAAATAAATTCAACAGTGTAGAAATGATGTAGGTAACAAATAGAACACACCACAAGAAAACGGCAGTGGGGCGCCGGGGTTGGGCCGGCGACAGAAGAGGAATGGCCGGCGTCGCCGGCCATGTGAGGAAAATTTGGGGTTTTGGTTTTTGGGGTATCTTCAGTATACAATTTGGGGTAGTTTGGTACTGTTGATTTTAATTAGTTTTACTGTAATCTAAATCTGGGATGATATATCGGAAAGGGAATCGTAAAACGTTAAAAACGACACGACGGAACTACGTCGCGTATCAAACTCTGCAACAGTACAGATTTAAGTTAAAATCCAGCGAAACTAAGTGTTATACAACTTGATATAACCTAATTGATGACTAGCAAAAAGGGATAACGTGTTTTCTATGTCCGTTATATCGGAAGTATAATTTTGCTTATACGCGTTAACTTTGCATATTAGACACGGATACGAGAAATACGGAAGCCGCGAGGAAAGGGAAAGGATTAGCGATTCCGGAGTAGATAGACTTTCCGGTGAGTAGACTAAACATCTACCGGGGAATTTAGTAGAGATGGCGTGTTTCGCCCATGGTTTTACATTAATACGATATTCATATCATCATGCTAAATAATTAGAATATCATTCATTTCATTACTTATATGTTGCTTAGTTGTTAGAACACTTCACAAGTATCGACGAGTCATGCCACGTGCACTTTCCATGTTGGATATGAGATAGATACAGAATTGAGGATTTATGATTTTGAGTTTTAAATACTATTACATAAATCCCGTTTTCATGATTGATGTGACATGTCCACCCTGAGTTGATTTCTGTTTTTGGTTTTATTCCGGACCGAGTGGGGGAGATATACGGTCGCGGATTTACGTTATCCATACTGAGTGGGGGAGCTATACAGTTGGATACAGGGTGGACCCGGTCGAGACCGAGGGGCAAGATAGCCGTATTGAGACGGGTGAGCCTAGCGAGGTTACTCGATTCCGGATATTGGTTTTAGAAATATGCGGCGTGCATCTAGAGGATGACGACCGATATTATGGGTATAGGATCATTCGGGGAATGATGCCTATCAGAAATGGAAGTTTTGTGTCGTTGATGGACACCGAGAGATGATTTATATTGAGTTATGATTTCAGAAGTATGATGTGATTTATTGTTGGATTTCACATATACTCATATATCATATTGATTCATGTTCATTATCATGATTACCATATTTACTTTATTCGCCGTTATATGTTAGTTGTATTCACTGAGTTGGCAACTCATCCCCGTTGTGCCACAGTTCCTTGCAGGGATAGAGTGGACGGGTAGTTGCGAGGCAGGATCACTTTTGCGGTTGTTTCCATCTTTTGATCGGTAGGTTACATGTGTAGTAACCTCCTTTTTGGTTTTTGTACTTTTGTATCTAGAAAGACTCCATCAGACTTGTATTTTGACTTAGAAAAGAGAGTTGGTAAATATATGTACAGTTGAGATCGGTTGATCAGTTTCATAACTTCTTTCTTTATGAGATTTAGTGATGTTCATTATATGTTTATATTCATGTTTATTGTTAGTATTGTTGATTCCAACCCGGAATACAACTAAACTTAACCTTTATTATTTGCTTAATGAATAAACTTAATAACTTGAGATTTCTACTTAAAAACTAAATTTTCATAATTAATTCCGAAATAAGGTATTTTGATCTTGGTTTTTGGCTTACTTGGATTGTGCATATCTTTAGATATGATATAATCTGAGTGCCTGTCACATCTAAACTTGGGTCGTGACAAGCCCCCACTAGTATGACTGCCATCACAACGCTGGTAGTCAAGCATGATCCTATGGGCTCTATCAATACATACACACATATTAAGATAGATATAGCCAAGTAGCATACTACCATGTTTAACAAGACTGTTAATATAACTGTGAATATCCAAAGCTTCCATTAAGTAATATACAAGCTAGAATGATACAATAATGGCCCCTACGGCATATACACCAACAATCTCCCACTTGCACTAGGGCTATATACTGGCGTATCGAAGACCGATCATCTCGAGTAGCCTCTCGAACTAAATCTGAGGTAAGGCCTTTGTGAATAGATCAACAATGTTCTCCTATGTAGCAACTCTCCGGACCTCGATCTCACGGCGATCTATGATCTCCCTGATCAGGTGATACCACATTAAGATGTGTATGGACTTCTGATGGGACCTGGGTTCCTTCGCTAAAGCTATAGCTCCGTTATTGTCGCAATACAGCGGTATTGGATCAACAATGGTAGGAACCACCTGAAGTTCTGTTAGGAATTTCTTCATCAAGACCACTTCTTTTGCGGCATCGCAAGCAGCAATATACTCCGCTTCCATCGTCGAGTCAGCAACGGTGTCCTGCTTGGAACTCTTCCAGCACACCGCCCCTCCATTGAGCGTAAAGACATGACCTGACATGGACTTGGAGTCATCCTTATCACTCTGGAAGCCGGAATCAGCAAAGGCCTCGATCTTGAGGTCTTTTCTGCCGTAAACCAAGAATATCTCCTTAGTCCTTCTCAGGTACTTGAGAATGCTCTTCACTGCTATCCAGTGCTTCTCCCCTGGGTCTGACTGATACCGGCTTACCACGCTCAGTGCGTAAGCTACATCTGGTCCGGTGCACAACATTGCATACATTATAGAGCCTGCCGCAGAACCGTAGTGTATAATTGGCATGCGATCCCTTTCCATATCAGTCTTGGGAGACATCTCTTTGGATAGGGTGATTCCGTGACAAGCCGATAGATTACCGCACTTAGAATCTTCCATACCGAATCTTTTCAGTACAATATTGATATACCTGGACTGCGAAAGTCACAACATCTTCTTGGATCTATCACGATAGATCCGGATCCCCAGAATGTAAGAGGCATCACCCAGGTCTTTCATGGAGAACCTGTGTGACAAGAATCCTTTGACAGATTGTAGCATAGGAATGTCATTTCCTATCAATAGAATGTCATCCACGTACAAGACGAGGAATATAACAGTTCGTGCTACAATTTTACTATATATACATGGTTCATCTGGATTTTTGATAAAGTCATATTCTTTGACCGTTTCATCAAAACAGATGTTCCAACTCCACGATGCCTGCTTTAGTCCATAAATGGACTTAAGCAACTTGCACACTTTCCCGCTGCTTCTACTCTGATTGAAGCCTTCTGGCTGATCCATATAGACGCACTCTTCCAAATTTCCATTTAGAAAAGCCGTCTTTACGTCCATCTGCCAGATCTCATAATCATGGAAGGCGGCAATAGCAAGAAGGACTCTAATGGATTTGAGCATAGCCACTGGAGAAAAAGTCTCGTCATAGTCCAAA
This sequence comes from Agapanthus africanus, assembly GCA_030015575.1. Taxonomy (NCBI): domain Eukaryota; kingdom Viridiplantae; phylum Streptophyta; class Magnoliopsida; order Asparagales; family Amaryllidaceae; genus Agapanthus; species Agapanthus africanus. Next base: position 277,164,744 of record JASDDO010000010.1, on the reverse strand, counting down.
CCAGGTCTTTGACGAAAACCCTTTGCAACAAGTCTAGCCGTATAGGTTTCCACCTGTCCATCTAAACCAATCTTTTTCTTGAAGATCCATTTGCATCCTATGGGTTTTACCCCATCTGGAGCAAAGTCCAAAGTCCATACTTTGTTCGTGTACATGGACTCCATCTCGGTCCGTATTGCATCCAGCCATCGTACCGAGTCACCGCTCTGGATGGCCTGCTGGAAGCTAGTACGTTCATCATCATCAATGACGCAATCCTCTCTATCCACATCTATAAGAAAACCTTAGTATCTCTCAGGCGGATGAGAAGGCCTATTACTCCTGCGGAGGGGTGCGGGAATGTCCTGTTCTTCTTGAACTTCTAGTCTTATCAAACTTTTAGTAGTAGTTTATGATTCTGGAATTTCTTCCAGTTCTATTTCGCTCCCACTTGTTTCCTTTTCTATAAACTGCTGTTCTAGAAAATGGGCATTACGAGAAACAAAAACCTTTTGTTCCTCTGCGTAATAGAAATAATACCCCTTGGAGTTCTTTGGATATCCCACAAACTTACACTGTACTGATCGTGCCTCAAGTTTGTCCCCATGCTACTTTTTAACAAAAGCTGGACATCCCCATATCTTCATATGCCGAAGATGGGGTTTCTTCCCACTTCACATCTGATATGGCGTGGTAGGCACAGTCTTGGTAGGAGCCATGTTCAGAAGATATGCTGCTGATTCTAGCGCATAACCCCAGAAAGATTGCGGTAACTCATCATGGAACGTACCATATCCAATAGGGTTCGATTCCGTCTCTCCGATAGACCGTTATGCTGTAGAGTGTATGGAGGAGTAAGCTGAGAGAGAATTCCTTTCTCTTTTAGGTAATCTAGGAACTCGGCACTTAAGTATTCACCACCTCGATCAGATCTTAGTGTCTTGATACTTTTGCCGGTTTGGTTTTCTACTTCATTCTTATACTCTTGGAATTTCTCAAAAGCCTCGGATTTATATTTCATCAAGAAAATGAATCCGTACCTGGAGTAATCATCCTTAAAATTAATGAAATAGGAAAAACCACCTCTTGCATGTGTAGACATTGGACCACATACATCGCTGTGTATGAGTCCTAAGAGCTCGCTCTTACTCCATGTCCAGTGAATGGAGTCTTTGTCATCTTTCCTTTAAGACATGATTGAAAAGTGGCATAAGTTTAATATTCGAACGAATCCAAATATCCTTCTCTATGTAACTTAGTTAACCTTGTCTCATTGATGTGACCCAGTCTACAATGCCATAAGAAAGCCTTATTTAAATCTGGAGACTTTCTTTTTAGTGTGTTCTGGACATTGAAAATCTGTAATTGGTTTAAGACATATATACCGTTATCTAGTGTACCGGACCCAATCAAACCATGATTAAGGTGGATGTTAACAACATCGCTTACAAATGTGAAATCATAACCTTCTTTTGATAACAACGAAACCGATATGATATTACACGTTAAACTGGGTACACAAAAACAATTATGCAAAACCAAAATATGTCCACTCGTCAATCCCAGGTGATAATCCCCTACGGACACAGCTCCCACGCTAGCTCCGTTAGCAACCTTCAGGGTCATATCACCAACCTTCAGCACTCTACGGTTTCTTAGTGCCTGCAATGAATTGCATATATGAGATCCTGATCCGGTCTCTAATACCCACGAAGTAGAGTTGATTGACAGACAATTCTCAATTACAAACACACCTGAAGTTGAATCCACAACTTGCTTCGGTTCCTGGTTCTTGGCGTTCCAAGCCTTGCAATCTTTCTTCAGTGCCCTTTCTTATGAAAGTGGAAGCACTCATCCTTTGCCACTACTGGCACCGCAATCTTTTTCTTTCCCTTCACTCCCACCTTACTAACACCTCCTCTAGGTTTGGTGGCGGCCTTATTCTTCCTTCCTTTGGCCCTAGCCTTGGACCCGGAAGAAGAAGCACCGCGAACAAACATAGCGAGTGTATCCCTTGCCTTCTGCAAGGTGCCCTTTGCACTCCTCAACATGTTAAGGAGTTCTGGAAGTTCAACTTCTTTTCTTTGAATGTTGAAATTCAGAATAAACTAGGCGTAGGTGGAAGGAAGGGACTGGAGAATCAAGTCTGTATAGAGCTCGTTCTCCAAAGTCGTCCCAAGGTCTGCGGGCTCTTCTATATAGCCAATCATCTTTAGGACATGTTCTCCTACCGATGATCCGACGACCAACCTCGCCTGAAACAAGTTCTTTGAGGTCTCGTATCTTGCTATACGAGATTGCTCTCCATAAAGTTCCTTTGTATGGAGAAATATGGCATCTAGATCCATATCCTCATGCCTTCTCTGATGTTCATTATTCATCGAGGCAAGCACGATGCACTTGGCCCTCGCGCAATCTAACTCCCAGGTTTTGCGGATTCCTTATCCGCATTATTGGATTTGGGACCAGGGACAGTAGGTGCCTTAGCGGTAAGGACATACCCCAATTTGTCATAGGTCAAAGCCATTTTGACATTCCGCAGCCAATCTTTATAGTTTGGCCCTGTCAATATATTTTTTTCTAGTAGTAACTTAAGTCCTGTCATTTTCTGGGTCGCTGCAATTAGGAGAGAGAGAGAGAACACTTTAGCATGATGCTCTTGCAAGTTTAGAGTGGTTTTTAGTTTATCTAAACTGGATGGCTCCCACTGTTTCTCGAATGCCTCCTCAAACCAAAAAGGAAGAACTAGCCAGGGCTATTCTCACCGTAAAATACTTGCTTAACCATTCAGCCAGGCCGGTGTCGGTACTTCGAGGGAGGTTTGCCAATGCTTTCGCAAAGTTCCTTAATTAAATAACCTCTTTTCTCTGGGGGCGTAGCCCCGCTGACAACTTTCTCGGCACCTACTTGGTTTATAGCATTAATCGTTAAGTGACGAATCTCCTGATGAGTAGCATATACTCATAGTAGGACCGGGATCCAAATATCATCGTGTGATAATGTTGAAGGAATTCTACCAACATTTATCAAACTCCAAATGGTATGCATCTCTTTGCAAATTTCAGTTTCTTTAGAAATTTCCGATATAAATTTATGCCCCATGCTCTTATGACCTTGGCTTTGGTGAAAATGTCATAAGTCACATGTCAAGTTCTACCCATCATTATCTTGTTAATTTGAACCCATCCGTACATACCCCTGACTTTGGTCAAATGATAATACGACTGTCCTAAATTAACTCATCTATCTATGCAACAAATGAATATCCAGCAGCTACCAAACACTATGCCTTGACTTTGGCCAAAATACACAGCTTGAATACTACTGAATACCCAAATGTAATGACGGAGGGCTACGAATGGGTTTGGCGAAACCGTGAACGTAGTGAACTTGATATGACCGAAGGAACCTGATAGCTTTTAAAAGGAGTGGTTAAAGCTCCGTAATTAAAAAATATCTAATGTCTTAAAAATAACCGAGTGGTTTCTTTTAAACTGTTCCAACGATTCAACTTTGGTTTATTTTCTTTGCATTAATAATAATGCGTCCCATCATTAACCTATCATTGCAGAAAACAACGAAAATACAACGTCCTCTTATGTCATCCGCATTCGCCACTCGGTCTTGTCATCACCCGTTAGGTTACTTAACCAACGACAGAGCGGGGGCTGGGCTAGCACGCGTGTAAAACATAAGTGACGTCTAAATAACTATCATATATAAATATTGTACATTCGTCAGACGCAAAAATAGGCATTCCAGATCACAGATGAATATTATTGGATATGCAAGCAATCCGCGTTTTCTTTGAGCCTGCAATGAAAGACGGATTACACAGTTGTGATGAATAGCCATTACCCCACTCTAGACCCCTACGGGTACGGCAAACTACCCGCCAAGTACCCGAAGTGAATCGGTCTCCCTCAACAACGTGAGTAGGCCACTAAACACTTCAAAGTACCCGGTAGTTTGTGCACCCCACCTTGGGTCTATCCTAGGAGCAAAAACAGTAAATGAAATAATACAACGGTGGCTACAACCGCAACCTGGATGTGCCCCGCAAAAGAATATTACAATATATTACAATTTACATCGAATGAATGAATATAAAAACCCATCTCAAACCCCGGCTAATCATGACAACGATCCAATCAAGTTAATAAGCACAAACAGTAAAATCATTACAGAAATGTGCAACCCCCTGCCAACCGACATACTAGCAGTTAGGGGAGATTTACGAACACATTATACAAATCACAGATATAATATAATTAGCCAAACATCGTAGAATTTCGATCGAGCAAACACAATTGATTCTACTCCAAAAAGTTCTCTGTGCACCTGAGACTTGAGCAGAAACAAAACATTCCAGAAAGAACAAAATTAACACAGAAGAGTTACTGGGGAAATTTGAGTCAACTCGGCTTCAACACGGCGGCGGATCCGCGGCGGATCGGTTGGATCGGCCGCGGTTCCGCGGCGGTTTGGCCGAGTTAGGACCCCAAATTTCTCCATTGTTCTTAAGTTTCCCTGCTTGTAATTTTAAGGGTCCTTGAAAAATTTTTTAGACCCTGTTTTAAATTCGACAGAAACTTGGTGAAATTGATGTTTTTTCCGGTTCGTTTTGCGATCGAATTTCTAAGGACTTTGCTAACAAGTTAGTTATGATTTAGCGAGGCTCTGATACCACTGTAAGTCGATGTTGTACACCCCACGAGTTGCGGGGAGGCGGAATAGGTAAAACAATCATTTTGTTTAAAACAACATCTACTAACCGAAAGGATCTTTGCAAAACTCTAACTAACACTATCATAGGAGTAGTTAGCTACTATGAAAGAAGATTATACCTAATGAACCAAGTCCTTCTTCTTCTCGTTAACCACCTCCTCGTTGGCCTCCTCTTTGTAATAAACGATCCACCCGAAAGCTACTACTCCAAGCTTTGCGTCTAACTTGAGGAAATTAGGTTACTCAAATTGCTAATCAAAGTCACCTAGGTAATATAGAGTGTGATTAGGGATTAACAAGTCTTACTAATCCTTGATCTCAACACATGAGAGGTTAGGATTAGGTTTGAAGAGAGAGAGCTTGCGGAGATCGAAGGTGAGAGTGAGAATGAAATGAAATAATGATATCATTTGAATATATGAAGCATAATGATTTATTAAATGAATAATCAAATGATTTATTAACCATGCTTCATTTATTCATTATGAGTGATTCATCTCATGAGTCATTAGTCATTAAATACACCATTAACTACATGAATGAATCACACAAATGAGTCACTAAATCAATAAATGCAAATGCCACCTTAGCCCCCAAGTCATCATCCTTCTAGAAGCTTCTCACCAAATTACGAGAATGCCCCTCCTATCCGTGAAAACACGGAAAAACTTTAGACTGTATAAATCCAATAATCCGATACTAGAATCTGGCTTAAACCAAAGCCGGCTAGTAAAAACTGTCCGAACATCATACGTGCATAAAAACACGTATGCGTCCGAACCCTTGTCATAAAACCATACGACCTCTATATCGTTTCGCCCGAAGCAGGGAAACTCTCTGTGTGGGACTCTAAAGACTCGACTACTATGCTGGCAGTGGGTTTAACCATAGACCGCAAGCGGCACCAGCTATACGTAACGGTCCCCACATAGATGTCGATAAGAAGGTCGATAAGGAAACCCATCCGAACTCCTACTAAGCCTGATGTGACAATCTCCGTACAGTCCGGTCTGTTCATCTAGGACTATCACATATTGGGCCCAGGGGGGCGGCAAGCGTCAGTCCCATAAAAGCTGTATAAGTCGTGTCGGAGTGAAGCCCATTACACCTTGAGAAACTACTGGAAAACCTACCAGTAAATCTCGCTTGCCCTGGCCAGGGACTTTGCGTAATGGTTCTCTGACACAGTGCGATATCAGCTCCCAATACCGGGAGAGACGAATCCTGTCTAACCACTACTACCTCCAAGTGCTTGGGACTGCACCCAACTGCTACCTGTTTGCACGACTCCTTTGAGTTGTGGTAGGGTAGAAATCTAAGAACAGTGGGACACACTCGAGGCGAAGTAGCAGTGTCAAGTCTGCGGACTATGCTGTACTCATGTCACCTGGGAACTGTTAACTGACGACTGGTATAATACCAACCAATAGATCCCTGCGAGTCCTGTCCGGTGTACCCGTAACCCAACAAGCACCTGTATACTATCTCCAGTACGACGTACTGATGGCTGTAGGACAGACCATCTCCCCAACTGGGATGAGAAGCGTACACACTAGTCTACTCCGAAGTATCGATGCCCTGTCTCGATAATCCTACGACTAGGGACCTGAAAAAGGATGTGCTTGTAGACTACCCATCCCCCACTAGTGTGACTGCCATCACAACGCTGGTAGTCAAGCAAGATCATAAGGGCTCTATCAATACGTACACACATATTAAGATAGATATAACCAAGTAGCATACTACCATGTTTAGCAAGACTGTTAATATAACTGTGAATATCCCAAGCTTCCATTAAGTAATATACAAGCTAGTATGATACAATAATGGCCCCTAGGGCATATACACTAACAGTTAGTTGTATGTATGCCCTAGAGGCCATTATTGTACATATGATGTATATTATATTGGATGCTTGGACATATATAGAGAGGAATTTCTTGCTCGACATGATAGTATGCTATCTGGTTGCTTTTTATCTTAACGTGTATACTTGTCTCTTAATACTGTCTTATGGTTATATGTTGGTAAAGTCCTTAGGATGTGTACTTGAGTACCAGGATTATGATGCAGATCATACTAGTGGGGCCATGGTAGTCTATAAGTTCATCCTTTAATGTTCTTAGTCATGGGTGTATCGAGACAGGGCATCGATATACCAGAGTAGACTAGCGTATACGATTCTCGACCCATGAGATGGGCGATAGATGATCCCATATCCATTGGTGTTTGACATCAGAGATGGTATACGGGTGCTCAGTGGAGACTGGGTACACTGGACGGACTCGCCGTGAACTCCTAGATGGTATTATACCTCACGTCAGATAGCATTTCTCTGGTGACACTGGTACAGGTTAGTCTATAGACCCGAGATCGTCATAGAGTCATGTGTGATTCCCAAAGTTCTTTGATTTCCACCTTACCACGTTCAAGAAGACGTGCAAAACGGTGGATTTTGGGTATAGTCCCAAGTCACATGTGTAAGTCCATGTCACGCACCCCACGAGCTTGCGGGGAAGCGGAATATATGAAAAACGATTATCAAAGCTTCATAACACGGACTTGAGCACACGGATCGTATCTAAACCATTACTAGCAAACTACGAAAGGTTTAACTACTCGGATTCGAAGTTATACCTCACGTTACTTGTCCTTCGGGTCTTCATCGCTGTCCTCCACTCCTCGTAGGATCATTGGAACGTCGGCACCTCAACGGCCTCCTCGAGTCAAAAACGATCCACCCGAGAGCTCCTACTCCAAGCTTGATCTCTAACTTGAGATAACTAGGTTTCTTTAGTTGCTAATCAAAGTGACCTAGGTGTTATAGAGTGAGGTTATGGATTAATTTGTCTATCTAATCCTTGATCTCAACATATGAGAGGGGACGATTAGGGTTTCAAGAGAGAGCTTGAGGAGAGAGTAGGTGAGCATGAATTATCAATAAAAGCTTCTCACTTCTAATATATTATGAAGCATAAGAAAATCAAATAAAATCTATCTAAATGATTTATCATCATACTTCATTAAATATATGCAATGAATCATCAAGTGAGTCATTAAGCAATAAATGCTTCATTAACTCACTTTAATGATTCATCTAAGTGAATCACAAATGCATTTAATGTAAATGCCACCTAAACCCTCAAGTCACCATGCTTCTAGAAACTTCCCGCCAAATTTCGAGAACGCCCCTCCTATCCATGAAAACACGGAAAAACTTTAGACTGTATAAATCCTATAACACGATACTAGAATCTGGCTTAAACCAAAGCCAACTAGTAAAAACTGTCTGAACGTCGTACGTGCGTTTAAACACGTAAGCGTCCGAACCCTTGTCGTAAAACCATACGACCTCTATATCGTTTCTCCTGGAGAAGGGAAACCCTCTGTGTGGGACTCTAAAGACTCGACACTATGCTGGCAGTGGGTTTAACTACAGACCGGAAGCGACACTAGCTGTACGTAACAGTCCACAGGTAGATGTCGATAAGAAGTCCGATGAGGAAACCCATCCGTACTCCTACTGAGCCTGATGTGACAATCTCCGTATAGTCCGGTCTGTTCGTCTAAGACTATCGCATATCCCGCCTAGGGGGCGGCAAGCGTCAGTCCCCTAATAGCGGTATAAGTCGTGTCGGAGCGTAGCCCATTACACCTTATGAAACTACTGGAACCTACCAGTAAATCTCGCTTGCCCTGGCCAGGGACTTTGCGTAATGGCTCTTTGACACAGCGCGATATGAACTCCCAATACTGGGAGAGACGAATCCTGTCTAACCACCACTGCCTCCAAGTGCTCGGGACTGCGCCCAACTGGTACCTATTTGCACGACTCCTTTGATCCGTGTTTGGGTAGCAATCTAAGAACAGTGGGACACACTCGAGGAGAAGTAGCAGTGTCAAGTCTGCAGGCTATGCTATACTCATGTCACCTGGGAACTGTTAACTGACGACGGGTATAATACCACCCAACAGTTCCCTGCGAGTCCTGTCCGGTGTACCCATAACCTAACGAGCACCTGTATACTATCTCCAGTACGACGTACTGATGGTTGTGGGATAGACCATCTCCCCAACTGGGATGAGAAGCGTACACACTAGTCTACTCCGGAGTATCGATGCCCTGTATCGATAATCCAACGACCAGGGACCTGTATAGGATGTTGCTTATAGACTACCCAGCCCCCACTAGTGTGACTGCCATCATAACGCTGGTAATGAAGCAAAGATCCTATGGGTTCTACTAATATGTATGAATGATACGTTACAAGAAACATATGCATATATTAAAGTAGAAACAAACCAAGTAGCATACAACCATTTTTAGCAAGACTGATATTTAACTATGAATATCCTAAGCTTCCATTAAGTAATATACAAGCTAGTATGATACATTAATGGCCCCTAGGGCATATACACTAACAACATGGATGCAATGAGCGATAGGAGGTGTTTCGTCTCTCCCGGTATTGAGGGTTGATGTTGCGCTATGCTCGATTGGCCATAACAGGGAAGTCTCTGGCCAGGGATGATTTAGAGATTTACTAGTAAGTGTTATCAGTAGTTTCTCGACCCGTTATGAGCCTCATATCGGCATGAATTATCAGTTATTGGGGTATGACGTTTACCACCCCTAGACTTGATATGCAACATATCAGACGAGGAGACCGGACTGAACGGTAGTGTTACTGACAGGCTTTTACAGGAGTTGGCACGGGCCTGCTTGCTGATCTTCTGATCGTTCAATACCCTAGTAGCCGTTACGTCCAGCTAGTACCGCTGACGGCTTGTGGGTGCTTGATGTGATCATCACCTACTGCCAGCGTATTGACGAGTCTTTAGAGTCCTACATAGAGGTTTTCTGGCTCAGGAAAAACGAAGTAGGAGCACATATGTGATATATGCGGGACCAAGAATAATGCGAGTATGTGATACCGTATTCTATTCTTGCGATATTTGTATCGATCGATTATATGTGATATAGCCGGGTTATCGAATCAAGCGTTGATTCGATAAGTTGGTATATTTAATATTAGTCGGTTATATATGATATAGCAGGAATATTAAATCAAGAATTGATTTGATAATTTAATGTATAATTTTATATGTGATATTCTAGATTATATTAACTAATATTAGCTCACTTAAGCATTTATTTATTCTCACATGTACACACTTATTATATATGTGATTTATTAATTGTGTTTGTCGGGGTAAAAATTTACACCCTGGTTGACCGAGTCAAAGTCAAGGTCAACCCCCATGCTAGGTGGGCCGAAGCCCAGGTCAAGCGGGCCCATGCCCAAGTCGAGCCCGCGGCCAGCCTCCCCATGCCAACAACAAAATCATGTAATAAATAATTTTTATATAATTTTTTATACATGAATGTATGCAAAATGGGCATAAAGCCAATATTTTGTAAGCCCATGGCTTATGTGCAAAAATGAAATGGCACATGAGCTATGGGATAGGCAAAATGCCATTTTTGTGAAGCCCAAAGGGCTATATGTAAATATGTAAGCCTATAAAAGGCAACATGATGATGAATAAACAGAGAACTTTTCATTCTCTCCACAAAAAAATTTTAGATCTGAGATCTTTTGTGCCTCCTGCTCCTTCTCCAAGGTTCTAAACCTTCTCATTTCTTTTGAATTAAATCAAGAGTTTTACTCTTTCTTTTCAAAAACTAAGAAGTCTTCCACCACAAAACCCACAAAGGGGAACTTGGATCTACCATTAGATCTCATAAAGGAGAGATTTTTAGATCTCACATCTCTTGATCATCAAGATCCAGCCAACAGAGGAGGAAGAGGAAGAACACCCTTCATCAACCAAAACAGTTTAGGAGTTTAACTCCATATATTTACATATATATATATATATAAAATAAATATTTCCTTTCTGAAGCATAGCTTCTGGTTCTGGGACTAAAAGTCCCTTTGTCTCGCCAGCGCCCAGCGCTCAAGCGCAAAACGCCCACGTGCCGACACGTGGCGCGCTTGCGCTCGAGCGCACCGCGCCCAAGCGCAAAGCGCCCACGTGCGGACACGTGGCACGCTTGCGCTCGGGCGCACCGCGCCCGAGCACAAAGCGCCCACGTACCCACACGTGGCGCGCTTGCGCTCGGGCGCACCGCGCCCACGTACCGACACGTGGCGCGCTTGCGCTCGGGCGCACCGCGCCCGAGGGCAAAGCGCCCACGTACCGACACGTGGCGCGCTTGAGCTCGGGCGCACCGCGCCCGAGCGTAAAGCGCCCACGTACCGACACGTGGCGCGCTTGCGCTCGGGCGCACCGCGCTCGAGCGCAAAGCGCCTACATGCCGAAACGTGGCGTGCTGCGCTCAGGCGCACTGCGCTCGAGCGCAAAGCGCCTACATGCCGACACGTGGCGCGCTTGCGCTCAAGCGCAAAATGCCCACGTGCCGACATGTGACGCGCTTGCGCCTGAGCGCACAGCACCTAAGCTCACAGCGCTCAAGGCGCTGGCCCCACGCATCCTTTGGATGCCTTTTCCCCCCTCTTTCTTTTATATATATATATATACATATATACATATATATATATACGCACATATGTATACATATTTACACATACACATACTCCGCGACATATATATATATATACGTAAAAACTCTGCCTGGCTCCCGATATATCCAACCCCCCTTTTCAAAACACAACACACGTACACTGCACATTGAGTTCGCATGACCATTTTAACCCGTTAATCGTAGGTTCCCTCGCCCCAAAGGCGAGGGGTAATTAACGGCAGCTTAGTCCGCGGCTGCCGGAGATTTGGATCCCCACAATCAATAAACCCCGGCCTACCCTAGGCAGGGGGAATCTGTAGTATACGCCTGACAAGCGTGTGCGTATTCCCATCTTAATGGGGTGACGAAAAACACCCTACAGATTCTGGCACGCCCGGTGGGACCAATCTCTCCTCCCATATTTCGGGATAAACGTTCATGCGAACTCAATCAATATACATACCTGTATTTATACTAAAAATAATGCTTTTTCATGCAGATTTTCAAGCAATCACCTTCCGACGATGTCTTCGATGATGAACTCAGCTCCCGTCACCTACACGATGAGGATAGACTCTAGGACGATCCTTCCGGCCAGTCTCAGGCGACAATTGGAGGAGCCGCTGCTACCATTCGGCTCTATTATGTTCATGCCAGTTGGCGCCATCCCAGCTCCTCAAGCCCCGGTGGCAGACAAATCGGTCTCGAAAGGCAGGAGACCAAATGTGGTGATCTCAAGGGCACCCCAACCCAAACACAAGTCGGTATCTGAACGACTTTCCTTGGCCCCAACTGGGGGCAAGACCATCAACACCAACAAAGCTACAACGCGTCCCGAGCAAGCTCCAGCGACGCCCCTGACAAATGCTCGATCGGGTGTCTTCTCTAAGCTCCCCGCTAATCTGTAGGGTTCCTAGGCACGCTAATGAAGTCACACAAGGCATCAACCATGCCAATTTCAAATTTTATGGGTGCCGAGAAACCCTAATACGGATCGTTAACTAGAATTTTAGGCGAAAAGTGAAAACTAGTTAACATCTTAACTAAAAGAAGGAAGCTACAACCTTTGTAGATCCGGTTATCCACTTCCTTAGTTCCACGTAGTCTTCCCTTCGCTGTCCATCTTGAATCCCGGACTCTCGCATCGGCTTCATTGGAGAAATGAGCGGAATAGTCGTCGGCTACGATGCCGAAGAAGATCTACGTCGAGGCTTCACAAGATCAAGCTCCGACTTCACCAAGTTGTGAAACATGTGAAGAAAACACCTTATACTACTTGGCAAGAGGTAGAGGGTGAAGAAATAGGAGGTGGGTTCACTTTAGAATTGGATTTCTCACTTGTTTACTCAAGATGCCATTGATGAAGGCAAGCTTTTTTTTTTAAGATCAAGAAGAAGAAGAAGAAAGAATATGATAAGTGTTGCTTTTAAAATGAAAATAAAATCAATACTTATCATATGCTAACCATGGTAAAGTGTAGAGAATAGATCATGGTTAGTTAGAATGGTTAGGGTTAAGCATGAAGACAAAATGGCAACTAGGTCAAACCTTCATGAAGCTTCAACTAGAAACAAAGAAAGCCACCATTCTCTTCATAATCTTTTCAAAATAAATAAATAAATAAATGAGTAAGAAAAAGAAAACCTTAACCATTAGATAACCATGGTTTAATCTTTACACAAAACACAAGTTAGCAAGCATCATCAAACATGATACAATCAAGTGCACACAAAAATATATCACATATATAATGTGCACACCAAGTGAGAAAATCCTTTTAAAGTGAACCAATACTAGATGATGCAAAGTAATAAATCAAATATATAATTATACATTAAATCATTAAATCAACACTTGATTCAATGATCCGGTCATATCGCACATAACCGACTAGTATCCAATGAATCGACTTATCGAATCAATCTTTGATTCGATAACTAGGTTATATCGCATACAACCAATCGAAACATTCATCGTGAGAATTGAATACGGTATCACATACACGCATTATTCTCGGTCCTGCACATATCTCATATGCGCTCCTATTTCGTTTCTCTTGAGCCAGGAAACCTCTGTGTATGACTCTAAAGACTCGTCAATACGCCGGTAGCAGATGATGATCATATCAATCACCCACAAGCCGCAAGCGGTCTGCTAAACGTAACGGCCACCCGGGTATTGAGCGATCAGAAGATCGACGAGCAAGCCCGCTCATACTCCTGTGAATCCAAACAGTAACACTTACCGTACAGTCCGGTCTGTTCGTCTGATATGTCGCATATCGAGTCTAGGGGTGGTAAACGTCAGACCCCAGTAACCGATAAGTCGTGCCGATGTGAGGCTCATAACAGGTCGAGAAACTACTGGTAACACTTACCAGCAAATCTCTGATCAGCCCTGGCCAGGGACTTCCCTGTTACGGCCAATCGATCACAGCGCAACATCAACCCCCAATACCGGGAGTGACGAAACCCCTCCTATCGCTCATTGCCTCCATGTGACTCGGGACTGTACCCAAAGTCCACCGTTTTGCACGCCCTCATGGACGTGGTAAGGTGGAGATCAAAGTACAGTGGGAATCACACAAGACTCTATGACGATCTCAGGTCTACAGACTAACCTGCACAAGTGTCACCTGAGAACTGCCATCTGATGTGAGGTATAATACCATCTGGGAGTTCTCGGCGAGTCCGTCCAGTGTACCCAGTCTCCACTGAGCACCCGTATACTATCTCTGATGTCAAACACCAATGGATATGGGATCATCCATCCCCCATCTCATGGGTCGAGAAGCGTATACGCTAGTCTACACTGGTATATCGATGCCCCGTCTCGATACACCTACGACTAGAGACCTTGAAGGATGTACCTATGGACTACCATGTCCCCACTAGTATGATCTGCATCATAGTCCAGGTGGTCAAGTACACATCCTAAGGGCTTTACCAACATGTAACTATAAGACAGTATAAAGAGACTAGTATACATGTTAAGATAAAGAGTAACCAGATAGCATACTATCATATCGAGCAAGAAAGTCATCTCTATATATGTCCAAGCATCCAATATAATATACATCATCTGTACAATACTGGCCTCTAGGGCATACATACAACTAACAATCTCCTACTTGCACTAGGGCCAGCTGCTGTAGTATCGCATACCGAGCATCCCGAAGAGTCTCTCAAACTGTATCTGGGGAATGGCCTTCGTGAGTGGATCCGCCGTGTTGTTCTTCGTGTCAACCCTCCTGACCTCGATCTCCCGGTGATCAACTATCTCCCGGATCAGGTGATACCGCCTCAGAATATGCCTAGATCGCTGATGGGACCTGGGTTCCTTGGCCAAAGCCATCGCTCCATTGTTATCGCAATACAAAGGTATTGGATGCTCAATGGATGGAACCACTCCTAGTTCAGTAATGAACTTCTTGATCCAGACAGCCTCATTAGCAGCATCGTTGGCAGCGATGTATTCAGCCTCCATCGTCGAGTCTGCCACGGTTTCCTGCTTGGAACTCTTCCAGCAAACCGCCCCTCCGTAAAGGGTAAAGACAAATCCCGACTGCGACTTCGAGTCGTCCTTATCACTCTAGAAGCTCGAATCGGTAAAGGACTCCACTTGGAGTTCTCTGTTACCATACACCAAGAGCATCTCTTTAGTCCTTCGTAAGTACTTGAGAATGCTCTTCACAGCTGTCCAGTGACTCTCTCCAGGATCGGCATGATACCTGCTCACTACACTTAGTGAGTATGCAACATCGGGTCTAGTATATAGCATCGCGTACATGATAGAGCCTACAGCCGAAGCATAGGGTATCCCTTGCATGCGAGCTCTCTCCAAATCAGTCTTGGGAGACATCTCTTTGGAGAGAGTGACTCCAGAGATTGTGGGCAAGTTCCCACGCTTGGATTCTTCCATACTAAACCTCTTTAGTATGGTGTCAATGTACCTGGATTGGGACAATCCCAATATCCGTTTGGATCTATCTCTATAGATCCTAATCCCCAATATGCAGGAGGCATCACCAAGATCTTTCATTAAGAATCTTTGTGATAAGAAGAGCTTGACCGATTGCAGCATAGGAATATCATTTCCTATCAAGAGTATGTCATCCACGTATAATACGAGGAAGACAACCTTACTCTCTGCTACCTTCTTGTAGATACAAGGTTCATCTGGGTTTTTGACGAAATCAAACTCTTTGATAACGACGTCAAAGCAGATGTTCCAACTCCGCGACGCTTGCTTTAATCCATAAATGGATTTAAGCAGCTTGCACACCTTCTCGCTGCTCCCACTGTCTACGAAGCCCTCTGGCTGAGTCATGTACACGCACTCTTCTAAATCACCATTCAGAAAGGCGGTCTTAACATCCATTTGCCAGATTTCATAGTCATGATATGCAGCGATAGCAAGCAAGATCCGGATGGATTTAAGCATAGCCACTGGAGAAAAGGTTTCGTCATAGTCCACACCTGGTCTTTGACGAAAGCCTTTTGCAACAAGTCTAGCTTTGAAAGTCTCCACTTTCCCATCTACACCAAGTTTTTTCTTGAAGATCCACTTGCTCCCAATGGGTTTACCCCTTCAGGAGCAACTTCCAAAGTCCATACTTTGTTGGTGTACATGGATTCCATCTCGGACCGCATAGCATCCAGCCGTTTCACTGAGTCTCTACTCGTGATGGCCTGCTCGAAACTAGTTGGGTCATCATCCTCTATGATGCAATCCTCGCTCCCACCATCCATAAGAAAACCGTAGTATCTCTCAGGTTGGCGAGGAACCCTACTTGATCGGCGGAGAGGCTGAGGTTCGTTGGGAGCTACTAAATCCTCTGGTTCCACTAAATCTTCAGTTTGAGTTTGTGTAGCCGGAATTTCTTCCAGTTCTACCTTATCGCCACTAATTTCTTTTGCAAGAAATTCCTTTTCCAAAAAGGTGGCATGTCTAGAAACAAACACTTTTTGTTCCTCTGTATGGTAGAAAAGATATCCATGTAAATGTTTGGGATATCCCACAAACTTGCATAGAACTGATCGTGCCTCGAGTTTGTCCGGATTTTGCCTTTTGACATAGGCCGGGCAACCCCATATCTTAACTCGTTTAAGACATGGTCTCTTCCCACTCCATATCTCATATGGTGTGGTAGGTACAGATTTAGATGGAACTTGATTCAATAGGTATGCTGCTTGTTTCGCCCAATCAGAGCAAAGCTCTGTTTGAATTCAAAATTCAAATTTTGAAGCAACGCTTCAAGTCTCGGGCGCAACGCGCCACGCGTCAGGCGCTAATACGTCAGCGCAGCGCCCAAGAAGGCGCGCCCAATCAGAGCAAAGCTCTCTTTAAAGGAAGCAACGCTTCAGTTGCGTATGCATTGCGCTGCGCGACGCGTGTCAGCGCAGATGCGCTAGCGCTGTCGCGCTGCGCTGTGCGCTGCGCTGTGCGCTGCGCGACGCGTGTCAGCGCAGATGCGCTAGCGCTGTCGCGCTGCGCTGTGCGCTGCGCGACGCGTGTCAGCGCAGATGCGCTAGCGCAGTCGCGCTGCGCTGTGCGCTGCGCGACACGTGTCACGCGCAGGGGCATCTGCGCTAAACAGAATTAAAATCTTTTCTGTTCTTGTTAAAACAAGAATATTTTCTTCTGCAAAGCAGAAGCCCTTGGATCAAAGATCCAACGGTGGGGAAAATTCCCCAAATCATTCAGAGAAAGATCTCTTTAACAAATTTAACTAATTTATGGGCACTATAAAAAGGACCCTAGACTTCAATTCAAAGGCATCAGCATCCTTCTAAAAAAAGAGAGAAAGAAGAAAGCTCTTGAGAACTCCTCAAGAACAGCAGAAGGTAAAAACCTTTAGGAAAAAAGAGAAAATTCTCTTATGAACAGATTATTGATCTAAGAATAAGATCAATAATTTTAAATAAGAAATATATATATATATATGTATATATATAAATAAGTAATAATAGTGCTTTGCACTTTTTTATGAACCTCTGGTTCTTGAAACAAAAAAAAATTATTTTTCTTTGATCTAATCAAGAAATTAAATAGTGCTTTGCACTTCTGTTCTTGAATCTAAAAAGATTGTTAGTGCTCTGCACTTACAAACTGCGCTAGAGCTTTGCTCTCTGGAATTGGCGCAACTCACCAGAGCGCGCCACGTGTCAGCAGCACAACAGCGCAGCGCATTTGTGCAGCGCACTGCGCTATTGCGCTTGCGCTCACCAGAGCGCGCCACGTGTCAGCAGCGCAACAGCGCAGCGCACTAGCGCAGCGCACTTGCGCTCGCCAGAGCATGACACGTGTCCTCACCACAAGCGCTTGCGCTCAGTGATTGGCGCAAAGCGCCTTATAAATGCAAGGCATTTCACTTCCTGAAGGGCTAGGCCCAATTAAAAGGCTTAACAGGCCTAATAAATAAAATGCTGTGCATTATTTGAAAGGGCAGAGCCCAATTGAAAGGTCCAATGGACCAAAACAAATGATCTGCATCATAATAAAAAGGGCAGAGCCCAGTCAAAATAGGCATAAATGGCCTGAAGTAATGCAATGCATTATTTAAGTGGGGGCAAAGCCCTAGCACAGGTCTAATAGACCAAAAATAAATAAGGGTGTTGAACATTTTCAACTGGACTTAGCCCAATTTTGGCCGTAAGTCCTTAAATTAAATCGGTCGAGCAAAGATTGCTCTCTTAAATCAATCTATATCCGGTTCAAGGGTACATCTCCGAGCTTCTCTGACACCTGTCGTTGTAATCCTTCAACGACGTTGGAGAGGTGACGGGTCCCGACGACCACATACATGAATATGGACTGCGGGGTCCTTAAACTCGTGGACCGAAACGTCCTTAAACTAATGTTGGACCGAGACGTCCCTAAACTAATATCGGACCGAAACGTCCTTAAACTAATATCGGACCGAGACGTCCCTAAACTAATATCGGACCGAGACGTCCCTAAACTAACGATGGACCATCATGTCCTTAAACTGGAACTTGGACCACTACGTCCCTAAACTGGCGATGGACCGAAACGTCTTGAAACTAATATCGAACCACCACGTCCCTAAACTGGAATATGGACTACCACGTCCCTAAACTGGCGATAGACCACCATGTCCCCAAACTGGAACACGGACTATTACGTCCCTAAACTGGAACAATAGAGCCTCCAAATGCTCTTTTGACGGATCTAAACGGTCCCGTTTAAGTAGATCTTAGCCCCAAATACGGCTAACGTATCCTTAGACATTTAAATGAATGATAAAACTCCAAATCAACTTTGGTTCAAGGGTACATCTCTGAACTCCCCTGACATACATCGTTGTAATCCTTCAACGACGCCGGAGAGGTGATGAGTCCCGACGGCCATATATTAAATGGATCACTACGTTAAGTTGATCTTAGTCCAAAACAGGACTAACGTATCCTTGACGAACGTTTAAGTCGATCTTAGTCTCAATACGAATAACGTATCCTTAAACTAAAAACACCAAACCCAAATCTAAGTAAATACGGATTTGGACTAATCCACGTCCTACGGGCGACGGCATTACTCAGTCTCCGTATACAATCCACGGGCAACCACAAACAAAACAAACACACACGACACGAAGTGAAATTCTGGAGAAGGAGAAAGTTGTTACCGCGATGCGGTAGTCTAATTAACTGCAGGGGCTTGCGCCTGCAGGGAAGAGCGTCCCCACAATCAAAAACCCCTCATCCTGAGGGGGAATCTGATGAAGTCTGCTACATCGGCCGCATCCGTCTAAACCTCCGATACACGGTGCCATAAATCAACTTGGCATCTTCGGAGAGGTGGACGGGTAAAACCATATAGCATTTGCCCCGAATCTCAGGCAAGACGCAAAGTCTAGGCCGCCATTCGGAGGGGAACAGATTCTGGCACGCCCGGTGGGACCTTTTCCTCTTTCTACTCCACACTTCGTGTGTCGCCTTCGCGAACCAATCGCAGTTTGTTAAAAGGTTTCCTTCGAATTTCAAGTTGCTAAGATTTGGTCTTTTGTCTGGTGTAGAACTCAAGCACCCATGGATTCTAACTGCACCAACTGCGCGAAGTACCACTGCAACGGATGCTCCACCTCACCTAGGAGTGTGGAATATGGGCCCCAAACGGCCTCTTTCCTCACACTGCCAGTAGACCAGGTGACCCAAGTGAAGGGCCGGCCTAGCACCCCGTCAAGGGTCCGGTGGCATCACACATGCCATAATCAAAATTTTGGAGGCGCTAAGTCAGCCCGGCGAGAATCGGAACTAGAAGTTTTAGGGATTCATACAACTGAACATCACATGCAATTGTAAAACTATCACTAAGAGGAAAGATTACAACCTTTGTAGATCTTCCTCGGAGACTCCTTGGCACAATGAGAGTTTGTAACGGATCGATGGAAGCCTTCCTTATCTACGATGATCCACCCGAAGTCCCTTTGCCCAAAGCTCCTTACCTTACTTGTTTCGCAAACGAAGTAGAGTAAACACCCTACACAAATCGGCTAGAGGTGTGTAGTATGATGATGTGGTTTATGTTCATCAATTGAAATCCTTTCTTTTATCAACTTTCACTCAAGTAAGAAATCAAGAGAGGAAGAAGAAGATAATGGTGGCTTGAGCTTTCTATCATATCACATATGATAACTTGTATTCTTCACACCCTTGCACTCAATTGTACACAAGTTTTGTACTTGGTTTTTCATTGTATGTTTCATATCACATATGAAGCTATTTATAGTGATAAGAAGAGAATAATCACCATTATTCCATTACCACCATAATTGTGAGTGGAAATTCTT